>JAJJWX010000330.1:0-1200000 GCA_023529315.1 Papaver bracteatum
TAGAACATTGTCATGGAAATCCTCTATAGTTCCGTGTGAATGTACAATGGAATTACAAAACAAATTCTTTGCTTTAGCCCCAACTTCTATTTCGAATGATTCTGCTCCTTTTACAGTATTTACCCTGCGAATTTCTGGTGCTGGAGGCAATTGCTGAGATTGTGGATGTCCTACTAAAAAGTGGTTTAGCTTTCCTTGGTCGATCATCCTTAAGATTATTCTCTTGACATTCCTACAATCATTTACTGTGTGACCATGAAAGTGATGGTAAGGACAAAATTCTTGACTGCGATTTTTAGGATGTGGTTTTTTTCCCATATTCCATGGAGATGGTATATTTTCCATCAAAATGATAGCTTCCCAGATTTTTTCTATACTAGCATTTAGAGGAGGCATCTTAATTTCTTCCCATATGATCTTCTGATTTCCTTGGTTTCTGAAATTATTTTGTTTCTGTCCACCATAAGTTTCTAGCGGTTGATCAAGCCTTTGAATTTTATTATTCTCACCGCGATTGTAATAATTCTTCTCCCTTTCATATTCTTCTTGATCTCGACTGCCCATAGCTACCAACTTCTGCTGGTTATCATTTTCCACTTTCTCTTGCTGTGTTTGCGAGCTGCTCGCCACATTATTAATCATTTTAGGAAGTAAACTCCCATTTGCTTCTACTGAACTGGTATTCGCGATTTGATATGATTCCATATCATTGTGTTTCTCCTCCAAAGCAATATACTCTTCTTGTAGCTCTCGCAGTTCAGTCATAGTGATTGTATTCTTGACTCTGAAAATATGTATGTACATCAGATTGGTCGCGAACATTGCATTGATATAAGACAAGATAAGATATCTCTCGTCTACTCTTCCTGCCATCTCACTGCACATTGGCTTCCATCTAATGGTTAAATGTTTCAGACTCTCGCCCACCCTCTGTTTCAATCCAAACACATCTTCAATACCTGGCCGCGATGAATTGTTGCTTATATATGCTCCTAGAAATGTGGCTTGTAGATGATCAAAAGAAGTGATAGTGTTTTTTGGCAATCCCTCAAACCATTTTAGCGCCTCGCCAGTTAAGCTAGATGCAAAATACTTGCACAATACAGCATCATGATTCTCCCATTGCAGTATACACCTAACATAAGCCTTAACATGTTGTACATCACAGGTAGTTCCATCAAAAATGATGGTTAATGCTGGTAAGTTGCACTTTGGAGGTATTCCTCTTAATTGTACTTCTTGAGTGAATGGAGTTCTCGCAGCTTCTTTAATAGCTTCATAAAGTTTCCTTCTACCTCCTTCTCTTATGTTATTTATTATTCCCCTCATCTCTGCTAATTCTCTTAAAATTTACTCATTCGCCATCGAATTTGGTTCCATCGGTCTTTTTAATGCAGCTTCCATTATCCTGCGTTCATGTACCTCTTGTCTTGCGATATTTTGTGTGTCTTCATCTATACCCACATTCCTTCTTCCGCGATCTTCTGCTTCACCTTCTTCTTGCAATCGCAGCTGAACTTCTCTGTGAATCTCTTCATTTCTCATCATTTCTCTTCGCTGTCTTTCTATTTTCCTTTGTATTCTATCATACTCTTCCTGGATATTATTATTATAATGATTTTGTGTACGTCTCCTTTCTCGATTTTCATGGTTATTCTATCGTACCGCCTCTTGTTCTTCTACTTCTTCCCTTAATCTTTCTCTCTCGCGAGCTAATCGTGCTTGTTCAACATAATTTCTCTTAATTTCTTCCTCAATTATTCTTCGATTTCTTTGGATCTCTCGCCCATGTAATATCCTCCTACCCTCATCTGGATTATCTTCATCATTTTGGTTGTCTCTTCCCTCTTGATTTATGTTGTTAAATCTATTATCCAAATTTTCGTCACGCGGATCATGGCTATCTTCTATTACCTCTTCTTCTCCATGACGTTGTTCTTCATTTGGATTTTGCATTTCCTCCTGGATATTTCCTCTAGCATTTCTTATTGGAGAATTTTTCCTTAATTCTTCTCTTAATGATCTTGAATTCGATCTAACAGTACTTCTTGACCTTCTATTTTGTAACCTCAAATTCTCTATTCTTAACTCATGATTTTGTCTTGTTAAATTTGCACGTTCTTCCGCCTCTAACCTTCTTTCCTCTTGTATTCTTTGTCTTGGATCACCTGCTGTTTCATTTTCGCCTTCTCCGTGAATTAATCCTTCAATCACTCCTTGATTTCTTTCTTCTCTTCTTCCGTCCATTAATTGTTGATCTTCTACATCTTCCATCGAATCCGATCTCCAAGTATGCACACTCACTCTATCATAATCCACATTTCTATTTTGTATCGGTGTTTGTCGATTAGGTTATGGAATTTGATCTTCTCATTCAATCCTTGTTCTATTTCTTCTTGTTCTTATCCTTGAAGATTCTCCTAATTCATTTGTTTCTTCTCCTGCAAGTCCTTTACTCCTCCTTACTGTTGTTGGTGGTTCTGATGTATTTCTTATTCTAGCCATTTCTTCAACTCTAACAATTTCTTCAAATCCTCAAATTGTAATTAGAGATTTTTTAGCTTGATTCTCCCTGTTTCGGGCGCCAAAATGTAGTTGCAGGATTTCCCACACTACACCCTTGTTAAGATCTTATTAAAATCAACTCATAATTGAAGATTAAAAACAACATTTTACTAATTTCATTCTCAGAAATGTTTACAGAAATGGATGATTTCAAGATTACAACTATTCTCTTGAAGTTTTTGTCTCCTCAAGACTTTCTTAACTCTCAAAAAATACATCATCCTTTTCTGGACACATTGGGTCTATATTTATAGGGTAGTTACATAGTGGGTGACAGCTAAGTTTTCCTCTTATTTCGGGTTGATTCAGCGATTGTACTGCGATAGTTGTAATGTTAAATCTCGCAAATTTTGTAACCATCGCAAGATAAGCATGTTTCTCTCAAGTTTTCTTCACTCGTCGTTTATTATGTCGCTCTTTTGATTGCTTTTGTGACACTCGCAAAGTGTAGTTGAATATCTTGCGGTGATGCTCACTGGGAAGTGTTGTTAATCTCGCAAATAATAGATATAACGATATTCTGGTCCTACACTCCTTGTCGTCAACAACCATTGGAACATAAGGTTCATTAAGATAGAAGTTTATATCAATAAAGCTTCTTGGCTGATGTTGTCGAACCAGGGCCTTCGAATCTTATGAGTCTTATACACAAAAGCCTTTATTTGTTGAATCTCCTTTCGCATATCCTTCAACACTTAAAGAACATCAGAAAACTTCTGAGAATTTGAAGAAACTGCTCTTGTCTTCAACACATTCCTTCTTTTTATTTTCAATGTAGGAGCTAGCGGAGATTTTTCTTTTTCCTTCATGATTGATGGCTTAAAAATCAAATTAACATCCTTTCCATCAGAAGACATCATGCTTGGAGTATCTATAAACGTATGGGTTTGTGAGAAGAAATCACAATTTGCTCAACAATTAGTCTTGAGATAAAAAGAGGTTACAGAGAAGGAAAAAGGAATGTAGGGTTTTGAAACCTTTAAACAGGTTCGTACACGATCAACTCTCAACCCTATGAAGAGTAGAATTGTCAATAGTACCCTTTCTTTTGTTTGATAGACAAAAAGGAAAAAAAAACTAATAAAAAAAAAAAACTTTTCCTAATGCCTGGAGGATACAAAATCATTGTCTCTTTTGATCAGGCACATGAGACAAGATTTCAAAAACAACACAATCAAGTTTCGTTGTGGTGAACAACAATTTGTCCACCATTTTCCTCTTGAGAGGAATCCACGGAATTTTGTCTATCAAAACGACTTGACCATACTTTCTTATTAATTGGTCTAGTCATATCCTTGGAAACTAACTTCTTAGACGAAGATAAAATCCTATATACCTCAGCGGTCTTCTGAGCAAGTTTAAGCTTCCTTGTTAAATGATTTGCTCTTCGTTGAAGTTTGTTGACATGCCTTTTTTGGTGTTTGTACTTGTAACACCTTGAAAGTTCATGACCCTTTAAAGAACAATAAGAACACATCAAGTTAGGATAAAAATAAGGCTTTTGAGATGTGCAAGCACCTAGGCACATGGTGGAACCTGAAACATTACAAACAGAGTTTCTAAAGGATGGGTCAACTTTATCTTCCAGAATAGTTGGATTATCTTCCGAAAGAATATCAAGATTGATGTATGTATTGCTACAATTATCAAAATGAATATTTTCACAAAGAAGTGCAATACTTGATTTCTCGTCTTCATTAGAATCATAGTTGTCAAACATTTCATCAATAGTTGCCGTAAGACCTTTGTTCCCAGTATATTTTATACGATTTGGGAACTCGTTTGCAAAATAACCAAAGCCCTTACACTTAAAGCACTGAGTCATATCCTCATCATCAGTTTCATCAATATCCCTATTTTTAGGAGGAACACGATTATGAGGTTTGACTGATGCCTTAGGCTTATCTCTGGAAAACCGTTTACTTCTCTTCAGCAGAAGATCCCTAAACTGTCTTGTGATCATCGAGACTAATTTTTCAAGATCTTCATATGATGAATCTGTCTCAGAGTGATCATCTTCAGAGATATACACTTTTTTACTTTTATCAAGTAATTTAGTGTCCTTTAGTGCTTTGAACGCAACATCCTTAGAGTTGGATGAATGTTCATGATAAAAGATCTTAAGCTTTCCAACCAGCGTATTTCTGGAGAGATTATCAAGGTTATTTCCCTCAACGATGGCATGCTTCTTAGAATCATATCTAGATGGCAGCGATTTGAGAATTTTCATCATAATGTCCTTTTCAGGAATAGTCTTACCCAATGCAAAGCATGCATTAACAATTTCAGACACTTTGTGATTAAACTCATCAAATGTTTCTTCATCTTCCATATGAAGGTTTTCCCAATCGGAATTAAGGTTTTGAATCTTAGCTTCCTTTTTAATGGTATTACCTTCGAATACGATTTCTAATATATCCCAAGATTCTTGCGACTTAGCGCAATTAGACACATGGTGCTGAATATTTGGGGTAATGGCATGTATGATGGCATTCAAACTGTCAGAATTTTTATTTGCAGCAAGTATATCGGCATGGGTGTATTCACCAATATTCTTGGGAATGTTTACATCTCCAACTGCCACAATGGGAGGATCATAGCTATTAACAACATATACCCATGATTGAAAATCATTCGCTTGAAGAAAAGATCGCATAACAATTTTCCACCATAAGTAATTAGAGCCATCGAAGACTGGTAGTACATTAATAGAGATAAAACCTCTGTCCATAGAGTCATATCGCAACAAACATAGACTTATAAGGTCTTGAACGTGTTTGTCGGCACTGATATCAATTAAAAAAGAGGGGGTCTAACAACCACACCCAATATTTCGATTAGTAATCAGTATAGACAAACTCCAATATACTTTTTATGAGAATCAACTAGACAGTCAGACTCAATCAATAGAAAAGTATATCAAAGAGTTTATATCTATATCTCTCGATTTAAATCTTGCTCAAGCAAACTGCGAGTCTCAATTTAAATACAAGAGAGATAAACTTAGATGATACCAAAGACCAATATCCAGGTGTCAATCAATTTAAATTAACAACCAAAAGGTTGGATATTCTAATTGATTGAACAACGCACAACCTGTATTATTTCAATCATATAACAAATATAATACGGAAAAGAAATAACATAGACACCGGAATTTTGTTAACGAGGAAACCACAAATGCAGAAAAACCCCGAGACCCAGTCCAGATTAAACATACACTATATTAAGCCGCTACAGACACTAGCCTACTCCAAACTAACTTCGGGCTGGACTGTAGTTGAACCCCAATAAATCTTACACTGATCCAAGGTACATTTATGCTCATACGTCTTTGATCCCAGCAGGATACTACGTACTTAATTCCCTTAGCTGATCTCACCCACAACTAAGAGTTGCTACGACCAAAAGTCGAAGACTTTAATAAACAAATCTGTATCACACAAAAAAGTCTATGGTAATAGATAAATCCGTCTCCCACGAATATACCTACAAATTTTGTTCCATCAATTGATAAATCAATGTGACATGAACCAATTGATAGACCAGACTTATAATCCCAAAGAACAGCCTAGTATTATCAATCACCTCATAATAGTCTTAATCGACGCCGCGAAAAAAAATATTTTGGAATCACAAACGATGAGACGAAGATGTTTGTGACTACTTTTTATCTTGCCTATAGAAGACATAAATTTCAAGTAAATTATTACAATTGTGTCGTACAATATAAATAGCAAGATCAGATCACACAACTACAAGAAAAGTAGTATTGGTCTGGCTTCACAATCCCAATGAAGTCTTTAAGTCGTTAACCTGGTTTAGAAGAAGAAACCAAAGGTTAAAGGAGAATTGAATCTAGCTTAGCACAACTAGTATCACACAGAATGTGTGGGGATTAGGTTTCCCAGCTTCTAGAGTTCTCCCTGTGGTTGCAGGAAATCCCACAATACATCCCTCACAAGAATTCATAATAATCAACACATCTTTATGATCAAGAACAACACTTTTTATTAATTGATTCTAGAAAATGTTACAGGAAAGAAATGAAATCAAGAATACAAGTATTGTTTTGGACTTTCTCTCTCCTAAAAACTTTCTCAACAATCCAAAATTGATCTCTCCCTCCTTACGCCTATTCAACTCTTTATATAGGGTATTACATAGTGGATGACAGCTAAGATGTCCTTTAATTTCGGATCTGACTCGCGGCATTTCGCAAGCTTACAAATGTTAATTTCTCAAATATCCTAAACTTCGCTAGATTGTCACACTTTCTTCATGTTTATGCTGTCATCATCTGTTATGTCACTTTTTCTTTTAGTCTGCGACGGCATCGCAATGTTGTAAATGAAGATTTCTAAGAAGTGTTGTTGGTGCGATATTCTGATCCAACATCTTGCCAATTTTTCCTTGAATATTGATTTAAGAGCAATCTTTAAGGAAAAATCCATATTGTTGTAATTGTTGGAGGAACGAGCGAAAGAATATTGGACTTGAAAAGTACATAAGAAGTTCCGAAGCTTTGCGAAGTAAATAAGAAGTATCATCTCTTGAAGTATGCAGTATCCTTTGAGAAGTGTAAAAAGTACTTAATCCTTGAAATATAAGAAGTACCCGTCCTTGAATGAGATTCATAAGTATGGCCTCTATTCATGCGAAATTATTACTCTATTTTTGGTGAGGATTCTTGTCCACTTTGGAAATGATTCTTGCCGAGAAGATAAAGAACATAAGATGTTTTCTTGGTAATCCATAGTTGCCTCTGTTCTTTATCTATGAGGGTAGAATCCTTGAGAAAATGTTGAATGAGCGAGTTGTTTCTTCATCCTTATCTTGCCTCTATCTCATGATAGTATAATCTCTTCAAGGTTCTTTTAATTGTGCGAAATAATTGAGCGAAATAACCACATCCTGCGAAATTCTGAATATTCCTGCGAAATTCTGAATAATACTCTTGAGAGATTCTGAATAATACTCCTGAGAGATTCTAAATAAAATAATACTCCTAAGAGATTCTGAATAATACTCCTAAGAGATTCTAAATAATACTTTTGAGAGATTCTGAATAATACTTATTTGTTATTTTCGCTGTCTTAGATTCATTTACATGTATATATTCGCAAACTTATTTGCTTACATATAATCATTTTCGCGAGCTTATTTGCTTACTCATTTTCTTATGCGGTCTTATTTCGCCTTCCTAATTAAAGTCTTATTTTGCCACCTCTTGTCATTGCGACAAAATCGCAGGACGTCTCCGCACTTTCATGCAGAAACCCATTGATCTTTCCTTAATTAACTTTTTCTTTTGTCAATTTTTGTTACGACAATATGACAGGCTTCAATTTTCTTGCGAAACTAAAGCCCCATGACATTGTCGTCTTGCGATGAAATCGCAGGACGTCTTTATACTTTCATGCACCGACCCATTGATCTCGTCTTATCTTTATCTTTTGTATTATTGCCTCTTCAGGATTGTTACACAAATACGACAAGCCTTGATACTCCCGTGAGTAAAAAGCCTCATGACATTTGCGTCTTAAGACACTTATCAGCTCCCTAATGGAGGGTGCCGCCCTTATTTTTCCCCTGGTTGCCCCTTCAAGGAGACGTACTTATGCCATACAAGACTAGCTCCTCCCATCCAGTCTTGACAACAACCAGTTTTTTTTTGCAGCCTGTTATCCCTTTTGCCTATATGGCTTATGGTTACGAGACTGCACCCTAAGTGGGGTTTTCTTCTGGCCGAGTGCATCATAGTCAAGACTTTCCAAGAATGTCCAGGGTAGTTTCATACGCCTCGGGCACTCTTGGCTCAACCGTGTACCTCGGCCCCTTGATCATACTCTGCACTCCTTAGGAGAGTCCTTATTACCTTAGTTGTCCAACTCAAGTCATATGCTTAAGTTGAGAATCCAAGGTGCCTCTCTTGGATGGGCTTTATTGACCCCAAATATCCATGACTCAGGTTAGTAGCGGTGTAACCTTATCTCTGAGCCATGCAAGAGGTACCCCCTCATATGACGTACTTTAGCTCTTACATTTGTCTTTTGCGAAATTTTATTCACGAACTAGGGTGTACGCCATAAAGGTTCGCCCCATTCTTGATCTTAAATTTTTATGGATCTTAAATCGTCTCTTGCGAAATTATCGCATATTTTCATTTTGCTTGATGATTATTCTATTTCTTCTTCTGCATTTCAGTTCTGTTGTAATTTCTCAATCTCATTTTTGTCATTAAGTACAATATATTTTTGAAATTTTTTGCAACAAATCAATCATAAATATCTTTCTTAATATTTTTCGTTTCACAATTTAATTTTTTTACCTTTATTATTTTCTGCCTCTGCATTTTTGATGTCTTTCGTTATTTTCTTACCTTCTGCGACATTTTCCCCACTTGTTGTGTGCAAAAGAAACACACAATATCGCAACTTTCATCTCATTTCTTCGTTTTTTTTTAAGCTCAAAAATGTGCGAAAAGATATGCCAAGGGTAGGATTCGAACCCAAGACACCAATCTTGTTCTCTTCATTCGGAACCAAATGTGCTATCGATTGTTTGTGAAAGAGAAGTGTTATTCGCTAACTTACTCTCATATTGCCGCTCCTTGTGTACTCTTTCTTCATCTTTTCTCCTTCTCCTGCTTCTTAGGTTAAATCCGATCAACTCTTCTTCCATAATTTATTTAGCTCCAGGTGTGCCCTTCTTCTTCCTGTAAGCTTGCATATTATATTGTTTTGGTCATTGTTGGTTAACTCTTGCCATTTCTTATGCTTTTTCCCTCTGCCGCAAGCTTCAAATTTGGTACTTTCCTGTACTTCCACTTTATTTCTTCGCAGAAGTTTTTCCACTCTATTTCTTCGCAGAAGTTTTTCTTTATTTGCTCTTCGCAGAAACTTGTCTTCATCTTTATCTAATGTTTTGTTCTCGTTGGAACTATTATCTTCGCAGATATTGGTTGATGCGAACTTATCTTTTGTTGATGAAGTGAGTTTTGCTGGCACTTGTTTCCCTGAAATCTTTGGTATTCCACTAAGCAGCTTGATTTTAGTTGGATTATAATTGATCATCTCGTAAATTTGTCCTTCGCTGATGATGCTCCAGCGAAGTAAGCTTTTGCTTTGCAATGATTTGGTTTCTGACGAAGTATGCCTTTCTCTACTTGTTGTCTTATCGTTGCTTGTGTGATTATGTGGTAGCTTGCTAGTTGTCGTAATTTCACAAATGAAGTCCTCATTTCACCATGATTCTCACTTTGTATAATATGTTGGTGATTAAGTCCAATCGGCTATCTCTGTTGATTTCATCTTCACTCACGAAACTTGATCGAAGTTACTTCATTGATTTGGTTGATCAGCCCTGGCCTACCGGCAGGTGGTTATAAGAATCGATCATTAACAGGTTATGTTACTTCTGTTGTTGGATTCTTTGTCATCTTTCATTGGTTCTTCTAAGCTTCACTGATTGTAGTTTCCCTGCGAATTCTAAATATTAATATCATTAAATATAATAACTTTAGAATCAGAGATGTGAGGATGAAGGCACTCCCCTTTTGATTGTGTCGTTCATGGCATTATAAAATGAATCATGTTGCTTAATTTTCTATAGGATATATTCGTCAGTCCGGAAGGGTGTTGTGCTTTGGTGGTCATTGGCATGAATGGGTATCATTTTCTTCGTGAACTATCAGAGATTTTCCATGACTTTGGAGTCAAGTAATAATTTTCTTTTGGCACAACTTCTCTTGATATTTCTACGTTTTTTTACTCCTTTTCTCCTGTTATTTTCTTCCTTGCTTCCGTTAGGAATTGTGATGGGTCTGTTATTTTTGTTGTTGGAAAAGTAAGTTTGGGTATTACATCTTAGTTTTTCACTTTCTCGCTGGGAACAATAGTTGGGTTTGATGTTAACTTGACATTAGTTGAACGTGGAAGTAATCACATGTGATTAAAGTTGTATTGACGAATAACTATAAGAATTGGCTTTCCCTGAAACTGTTGATGAAGTAAACTTCGTCTCTCTTCTTTCTTAACTGACCCTCGTTATGAGGTTCCGACGAAGTGATCTACTATTTTGTTATACTCGTGTTCCTGATGAAGTTTGTTTGTGTTGGATTGTCTACGAGTTGGTCTTTGGCTCCTTTGTGAATTTCCTTGACTTTTAATCAGATGAGGTGACCTTCGTTGTAACTTCTGATGAAGTAGGCTTCATCCATGTCCCTCGTTCATATTGCTCTTCGCTGGAGCAGCTTCTAATGAGTTGAATTTCCCCGTTGAGTCTCAACAACTATCACTGGTACAATCCCATGCATTCAGCAACCAATGTATATCGTATATATTTGTTCGAAAAGATGAGATGTCCTTCATTGATCTATCCTCCTTCCAATATATATCACTGCGAGCAACCAATCAGTTCGTCACGCAATAGGAACGTAAGGCCTAACTTCGCTACATGAAAAATACCCAAATCAACTGAAATTTTTGTTACTCAATGTTTTCGAAATCTTTCATATGGGTTTGTAAGACATGGCTTGACTATTGCAAATCTGTAATCAAATATTGTTTTGATTTAAGAATGCAAAAGAAATATGAATTTTTCTTAAAGACAAAGTTTTATAGATATGTGAATTTTCCCCCAAAATTTTGTTGTAAATCACCGGATCTAAATAATAAGAGTGAAATTAGAGAGATAAGAGGAGGATTTATCCTTTGAATTGATTTTTCGGTGCGGCTTTGCTTGATTTCTCCTTTTGTAGCACTTATGTTCATCTCTGCTTCTGCTCTTCACTATGTCCATCTCTGTCCCTGAGCTAGTTAGGAGTGTTTGTTGCTTGAAGATACAATTTCTTCACTGTAATTTCCATTTTTGTCCTCAAAGTTTATAGATCCAGTTCAATCCATCGCCAACAATCGCTAATCTCTTTGATTTTTCTTCAATCCAACAAGCAGGTCCATGTTTCTAACGCCAAAATGTAGTTGCAGGAAATCCCACAATACATCCCTCACATGAATTCATAATAATTAACACATCTTTACGATCAAGAACAACACTTTTTATTAATTTATTCTAGAAAATATTACAGGAAAGAAATGAAATCAAGAATACAAGTATTGTTTTGGACTTTCTCCCTCCTCAAAACTTTCTCAACACTCCAAAACTGATCTCTCCCTCCTTACGCCTATTCAACTCTTTATATAGGGTATTATATAGTGGATGACAGCTAAGCTGTCCTTTAATTTCGGACCTGGCTCGCGGCATTTCGCAAGCTTACAAATGTAAATTTCACAAATATCCTAAACTTCGCTAGATTGTTACACTTTCTTCATGTTTATGTTGTCGTCATCTGTTATGTCACTTTTTATTTTAGTCTGCGACAGCATCACGATGTTGTAAATGAAGATTTTGCAGAAGCATTGTTGGTACGATATTCTGATCCTACAGTCCCTTATATAGTCTTTCAAATCAGGTTTTGCAATCAATGTTAGCTTTTAACAAAGCATTCAATATTCACCGTTAGATTAAAACCTAATTAGATTCAAACTAATATTTATCAACCATTAGATCGAAAACATAGCTTGTTATACACACATGAAATGCACGTTTCTAGGTTTGTGTAACCGTACCCAAACTTGTACATTAGTTGGTTCAACAATAGTTAACCAAATGGTTATCCATATGATAACTTTCATATCAACCATATTCTTCTTCACCATAACTAGTTCAAATGACTCAAATGAACTAGTTAGAGAGTTGTTCAATTGCAAGGAAATCTCAAGTACTACATAAGACACAATTGAAGCGAAAATGATTTGATTCACTCGAATCGTTTCATGAACTATATAGCCACGGTTTGTAATTGCATTCCTTAGTTTATAAAGATAAGTTCACAAACATCGTTTTTAGACATAACCTACTCAAGTTCGCAAACCCAACATAAATTCTCGGGTCGAGAACTTCCGCTAGTTCGCGGACTTAGCTCACGCACTTCTCCGGTTTTCTTGATCAACAAAGTTCGCAAACTTTGGTTCAAGGAATAAGGACTTATACATATATGTGTTTTCACAATAATGCTTATATCCTCCAATGGTTATATAGTCTAAACTCTCATTTCAATCATTAAAACATTCTCAGAGGACGTTATATAGTTGTTATTCACAAACTATTTTTCGTCAGAGCAATTTTCAAAGTGATTGAAACTTAACATGACTTTTTGTCACTAGGTAAAGATGAACTTGGCTAAAGCGAAAGCTTTACCAACACATATTGCAAAACGACTTTTGTCTCAAGATAGGAGATAAATAGACTTTTGAGTGATAGATAGGTTCAAGTTTCCACATACCTTTTAGTTGATGAAGATCCACCAGTTCCTTGAGTAGTCCTTCGTCTTGTATGATGATTGCCATGGAGTTCTTGAGCTCAACTACACTTTCTATCCTAGTTCGAGACCTTAACTATAGTAGACTAGAAATCAAGACTTATAGTTTTGATCACTAATATTGACAAACATGCTTGAAATAGCAACGCATGCGAGTTCGACCGAGCAATGCTCTAACAGGTTAAAAGAATCATAAATAGCTAGCCAAGAAAAAATAAGATTTTAAATAAAGGGTAACAGGACAGAGTATATGTTTGAGCTAGAATAAACAACATTGAATTGGTCAATAGTCAACTTATTAAATTTTGGCCGACATCTAACCCTAGTGATAAAGAGATGCTTGAAATTAGGGGGAAAATTATGATTTTCAAAATTCAAATGTTGAGCAGGATAGTGTGAACTCAGTTGGATCAGAAATCTTGAGTTGCATCGAAGAAATTTATTGAAACTCACAATATCATAAACATGATAATACTGAAAATAATACTGGAACATACTGTTGGTATCCACCTTCTGACCGATGATTTGCAATACTGCTGGCTGGACTGACAATACGTTTTCGATTGTAATAATATTGTTACCCGAAGGAGAAAATTGGAAAACAAGGTCCAATACCAAATACCTTTCATGATGTAAAGTGAAAGGACCCACGCAGAGAAAAGTTTAGTAATCCGTTAGTAAACAATGAAAAAAGACTAAACTGATTTTGTATAAAATTACTTGCGAAGACATGAAGACGACGTAAAACAAAATAAAATGAGTTCCATATCATTACAGATGGATGAAAAGATATTGTAACATAAAAACTACAAAAATAAAAACTATAAAGTTAAACACAAATAAAACATAAGGAGGGATGTTGAAAATTAAAGAAAAAATATTAGAAGAAGACAAGGTTGATCTGGAAGAAGGTAGATTAATCATGGAGATAATATAACTTTTTTGGTGATGAGCCAACTCAGTGGTCGACCAATTCGCAGAGCTCGCGTTACTAAAAATTGGGGAAGTAAGTATATGATCTATTGTAGTTACATTCACCTCTTTATAGTACTATAACTATTAATTATTACCAGGTATATAATTTTGTTGTTATTTAATACTATTGAACAAGTGCAAGAAAATCATCGAAGCCCGGAAGATTTACTAATTCAAGGCCAAATTACTCCTTTTAATAATTAGATGTTATACTTTTCTTTTGCAGACAAAATTTATTCTATGCTAGAACTTGAGATTTTCGAAACTGTGAAATGTCGCATTAAAAAACCTAGTAAACCCCGGATGAAATGTTTTACCGGTGCGTCTCACTTAATAAGATCTAAAAAAAATTAGTATGGATCTTATCTTTATTTGTATTTTTACTTTCCAATACTGTAATCGATATTTTGAATGTAGAAAATCATTTACAAAGCATCTTTATCTGATAGTTCAATAGGTTTCATCAAGAAGAGAAAAAATTTATTTGTTAGTTTTTGGTATTGGTTTAGTTGGTCAATGATATAATATCTAAGATTCAACGGTGTGAGGTTTACTTCTCGTCCAGAATATTCGTAGTAGCCACCTAAAACAAATGAGTCAAGAAAATTTGGAAAATAAATATGGTGCAAAAGTATTAGTTACCTCAACTATTTTTCAATTTTCAACTAATCATTATCTCTTAATCATACATATCATTATTACTCATTATGAAATGCATATTATTAGTTGTTAGTTGTCCACAAATGAAGGTGAAGAGGTATTGACAGCGTAGAGAATTTATTAATATACTATTACCATTACTACTTTTACTTCTAAAGAGAAATCGGGGCTTACAAAATAAACAAAATAACGTTAATTACGATAGAATAATAATGAGGAAGTACTTGTTTCTCTTTAGAACCATCATGTAAATGTTTCTTGTGGAATTAGATATTTATGGTTGATAAAAAAATAATAATAATGAGGAAGTACTTTATTTGATTAATTGTGTTTTCAAGTTAATATAAATCTCTAAATGATTTCTACCAAAATTGCTTTCAAATGTAGTTAGATAACCATTTTTAGTTTTAAAATCTATTTCATGAGCAAAAAAAAAAAAGTATAACAAATACTCAGTTTTCAATTGTTCTTTGATTATGATAGCAAAGTGCATATTAAACTCTGATTAGGACGAAGAAAACATAGACCTAAGCTTTTAAATCTTAGGTTGTATGTGAATGATGAAGAAGAGGTTCAAAATCCCCATGTCGTAACTAAAAAATAACTGTTATCCCATATCACATAAAAAAAGCCGGTAACGACGCATATATGCAACAACATACTTGGTTTTAACATTTATTTACTTGACAATTTTAAGTTGATTCCAAAAATTCTTAACTCATTAACAAGTATTTCATTCGCACGTAATCAATATATATGAATATTTAAACAACACCAATATCGGTTACAAGTGAATCAAATACTACTCAAAACATCAAATTTTGTATTGTGATTGAAATACAATTCGAGGAATTGTAACACCAAATTTACTTTTTCTACATGTGTATGTAAATGAGTTCGCTTGGAAGTAATTTATGCTTTTAATAAAATGTATTCATATAGTGTTCATTGTACTGAGTTTACATTCTATAATGCTTGATTTTGGTAGCTTTCTATGAAAAGCGTCACCAGGAAAAATAAGAAGTTATCATAATCTTTGTGTAAGTTGGTTGGTTGATGATGCGACGAAATTCATTAGATCCACCCACTGAATCCTTGTATAAAAGTAAGATATTAGAGAGAGACACAAAAACAATGAACTAAATCATGGAGGTTATTTTGGGTTTTGTCGGATTATTTTCATCCAGGTTAGTGGGATAAGAATATTCTAAATAGATGAAAATACTAAGTTACCCTTGGTGTAAAAAAACAATAAGTTAACCCCTTCCACTATTAGTTATTATATATATATATATATATAACTTAGAAGCCTATTATGTAACTTCTCAATATTTAATCTAAATGATTCACTTTTTATTTCATTTTTTCAATTGATTAAATTCGTCATTTATGAATAAGTGCATGTAATATTGGTACGTATGATCTCTATACCTTGGTAGCTATTATTATAGAGGCGGAATTCAGAATAATGATAGATAAAAAATTTAGAAAACAGAAGAGACAAGAACGTGATTCGAAGAAATATATCTTTTATAGATTATGAACAAGAAAACTATTACAATTCTCTCTTTGTTACGCTCACAACCTCTCTAAACAATAAATCAACTTTAAACTGTTTGCTAAGCTTGTTTCGATTATTCTCCACCATCTTTCTCTTGGTTTCTGTGTGTGTTTATTTAAAAACTTCATCGTACTCAGACGACAAGGTCTTTTATTAGGAATCTATTTCCTAAACTAAGAGTGTTGCCTAAAACAAAACTCTTCCTAACTATAAATTCTGCCCAAATAAGGTTTCATCCCTAATTTAGGATTCTTCCCTCAACTTAGCTTGAGGTTTACTAAGTTACTTGAACTCCTGTGAAAGTTGAAAATGAAGGTTAGGGAACTCAAGAGTCATTTTTCCCTTGTTAAACCACTTGGCCTTGCTGGGAACTTGACCTTTACATCCAATTAGGAAAGCTTCTTTCTCTCCTTGTCGCTCCAATATGCAGTCTTCCTTGAGTGGTTCCTCTCTATCAAACCGTAAGTCTTCTACCCATGGTAAGATCATAATGTCGTCGCCTTCATCATCTATTAATGGTGGTCCAAACAACTTTAAATATTCAGCATTTATAACTGAGTACATTCCTAGATAAGGTGGTAAATCTAGACGAAAGGCATTGTCACCAATATTATCCGGTATACAAAACGGTCCATATCTCAATGGCTTCAACTTCTTACCTTCCCCCTTCAGTCGTCCCTTACCTAATTTTAACCACACCAAGTCACCAATACCAAAATTACAAGGCACAAGATGCTTGTCATGTTTTTCTTTGTATTTAGCTTATGACTTCTTTAATTGTGCTTCAACGGTCGCGTGAATTTGAGATATCTTCTCCAAGAACTTTTGTGCCTTTTGTCGTTCACTTCCTCCCTCACCCCCCCATTGAGGTGTCACTAGAAAATACTATATCGAAAGGGCTAGGTGATAAGTAACCATATCACGTCTCGAACCGAGATTTTTCCGTAGAACTATGATTGACTTTGAGGATCCACAATTATTCAGGTTATTATTATGTGCTTCTAAGTTTTTATTTGAGTTTTTCCAAACTCTACAACCCGACCCTTCGGATCCTACCAATGAGGAAACCTGGCCCATGAAAAATATTTTATCCAGACCCTTTCATAGAACCTGAGCCCGAACCACAGCTAGATGTAGTTGTCTTAAAAAGGAAACTAGATAAGGGTGTGCGTTATTTGATCATTTTCTTGGCATTCCTTTTATTTGTGGCAGCTTTATTCAGTTTTGATGACCCACATAGGTTCCGACTATTGTTATATGATTTTATGTGGTGACTAATTCTACCAAAGTCTAGCGAAGACACTAAACTTAACACTTATTGGGAGGCAACCCATACATGGTGATATTAAGTCCCTCTGGAGGACCCTGATGTTGTTATATATTGGTTTTATTTTTGTTTTGATTTTATTTCTTTCTTGCTCCCATGGAAGGACTGCTACGCTTCATCCAGGTACTATCTTTCTGACTTACCTCTTTATTCCTCTTGTTACTTGTATTTTTGGTACTGCACTTTAATTTGAAACATTGAGGACAATGTTAGATTTAAGTTTGGGGGTGAGGGAAAAACTTTTAGTTAGTTTTTAAATAAAAAATTATAAAATAGAAAAATTAAAACTTAAGAGCCTAGAAATTTATGCCAATTTAGGATGACACTAACCAGTCTAAGTGAATGGAAACATCTTGGTTGTATGAGTTAAGGAACCCAATAATAGAGTATATTCATGAAAAGACAGAGTTCAGGTGTTACAATGGAATCATCACACTACGTTCTGTTTTTATTTTATTTGAAAAAATGTATGTTTCTTTAAGTGATATGGTGGGGCCCAACACATCGAATTGTTACCAATGTTGGATGGAATAGAGTGATTGAGTTACTAAATAATAAATAGACCAGACCAATCAGACCAAACGGAATAAAGTCGATTAAAAAAAATGACACTTGGGAATAGCAATATGTGTGTGTTTTCCCTATCTTCGTCGCCTAAACAAGCGTGGAACGCAGGATCCATGGGAACTATCATGTAATCTGCTGACAAGAAGCATGCGCTTGGATCCAGAAGATCAAATCATGCAGTCCAAAAAATAAATAAAAATAAATGAAAAAATTATGCAATAAAATCAATCGTTGGTTCCCTTGTATATGCCAAGCTGTGTTGATATTAGTCCAGATCAGTATCTCAATCCATTAGGATTCATAGGTTCATCTTGGCGAAGGCCTTCAGACATATATGGGAAACATTGTTGACCTTTAGACAACATTGTTTTAAACTATATATCTCTATAATCCATCTTCTTAATCTATTCATTTGTGTGATTCCGATTATTGATGTCCATAGTGAGACTATCTGAATAGAACTCTGTCACTTACATATATGAATATGACTCGCATCCGGGTACTTACTTTTGTGATCAATGAAAGTAGGCCAACCAAGGAGACTCTTTAGTGTCGTTCCTGAGTTCTTCACAGATAGCTAGGGTTTGGAATAAAAGGTTTCGTAGGTACACCTCTGGTAAACCTTCCCGAGACTATAACTCGTCCACTAGGGCCACCTAGGGGTTTAAAGGCTTGTTATACGTGCTAAGTGTGACCATATCCTCGACGAGATGGAGTTGTATGTTTTTAAAATTAGTTTAGTTTGATTTGCTCGAGGACTAGCAAAGTCTAAGTGTGGGGGAATTTGATAGGTGTCTAAAACACCTTGATATTTATCTATTGTTTATGCTTTATTTGCTTAGTTTTCTTGTAAATTATGTATTTTATGTTTGATTTTGAGTTTTAGGTACTTTGGAGCAAAAGAAGAGGGAACGTCGCTTAAAAGGGCTAAAGTGTCATTTCATGTACAACTGTGGTCGGAGGCGAATTATCTCTCATTATTTACTTTTATTTCTTCATCTTTATTTGAAAGGCATGTCGGCTTTAGTGATGCAATTTATGTCTGAAAAGAATGACAGCCTTAGTGATGTATAAATATTGAAGAAAAGAAGTGAATATGAGAGGTAAGAGATGGCTAGTCGAGAAACTATTAAAAGCACCCAGAAAAGTGTTAAAGGCACCCCCAGAAATGTCCCAGAACAGTCGATAAAGGCCCCCGAAGGAGTTGATAAAGTCACCCAGGAGTTTTTCACTATATACAACCCAAAATACACTTTGTACCCCAGATGACTAAAGAGACTCTCATATCTAATGTTGAGAAGGAAGAAATGGATATGATTTGGAAATTAATGGGCCAAACATATTGGACGAGACGAGAATATCGTGGCTAGATATGAGACAAACAGATTGTTTCTTTGCATGGGCGGATATAGGAAAGAGCTCAAATGGTAAATGTCGACATTTTGCAAAAGTCAATAATTACAAAATAATATCATAAAAGGAAGGATATATTTTGGTCGGTCTCACTTGGAAATTTAATCGCATATAATGGAGGGAAAATCACATGTTGCCTTACATATAATGAAGTAAAGTTGATGGAGGTTTAAAAATGGTGACAAATGAGTTGGTTATAACCTTATACGAGGATCGCATGAAGTCATTTTTATATTTCCACTTAAGGGAAGTAAGCAGGAGGTGGTGAAGATATAAAAGGGGGAGTATCTTTGGTTTTGGTCGGCAATTTTTTTATGCAACTTAGAGAGGTGCTAGAAGAGACGAAAGGGGAAGTTGAAAAGACTTTTGGGAATTAATTGTTTCGGAGAGAAGTGGTGCTGCTAACCTTTTGCAGCTCTGTTTGCATTTTCATTACTATTTAGCGAGCAAGAGAGTACAATTGGGTCTGTCAACGTACCAACGAAACTTCATTACTCTGTAAGCGATTATTTTTAATACAATGATTGATCAATTTTTCACCACTTGTCGATCAATGAGTAGCTAAATCTATTTTCTAGGGTTTTGGAAGAAGCTATTTTCGATGAGTGAATTTTAGTAATATTTTTCTTTGACAAAATTACTCCAATATTGTGCTTTTGAATTATTAAAAATTCTCTCTTCTTTACATGCTTCATAATAATTGTTTTGGGTAGTTTCTACCGTTCTTTTATAAGCGAAGGAGGATTAGGCCTTATAATAGCGACGAAAGTCATAAAAAAATAATCTTGTAACGTTGTATCTTCCAAAGCATGAGATTGAGTTCAAAAGTTGTTTTGAGAAAAATAGGAGTAATTTGTCAAAGAAACTATTATTGAGTTTACAAATATTGGAAGTAGTGGAATCTAAAACCCTAGAATCATCTCTCCTTGGTAAACAAAATCAACTTCAATTAGTTTATCTTAGTATTTTTCTTTAATAATCCGAAATCAAATCTTTATAAAAGTCCGAGCAACGAATCTCTACTTACCACACTTTAAAACTACATCACCAACAATACCGCTAATCCACAAGGTGAAGCACTTGGCATCATTCCTAATTATAGAAGTTCTTGGACTTGTTTCTTGATCCCATCAGATTCCTCTACGGACGTGCGATAAAGACTTACATTAGGAAGAGAACTCTCTTCGGTCAACATAATTTCATGCTCCACACTCCTCTTTGGCGGTAATCCCGTGACATCATAAAATAAATCTTTGTATTTCAACTTCAACCTTTCTAGGTCGCCTTCTTGTTGTGCAGTCAAGGATGCCAAACAAACTCTACTCATCTTCTTCTCAAGAGAATGGATCACAAGGAGAATGAACTTTGAGCTAGCATTCACCAACCGGTTAGCCTGAGTGGCTGTGATCAAGCTTACTCCCTCAAGAGGAGAATCTATAACCCGAATCACAAAACTTTCCCCATCTTTGGTAAAGGTATACTTTTGTTCCCTCCAGCGTAGAGTTGCATCTCTATCCCATAGGTAAGGACTAACTAGTATTACCTGACAAACATCCAAAGGAACTGTGTCGTCATATGTAACTTCGTCAATGTATGACTCATCTAGATCAAATTTGAACGTTCATTGCTGTATAACTTGTAAGCCGCCTTATTTTTGAATCCATCCTAAAGGGTGTGGTTTTGCATGTTTGAGGGTCTTGAATTCTAACTTCTGCACTAAAGAATTTGAAAGTAAATTCTTCTGACTTCCCGGGTCAATAACAGCATCAACTAGTGATGTTTTGACTTGCATCTTCACTGTGAAGAGTCGCTCCCTAAGATCATCTTTTGAAGGTCTTTTTTTTGCCCATGTCATTAGAGAGAGTTTTGAATTGGGTTCCGTTAGTTCGTGGACTTCTTTTGGAGTTTGAGCGACTAGTGCTGCCTTCTAGGCTTATTTCCTCTGCAACCCTTTGGGCTTTAGATGAGGGTTCTTTACCCAACACTTGTCGATAACGTGACCTTTTTTCTTGCGATGGGTACAATTCAAATCTTCCCTGTCACTAGACTTCCCTTCTTCTTTGCTCCTTTCACCTCCTTTTACGGTGGTACCTCCAGATTTTCCCTTAGTAGTTCCCTTTGAATCATATTTCTTAAGCCTACCTTCAATGACATTAGATTGTATACTTGCTTCATCAATATTATAAACTGAAAACATCTTCAACTCCTTCTGTATATACTCATGGAACCCGGAGATATAATTCATATAGATACCAAAATCTCCCAAGTCTAAATCCAAAATCATAGCTTGATTCTGAAATTTCGAAGTATTTTCTTGCATGGTTTGGTTGTAGGAATTCTTCAAGTTGTACCACTTGAACCATCTCTCCTTAAGGTAGCCAACCGGTTAAAACTGTTTCCTTACAACTACCTTGAATCTTTTCCACGACAATACTCCCTTACCTAGGTTTTGTCTTTGGTAAGCTTTCCACCAGGTTAGAGCATGCTTTTGTAGCTTCAATGCCACGAAATCAATCTTTTCCTTTGAACCATATCCAAAGAAATAGAAATACTTCTCTATACATTTAATCCAATCATCCAATTTTTCACATCGACACTCCCATCGTATCGTAAAGTTGAATATCAACATGAAAACCAATTTTCAGATTCTTACCATGAAGTTTAGTTGATGTAGGACTTTTAAGAAACCCAATTTTCTTCTTTTCTTCATCCTCATCTTCTTCGTCTTCTTCTTATTTTTCCCCTTCCTCTTCTTCCGAAGTTTCAGGTGAAGGTGTAATCCTTTTCTTCGTCTTCGGATTGGGTGTATGAGAACAAATATATTTAGTCAATTCTTCAAGGGTGGTTTAAATCGACTTCATGTATGTTTGTAGCGTAGCCACCTTTTATTCCATAGTTTGTGGTTCGCTTTGCTTAGGTTCATCATCTGACATCGTCATCCTAGATCCTTTGTTCTCCTAACGTCTTCTAGCTTCTTGAGTATCTCACCAAGCTTTATGTAAATAGATCTAGGGAAAACCATAAACCACGGGGATTTACCCTAGAAATTAACCTTGCTCGTGATGCCAACTTGGTATGTATATCTTTATACCTTGGTAGCTATTATTATAGAGGCGAAATTCAGAATAATAATAGACAAAAAACTTAGAAAACAGAAGACACAAGAACGTGATTCGAAGAAATATATCTTCTCTAGATTATGAACAAGAAAACTATTTCAATTCTCTCTTTTTGTTACACTCACAACCTCTCTAAACAGCAGATCAACTTTAAACTGTTTGCTAAGCTTGTTTCTTATTCTCCACTAGCTTTCTCTAGGTTTTTATATGTGTTTAGTTAACAATCAAACCTCTTTATTTATAGACTTTCATCGTACTCAACCAACAAGGTATTTTATTAGGAATCTATTTCCTAAACTAAGAGTGTTTGATAGGGTGTAGAATACATCTTATTTACTATCTATAGAGTTTATGCTTTCTTTGCTATTTTTCTTGTAAATTATGTATTTTACGTGTGTTTTTGAGTTATTAGGTACTCTGGAGTCGCACAGAGGAAAAGAATAAGAAATCACCAAATTTGAGCAAAAAGGGAAAATCTGTCATTTCAGGGGAGAACACTATCTGGAGCCCAGTCACATGTTAAGGGGCAACTTACTTTTGGAAGAATTATAAAAGGCAGCCAGCTATGGTTAAGGGGTTGTCATCACTGGGTAGCCCTTATCCAGAAAATATATGTGTTGTTAGCACCCAAACTGGGGTGGTCCTATCCCTGGGGCGTTTAAATCCACCCCAATCATTCTCATCCCTAAATCGAGAAGATGTCTTCTCGATTATTTCTAAGTTGAAACTAAGAAAAAAAGAGCAACGGCTGCTGGTTGTTGTCCGAGATCAAGAGGAAAATTGAGAGATGCTGGGATTCAAAAATGGAGAGATTGATGGGTCGAAGATGCTGTTAATCCGAGAAAAATCGAGATGATGAAATAGACTGAAACTGAGAGATGAAATTGAAGGGGATCGATGGGTGTATGAATCTGAGATAAGATGAAAGTGGTGTGAAGAAATTAGGGTTTGATTTGATAATATACAGATGAGCTCGAGATGAAGATGATGTTATAGATCAAATGGGTTTTACAGCAAGGTAGAGATGAGTTAACTGATTCGATTTGAAATAGAGATGGTAGCAAAATGGGTTTTGATTGTTCTGATGATGGAAAATGTTTGTGATGCTGAGAAGTCTGAGAAATCAATGAAGAAGAACATGACGTTGGTGCTCAGCTTATGGTGATGGAGAAAATGGAACCTGTGGTGGTTCTGCAAAATTGAATAGCTCAGGGAATGGTGGAAGGTTGCTGTTGGTTTTGGAGATAAAGAAGAGAAGCTGCAATTGGTTCATTGATATGTGTTGGTGGCAATGAAATGATACTGTGGAGAATATATGAAGAATGGTGTGAATTTCCTTAGATGAATGTTAGGAATTGTGTACAAGGAATGAAGTTGAGAATGGCCTGAAATTATGGCCGGAAAGTCCTGTAATTGAACAGAACTCGGCCGGTTTTCTACTCCAGCGTGTTGACTCGTACCAATCCAGACGATTCCCGATGACCGATCCAGCTTAGTGACTCAGCCGACTTAGCTCTAACTAAGACAGCTGATTGAGCTGACTTCCTCGCCTTTGACTAATTGACTAACGAAGACTGATGGTTTGACCTGTTTGACCGTTAGTCCTAACGGTGGACTGACGGAATATTTCGTCGACTGACAGAATTTTCAGGTTGCCGACGGTGACAGATTCCAGCTGATTTCTGGCCTAAAACCCAGTTTTCCAGTGAGCAAAAATTACAAAATTTTGTGTGGACTTCTCTCATGTGTGTGAAGACTTAGAATTGGGAATTTGATGAAAACTATGAAGTTTTGGAGTTTGACTTGAAATTGGAATATGGCTCAAATTGGGAAAGTGGTGTTCTTATGGAATGTGGATTCTTTTCCTACAAAGATATGGAGAGTATTGAAGCCTATAAATAAAGGAGTTCTCTACAACTTAAAAACACACATCTACTTTGGAGAAGGAGTTAAAGTGCACAAGGATTGGAGGAAGGAGCAACCATCATCTTTTCAATAAGTTTTTCTTTCTTCTTTATTTATTATTATTATTGTGTGAACTCCAAAATATGAGTAGCTAATTTTCTTATTGATTGAGGATGAATTCCTAGTTCTTAACATATGTTTTGAGTTTTGTTTTAAATCTACTTTGAATTTTCACATGATTATCGTTTGTTTTTACTAATATTAATGTTTATGATTGATTGATAGGTTGTTTAGAGTGCACGCTAAATTGATTTGTTAATTTGATCTAAAGCTAGTGAAAGTTAGGGGATAAGTAATCGTTTCTTGACTCTTTACACAAGTAGAAAACACGAGACCTTGCGGAGGGATTCCGTGGAGCAATTATGTGTGAAAATAACGCTAGAAAGTGGACCAAGCGAACCGAGTCTAACTACTAGTACTAAACCTAAGTTCATAAATCTTAATGCGTTCGGGGAATTACATCTTGTAAGCGATCCTCAAGGTGGTTCTTTTGAATAGAATCTGATAACTAAGCGAAACTGTTACTCAGTGAAATAAGGAATTTTGGGGTTAGCTAAGCGAACCTGCTATCCTACGGTTGGTGATAATCTGTGACTAATAAAAAGTGGAAAAGGACATAACTTGAATCATTGTTTTGCAATGAAGAAGGATTCCTTGATCTAATTTCTCTTATTTGATTTCAACTTAAACTTTTGATTGCTTTGTTTACTTTCTTTTTCTTTTAAAATCTTGAACCAATACCCCCCTTTTTGTGACATTATAAGACAACTAAAACCTCTTGTTCCTCGTGGGAACGATCTTGACTACCCTATATTACTTGTTAATTAGGTAGTAAATATTAATTAATTTGTTGTGATTACGACACACATCAAATTTTGGCGCCGCTGCCGGGGAGCAGCAGACGGTTTTAGTTGTTTTCTTTTTACTTCTTACTTTTTGATTTATTCTTGATTTGTTAGATTCTATATCGTATCTAACTTAGTTATTGAGAATTGTTTTTCAGGTACCGGTTTTCCATGTATGGTGGACAAGAGCAAGCATATTACAACAATAAATACGGTTTTCAACCTCAAAATTATGGCAACTTCCAACCATCCTTAGGATATAATCAAAACCAATCTTTTGGCTATGATCAATATCATACGGAACCTTATGGAAATTCTCATACATATCAACAACCTTGTAATGGGTATGTAATCCAAGCGCCAAGGTGGGATAAATCTACTTCTAATTGGCTTCATTCGAGTTGTATGCAGATTATCAATGAATTGCAAGAAATGCGACAAATACTAGACCATGATAGAAAGAACGCCGCACAAACCAATTTCTGCAACATTTTTTCTTACCCGACTCCGGATCGTAGTTATGATCATTCACCCATTCAAAGGGAAGAGTCATGGGAAAGAGAACCTATTGTAGCCAATGGTGGTAAGCGTGTTAATGTCAGGAAACTTGCACAAGAATTATACAAGTTGGAAGATGATGGAGACTCGGAAGAGCTTGTCGCAGAAATTAGTAGGACCATTCATATGGAACTTAAACGACGTCTAGATAAAGGTAATGAAACCGATGACGATTTTTATTATGGTGAGTCTGAAAATGAAGATGATTGTGTCAAAAAGGACCAACCTTTGGAGACTTTTGATGACGCTAGTGTAGATTACCCGAGCCTTGATCTTAATAATAATCAATCACCTATTCAAGAGGTAGAGCTTGAGGAAGATGCATTTAGTGCTTGGAAAAAATTCCTTAGGGAAAGATATGAGTCCGCGGAAGTATATGAGCGTTGTAACAATGAGGAAGTTACTCCAACTCCGGATCATAATAAGGATCCTTCACCTATTCAAAAGGAGGAGATTGGGTGTGACTTTCCTATTGTTATAAACGGTGTAACACCCTCACAAGAAGATCTTACAATTTATACCGAGGAAGATTTTATGAGAGAAGAATAACCCGATTCTGATGATGAAGATGTTGAAGAGATGATGCTCGATAATGAAACCGAATTGATTGAATTTGTGGAAGACCCAATTGAACTTGCTAATGATTATGATGATGCCAAGACTTTGGTTAAGGTAGAAAATGATGAAGAATGGTTGCAAGGTTTGATAAAGGACCATAATATACAAGAGGTAAGTAATTCACTCGAATTTTTTAAGGATGAAGAAGATACCGTAATACAAGAAATTGTGCAAGGTTTGTCTAACCCTTTGCATATTAATTCTTCTCTTTTACCTCTTATTGGTTTGAATGTATGTGCTTCGGAAGTATTTTTGAATGACTTTGTTTCTCGATATCAGCCATTGGAAACACTTGATGCTAATGCTATGCAGGTTTTCCAAGAGGAATACATGGAAGTTCCCAAATTCTAAGTTCTTTATACACTTCCGGGTGTTGACAAGAATAAGTGTGGGGGAAATTTTTATCGAACGATAATTTCACTATTATTTACTTGTGCTAACATTTGTATGGAGTTATTGTTTGCAAAACAGGTACTATGGGTGGATCCCCAAATTTTCCGATTGTTAGTATATGGGGAATGAATCTTACAAGAGCCATGTCGGGCCGTCGACTTTAAAACAAGCGCTTAATGGGAGGCAACCCATAGGTTTTGTATTTCTTAACCTTTTGCTTTTTATTTTGTTATTTATTTTTCTTGTTCCATATCATGTTAAGATTTCCCACCTTGACTTTGCTTGGACGATTCAATTACATTGAGGACAATGTAAGGTTTAAGTGTGGGGGAGTGGTTAAGCATATATTTAAAAAAAAAAAAAAAAAAAAAAACTTGCATAAAACTTCCAACTTTTAGAGATTTTAGAGTCACTACCATACTTCTAGGTATGTTTACATAGTGAATTCTGACCGACATAATTGAACTTGGAAGTGTTAGGGAACTACGTTCGGATTTCTTACTTGTTACAGTGTTAAATAATGGATTTAATCATGCCGGTGATGCAAATTAGGAGCAGAGAAGAATGCATTATTAGAGTTGTTGATCAATCATTAGTGGAGACTACCCATTTTTATATCATGTGAGGCACCGACCAGAATTTTTCCATTTGACTAAAAAGCATTCTTTTGAGTGTGTGCCACTGTACGTTAATTCTGGGTAGAATGGTGAGCTACCCAACTTCACACCAATTTTCAGCACTATTCTTGATCTCTTGAGTGCTAATTTTTGTCAATCATGAGGGTGATGTCTATGGATGAAATCCTCCTTCTTGTTGTTCGATTTGCAGTTAGCACCATTTTCTCTCTCGACAACAACGGGTCCATAGAAACACCATTATCAACAACAATGGAGTGACATCAAAATCTACAAGGAAAGTTGAAGACGTTTGAGGTTTACAAGCAACAGAACAAGAAAAGAGAAAATTTCATATTCAAGTAAAGCAACATACAATGAGCAGATTTTTACATACAAGTTGAAGACTTATTTACAAAAGCGAAGAAAATCAAAAGGTGAGAATTATTGAAGTTTATGATTTCGAGGCGATACAAGTTGTGAAGAATCAAGCGGTAAAGTACTTTTCCACGGCCATGGTTGTTTTATTTTTCACTTTGTTTTGTATTTTGTTTCTCTTGTCTTCAAAAAAAAAAAAAATGAAAAATGAAAAATGAAAAATGAAAAATGAAAAATGAAAAATGAAAAATGAAAAATGAAAAATGAAAAATGAAAAAGAAAAGAAAAAAAAAATTGAAAAATATGAGACAAGAGAAATATCTATTATTTTTTTGTTTTATTTTGTTTTTATTTTTATAAGCCGTGGGGAAGGAAAATCTATAAGGAAGTTTCAAGCGACAAGGATTTTAAGGAAAAAGGTTACAAATTGTCAAGGATTTATGAAGTTCAAGTGTTTATCATCAATAGTTGAAGCTGAAGACCAAGAAGATGAAGACGAGGAGCGGAAGACGTTTCTATTGGATTCTGTGAGAGTGGTGTTATCATAATTGGCAATCGGATGTGAAGGTAAGTAAGTAATCTCATCCTCGATAATAGTGGTTGATTTCCTTTCTTAGAGATTGTTAGAAAAAATGGTTTTTCAAAATGTTAAAAGATGTGGGTTTTTAAAATATTTCGGAGGTTATTCTTCCCACCATTCAACGTGTTGCAAAAATTCTCTCTTCATTCCTACCTGCACACATGTGAGACCCATAAAAAAGCCGTCTTTTTGAGTGCAATTTCATAAAACCCTTTTTGGTGAGGCAGAAGTCGAGGCGAAATGCTTATTGATCGTTTCTCAAACACGTGTTCTCTCATTATGGTGTGGTTATTTCTCACTCAACATTTAAGAATGAGAATATGTTCTTTAGTATTTCTAACTTCTTATTACTAGCATACAGAAACTCTATGTCCTCATAACTTTTTGGATGCTTGGGACGCTAGAACGCTTTGAAGTTGTAAGTTTTAGTTTGATTTGCTCGAGGACTAGCAAAGTCTAAGTGTGGGGGAATTTGATAGGATGTAGAATACATCCTATTTACTATCTATAGAGTTTATGCTTTCTTTGCTATTTTTCTTGTAAATTATGTATTTTACGTGTGTTTTTGAGTTATTAGGTACTCTGGAGTCGCACGGAGGAAAAGAAGAAGAAATCACCAAATTTGAGCAGAAAGGGAAAATTTATCATTTTCGGGGAGAACACTATCTGGAGCCAAGTCACATGTTAAGGGGCAACTTACTTTTGGAAGAATTATAAAAGGCAGCCAGCTATGGTTAAGGGGTTGTCATCACTGGGTAGCCCTTATCCAGAAAATATATGTGTTGTTAGCACCCAAACTGGGGTGGTCCTATCCCTGGGGCGTTTAAATCCACCCCAATCATTCTCAGCCCTAAATCGAGAAGATGTCTTCTCGATTATTTCTACGCTGAAACTAAAAAAAAAAGAGCAGCGGCTGCTGGTTGTTGTCCGAGATCAAGAGGAAAATTGAGAGATGCTGGGATTAAAAAATGGAGAGATTGATGGGTCAAAGATGATGTTAATCCGAGAGAAATCGAGATGATGAAATAGACTGAAACTGAGAGATGAAATTGAAGGGGATCGATGGGTGTATGAATCTGAGATAAGATGAAGGTGGTGTGAAGAAATTAGGGTTTGATTTGATAATATACAGATGAGTTCGAGATGAAGATGATGTTATAGATCAAATGGGTTTTACAGCAAGGTAGAGATGAGTTAACTGATTCGATTTGAAATAGAGATAGTAGCAAAATGGGATTTGATTATTCTGATGATGGAAAATGTTTTTGATGCTGAGAAGTCTAAGAAATCAGTGAAGAAGAACATGACGTTGGTGCTCAGCTTATGGTGATGGAGAAAATGGAACATGTGGTGGTTCTGCAAAATTGAATAGCTCAGGGAATGGTGGAAGGTTGCTGTTGGTTTTGGAGATAAAGAAGAGCAGCTGCAATTGGTCCATTGCTATGTGTTGGTGGCAATGAAATGATACTGTGGAGAATAGATGAAGAATGGTTTGAATTGCCTTAGATGAATGTTAGGAATTGTGTACAGGGAATGAAGTTGAAAATGGCCTGAAATTATGGCCGGAAAGTCCTGTAATTGAACAGAACTCGGCCGGTTTTCTACTCCGGCGTGTTGACTCGTACCAATCCAGACGATTCCCGATGATCGATCTAGCTTAGTGACTCAGCCGACTCAGCTCGGACTAAGACAGCTGATTGAGCTGACTTCCTCGCCTTTGACTAATTGACTAACGAAGACTGACGGTTTGAACTGTTTGACCGTTAGTCCTAACAGTGGACTGACGGAATATTCCGTCGACTGACAGATTTTTCAGGTTGCCGACGGTGACAAATTACGACTGATTTCCGGCATAAAACCCAGTTTTCCGGTGAGCAAAAATTACAGAATTTTGTGTGGACTTCTCTCATGTGTGTGAAGATTTAGAATTGGGAATTTGATGAAAACTATGAAGTTTTGGAGAATTGGACTTGAAATTGGAATATGGCTCAAATTGGGAAAGTGGTGTTCTTATGGAATGTGGATTCTTTTCCTACAAAGATATGGAGAGTATTGAATCCTATAAATAAAGGATTTCTCTACAACATAAAAACACACATCTACTTTGGAGAAGGAGTTAAAGTGCACAAGGATTGGAGGAAAGCAACCATCATCTTTGCAATAAGTTTTTCTTTCTTCTTTCTTCTTTATTTATTATTATTATTGTGTGAACTCCAAACTATGAGTAGCTAATTTTCTTATTGATTGAGGATGAATTCCTAGTTCTTAACATATGTTTTGAGTTTTGTTTTAAATCTACTTTGAATTTTCACATGATTATCGTTTGTTTTTACTACTATTAATGTTTATGATTGATTGATAGGTTGTTTAGAGTTCACGCTAAATTGATTTTTTAATTTGATCTAAAGCTAGTGAAAGTTAGGGGATAAGTAATCGTTTCTTGACTCTTTACACAAGTAGAAAACACGAGACCTTGCGGAGGGATTCCGTGGAGCAATTGTGTGTGAAAACAACGCTAGAAAGTGGACCAAGCGAACCGAGTATAACTACTAGTACTAAACCTAAGTTCATAAATCTTAATGCGTTCGGGGAATTACATCTTGTAAGCGAACCTCAAGGTGGTTCTTTTGAATAGAATCTGATAACTAAGCGAACCTGTTACTCAGTGAAATAAGGAATTTTGGGGTTAGCTAAGCGAACCTACTATCCTATGGTTGGTGATAATCTGTGACTAATAAAAAGTTGAAAAGAACATAACTTGAATCATTGTTTTGCAACGAAGAAGGATTCCTTGATCTAATTTCTCTTATTTGATTTCAACTTAATCTTTTGATTGCTTTGTTTACTTTCTTTTTCTTTTAAAATCTTGAACCAATACCCCCCTTTTTGTGACATTATAAGACAACTAAAACCTCTTGCTCCTCGTGGGAACGATCTTGACTACCATATATTACTTGTTAATTAGGTAGTAAATATTAATTAATTTGTTGTGATTACGACACGCATCAGTGTTGCCTAAAACAAAACTCTTCCTAACTAGGAATTCTGCCCAAATAAGGTTTCCTCCCTAATTTATGATTCTTCCCTCAACTTAGCTTGAGGTTTACTAAGTTCCTAAAAAGAGTAGGGATACACATGTATCAAATATTGAAAAGCAGAATCAAAATCGACTAATTTACAATATCTATAGTTTTAGTATTTGTATCTCATGTAAAATGGAGATGAAGTTAATAACGAAGAACAGTTATTGCAGAGATACGTTTACGAAGAAGATGGTGAATAAAAGGGGAAATGCTGAAATAGTCAACATCAGTTAAGGTGTTAGTCGAGGATGTAGTTAATGGATGAAAAGTGCATCATTCAATTACTTATAAATAGGTCGGTATAAAATGCAGCCGATTGGGAGTAGTTCGAATTATTAGGTAGTTCTTGTGTTGACCTCGGGACCAGGGGCGGAGCCAGCCTAGTGCTGGGGTGTGCGCTTGCGCCCCCTGCCCAGCTGGCTCCAAAGCCTAATTTGAGCCCGGAGCAAAAAAAATTAACTATCTATAAGCCTAATTTTGCTTTTTGCACCCCTAAATTTTTTGATCTTCCCAAAACAAATTTCCGCACCCCTTCTTTGAAATCTTGGCTCCGCCCAGCTCGGGGTGAGCCAAACATGCTTATATCGAATTAACCCCATGACTACACCTTTGACCGCTCTACTACCTTCTATTACACCGTGTCTATCGGAGACTTAGATTCTGGATTAGATGTGAACGCGAAACTTGAAATACTACTACACTAGATTTTGTGCCCGTGCTACGCCCGGGCAGCTTCTCCAACTTGGTTCACCAATTTAATCTACAACTACAAACTACAAATACACTGCATCACTGCCTCTTTCTTTCCATATTTTTTATTTGGTAAAGCTCGGCTTCGCCTCGCCATGCCCCACCCCGATATGATTTGGTAAAGCTCCGCTTCGGCTTTGCCTCGCCCCGTCCTGATTGGTAAACTCAGCTTCGCCTCGCCTAGTCCCGATTTGATTTGGTAAAGATTTGCTTCACCTTGCCCAAGTCCCCATTTGATTTGGTAAAGCTCGGCTTCGCCTCGCCCCATTCTGATTTGATCCCGATGCATTAAACCATTTTTTTTCTTTTAACAAAATTGGCATGTCATGGATTTTTGATTTGGTGTGGCTCACATTTATGTATAAACAAAGTATCACATGAAAATTACAAATATTACATCCACGCTATATGTGGCTCCGAACATAAAGATGGCGTCAATGATAATCAAATACTTTGAACTCAAAGAACTTTTGTTTACGTGAAGGCGTAAGGTCCCATTGTGTTATAGTTACGAAAAAAGAAAAAGAAAAATGGCATCTATATAATAGAATGACTACAATGATATATTTGATCTTTGTCAGAGGTAATCTCCTGCACCAAGGCACTAGCCATACCTACTCACACACCTATAACAAAAAGTCTTCATTGTTATATATCCTTAAAGTGTACACATGTATAATGTATTGCAACATATCGGTCCTGGTTATAATTCTAGAAATTCATGTAGAACATTGATATGACATTCTATATAAGTATAATTTTATCCCAATGATGAAGATCAGTAAAGGCCATAAACTGTTGCAATTTAGAATAGAGCAAAGATGTGTGCAGCGTAGACATGCATGTTTATTTCTTTTTTACATGTGTCTCCCCATGATTTTATGCAGCATGTTTAAGGTCCCATGATTTTTGTTCATCATCGATGATGTTCTATGGTACTTGTAATAGTGAAGATGAGGTACTTAAACCAAATGTTGTTATAGAGTTTCAAATGTGAGTATCCATTCTCACGAAACTAATAGAAATGTAGCTTAGTGGTGTATGATATTCATTAACTCTCCTCCCTGAGAATCTATAATGGATGAATGTTGGTACCAAATTAAGTCCTTGCAGCACACAATTTGATCTTGTATCGTAGGATTAATATAGAATCTTCATTAACTCTCCTCCCATTGCTTAATATAGAATGGTGGTTGTATACATCAAGAGCTTACCTGAACAACACCAATATATTAGTACTGCATCTGAACTCACTTATGATATTGTAGTCATGTCTAAGGGTCCTGACCACTCCATGTCTCCATGGTGGTTTCTGCAATAATCTCAGTTAAATTACCACACATGTACACACAAAGAATGAAGTATAGTTTCCAAAATGATCAATGAGAAGTTAAATTTAAAAGTTAATATATGCCCATCTCCCATGATCAATCTCTTAGACAAAATCCATACTCAAAAAGCTGTCAGATCTCATTCACCATTATATAACTATTTCATACATGAGAAAAGAATCAGAACCGACCCTAATTAGATCCAAAAAAAAGGAAAAGGCAATACAAAACAGAATACGCAAAAACTAATAAAATATCATACTAAGAAGGGAGGCACTATACAAAGTGTTTGATAAGAATATGCTACAAAAAGTCTTTGGTACACATAAAATACAAACGATAAGAGAACTTTTTTGCAGTATTTATCAAATTACTATTGCACATAGATTCATTATAATATCACTCCAGAAATTTAAACACAATAAATTTTACGAAGTTGTAACCTTGTAAATTTTTTAGTTATTACTCATTGAACTCGAAATGATCTGAAATTTGAATTGTGTATATATACCTTGATTATGAGGGGATTCACAACACAATGAGTGATCACCATAGAACAGACAAACTCAATCCAGTGGGCCAATTGATGGTACCTATAAAAGTAAATCAATATCAATATTAATACAAATAGAAGTCTTATAATTTCACAATTAGCATATGTCCATGTCTTACAAAATCATCCTGCATGTATTTCAATATTCATCAATTAAATCCTACGAACAATCACTAGTCATCAGTTGAGAAGATTTAATCACATATAAGTGTTACCAAGTTGATTAAGTGAAGTAATAATAATTGTCTCTTTGTTCAATATGTTATGTGAGATCGAGGTTGCAACCGATTTCCCAACTGTAATGTTCAGCAACACATCATCCAGAGGCTTACGGGGCTCGAAGGTCCCAAATTAATAAGGACTGATATGTAATAGAAAATCCATCTTTAATTACCTGCACTGACCAATTCAGTACATTATTTTGATAAGAATTACATTGGAAGATTAAAAATGTGCATAGCTCAGATCTCAAGATACCAACCCATCAACTAACTTTGTGCATAATTCTGTATTAGCTGATATTTCAAGTAAGATAACTACTGACCAAATGGTTCAGGTTTTATTATAAACACTTGATATTCTTTCCTTGAGCTGGTGATGGAGATGACTGTGTCACTTATGTTTCTTGCTCAAATTCCCTGCAAAATCGATTTGGATTGAAACCCAATCTTCCTAAGCATACAATGACTCATATTACTCACTAATTCGTAGAAGGTTTCTGTTCAAGCATAAAGTAAGTAACTTAATTCCTCTAATGTCACTATATTTAACAAAAAAACAATAGAAAAGGAGCATAAAGTAACTCACTTTCGAGTGACTGCATGCCAGGGACCTATATTATAGGTTCAGTTATCACTGCACATAAAAAACTTGTTTTAAGAAATTCCAAATGCTGAAGTGATGATGGTTTGTGGACGTAGGGAGACTATGAAATAGGGTGCAGTAAGTCCGTCTCGCCAACTCAAAACAATTAAGGTGAACTTACTATCATCGACTGTTTGCTATCAAGATTGGATACTACACATCTTGAGCTTGAGCTACTTCCACCATTATGTTGCAGAAACATTCTTAAAATAACATAATATATTGTAAACACCAACTCAAAATATTGAAAAATCCAAACTATATTTTTCTTTTGTTTTCCAGACTGATCTAGTGCTACGAAATAACATGAATACCTCCAACATTCATTGGTCGTAATACTTAAACTGGTTTTTTCTTTTTTCAAATATGTTGTCCCCAAACATCCATGTATTAATTGTTAACCATTTTGCTCCTACATCCCTCATAAAAAATATACAGAAGTTAAAGAGTTTCTAAGTTCAATTGGGAATCTTATCTTTGTACATATTTATTAAGATGTTGCAAATTTTACTGTGGTGGATATAAGATTATAGAACCCTCCTAATGTTTAAAGATAATTGTATTTTCTTATAAAGAAGTGGGAGTACTACCCACAAATATTTTTTTGCCCTTTATGTATAAGTTTCAAAATAGAGACTTGTCTAATTAGCGACTTAAACATTGCGTAGACGTCTAGATACACTAAATGACCTGCAAAGGGAAGTTCAATCTGGAAAATTGTTGCAATCACCTAAGTAACCAAGAACACAAAAAATATCATTTCTTAAGAACAAAATAACACCAGAAAACACTGAATACTTCGAACTCAAAATTTAGGACATGAGTTTTGGTTTTAGAGTTTAACCTGGTTTGAATGGCGATAGAAGGAAGAGTCGCAGACTTTATACAATTCTTGTGTGTATTGAGTTTCCGGTCAAGGATGATCAGTATTGGGTGAAAATTATGCTAGTGGAGTCTCCCGGAAAGCGCTCTCAAATATCAGACAGGAAAGCAAGACTGCAAGTTTAAACAAATTGCATCCAAATCAAATTTAAAGGAACATATTAAATGCCCAAAGTTAAGGCAATAATTTTAGGAACGACGAAAATAATTTCATATATACCTTCATAAAGGAACTAAGGAATTTGTTGTCGACCTATTACGGAGCAAAATGGAAGATAACAAAAAAAAAGAGAGCTCATATTCGATATTTCATCAAACATCACACATTACGAAATATTATACCCAAATGCATGTCCTCATGATACCTTATGGTCTCCGTCCCCTGGTTGTTTATCACAATATTTCAGGTGATTATAAAACTGAAACGCCCCAAAAAGATCCACTTAATTACCTGGTTGTCACCCTGTCACCCCTAATGTGTTTTCCTTATCACAATGATTGTCTACCTACATGAGAAAATTACCGAAACCAAATTAGGTTTATCAAATTTATCAAAAAGTTAAGCTCAAAAGTGAAGAAATTTGCACAAAATTGAACCTTCAAACAAAAAAAAAAATTTAAGCAAAAACAAAGATATTAGTACAACACATCGAGAGCAGTAAGAAATGCTACATAACCGCTCACTTGTTACAACAAACATGAGTGATCCATGTAGCAGTGAAAGAATGGTGTTCGACAAAATCCCATTTTCTCAACTCATTGTACTATGGAATTCAAAACAGTAAAAAGAGATGCTCGTTATTTATGCTTTAAGGCAATCATAAGAATTTTACCTACATAACAACGTCAACTTTATTACACAGTACAAAGGGATGCTCATTTTTATTGAATTTGGTTGCTAATTTGCAATTATCACAGAATTCCTTCAGACGAAATTTCGATAAATGGCAAATTGAAAACTAATTTTATGTATTCATAAAATATAGGAGGACCCCTGACTACTTTGAAAGTATCCTCCGCTTCTTCCTTATATTTCATCTCAATTGAGATTTCCAGGCAGATCAAACTGATTGTAGCATACTTTACTTAAATGTTTATAGATATTAGCAATCAATTTCCTTAAGAAGCATTTTAAGCCAATTATAAAACCAAACACTGACCTTGTATTACAGAAAAGGTTAACTATTATCACTACCAATCTCCAGACTTGCTATGAAGGCAACAAATAGACCCTTGATGTTAACTACCATGTGCTCTAAAATAGAACCATTACCATTACTAATCAAATAATATAAATCTAAATGTCAATAGCCACAACATTAAAATCTAAACTAAAAGGGAGAGCTAGAGAGGCACGATATTGCACTATCATCTAGAAATATCACAAAAACAGTTTTCCTCACTGATGCAATCAACCCGTAACAGCTAACGAACAATCTATCCAAATGAAATAAAAGATTTTACCCTAATGAAGATTCCTCACCCATATGTACAGACACAGTGTGTACGCCGTGCATGACTTCCCTAGAACAACCCACCAGAAACATCATTTGATACCGCTGGACTCCACAAATAAAGCAAAATTGGACTTACACCTGCAGGCAAATCAATTTCGATAAACAGAAATTCGAGTTGTATGAGGAAAAAACACCATTCACATGTGAAAAAACACATGCCCACCAAAATTCTCAGATTGAAATAATCGGGACGTTAGACTAAAAATATAAATGGTATATAAATTACCTCAACTGTTAATTTGGACTCAATGGGGTTTTCTTTCTCCCACAACAGAAATAGGAATACCAAGTTGCACACAATTTCCATTATTCACCAAAATAGAGAATCCAATTTAAAAAAATCAGCACAAATAACTTTGAGTTGATTTGAGCATGATAGGTAAAAAATCATCTCTGGAAACTCTTATTTTGCAGTATCTCAACTTCGTGGCGGAGAAAATTGATTAATATTCTTATTTTACTAACAAATGAAGGCCACCCTGCTAAAGAAATTCCATAAAAAGATAATATCCCGATATACATTCAATGGAAAAATATGCACATCTCATTTATATCAAAGTTTCCACCACTATGAGGATCAAAGAAAACATCATCGTTGTCCGAAACAAATTCACATGGACCCATATATTTGTTTGCATATAGTATATGTATCAAAGAAGAGTCTCAAGGCAGTACCCGCTTGTTGGCACCTTGTAGATTATTTGTAATATAATAGTTTGTCAAATGAACCAATATGCACTCCCATTAAAGTACTGCACAACTGCTTTCAACACAATTTCCACCCCGTTAGTTGCTCTCGATCTCCATCTATAGCCTTAAATCAAATAAGTTTATGGAGATCTCTCTGTCATTAGTCAAGGAAAAGTATCCGTATAACATTAATTTGTTTTGAAAGCTTCCAAACCAATAATCAAGCTGAGGTGACCATTCCAAATCATATTGTTGGGGCTTCATGCTCCTTTTAGCTCGCAAAAGCGAACACAAACCTATAGCTCAAGTCTTAATTCAAGGGTTTCCCAGGTCATAGAGGGATGACAAATGTGTCCTTGTGATGTGACTTCCCCATGACCTCTGCAAAACAGACACATAGGTTCGTCATAAGAATTCAAGGAGAGTGCACATAAAATATGCGAAAACAACTTGTGCAGTATATGTAGTATATAGAAAATATACATTAATGAATGGTTTTGTAGATATATTTTCAGGCGTAAACTACCTGCAGGAAAACAAAAAACAAAATCAATAATCTCAACAATTTATAATGAATGAAGGAGAAGAGGCGAGATTCAAAAACAAGGACCGAAGAGGATACGTTAAATGCAAAACCAATAACAGGGTAAAAAAACCCATCACCGACATCTAATAACTGGCGATATTGTGAGGATCAAAAGGAACACCACCTGTGGTCCAAATTTTCACCATTATTCATAAGCGCTCAGCTATTCGTTAAACGATTACTCCATATAATTAGTTCTTAAAAGCTGCCAAATTATTAGAGATCAATAATATTTTTGACTTGATAAACATAAGCATATTATATTGACTTTGATCAATAATGCATGCACTTTAGAGAGAATTAAGAGTCACGGTTAAGATCAAAAGCAAAGCAAAACAAAGTCATAGTATTGGATACCTTGATCTAACATTCCTCTTCACCTTCGATAAAGTTTGATGTGCCCATTCCACGATTGGCTTCTAATTCGTTTATTTTTTATCTCCAACCTCTAATATCCATCCTCCGGGCAGTGGTAACTTCATCAAACAAAAACAAATATTTAGTATACTGTATACAAATCAACAAAAAAAATATAAAACAAACTGATGGAATAAAGGTTTACCTGTAACCCATATTATCCCGGTTATGAGAAAGATGAATGATTTTTCTTGCCATAAGACAACAGGAAGAAGAAGGATTTTCTCGGATGTGTACTACGTCGGGTTTCATCAGAAAGAAAGATAGTGAGGAGTAGAAGAAGGACACGGAGAGGACAACTTAGGTTTAGTTTTTTTTATTCTTTTTCTCTCGTAGGTTTAGGTTTATTTTCCCGTGTAAATTAGTTAATTTAGGGAGAAAAAAAAGGGGAATGATAAATCTAAAAATTACTTCCTTTAGCAAAAAAAAAAAAGCCTTGTTTTTCTCTTCTTTGAGGAAAAGTGAAACAGAGCAATTATGTGTGAGGGTGAGGGTCACCGTTCAACGTGGAGCCTAAGGACCTTAGGCTTTTAAAGGAGTTAGATTATTGGATTGGAAGCTGATGGGGCCAATTATAGACCTAAAGGAGCCGAGGAGAACACATTGTTTCTGACAGTGCTAAGCAAACCTCCTAACACTTTTGGGGCTACAGAAGTCCATTGAGAAATAAGCCATGCCTAACCAAATCCTGGCTTGAATTTACCCCAACAAGGCATACTACCCGCACCAAGAAAGTTAGTTCCGTAACTTTTGACAGTCATGCCCACGTTTTCCCCGCTTATTTTCATTGGTCAGTGGCCATTGGAATCATAAGCAAACAATATGTGTGGCCCACCGATTGGTTGGTGAGCCGCGGTACCAGAATAGAATCAATAGATACCTTACTTCATTCTCCCCTCTAATTAGCCTGGCGAATTTAGGGGCCAGACTAAAAGACAAAAAAGGTCACCCGAACGTAAAAAGGGGTCATCCCTTAACCGATTAAGTCGTATTGGCGAAAATACCCTTACACATTCGGAAGTTAAGGGCCAAAATTATCTTCCGAATGTAGTGGTTCAGGAGCATATTGCTGCCATTGTCCGGGGGGGTTCGGGGGGGCGAAGCCCCCCGAGGGAGCTACGCCCTCTCGTTACGATTTTTTTGATCTTCAAAACCTATTTTTTTTTGTTCTAATCAGTCCACTTCCGGCAGAGTAACCGAATTTTCGAGCACGTTCAAAACATCATCGTTTCTTAAGAACATCATCCATAATCGGTAGATAAAGTAGATAGTTTTCTACCGATTATGTTTCTCGTTTAGTGTAAATCCAAGAACATCTTCCATAATCGGTAGATAATATAGATTTTTATCTACCGATTATGGTAGTACCAAAGTTCGAAAATTTTAGGATTATGAAATATCGTCCGATTATTGCACGTTCAAAACTAGAAAAATCTTCATTTTTCCCAAATTCTAATTTTGGGGCCATCGTATATTCGGAGGTTTATGCAAATGACTTATCCTCCGAATATGACAGGTTCAAAACCAACCACGACATGGCTCTAGGCGGTTCCAAGGGTCATTGTAGAGGGTTAGCCAACACACATTCGGAGGTATAGGTTTATGAAATATCGTCCGATTATTGCACGTTCAAAACGAGAAAAATCTTCATTTTTCCCAAATTCGGATTTTTGGGCCATCTTATATTCAGAGGTTTATGCAAATGACATATCCTCCAAATATGACAGGCTCAAAACCAACCACGCCATGGCTCTAGGCGGTTCCAAGGGCCAGCCAACACACATTCGGAAGTAAAAGCTTTTACTTATCTTCCGAATGTAACAATTACAAAATCTCCAAAGATTAGTGTTTTTCGAAATTCAGAATTTTGGGCCAATCAGAAGATGAGTAAAAACTCTTACACCCGAATGTAAAGTGGCCCAAAATTCTGATTTTCGAAAAAACTCATAATTTGTATTTTTTTGAATTTTTACATTCGGAAGATAAGTTAAGGATAAAACCTCCGAATGTAAAGTGGCCAAAAACTCCAAACCATATGCACTGACTACCATGGAACCATCATCGAGCCGTGGCACGTCGAGGATTGAACCACTACATTTGGTAGATAATTTTGGCCCTTAACTTCCGAATATATAAGGGTAATTTCGCCAATACGGCTTAATTGGTTAAGGGATAACCCATTTTTATGTTTGGGTGACCTTTTTGTCTTTTAGTGTTGACCCCTAAATCCGTTTGGTTGGCCCTTAAATTCGCCAGCCTAATTAGATCTACTTTCAAAAAGAAGAATTTCTTTTCTTTAAGATGAACCCTAGAGTTACTTTAAACGCTTTAACTTTAGCTTGAACCTTGAAGTTATCGATTAAACAAATCTGATCTATCAAGCAGAAGCTTTTGTTCTTTCGCTTGGAGTGTAGTTACGATGGATTTGATCGAGAAACATGGAATTGAGTTGGTAGGTGTAGCTGTAGCTCTCGTTGCTGTTGGAGCAGCTTACATTATTCTCTCCTCCAAGAAACCAAAAGGTTTGTGATTAGTTAGTTTTAAGTTTTTCTGTTTTTGATGCATTAATAATTGAATATGATATCCTAAAGTTAGTTTCAGATGAGATTGATCTTCTATTATTGCCTCAAATTCCATTTGGGTTTTAATGTTACTGTAAACACGTTATTGCAAAGGGTAATTTGATAGAGAAGGATTGCGAATATATTTGTTACCAAATCATCAGGCTACATCTAGCATTTTTATTTCTTAAGCAGCATTTTTTTTTACTGTTCAATATCATGTGCAGTAGTCATATTTCTAGTCTAGATTTTTGTTTCGGTCTATTCAAGAAATATTCCTGAATGCTAATGTATTGTATTAATTGGTAACTTTCAGCTTGCTTGGATCCGGAGAACTTCAGGGAGTTCAAATGTGTTAAACGTACTCAACTTAGTCATAATGTTGCTAAGTTTAAATTTGCACTTCCTACACCTACTTCAGTGTTGGGTCTTCCTATTGGACAACATATTAGTTGCAGGTATACTTTATTTGCTTCTCTAGTTTGTATATTTAGACTTTGCTATTGCTAACTGATGCAGTTCATGCTTTAAACATTGTAGTACAATTCTTGATTGCCTTGAATCTAATACAGTTCCTATACATGTAACATATATACATACGCCCACATACATAACAGTTTGTCTTACTCCCGTCAATTACCATTTCATGAGTAGAGAATCCTATATACTAATTCAGTCACACTGAATGTTTTTTTTTTTTTTTTGTTAAAGGGGAAAGGATAGTCTCGGTGAAGATGTTATCAAACCTTACACTCCAACTACTTTGGATACCGATGTTGGGTACTTTGAGCTAGTTATAAAGGTGTGGAGTTTTCTTTTAACCTATTGCTTGATCCTATGCAGGACAATATTCACTTTTGTCTTTCTTTCTATTTAACTTGTTTGTAATCCACTATTTGGTCACCGAACTAGATGTATCCACAAGGAAGGATGTCCCACCATTTCAGGGAGATGCGTGTAGGTGATTACATGGCCGTTAAGGGTCCCAAGGTACATTTTCTTTACATCTTTCAGATGAACAGAGTTCGTACAGTTTGAAATGTGGTCTCACAAATTTAACAAATCCTGTTGTGGAAAAGAACATGTGATTGATATGCTACTTCTTGATGCTTTTAGGGACGTTTCAAGTATCAACCTGGCCAAGTTCGAGCTTTTGGGATGCTTGCTGGAGGATCTGGCATTACCCCAATGTTCCAGGTATGATTATTTGAGATATGTTCCATCCCAGGGTAAACCATTTTTCTATTAATTCCATATCTGCTTACCATTTAGGTTGCTCGAGCCATATTGGAAAACCCAATTGATAAAACCAATGTACATCTCATTTATGCAAACGTAACCGTTGATGACATCCTTTTGAAGGTAATTTCTTTACATTCTTGATTCTTCTTTGTTTTAATCAGTCTTGAATACACAATAAGTTAGTCAGGTAAGGGGAAAATGAAGATGCTTGAACATGCGGAGTTTCATCCGGTACCTCTAAATGATGTAGCTGGAAACTGATTCAAAGTGTTCTGCATTTAATATATGCAGGAAGAACTGGAAGGCCTTACTAGTAAATACCCTAATCGCTTCAAGGTGTACTATGTTCTGAATCAGGTATGATATCTTCTCTTTGCCGCATCTCTCTTAAAAAGTTCCACGGCATTGCTCGTAGATTTAGAACTATTTTATGACAGCAAATTAAGCATACACTTATGAATGGATCTCATAGTATCAGTCTATTTTGTGTTCTTATTTATTTACATAGCTCTTACACAATTCCTTTTGCTTTATCGCTTGTTCCTTCAGCCTCCTGAAGAGTGGAACGGTGGTGTTGGATTTGTATCCAAGGAAATGATCGAGTCCCACTGCCCAGCTCCTGCTGCCGATATCCAGGTTCGGGCATCTTTTCATCTTACCTTATCACAATTTTTGTTTATTGAGTTTGGTTAGACAAATGCTTGCGAATGAGTCTGTGTACCTCTTCTTTTTATTTTTTTTCTAGTGAGATTAGAGATAACCAAAAAAATTCATCTTATACTGTTCATTCTCTTCGCTGCAGATCTTGAGATGCGGCCCACCACCAATGAACAAAGCCATGGCTGCTCACCTGGAAAGTCTTGGGTACTCATCAGAAATGCAATTCCAGTTCTGATCCTCAGTATTCTCCAAGTTCTGATCCTTAGTTTTCTCTTATATCTCCTATTTGTTCCCCATTTTTAGGAGGGTGAAGTTAAGAAAGGTTGTTATTTTACTATCTGTGTTCTTTTGGGGCTTTATCTGCATTTCTAGAACGAGTTATGTAAAACATCTGAACTAGGTTTCAGGATTAACCAAATAAGTGATTTTTCCTTGCTGAAAATTCCATGAAAGAAGTACAAAGTTTACAACTATTTCATTCCATTCCTAAACTGTGCTACTACCCCATGTCTAAATGTCCAAATGTTTGCATCTGAAGGACATTTACCCTCTTTGCATTAAATTGGATGGATTGTCTGTGGGGCTATTCTTCTGTTTTGTAGGTTCTTGAACGTTTGCAGCCATAAATACCTTTCTGCTTCAAATCATTGTCTTATAAGGTTACTCGCAATTCCCAGTGGTTATAGTTAATAACATAGTCAAAATAACCTCACCACCTTAATATACAATTCCATTTCCTTTTTTTATAGAGACCTTGGCAATGCAAGTCTTGTAATTCTATTTGGGATTATTTCCAAGGCATATTACACCACCATTCCAATCACTTGATACTTTGGAATAGAGGGTCGAGCAACAAACGCTTAATGTTGAGATCCTCTGGTAGTTTGAGTACTCTTTAGAGCAGTGACCATAAAATTTGCTCTTCTATTCTAACGGTGTGGCAGCTGCAAAGACTGGTGTGGCAGCTGCACAAGATGGAAAGATGAAAACCTAAGGAAAACTTGCCGGTAGGCAGTAGAAATGGATAGAATTTCTTAACGGGCCCAACTCCAAGGTTGTTAAAGGTCCAACTTGCCAGTTTTAGCAATAAATGAAGAGTATCTGGCCGAGGATAATAGAGAACGGGAAAACCCTTCCAAAACCCTCTGGTCTGTAAATTAAAAATGGCAGTTCCTTCTTCTTGTTCTTCATCTTCAATATCTCATCATTTTCTGAATCATTCTTCTTCTCGATGTCTCCCATTAATCTCCTCCTTGAAAGTTCCTTCTGATTTGCGCTTTAATGGAATAACTGCAAGAAGAAGAAGAGGTTCCAACATCTCTTTTGCTGTTTCTGCAAGAGCCATATCACTTCATACTATAGAAGAGCTCGAAACCGTTAACATCGCTGAAGACGTTACCCAGGTTTGCTTCTCATGTGTTATATTTTGATGAATAACTCAATTAGGGTTTTACTCTCTACTAACAATAGGAAACCTTGTTTTACATCAATAGTTAATTGGAAGTACGCCAATGGTTTACCTGAACAAAGTAGTGGAAGGTTGTGTGGCAAATGTAGCTGTGAAGCTTGAATCTATGGAACCTTGCCGAAGTGTTAAAGATAGGTAGGTCTTTTTTCCGCTTACTCTTTCACTTATTCAACCCCAGTTTCTCAAAAAACTGGGTAGTTTTTGCACAAATGCACAGCTACTTCAAAGGTAGCATGTTTTTGTATCCGTATAACGGATACCTATTTTGTTAATTGCTGGTCGTTTGGATGTCAGTGAAATAGTGTGCGTTGTGCCAAATACAATCAGATGATTATGATTATCGTAGTGCTCATTTTTCTCCTCTAGTTAAGTGAGTTGAATCATGGAATAACCATCTGCTGTATAAAATCCCGAGTCAGAGCAAAAAATGTCAAAATTTGTTAGATTGTGGAGAGTTGATACTCTATTGTATCGACTTTTTGCTTAGGTTCAATTCCTGCAGGATGGATGGAATAGCAAGCAGATATAGTAAACTTAAGTGAATAAAATAAAATAAAGAAAGGGAAGAAGGTAAGATCTTCAAACACAGCCCCTCTCCTGTTGGTCGAGTACCATACGGGCCCTTTGTCCTATCTATTTGTCAATCTTCGCAAGCTAGGTAAAGCAAACTACCAAAGAGATGAAGACAACATTGGGAGTGTAGCTACACAATATGCAGATCAGTCCCTTAGGGCACATCCTCCTGGTGGCAGCGGTAGTGCCTTTTCTGCGGATGGGAGCGCATCCTGTGAGGGCTGTAGATGATAGTCCAGAAATCCTAAAGAGGATAAATGGATTGAACCGTCTAAGCTGGAATGATTTGCTTTCTCCTAGTGGGTTAGGAGTAGGGCTGTCAATGGGTACCCATTACCGGAACCGGACCCGCTAGATTCGGGTCCGGTTCTGGGTCCTAAAGTTGGACCCATTAGCAACTTAGGACCCGACGGGTAATTACCCGATTGGACCCGAATGTTAATGGGTCCAAACGGGTAACACCCGTCGGGTACCCGTTTATTTATCCTTTTAATCATCTTTTTAGCAAAATTATAGGTATTTTGCTAGTTTCGGCTTTCAAATTTTTTGATTTTTGATTTTTTTTCTTACATTTAATCTTTATTTAGTACATTAATAAAGAAATAATAATAAATTTTTATAAAAATAATTTATATTCAAGTTAAAAAGAGAAAGAAATTAAGTTTTAAAGATTTTTTTAATACCCAACGGGTACCCGGGACTTTAAACGGGTCCGGTTTTGGGTCCACAAATTTAGGAACCGGACCCGACCTTTATAAGCAGGGTCCGGGTCCGGGTCTAGTGATACCCGGGAGGACCCGGACCCATTGACAGCCCTAGTTAGGAGGGCTCGCCTACTAACGCTCCTTTTCTTCTTCTTCTAAGTTATTAAGTCTTTGTGGCGCTTGTTTCTTGTGCTGAGACTGCTTCACGCATTCCTATATTGCCATGTTGAAGAAAAGTCAAGAAATCAAAGACAAATCGATCAATATCTGCAATTCATCTGGCAGTCTTCCCACCCATGCACAGGCTACCTTGCTGCTTACCAAGATCCATCCTCTTCTCCCAATTTGAACAACTGCTTCCTAACTGTACAGGTTACAACTGAGAAAATCTTATCATTAGCACTGATCTTCTTTCCCTCTCCCAGGATCATTAAGTTCGATTCCGAAAAGCTCCGCTTGAACTTGTTTGTTGACTTTGCAATCTCAGCTTTAGCTTTTCCTCAACATCAAACAGATGTGGATGCCACTTCTTCAATTGAACCATAGGGATTCGAGAACTAGAACAAGAGTCACTTTCTTTGTGTCATTCACTTCTCGCCTAAGAAGAGAGAAATTCCACTAACTACCAACTCATGAGCAGGTTGTAAGCTTCTATTTGTTGGAACTTCTTCCGATGAGTTCCTCCTAAGTCACAATCTCGAGATGAGGATAAGGCCCTGCCATCTTTTTTCTTTCTTCTTGAGAGGGATAGGATACATATCAGTATCTGCCAGCGTGAAACGAGATATAGGACTGTGTTTGCGGTGGCCCTGTCTATTCGATGAAGTGGTTGCGTTGCTTATGAGTCGAAGTTGGTGAAAGCATCATCATAAAATCCTGATTGTTTTAAGGGATAAAGAGTTGATTGATATGGTAGAACCATCTGTTAGTGAGAGTCCCTTGCGTGAGGAGTAATTGAAGGAGCTTAATGAGGACTAGAAGTAGTAAGTTTAGACCAAGGAGCTGGGTTAGAATATGACCCCAATACGCGGGTCCCTCGGGAATGCTTCAAGCTCTATTAGACTAGACAGCACTGTGTCGAGGAAGATCCTTGTCTTGAACATCAAATGTATGTTTAACCTTTGAGTCTTGGGTGCTTTAGATTTTGGGATCCGTTTTCTATAGTTTGTATTTAAGGAAAGGTCAAGTTAGAAAAGGCTGCTGTTATTTCTTTGTTTTTTCTAATCTTCGTTCACTATTATGTTTATTCAATTTTATGGTATTTTAAAGTGTTAAACAGACAGGGGCGGTCGTTTCCATCCGTGATGATATTCTTTGAACTTCCAAGAATTTATGCGTACGGAATTAACAAGTTATGTTTTTTTTTTTCATGGCTTACAAAACAGAATTGGATATAGTATGATATCTGACGCCGAAGAAAGTGGAGCCATTTCACCAGGGAAGGTTGGCTAGGTTTTTTACCGTAACAACGTGTAGTGGTTCTAGTGCATTATCTCATTGTATCTGGCATGTGGGTTTCATTTAGTTAATAATTACTATTATTTTTTGGAGCAGAGTATTCTAGTCGAACCGACTAGTGGAAACACAGGAGTTGGTATCGCTATGGTTGCTGCAACTAAAGGATACAAACTAATTGTAACGATGCCTGCATCCATAAGTGTGGAGAGGCGTATTCTTCTTCGTGCGTTGGGAGCGGAGATTATTCTCACTGATCCTTTGAAAGGCATAAAAGGAGCTGTTGATAAAGCTGAAGAAATAGTTCAGAGGACACCAAATGCTTACATGTTTCAACAGTTCGACAATCCATCTAATACTAAGGTTGCTCCTCTGTTCATTCTAATCTGTTACGAGTCCTCCATCATTCCCCGTGCAATATTTTTGTTTCCTTAAGAACTCATTTGGGTGAAAGGCAGATTCACTATGAAACTACCGGACCAGAAATATGGGAAGATACTATGGGTAGCGTCGACATATTTGTTGCCTCAATTGGAACTGGCGGTACTATTACAGGCACAGGGCATTACTTGAAAATGATGAACAAAGATATTAAGGTTTGAATCCTTATACTTGCTTTTACTAACATTGTAGTTTTGATATCTTGGCAAGTCTTTGGTCACAACCTGTTCAAGGAAAAAAGACAAGTGCGTCATTGTTCTGTGTCACTTGTTACTACTCTCTTCTTATTGTTTCCACTAAAAATGGAGACATGGACATAAACTTAAAATATAATTCTAGGGTTGGCGATACTTTTTAGTGACATCTCTGATGTGTCAGTGACTTGGAGGAGTATGCATACGAAGAATCTTATACCCGATTAGGGTGTAGAAATAACATTGACACAGAATTAGTGCTTCATCTCTTTGTAATCTCAGTTCCATCAGGACTCGTGTTTCAGTTTGATTCATTTACTGTTCTTATATTTTGACCTTGGGAATTAGCTTATTATTTTTGTATCATCACATGTTTCTATTTGCCTAGGTAGTTGGAGTAGAACCTGCTGAGACTAGCATAATCTCTGGAGAAAACACCGGTAAGAGACATTTTTTGTAAAAAATTGTGCTTTAAAATGTTTCTTTGGTGTTGAATTTCTAAATTTCATGTTATCTTTGCTTGAAACATATGTAAAATATTGGTCCAGGTTATATACCAAGCATCCTGGACATCAAACTGCTCGACGAGGTATTGAAGGTAAAAACAACCATATTTTACTTTTTTCCTTCTCCGAGCTATGACTGCTTTACTCGCGGTTAGTCATATGGGCATCAAATTTTGTATTACTACTTTCTAATCTTATTTAGCAAATGGATTCAGTACTCATGTGTGTTTGGACTAATATATGTCAATCACAAACTTTTAGGTTACCATTGATGAAGCAGTTGAGATGGCTAGAAGATTGGCATTGGAGGAAGGTTTACTGGTAAATAAACACATGTTGTTGTTTTGTTTCTTAGTCAATCTGAATCAGAAGTGAATAAGTAAATGTTACCTGGTTGAGTCAGATCTACATAATGTTGGGAAATAACCAGAAATCGTTCAGTAAAACTCGCAGTACTTATTTGAAATCCAAACTAAAAATCACAGCCGTGCTGGTATTTGATAATGTTGAAATGGATGTGACGATTGACCAGACCAGGAGAAATATTATTTCTTGCTCGATTGGAAATTTATTTACTTGAACTATATTGAAGTCCAGAATAGATATTGTTCCTCTGTTTGACAACATTATTTTTCCTTGATATTGCCAGAAACCACGTACTCAATTGTATTAGATTGGACTTTTTAATATAAACGTGTTTCTTTTTCTGCTGTTTTTTGATAATAAGATTTCTTCTTGTTGTGTACTTAGGTTGGTATATCTTCCGGAGCTGCTGCCGTTGCAGCTGTCAGTATTGCAAAAAGACCCGAAAATGCTGGAAAGCTTATTGCGGTAAAAAGTTTTCAATCCAACAATTTCTCAGTCTTGCATTGCATTTTCTTCTCTGCCTTAACTGGCAGGAATTCTCGAGTTCTCTTATCTAATAATAATGATGTTGTTGAAGGTTATATTCCCCAGTTTCGGTGAGAGATATATTAGCACTGTCCTTTTCCAATCTATCCATGAAGAAGTCCTGAAAATGCGAGAAAAGTAGGTTCTACGGTCTTGGTATTTTTCGAGATCCAACTCAGAACCACAACCAATAGTAAATGATCAAGGCTACCCGAAGGACCCAACAAGTTCACGGAGTAATTGACGCACAGTTCGCTGTATTCTAAATTGTACCGTATAATAGTTCCATGTCTACCAATTTTGTCATAGGAAAAAGCTCAGGAATCGCGTAGTACTCTGTATCTAACAACCAAAATGCTGAAATGGGAAAAAAAAAATCAATTTGATTTCTGTTCTCTGGATGTTAATCAAGGTATTAGTTATGTATTATATGTTTTGGGTATGTGATCATAATTTGATGGCAATAGAGTTCTCGTCGATGATGGCAATAGAGTTCTCGTCGATCGTATGAAACATGATTTTTTTGATCAGAGTTGACAGAATCTAAGATACAATGAACAAAACCAAAATCTTCATAATTCGTAGATACTCACTGATTAACCTGGTGTTTTTAGGGGCGACTCCAAAAGAATTAGGGATGACACAAAAAGACAAAATATGTTGAAAATACTTGTATGTCATTTTATAATCGGTAGTTTAGAACTATTTTGACAGCTCTATATTCGGTAGTTATATGAACTATTTTGACTACCGATTATAGGCTCAACCAAATTAGAGTACGCTATACAGGGGATCTGGGGGGTCCAGGGGGCGTAGCCCCTCCCGACAACATTTCGTAGAAAATTTTTTTCTATTAGAAAATTGAATTTTAGTCCGTTTTGGATTTTTTTCTGGTTTTCAATCCACTGACGACACAGTCATTTAATTCTCGAGAATAATTGGATCGGGAGTCAAGATAACTTTATTTATTACTGATTATAGGATAATCAAAATTCAGAAAAAAGAGGATTTTGGCAAAATCTCATTTTGGGGCTATTCTATATTCGGTAGTTATATGAACTATTTTGACTACCGAATATGATTGGATATTTGCAAAGAGAGCCAGGTTAATCGGAAGTCAGGATAATTTCATTTACTACCGATTATAGGCTAATCAAAATTCAAAAAAAAAAAAGGATTTTGACAAAATCTCATTTTGGGGCTACTCTACATTCGGTAGTTATATGAATTATTTTGACTACCAAATATGGTTGGATATTTGCAAAGAGAGCCAGGTTAATCGGAAGTCAGGATAACTTCATTTACTAACGATTATAGGCTCAACCAAAATTAAAAAAAAGAAAGGATTTTTGCAAAATCTCATTTTGGGGCAACTTTATATTCGATAGTTATATGAACTATCTTTGACTACCGATTATGCTAGGATTTCGGTAAAGAGAGCCACTATATAATAGGAAGTCAGGATACCTTCATTTACTACCGATTATAGACTCAACCAAAGTTCAGAAAAAAAAGGATTTTGGCAAAATCTCATTTTGGGGCTACTCTATATTCGGGAGTTAAATAACCTAAATTCACTACCGATTATGGTAGCATTTTAGCCAAAGGTCTACTTTAATCGGGAATCAAGATAACTTTATTTAATACCGACTATAGGATAATCAAAATTCAAAAGATAGAGGATTTTATTTTGGGGATACTTTATATTCAGAAGTTTGATTATAATATAATCAAAATTCAAAAGATAGAGGATTTTATTTTGTGATACTTTATATTCGGAAATTAAATCGATTGTAAAGAGTAGTTTAGCCATTAAAAAAAAATGCCCCGAAAATTATCTACCGATTAAGTCGCCCCTAAAAATGCTAGGCTGATTAAATGATGGAATCACAATGAAGAAGATATTTCAATACGGGCTAGCTGAGATGAGCACAAGACCTCGGGCCGGAAGCCTTAAATGTTGGTGATGGGCTGAAAGCACTATTTTCTGGTGCTTCTTATACTCTTTAAATAGACCATCTTAGCGTTTATGAGCTTTGACTTCTCGAATCTCAAATATATTTTGAAATAATTTGGGGGGAATTTACCAATTTTTTTAACTTTCAATTTATTTTGAGATCCCGCCAAATGAAAATTTTCGCGGCTTATTGAAATTTCGAAATTTTCACTTGAAATGAAAAACAAATAAGGAAAGGGTTTTACTTTGTCTGAAATCTAAATTTCTCAACTCCTGAGTTTGCTTCTCTTTTTCTCTCTCTCTCCTCTTCTGATCGGTAATGGAGGCGACCAAAAGATAAAGAAGAAGAAGATAATTGGGTATTTCTCTTTAGCTGAAACTTCAAATCTCTTGAGCTTAAACTCAGTTTACAGGTACTCTTTGTTTTTGAGCATCGATTGTTCAATAAATCTAGAGAATCTCATAGAAATTTCTCATCCTGATTTCATTTTCCATTTCGCCTATTTTGGGATTTCTCGTACTTCCGATTTAGATGTCTGAGTTTTAGATCTGTCTTTTGGTTGTTCATAGAATAAAGGGGAATAATTAAAATTAAAATAAAAATCAATCTTTCTTTGGTATGGATTTCAATTGAGTTATTGTTATATCATGTTCTGTAGATTTCCCTTGGAAAACAGAAAAATTTCAGCAAAATTTCTGGTCTTAGTTTGAGAAATAAATCATGGTGAGGGAACAAAGAGTTGAATCCTTCTATAATCGATTACGTGAAGCAGCTTCAGCTTGTCCTCTTTCACCTCTACTGATATTCCCTTCAACATCTGATGTCGATTCACTTTGTGCCCTAAAAATCATTTTCCACGTCCTCGAATCTGATTCTATCCGCTATGCTTGTTACCCAGTTTCATCATTCAAAGAGATACACAAATATGCAGGTTCTTCTCTTTCTTCATCTGATAAACCTGTTTCTATTCTTCTCATAAATTGGGGATGTCATCGAGATCTTCGTAAGATTCTCTCTCTAGGACCTAAAGCTAAGGTTTTCGTTGTTGATTCACATCGTCCAATTCATCTTCATAATCTTAGTGATTTAAATGATAGAGTAATTGTTCTTTACACTAGAGAAGATGAACAGCAAGCTGATTTGGCTTATGATTTTGATGTTTCTGCGCTATCGAATGCATCTGATTTGAATAGCGATGATGAGATTGATGAGGATAGTGATAGTGATGATGAGGATAGTGAGAGTGAGAGTGAAGATGAAAATAACAGTCAAGGTGGTAGGTCTCGTAAACGTAGAAGAGTTTCGGATGAAACAGACTCTGACCCGGTTAAGCTTTTCCGAAAATTGAAGAAGGATTATTATCATTTGGGAACTTTTCATGGAAAGCCTTCAGGGTGTTTGATGTTTGATCTGTCTCATTCTCTTAGAAAGAATACAAATGAGTTACTATGGTTAGCTTGTGTTTCTTTGACTGATCAGTTTGTGCATGAAAGACTGACTAATGAAAGATACCAAGCTGGAGTGATGGAGCTTGAGCAACGTATCAATGACTCAGGTAATCTGGAGGCAATAACTTCAGTGACACTAAAAGATGGGACGAAGATCAGGGCACCAGATTCTGCCAGAATTGCTTATGAAGATGAACCAAGACTGATGCTACTTAGGGAATGGAATCTGTTTGATTCAATGCTGTGTTCATCCTACATTGCACCCAAACTGAAGACTTGGAGCGATAACGGATTGAAGAAACTTCAACTTCTTTTGGCTCGGATGGGATTCGCTCTTGTGGATTGCCAGCAAAAGTTTCAGTATATGAACCTTGAAGTAAAGAAGAAAATGAAAGATGAATTCGAACGTTTCCTACCTGAATACGGACTTAATGAAATCTACTACCGGAGCTTCTTACGGTTGCACGGCTATAGTTCTAAGGTATCTGCTGCTGATGTGGTGTATGGAGTTACTGCACTGCTTGAATCATTTGTACAATCAGATGGGTCTTGTGCTTCTAATCAGTTTGGTGTTGCTTATGATGCCTTATCCTTGAACAATCTTACTACATTAAGGAAGGGGATGCAAGGCGCAATTAGGGTACAGCGCGCAATTCTTAGGCAAGGAAGAGCAGCTATTACCAAGAGTGGGTCGATAAGAAGTGGCAGAAAATTCAGATGGGTAAAGCTAGAGGATGCCGCAGACACAAAGTTATTGGGCTATCCTCAGGCATTAACCAAGTTTTGTTATTTCTTAATGGATGCTTTGAGGGAGAAGGGAGCAAAAATGAAACCCCTGATTTGTGCTTGCTTAGCACAAGAACCCAACAAGGTTTTGATAGTCGGTGTTTGTGGGAAACCAAGGCTTGGAGCAGTACAAGGAAATGCATTTGGGGTTGCGTTTAGGGCTGCAGCCGAGGAGATTGGAGCAGATTTCTTCCATGAATTGTTTGAGTCTTCATGGATTGTTTTAGATACTAAGTTTGTTAATTCTTTTATGATTAGGCTAACTGAAAAGCTCTGATAATGTAGGGTTTCCAATTTGCAAAGTGTTGCAGTTTAGTTGAGTTCCAGATTTCATATAATTTGATTATCTTCCTGAAATAATGTTAGGTATGTTTATTCATCTTTACATTTTTGATATCATTTTACTGCTCTTTGGATTCTCTGTTTAGACTTGGGCATGCTATGCTGTTACTGTCTGTTCTCAGAGCAGGAGCATGTTAGAAGTGTAACAATTTATGTAATGTAGAATCCATTTAGAATCAGTAATGAAATATTGTCCTGGTACTGCTCATATGAACCCAGTCTTCCATGTTAAGTGTCTACGCGAGCACTAGGATGTGAACTTATTTGGTGCTGCAGCACCTTGAAGATCATGTTCATTCATAAGGCTTGCTTATTTATTCATCATAGGTTAAAACTATTTTGCAGAGTAATTCTATTTATAGTATCCGGTAGTATAAAGTTTGTAGGATGTTTGTTTAGTTGGATTTCTGATGGCAACCGAGTCCTGAAACATGACCCATGACTATGATAACTGTTACAAATAATGATCGATACCCCGTCTTTAGCCAACTGCAGGTTTACTTTCTGTTAACTTCAGTATGGATTTTAAGCTACAATAATGTGTTCGAAGTATAAACCATTTCATTTGTCTTATTCTGTTCAGGCAGGTCAGCTTTGTAGTTGGTACTGCACCTCAACCTTGTGATTTAATGTGGTGATAGCTTCAAGTTAGTGCTGCAACACCACCACAATTGGTCTTCTACTGTTGACAGTTCTCTTTTACATCCATAGTTTTCTATCATACAGTTCCAAAACTTGCCTTATTTTGTTATTGGATACAGTTCCCATATTTTGTTATTGGATACAGTTCCCAGTATAGTGTATTATCCCGTTAATGGTTTCATCTTAGCAACAGATAAAACTATAAACTGATCTATAAACAGAAGACAGAAGAAATATGAACTGAACTTGTTTTTATTAACTTAGCTTTTACAAACGAGAGACAAGAAGTTTATATACACAAACTTCCTTGAACAACAAGGAAGATATATTTCCTAACTAAGAACGATTTCCTAAAATACAAAAACTTGAGAAATAGGATACCGTGTTATTTTACACACGTATCATATCTTGAGTTAACACCCTCCCGCAAGCGTAACGGGTTATCCTGAACCGTTAGCTTGAACCTTAAAAGAGAAAACCGATCTTTAGAGAGTGGTTTAGTAAAAATATCCGCAATTTGATCTTTAGAGGATATAAAACGGACATCAAGAAGCTTGGAAGCTACTTGATCACGAACAAAGTGATAATCAATTTCTATATGTTTCGTTCGAGCATGAAATATAGGATTAACTGTGAGATAGGTTGCACCAAGATTGTCACACCATAATACTGGAGGAGAGCATGTAGATATACGAAGCTCGGAAATAAGTGACTGAATCCACATAATTTCGGCACTAGCAATAGCAAGTCCCCGATACTCAGCTTCAGTACTAGAACGAGAAACTATTTTTTGTTTGCGAGCACTCCAAGAAATAATGTTACCGCCTAAATAGACACAATATCCACTTGTAGAACGACGAACATCAAGAGAACCAGCCCAATCAGAATCAGTATATGCACTGAAAGAGAGTTCTAAAGAAGGAGATGGCTTAAGAAGTATACCAAACTTACTCGTATGTTTGAGATAACGAAGAATATGCTTGACTAATCCCCAGTGAAACTCTGTAGGAGCATGCATAAATTGACAAACTTTATTAACAACAAACGCAAGGTCTGGACGAGTAAATGTTAAATATTGCAAAGCTCCAACAATGCTACGATATTCAGTAGCATCCGTTAATAAGGTACTACGATCAGAAGAAATATCACCAGAAGTGCTCAGCGGAGTAGTAATTGGTTTGACTCCATCCATTTTTGCTCGAATAAGAAGATCATGAGCATAACGATGCTAAGAAAGAAATAACCCCGAAGAAGTACGAATTGCCTCAATTCCAAGAAAATAAGATAATTGACCAAGATCTTTAATTGCAAATTCTTGTTGTAAACGATTGAGAATAGAAGTAATACCTGTAGTGCTAGAACCAGTAACGATGATATCATCCACATAGACCAACAAATAGATAACACCATGAGTCCCATTATTAATAAACAAGGACGAATCACACTTGGAAGTAACAAACCCAATTTGCAACAAAAAGTTGCTAAGTCTGTGATACCATGCACGAGGAGCCTGTTTAAGTCCATAAAGAGAACGATGTAACTTGCAAACATGTGTAGGAAAGCGAGAATCAACATAACCTGGAGGTTGTTTCATGTACACTTCTTCTTGAAGTTCTCCATGTAGAAAAGCATTCTGCACATCAAGTTGATGAATGGGCCAATTGGAAGACAAAGCCAATGTAAGAATAATGCGTATAGTACACGGTTTGACAACATGGCTAAACGTTTCAGAGTAATCAATCCCCTCTTGTTGATTGTATCCTTTAGCAACCAGGCGAGATTTACTGATAGACACATTTTTGTGTCTAAATTGTCCTCAATGTCTCTATTGTTAGTCTCGATTTTTGTACTAATTTTGGTGTTTTTATGTTTGTTTAGGTTTTTCTGGAGAATTACACTTATGCGGAAAAAGTTGCTCGAAAAGTGTTTTTTTGGACCCCCCCGGAGAAAAGTGATAAAGGCACCCTCACTTTGGATAAGGGCACCCCAGGGCATCCCAGCTTTTAAAGGCGCCAGCGTTTCGGATAAGGGCACCTCCTTCATCTTCTTCATTTGAACAGAAAATAGGCGGGAAAAATGGAGTGCCGCCGGCAGATTTAGGGTTAGGTATTTATGAATGATGTTGTATTAGAAAGGTTCTTTGAAACTTGTGAAGGAAGATTTTTAGATTTAATAAACTAAAATAATAGAAAACTATATATACACAATTGTCACAGGATGAAGAATTAACTGGGACTCAGGATTTCACTGTATTTCGTATTCAAGTGGTTCAAAAATTAATCCTAGGCAATTATAGCTCAAAACAAAAGAAATATTAACTCTATTCTTTGCCAAAATAGATTTCGTAAAACATCAATTGTAAATTACAAGCATAGTGCATCAAAAGTATCTAAGACTAAGCATACACTATCAAACAAATGACAATTGATTAATAGAAATCATAAATCATTTAAAATCGGTGCAAAAAGTAAATAAAAGAATTAATCAAATTACCACATTGATGAAATCCAGCTTCCTCCGTTGTCCCAATGTTGGGTTTAGCTTCTCATATTGTAGACACTCCCAAAAGAAATTTTTTATTGCTCGAAAGGTGCTTACAATGGTGAAAATGAGAAAAATAATAAAAGCAGCGAATTAGCAACGCTGTTTAGGCGTTACAAACTTCACTGTTAACAAAGAAGGTGTTGCGAAAGGAAGATATAAGTTACAAATGAATTGTCACAGAATCTCAAATATACGACACTAAAATACGACTGTTCTGGACAGCATAATGTTCTTCATATTCGTCTTTTCTGCAGCAGCAGAAACTTCTCCCTGCAACTCGTGATTACTCACTCTGTTGTTTTCTGTTCTAACCCCTATCTCTCCATACCCCTTCTCCTCAACCCCATAAGCCTATTTATACTCAACAGCCTCAAAATCTCACGCAATAACTTCATGAAATTCTCCATTATTCTTCACGGCCTGTTTTAGGAAACAATTAGATTTTTGATCTCTCCACGCGTTCTGAAGATGTAAAATTGACATAATAAGATCCTTCACACTCTGAGTAGTTGATACATCCCCTCAAACACGTGCAAAACCCTGTGCTACTTGTGAAATCCCGTGAATATATTTTCCGACCATGTTCCGGCCACAAATCCCTGTTTTCTTCACACACGGTTATCTAGCCAAATTGGGTCGAATCCAACACCTGAATCAGTCCTGTCTAGTCCATAGGAACGTCTCCAAAGAATTTTAGCCCTTTAGTCTCCCTAAAACATGCCCAAATTGCTAACCCTAAATCTGCCGGCGGCACTCCATTTTTCCCGCCTATTTTCTGTTCAAATGAAAAAGATGAAGGAGGTGCCCTTATCCGAAACGATGGCGCCTTTAAAAGATGGGATGCCCTGGGGTGCCTTTATCCAAAGTGAGGGTGCCTTTATCACTTTTCTCCGGGGGTCCAAAAAAACACTTTTCGAGCAACTTTTTCCGCATAAGTGTAATTCTACAGAAACACCTAAACAAACATAAAAACACCAAAATTAGTACAAAAATCGAGACTAACAATAGAGACACTGAGGACAATTTAGACACAAAAATGTGTTTATCAAATACCCCCAAACTTATTATTTGCTAGTCCTCGAGAAAAACTAATAAAAATAAAACCGATTTAATCTCGGGAGGGTTTACCAGAGGTGTACCCACAAAACCATGACTTCTAATTGGTCACAAGTATCCAAAGAGCTATGAGGACATACATATTCTCAACCTATCTCCAAGTAACTAGAATGCCAAAGAAAAGGTGCCAGCTCTAAAGCTGACTAGAGAAAAGGGGAGACACATCCGCAACACTGCTAGATAAAGAGATATCCGCTACACAGCTAGATAAACATTGTAAGATAGTCTGCTGATTTACAGCTGGATAAGATTAGGAGAGAGATAAAAATGAGAGGGACATCTGCTACACAGCTGGACTAATTACGTGTGATGAGTTGAACCAGTGCTAGAAAGATCTTGTGCCAGATTGAAAGCGGACTAACAAAGCAACCAAATGCATCTCTCTTCGACTCTCTCATAGTGCTCAGTAGATACAACGTCTTCTTCGGTCTTCAACTGTTGATGATAAATTCTTGAAACTCGTAGAACCTTGACAATTAACTCTTGTCTTCGATTTCTTTCTTGACATAAAAATTTCTACTTCCCTATGGCCTTATTGAAAAAACAAAACGCAATGATGATTTTTTTTTTTTTTTTGAATAGAGTAATAACAAGACAAAAAAATTACATGGCCATCACAGAGGACTTTAACACTTGGATCTTCGCAACTTGTAATGTCTTAGTATCATGAACTCCAACAACTTATATCGTTTGATTTTTTCTCTTATAACTTCTTGTAACTAAGTCTTCAACTTTGAATTATTCTTTTCTATTGTTGCTTCTAAACCTTAAACGTCTTCAACTTTCTTCATAGATTTTGATGTCGCTCCGATTTTTGATGATGATAGGATTCTACTGAGAGAGTGTCGTAATCCAGTAACTAAGACTACATTATGAGGTTGCTTTGTATTTCTGGCATTCCCTGACCTACTTTCCTTTCCATCATGGATGGTTAGGTCCATCACGGTTACCTCTAAAAGGAACAATTTCTCTCCTGAATTTCAAGGATCTCAATGTCTTTTTCTCTAATGTCTCAATAGGTTGTTATCCTTAGCATTCCAATTTCTATCTTTTCGGTGAGAAACAGTATGTAAACTTAGCTAACCGGATACCATGTGACGCTAGAAGTTTCAAAAATGCAACTAAAAAGTTCTTTCCCACCCCCAAACTTAAATCTAACATTGTCCTCAATGTTCTAAAGATGAAATTAAAAACATGAACATGGAGAAACCGTGACCACTAGAAGGAAATAAGGAGAAATATTACCGTGTTGCATGAGCAAGGGGTACCTCCCAAGGAGTTCTAAGTTTTAAGTCTTCATCCAGACATCAAATACCTCAAAAAGGATCTTCACCTTCCAAAGTCATACACCAATAACCGAAATAGTTGTGGGTCCATAAGACCAAATAGAGTTAACACCAATATGAGACAACTGCACTGGTTCAGAAAAATGAATAAAAGGAGCACATCCTCATCTAAGGTTTCTGTCAAGACAACTGGGTTTATCTGGAGAAAATAACGAAGCTTCATCTGTGTGTCTTGATAAAGAGATTCATCTGAAATACTGGCCTCTAATACATGGGTCACCTCCTGGAAAGAATCAGGAGGATCGGGTTGCGCAGTCTGAATAGAATCAAGTAATATCTCAGACGCACAAGGCTCGAGTCCCAAGTTAGGGACTTCAATTAGGGACACGTGACGATCACAAGAACCATCACTACCCCCAAACTTAGGGTTTTCACTACTCACAGACAAACCTCTAACGATTGCTTGAATATCTGGATCTTCAGAGTATCTAAAGTACTCAAGTGCTTCTTCTAGTTCTCTACCCCCAAACTTAAGGTCATCATTATTCTCAGAAAGACCTAACACTATTGCTTGGATTTCTGGGTCCGTAGAGTCTATAAAATACTCAAGGGCTTCTTCTACAGATTGATGACACGTCTGGTCTAAGAGAATGGTTTCCTAAAATTCATCTAAAGAGTCTCCTAGTAATGTGTCATGCCAGTCATCCTAAACTAAATCCTGAACTAAAGTGATAATCATATTCACTTCTTCTAAATCATCATTCTCAGAAGGTTGCCTAGTAACATTAAACACATTTAGTTCGATGGTCATATTACCAAAGGATATGTTCATAAGCCCGGTCCTACAATTGATGACAGCGTTAGCTGTGGCTAAGAATGGGCGACCTAAAATCACCGGGATTTGAGCACTTGGGTCCTGAACAGGCTGTGTGTCTAGAACAACAAAATCCACTGGATAAATAAACTTATCAACCTTAATCAGAACATCCTCTATGACACCACGAGGTACTTTAACAGACCTATCAGCTAATTGAAGTGTCATTTTAGTCGGTTTCAACCTACCAAGACCTAGCTGGGTGTAAACATGATATGGAAGTAAGTTAATACTAGCTCCTAAGTCAAGTAATGCCTTATCGACCATGTGCTTACCAATTGCACAAGATATGGTGGGGCATCCAGGGTCCTTATACTTAGGGGGAGTTTGGTTCAGAAGAATAGAACTTACTTGACCAGCTAAAAAGGCTTTCTTTTGGACATTAAGCTTACGCTTTCATGTACAAAGATCTTTAAGGAACTTGGCATAAGCATACATATTCCTAATTGCTTCTAACAATGGAATGTTAATGTTCACCTGCTTAAATGTCTCCATTATCTCGTTGAAAGTCGACTCCTTCTTTGTTGGGGCTAACAACTTTGGATATGGGGCTCTAGGCACAAAGGTAGTCCTATCAGGAATTTCTTGGGACTCCTTAGGAATTGTTTCAGTTTCCTCATATACGGGTTCCTCTTGGGAAGTAGAAGGTGGAACTACAATGTTTCCACTAGGCATGGCTACCTTATTGTCTACCGTTTTACCGCTCCTAAGGGTTGTTATCGAATTCACATGGTTTGATGGTCTTTCACCTACTTGATGAACTCCTCTAGGATTGGGCTGAGTTTGACTAGGAAACTTACCTTTTTCCCTCAAAGACTCATTTATCTCACTAACCTGGGTTTTCAACTCGGAAATAGCCTGAGAGTTAGCATAACCTATACTCTTACTTTCTTCTATCCCTTGCGCAACCATTTGGTTGATATTTTCAGAGCTTTTAATAAACGAGGTGAGAGTCTCTTCTAAACTTGTGACCTTTTTATCCGAAAGGTTCTCAAATTGGGGTTGACCTGAAGAGTCCTTATCATAACCAAAACCTGGGGGAGGCTGAGAATTACTAGATTGACCTTGATTCTGGCCTTTAGACCAAGAAAAATTAGGATGGTTTCTCCAACCAGGATTATAGGTCTCTGAGTATGGGTCAAACTTCTGATGGTTATCAAACCTAGCATTGTTATAAACAACATGGGCTTGTTCTTCACTAACGTGACCTTCCCAAAACGAGCTATTGGGTTCTATTCCACAACTAGAGACTTGAGAGGCTCTAATTCTATCATTAGGTTCAACAAGGGACCTATTTTTAGATTGACCCATTTCCAAAGCTTCTAAACTTCTAGATAAATAAGCGAACTTAGCATCTGACCCAAAGCTTGTATCGACCGTATTGGTGTTATTTCTATAGACCAAGAGTCTTTTAGGGGGTTCAACACAAGACTCCCATTGTTGGGATTTTTTAGATACATCTTCTAATAAGGAAAGTGCATCATCAACGCTTTTACTCGTGAATAAACCAGCACTCATACACTCGACCATGGCTTTGGTCGAATAGTCTAAACCTTCATACAAAATTTCAACTAGTTTCATTTTTTTGAACCCATGGTGAGGACATTGCGACAAAAAATCATTAAATCTATCTAAAAATATATAAAGGGATTCTCCTTCTTGTTGCATACTGGAACTAATTTTCTGCCTAAAAGATGCGGTTTTATGCTTAGGAAACCACTTTAAGTAGAAAGCAGCGGTAAGTTGGTCCCATGTTTCTATAGACCCAGATGGTAGGTTATTCAGCCAGGACTTGGCTTTATCCCTTAAGGAAAAGGAGAACATCCTAAGTTTCAAGACTTCATCAGTAAGGTCCTTAATCTTAATTGTTCCACATATTTCGTCAAAGTCCCTAATGTGAAAGTAAGGGTTTCCATCATCTTTTCCTAAGAATATAGGGATCATCTGAAGAATACCAGGATTCAACTCATAAGTAGCCGTAGAGGATGGAAATTTAATGCACGATGATCGGTTGGTCCTAGTTGGGTACATGTAGTCTTTCAAAGTAGCCATTGCTGGCACAACTGAAGTACTATCCTCACGAAGAGACAGATTATCAAAACTAAAGTTTCCGAAAACGGGGCTCTCAAAAGAAGAGTCTTCGAGCTCCCCGCCTTCACAAGAAGAACTACTAGGTTTTTCACTAATCAAACGACCTAGAGTGTCTCTTTTACAAGCCCGTTCTCTAATAACCTCGGGCATACACTAGAAAAAAAAAGAAAAAGAAAAAGAAAAATCCTAAAAGGAAGGGAGGTTCTAAGCAAACACAAAGCAGGATGACTCCACCAAAGCAAACCTAGAGATTTCTAGCAAACAAAAAGCATGATGGCTCTACTTAGATTGTTTTCTAGACCAGCTTCTAATCCTTCGAAAGGGAATTCGTTACAATCTGAGCAAACCCCTCTAGAATCAATCCGCATTTAAGTAAGTTGAATAGAGGCGAGGGAAGCTGATGTAGCTTTGATACCCAAGGACTCACCGTATTACAAGGCGGCGCAGTCACGCATTCAACTCACAGAAACCATCATGAACTTCGAAGAATGCTCAAAAGAGTAACCAATATTTTTCGAACGAGTTTCCTATTAAGCTCGTTACCCTATCGGTCTCGTTCTATTCTAAATTTTAAGCTTAGGTTCGCGTTTGGTTTTGTTTTCCTAAGGCGGGCAAGAAGAGAACGGAGATGAAATCCGAACCCTTATCTTGTATGGCCAGTCCTTTCCCTTTACTAGGAATTTAAAACAGCCGTTTTCAGTTCCTCAACATATATGCAAACGAAGGAATACAGTAACTCGCTGACAGGGGATTCGCGAGTGTTTCGACAAACTTACCTCCCGTACCAGACGGGGGATGAACCTTTGTATTCGACTCGGGCCACGACTCCTATGTCATGTACGAACCCGAGGGGCCGAGGTGATATCGTAATCACCGTCCTTCTCTGCAAATAGTTTAATATTTAAACTACCCTTCCGTAGGGTTTAAAAAAATTAAAAAATTAAAAAATAAGAATGTCCAAGTGTCCAAGTCCAAAGTCCAAAAAAAATAAAAATAAAGTAAAGTGCTAAATAAAAAGAAAATTACAAGAATAGAAAATCCTAATACAATCTAAAAAAGTAAACTCTTTTTTTCTCTCTTTTTTATATATAAAAAAAAATCTTCTTCTTTCGCTCCTTTTGTTTTGTCTTTAACTCCAAACTTTATGTATTCACCAAAAACTTTGGCAAATTTTTCTTTCGCTCCAAATTCCAAAATATGTAGTAAAAAGACAAAACAAAAACGTAAAGAAGAACAAAGAAAATAAAAACAAATAAAAACCTAAAAAATAAATAAAAAAAATCTAAAAACTCTAGCCTAAAGACAAGCACCGTGTCGACGGCGCCAAAAATTGATGGTATTTATCAATGATGTTGTAGTAGAAAGGTTCTTTGAAACTTGTGAAGGAAGATTTTTAGATTTAATAAATTAAAATAAGAAAACTATATATACACAATTGTCACAGGATGAAGAATTAACTGGGACTCGGGATTTCACTGTATTTCGTATTCAAGTGGTTCAAAAATTAATCCTAGGCAATTATAGCTCAAAACAAAAGAAATATTAACTCTATTCTTTGCCAAAATAGATTTCGTAAAACATCAATTGTAAATTACAAGCATAGTGCATCAAAAGTATCTAATACTAAGCATACGCTATCAAACAAGATGACAATTGATTAATAGAAATCATAAATCATTTAAAATCGGTGCAAAAAGTAAATAAAAGAATTAATCAAATTACCACATTGATGAAATCCAGCTTCCTCCGTTGTCCCAATGTTGGGTTTAGCTTCTCATATTGTAGACACTCCCAAAAGAAATTTTTTATTGCTCAAAAGGTGCTTACAATGGTGAAAATGGGAAAAATAATAAAAGCAGCGAATTAGCAACGCTGTTTAGGCGTTACAAACTTCACTGTTAACAAAGAAGGTGTTGCGAAAGGAAGATATAAGTTACAAATGAACTGTCACAGAATCTCAAATATACGACACTAAAATACGACTGTTCTGGACAGCATAATGTTCTTCATATTCGTCTTTTCTGCAGCAGCAGAAACTTCTCCTTGCAACTCGTGATTACTCACTCTGTTGTTTTCTGTTCTAACCCCTATCTCTCCATACCCATTCTCCTCAACCCCATAATCCTATTTATACTCAACAGCCTCAAAATCTCACGCAATAACTTCATGAAATTCTCCATTATTCTTCACGGCCTGTTTTAGGAAACAATTAGATTTTTGATCTCTCCACGCGTTCTGAAGCTGTAAAATTGACTTAATAAGATCCTTCACACTCTGAGTAGTTGATACATCCCCTCAAACACGTGCAAAACCCTGTGCTGCTCGTGAAATCCCGTGAATATCTTTTCCGACCATGTTCCGGACACAAATCCTTGTTTTCTTCACACACGGTTATCTAGCCAAATTGGGTCAAATCCAACACCTGAATCAGTCCTGTCTAGTCCATAGGAACGTCTCCAAAGAATTTTAGCCCTTTAGTCTCCCTAAAACATGCCCAAATTGCTAACCCTAAATCTGCCGGCGGCACTCCATTTTTCCCGCCTATTTTCTGTTCAAATGAAGAAGATGAAGGAGGTGCCCTTATCCGAAACGCTGGCGCCTTTAAAAGATGGGATGCCCTGGGGTGCCCTTATCCAAAGTGAGGGTGCCTTTATCACTTTTCTCCGGGGGTCCAAAAAAACACTTTTCGAGCAACTTTTTCCGCATAAGTGTAATTCTCCAGAAACACCTAAACAAACATAAAAACACCAAAATTAGTACAAAAATCGAGACTAACAATAGAGACACTGAGGACAATTTAGACAGAAAAATGTGTCTATCATTTATGACGCGCAATTGTACCATCAGGATTGCGTTTGATTCGAAAAACCCACTTACAACCAATAACATTCATAGAAGGATTATATGGAATTAATGACCAAGTACCATTACAGAGTAATGCATTGATCTCATCGTCGGATGATGTACGCCATTGGGGATCTTTATGAGCTTGAGAAATACAAGTAGGTTCAAGAGTTGAATCACATATGAGAGCATATCTTGAATTTGGTTTAAAAATACCATCTCTAGCCCTTGTAATCATTGGGTGAGAAGGTACTGTCGGAGCTATGGGTGCATTAGTGGAGGTAGACGTCGTAACTACGTCTGATGCAGAGACCAAATAAGATGCCGGCAACTGTGGATGATGATTAGGAGAATCATGGACAAGTGGCATCGAAATTGTAGCATCAGATGCAGTTGGCGGCTGTAGATGATAAGTATCAGAGATTGATGACGGCGGAAGAGGGACAAGAGCAGACACTGTCGGCAATGATTGGAAATGAGTAGAAGTTATCGGCTGACGAGAAACATGTGATGGCGGCTGACGATTGAGAGCAGGTGCTGTCGGCAGATGAAACACAAGTGGTGGCAGCTGATTATTGAGAGCAGGTGCTATTGGCTGGGAGATAACAGTAGGTGGCGGCTCATGATTGACAAAAACTGATGATGGCGCAGCATTATGAATAACAGACAAGGATGGAGTTACCTGTTAAGAAGTCGACGCCGGAAAAGGTGATGACGCAGATGCAAAGGGAAATGTAGTCTCATCAAAAACAACATGGCGAATGATGTATATTTAACCCGTAGGAATATGAAGACACTTATAGACCTTATGGGATGGACTATAGCCAATAAAAACACAAGGAGAAGATAAAGCATCCATTTTATGAGATCTATACGGACGCAAGTGAGGATAGCATAGACAACCAAATACACGAAGAAGAGTGTAATCAGGCAGAATACAAAAAAGAGCTTCATACGGGGAAGAATTATTAACGAAAGTCGAAGGGACACGATTCATCAAATAACAAGCAGTGTAAAAAGAATCATACCAATATGATGACGGTACAGAGGCCATATTGAGGATAATAAGACCAGTTTCACGAATATGACGATGACGACGTTCAACCAAACCATTTTGTTCAGAAGTATGTGGACATGAAAAACGATGAAAAATTTCAAGTTCTTGGAGATGTGGTGTGAGTTTGCTATACTCAACAACATTATCAGATTGAAATATTTTTATCTTTCGATTAAAAAGATTTTCAACATGCTTTTGAAACAAAACGAATATAGAGAAAACGTCAGACTTTTGAGACATAGGAAACATCCAAGTAAAACGACGATAAGCATCAATAAATATGACATAATATTTATATCCTTCATTAGATAAAATATGAGAGGGTCCCCATACATCGGAGAGAATTAAATCTAATGGATTCAAATAAACTGTTGTACTGGATTGAAAAGGTAATTTCTGACTCCTATGCTCATGACAAAAAGAACAAAAACTAATAGTTTGGTTTGAAACTGGAAGTGAAAATTGAGAAATAACTTTGCGAACTGTGCGCATCATTGGATGACCCATTCTAGCATGCCAGGCTTGTAAACTAGCACATTCTCCTATACAAGCCTGAGGAGTTTGAGATGAGTTATCAAGTTGATAGAGACCACCCTTCCTAATACCGCGAAGAAGAACCTTCCCGGTACATCGATCTTTCACAAGACAAAAATTTGGATGAAATTCAAACAAGACATCGCTATCAGTGGTGAAACGAGAGACATATAATAGATTATGATATATTTTGGGTCCAAAGAGAACATTACGAAGCTGCAACTTACGGTTGGGAGTCCCTAAAATAGAGGAACCAACATTAGAAATTGGTATAGAAGAACCATTACCCATCTGAATTTGATCAGGACCAGTGTACTCAGTAGGAAATTGAAGACGAGAAAAATCATTGGTGATGTGATCTGTAGCACCATTGTCATGCGTCCAAGAAGGTGAAGGTAAAAGACCAGGTCCATCAGCAGCATAATCCCGAGGTTCAGAAGATGGTGGTTGACACCTAGGTGGTCGAAAATTCTTGTCATAACGGTTCCAGCAGTCCCGGGCCTCATGATTTTGACATCCACAAAGTTGACAGCGAACAGATGAAAATTCAGAGTTAATAGGCCCACGTTGATTGTCAAGCGGAGAAGGCCCATGTTGATTATTAAAATGAATAGGCTGAGACGAAACATGCCCATGTTGAGTCTGATTTCTTTGGTTACCAGTGGGACGAGATGAAGAGAAGAACCGAGAGTTGAATGCTGACGAAGATTCAGTTGGTGAAGAAAAACGATGTAGTTGAGAAAATTGAAAAGAAGACATGGTAGAGGTAGCAACAGCAGAGACAAGAAGGGGATTCTGTAGACACTAGAAGAGATTGTAGAGAAGACACTATAAGAGACACTAGAAGAGATTGTAGAGGAGACACTAGAAGAGATTGTAGAGGAGATGGTTGATGATTCTGTAGACAAAACTGAATAGGATCGACTAGCCTAATGATACCAAGATAAAACTATAAACTGATCTATAAACAAAAGACAGAAGAAATATGAACTGAACTTGTTTTTATTAACTTAGCTTTTACAAACGAGAGACAAGAATTTTATATACATAAACTTCCTTGAACAACAAGGAAGATATATTTCCTAACTAAGAACGATTTCCTAAAATACAAAAACTTGAGAAACAGGATACCGTGTGTTATTTTACACACGTATCATATCTTGAGTTAACAGCAACTTCATTTTCAAACTTGTCCTAAATACAAACCAATGTTTGTTACATTCAACCTTATATATTGTGTATAAAAATAAGTGTGTGAAACAAAATTGGGTTGAGATTTCTTGTTTCGCAGATGCTGTCCGTGAATATTGGTTCCCTATCCTTGCTGCTAGTCTGCTTTCACTTGCATCTTTTGCATACAAGTGCCTTATGTTAGTTCCATTGGAAGATTCATGTGAAAGCGTGGGAAAGGAATAAAAGTAACATACTAGCCTTTGCCCAGGCCTTTTTCGATAGAGACTCTCTGCAGACCAAATAACTCCTTGCCTCCTATAAAGCTAATTATGTGCTCTATAAATGGAGAGAATTTTCAAGGTCAGAACTCAGAAAAGTAGGTAAATGTTTGTCTTTAGATACTCTCAGTACTACTGTACTAGGTTATCCTTTTTTCTTCTTCTTCCATTTACGTCCATGGATGGAAATATTCACGTCTCCAATTAGGCATTTCAATGGATACCGATTATCCGAAATATGATACCGATTATCCGTAATCCGTTACTGCTACCATCCGACATAGCGGTAAACGAATATCCATATCCGATAAGCTAACGGATATTTTCTTCTTAACGTAACGGTAGTGGAATTGTGTATTTCCGTTAGCTTTACATCCGATATCCGGTAATGTGTGTACTGCATGTGTAAATTCTTATACCTAGGTGTGTATTCTTCGAATGAATCTCATTCAGTTCATTCTTCACTTCAGTTTATCGACACAAAAGAGAGAAAAATAGAGAAAACCTAACCTCAACTCCTCGTTTTTGCCTTAGAAATCATCTTCTTCTCTATAGAAATCAACTGTGATTACTGATTAGAAACTAGGGTTTTCTTCTTCAATTTCTTTTAAGTTTAATTTCAATCTTAAAAACTCAATTTTCAATTTAGAGTTTCTGAAATTAGGGCATCTCAAATTCTCAATTTCAGATTTGTGAAATTAATCATGTCCCAAAGCGAAAGAGGAGCATCAAACCATGTTGGTTCTTCACAGAATCTCTCATTTTCAGTTTCATCATAATTACCTGCTGCTGCTGCATCAAACCAAGTTCAAGAATTAATCCAACACCTGCTTCTGTTACACCTGCAATTCGTCCTAGAGAAGAAGAAGCAGATATAGAAGTAGATGAAGATCCAGTTATAGCTGGAGAAAAGAAAAAACTACGTGCAGTAAGGAATGATGTATGGGTTGATTTTGAAAGGTCAGTTGGAAAGAAGATTGTAAAAGGGAAGGAGGTTGGGACACTTATGGCTGAATGTAAATATTGTCACAAGAAGATACCTGCACCCAGTAATCAAAGAACCAACCGCTTGCATTACCATATTTCTATCTGCAAAGAAAAGCCTGAGAATAAGAAAGGAGAAAGAAATATTACTTCAGTCAAAACAGGTAATGCTCAAACCAAGTTAGCTAATTGGAAGTATGATGCTATTGCTACTAGGATACTAGTTGCCAAAATGATTGCTAAACATGGTTATCCAATCACTATAGTTGAGCATCCTTATTTTAGAGAGTTTGTTAAGTCTTTGAATCCTGCTGCTAAGCTTTACACTAGGAATACAGTTAGGGAAGACATCATGAGACTAGCAACTTAGTTCAAACTGCAATTACAAGAACAATTTGATAATATTACATCTAAATGTAGTTTAACAATGGATATGTGGTCATGTAAGCATACAAAGGATTGCTATTGTTGTGTGACAATGCATTACATAGATGATGAATGAAAAATGATTAAGAAAACACTAGCATTACTTTAGTGCCATCACCACATTCTGGAGAAGTTTTAGCATCTGTAGTGAAATCAGTATGTCTAGATTGAAACATAAACAATAAGCTTTTTGTTGTAGCTGCTGACAATGCTAGCTCCAACAATGTTATGCTGGAAAATCTGAATAAATGGCTTGATAACAAAGATTGTTTAGTTCTTAATGCAGATATGTTCCAAATGAGGTGTAGTAATCATGTATTACACTTGATTGTAGGGTGTGGAATGAGAGTAGCTGATCCATTTATAGACGCAGTTAGAGAGTGTGTAAAATATGTCAAGTCAAGTCAGGCTAGAAAATAAATATTTGAATGTGCTATTTCCCAAGTTAAGCTTCCTGCTTCAAGGTCCGTGGGTTTAGATGTGGATACCAGGTGGAACTCCACCTTTAAGATGCTAAAGGATGCAATTTTTTTGAGACAAGCTTTTGTTAGCCTAGCTGATTTGGATAATGACTTCAATATACTACCAACTTCTCAGGAGTGGCAACAAGGAGTACATATATGTGAATGTTTGGAATTGTTTGATGTCATTTCAACAAAATTTGCTGGGATTAAGTATCCCACATCAAATTTGTATTATAATGGGGTGCAAGAAGTTAATAGATGCATTAAAATCTGGTAATCAAGTGAGCATGAGTATATCAAAGACATGGCCAAGAATATGAGGATGAAATTTAATAGCTATTGGAAAGAAAATAACACTTTTATGGGCATTGGGATTTGGGGTTGTTTTAGATCCTAGGTATAAGGCTAAATGGTGGAGTTTGTTATGAAGAGAGTATATGGTGTGGAAAACTATCAAAGTCACTTTCACAAATTTGAGCTTGAACTCAATGCTCTTTTCTGTGCTTATGAAACCAATACTACAACTCCAAATTATTTTGATACTGGTATGCATTCAGCTGGAATTGAGATCTCTGCAGGCACAACAACATCATATGAATTTGGTTATGATGATTTTATTATGGAAAAAAATATGTTTGAGGTTGAGAAGTAAGAATTGGAGACATATTTAGCAGAGCCAGTTCTTCCTAAAGTCACAACCATTGAAGAAATGAGGTTTGATATCTTAAGTTGGTGGAAGAATCATGCTCCTAAGTACCCAACTCTCTAAAGGATTGCAAGAGATGTATTGGCAGTTCCAGTGACAGGTATATCATCCGAATCTATGTTTAGTATTGGTGGAAGGGTTCTCACATCTCACATGAGTTCATTATCTCCAGAACTTGTTGAAGCATTACTTTGTTTGGGTGATTGGCTTACAGATCTCACTCTCAGTGACAGTGATAGTTGTGTTACTGGTAAGTTTCTTTATATCTTAATCTTGTATTTGCTTTTATATTTATTGGCTTATTGCACTGACATTGCTAGCTTAAGTTGCTTAATTGTCTAACACTTTTGATTTTCCTTTCAAAATACACAAGTTCAGGACTAAGGAGTAAAAAGGAATGCATTTGCAGATGCAGTTGGCAGTGGAGAATATGGAGATGGAGGAATGCATTTGCAGTTGCCGCAACAAATGGAGATGGAGTTCCTTTAATCCTATGTCTTTTCTTTTGCAAAAACATGGTTTTTTCTTTTGCTAGAACATCTGAAGATTCTGAACATGTAATTTGGTTTAGAACATGAACATCTGTATGTTTATTTTGTGTGGCATGGATTTAGAACTTGTTTTTTTGGATTTAGAAGTTGTTTTGTGTTTTAAACCTGTTTTGCGTTTGTCCTTTGACATACCGGATGGTATCGGAAAAATATTTGTTATCCGGTAAATCCAACGTAACGGTAATGGTTTTGAATTTCATATTTCCGTCGGAACTTAACGGATATCGGATATCCGCTAATTTTAATAGCAATGGCAGCGGCAAATCCAATATCCGTTACGTTAAGTGCCGTTGATAGTCTTATCTCCAATAGCAAAAAGTGGTATCGGAAACCAAAACTATGAAGACATAGAAACATGTAATTTAGGTAGAGGAGAATCAGGAGATACCGGAGATCAAATACCACAAGTGAAAGTATTATTTTGGTGGTATATCAACCATCACAACCAACTGACCAAGTACAAGAGCTAGTGTACAGAGTGTAAATTTGTGCACCCAACCTAAACTTGGGTGCACGTTCCTCTCCTCCTGATTAGAGGGAATAATTAGGCAAAACCAGAAAGTGGTTTTATATTTTCTCATCTTAACCGTATTTTAAACACATATTTTTATGTGTATTTATTATCTTCTCTTTGTGCTTGTTTCCTTTGAATCTTTTTTTTTCTTCGCTAAATGAAAAGAACTTATATCACCATTTTTTCCCCTGCAGATGAATTCCTTTTAACGCTAGATTTAAACTGCTATTGGATGAATTCTAATCCGTTTTTTTAATTAAAAATGAATAAACCAATTTTGTTGATTATAGTGCTATCACATTAACATATGTATATATTGGATCTGATGACACTGATTGATTAATTAACAATCAACCAGAATCTTCTTCCCCGACAAGTGACAACTAATTTGGGAGAAAACGAAGGGTTTAGGTGTTTATCTTTTGTTCATATAATCTATCAAGCAACTAAAAATTTCTTCTTTGTATCAAAATAAAAAAAAAATACTAAAGATTTCTTGAGACAGAAAAAATAGAGAGTTCAGTCGTGTTTATTTAAGAGTGAGTACACACAGATCTCCTGATTACCGATCAAGAAAAAAGAAAGAAGTAATGGATACACAACAATTAAGTTCAATGGAAGAAATAAAAAGAGGTCATTTTTTCTTTAATTAAATAGAGAGAGGAAAAAATGAAGTAGAAAAAGTAGCATTAAAATCCGTGTAAAGTGAACCTGAATTTTCCTTAAAATATAAGAGTAATAAAATTTTAGAAGATATAAAACCACTTTCAGGTTTTGCCTAATTAATGCCACCAATCAGGAGGAGAGGAACGTGCACCCCGGTTTAGGTGGGGTGCACAAATTTACACTTTGGTGGACGTTATTCCTCGCTCTTATCTTTTAAGTTGAGTTTGAACTTGGACGTCTCTGTTGACCAATGTGACCAGGGTTTGACCTTTCTTCTTTCTAACTTTTTTACCGATTCTCATGGATGGCACCTCCCAAGGTCTCGAGGTGAGTACGATTGATTTTGTTAAGAAGGGCATGGAGGTGTTTTCTTCTTCTTCCATGGATTTGGTGGGAAACCTCCTCTTTGGATCTAAAACTAGCCCAATGATACATGAGGAGGTTTTATTCAGGGAGATGTTACGATTGATTTTGTTAAGAAGGGCATGGAGGTGTTTTCTCCTCTTTCTAAGTCTGGTAGGGAAACCCTATTTCTGAGTTGGGTAAAAATGTATCTGATGTTGGGAAAGGTTTTTGGGTTGAGATGGATTCTAAAACTAGTAGCGAGCAACATATGATACATGAGGAGTTGGGTTATCGTTCTCCTAAAATGGTTAATAGTAAGATGGTTACAATTGTTTCTGATTTTTAAGATAATATTAAGAAGTTTAAAATTTTGGTGGTGGGTGCTTTTGTTGGTTGTCGATAACCTTATTATTTTGTGAAGAATTCTCTACTGTGTATATGGAGATTGAAGGGAGAGGTTCATATGAATCTTCACAGTGATGCCACTTTTGTTTTTGAGTTCAATCGAGAGAAAAATAGGCTAGTTGTTCATGAATATGTTCATGATTATATCGCTAACAGATTGCTTCTGATTAGGCTATGGTCCCATCTGGTTGAACAAATGGTGGAAGATATGAAAACTATTCATATATGGTTCACCTTGAGGAAAATTCTTAGGTTTATGTGGAATAAAAAAGGGATTGGTATTATTGTTAATTTTCTAGGTAAGCTTGATGATAAATAAGAAGACATATGAGAGATCTAGAATGAATTTTGCAAGGGTCTGTGTGAAGGTAAATACTTCTTGTGATATCCCTAATGAGATACTAGTGGTGGTTGATGGTAAATATGTCTTCAAGGTTCAGGTGAAATGTCATTGGAAACCACCAAAATGTTGTGATTGCAAAAAATTTGGGCATTCTTAAGCTAAATGCCCTAGGATGCACACTAAAGTTGTGGGTAAGAAACCTCAATAAGGAGTGAAGTCTTAAAGAAGTGAATGGGTAGTAAAAACATCCAAGAAGGAAAAAGGAGTGAAGGCCAACTATAGCTTTGAGGAGGGTCTAATTGAGGATGTTTTGGAGGAAAACTTTGAGGGAGAGGATGGTGATACTATGGCTGATGATGTACCTTCCAATGTGGAAAGATGGATCCAGATTCTAGGAAGATATTATTTGGTGACAAGGGGATTGATTTTGTGCCTATAACCAAGGAGTCTAAGAATATTGATGACATTTCAGGTAACCCTCCAGTTATTACTACTAAGAATTCTTTTATGGTTTAATAGAGGTTACAAATGCTATTGAGGAAGTGGGAAAAGAATGTGGTGCAGTCTGAAGTAAAATTTAAGTGAGCTGGAAACATCGATCCAAACCTAGGAAGTAAGGATTGATGTGAATCAATAATGTTGTAGTAAAAAGGTTCGTGAGACTTGTGAAAGCAAAAGATTTTAGACTTAATAAAACTTAAAAGTAAAGAAAACTTAATTCAAAATTGATTTCAAGATATGAGGAATAACCAAGACACCGATTCCACTATTACACATGAATGAATACTAGTAAATAACTCAAAACTCTAATTATATTTTAAATCCCTTGTTTCTTAATTCACAAATAATGAGGCAAATTCTCAAAAATTAATTGTATCCCTTAAACATAGATTATCTAAACAAAGCATAACCTATCTAATTGAATCACAACTAATGAAGAAAATTACGCAAATAATTTAAAACTCTGCAAAAGTAGTGATTGAGTGAATTATCAAATATAAATTAGAGAAAATAAAATAGTTACCAATTATCCATGCGTGAATAGCTTCCTCATTGCCTTGGTTGTGGGAGAATTAGCTCATCATCATGTTGGAAACACACTCAAAAGTTGATTTCATTTATGCTCAACAGTTGTTACAAATGATGAAAAATGGGAGAAAATGGTTAAAACCGGATTTTTGTAACTGTTATAATTGTTGAAAATCAGTGTTACAAAGAACGATAAAAGTGTAGCGCCACTGTCACTGTAGCGGTACGACCCTCACGTTTGTGTCGCAAACACTATTTAAGAATGAATGTCTTGGCTGGTCTGTTCTTCGTGTTCTTCAGAACTGCAGCAGCAGAAAAGAATTTTCCAACTTGATTTCTAATACTCTGTTCTTCTCCCCAACTCTCCGTCCACTTCTCATAACCCTCAACACCCTTTAAATACTCGACAGGCGCAAGAAATCTCGACAATAACTCCTCCTAATTCTCTCATTACTCGACAGTGAATAAAATCTTCTCAAGAATATTTTCTTCCCTTTCTTGCCTTCTCACGCATCCGCAGCTGTATTCTTTCCTTTTATACGTTCTTCACGCTCCAGAATATTGATTAAGTCTTCCAAGAACATGCAGTCCATGTTTAAATTCCTCACAACTCGTGCAAACCCGTGTACGTGTACATGTTGCTCTGATTTCTTGTCTCGGTTTTTCCAGCCAAATTCAGTCGAAACCATCGATCATACCATTCATGTGATGATGAATCAAGTCGAACCATGAAGTTTCAGCCATTGAATCGCCCTAAAACACGCCCAAATCAGCAACCCTAATTCTGGTTCTTTGAAACCAGATTTTCCCGCATTTTTTTTTGAAATAATGAAGATGGGTGCGATGGATAAATGGGCTATATATAGCTGTGGGTGCCCCTTAGCCAAATCTGGGGTCCGTATAGCAAATGTCCTCCGGGGGGGTGCTCCGAGCAACTTTTCGAGCCGAATTTTCCAACAATATTTATTTCCTAAAAATACATAAAAACACAATATTAGTGCAAAAATCGAGTTCCAACAATAGAGACACTGAGGACAATTTAGACACAAAAATGTGTCTATCAAGGATCATGCTTATTTTTCTATAATTGCGGGGAGTAGTGCTAGAGTTCATTTTCCTAAGAAAGGAAAAGTATCAAATGACATGTTTGGTTAGAGGGAACATAATCAGTTTCATAGGGATACAATTCCATTATGTTAGAGCACTGCTCGGTCAAACTTGCATGCGTTACTATCTCAAGCATGTTTGCCAATCTTAGTGATCAAAACTATATAGTCTTGATTTATAGTCTACTATAGTTAAGGTCTCGGACTAGGATGGAAAGTGTAGTTGAGCTCAAGAACTCCATGGCGATCATCATACAAGACGAAGGACTACTCAAGTAACCAGTGGAACTTCATCGACTAAAAGGTATGTGGAGACTTGAACTTATCTATCACTCAAAAGTCTATCTACTTTATCTCCTATCTTGAGACAAAAGTCGTTTTACTATTGTTGATGGTGGTTTTTAGTTTAGGGTTAAAATCGTAAAACACTAAACCCTAGCAGATAGTGATGTCACAACATTTAAAGCAACAAGCATTTACTAGGAACATTTACTGAAACCTTTAATGTGTCTCTAAAATAATTACCAGGGTATATTTTTAAAATTATGGTTACGACAAGCCAAACCCTAATTCCCACGTGTACCAATGGAAAATCATTCCAGCCACACCAATCGCGCCAAAGCATGCCAACCATGCTAGCCGCACCTCTGTGCCAATGGATAATCATGCCAGCCACGCCAACCGCGCCAAAGCATGCCAACCATGCTAGCCGCACCTCTGTGCCAATGGCAAATCATGCCATCCACACCAACCATGCCAAAGCATTCCAACCATGCTAGCCGCACCTCTGTGCCAATGGAAAATCATGCCAGCCACACCAACCGCGCCAAAGCATGCCAACCATGCTAGCCGCACCTCTGTGCCAATGGCAAATCATGCCAGCCATGCCAACCGCGCCAAAGCATGCCAACCATGCTATCCGCACCTCTGTGCCAATGGAAAATCATGCCATCCATACCAACCACGCCAAAGCATGCCAACCATGATAGCCGCACCTCTGTGCCAATGGAAAATCATGCCAGCCACACCAACCACGCCAAAGCATGCCAACCATGCTAGCCACACCTCTGTGCCAATGGAAAATCATGCCAGCCACACCAACCACGCCAAAGCATACCAACCATGCTAGCCGCATGTTGTATTCCTACAACAATTTAACACAGAGATGGAGATAGAATGGTGAAAATTCACCTCTTGAATCTAGGATTCAAGCCAAAATTCTGGTACATAGGCGCAACCAAAGTTTATTGAGAAAACAAATTTCAGGTTATGAAGAGAAAATATTTCCTCTTACATCTTAAATGCAAAAGATTAAAACCCTAAGCCAAACAATCCATGTCTGACACGTGTTTAACTATCAACGGTCAACAACTGACTAGTTAATGACGCTGCTAAATTACTAAGGCACTCGAATAGATAGGATAAGGGCAGACTTAAGAGTAAGCTATCACAGAAGGGATACAACAATGCCACTCCCTAAAGGATGTCCTTGTCCTCAAGGAAAAATCTAGGGTAGTGTGCCTGAACATTTGAGACATCTTCCCATGTGGCATCTTCAGAAGACGAGTTGGTCCATTGGAGAAGGACTTGGCGTATGGAGTTGTTGGCCCTGAGGATATATCTTGTGTCCAGTACCCTTTCTGGAAGGATAATGACTTCACCATGTGTGTCCACTACAGGGAGGGTAGGAGAAGGAGTGTGTTGAAGGCGAGTGTGCTGCTTCTGCTGGGAAACATGAAACACATGATGAATTCTGGAGTGAGATATCAGTTGGAGTTTGTAAGCTACTGGACCAACCTTTTGAAGAACCTTGAAGGGACCATAGTTTGCAGATAACTTGAAGTTATTTCTGATGGCCATTGAAGCTTGCCTGTAGGGTTGTATCTTGAGGTAGACTAAATCTCCTGCTACAAAATATCTTTCAACCCTTGTGGAGTTAGCATATAGTTTCATCCTATCATGTGCATGGTGCAGAGACTCCTTGATAATGTGTAGCACGTTGTCCCTGTCCTTTAAGTAAGTTTCCACAGTAGCAACTGAAGTAGTGGCATGAGATGGAAAAGATAAATGAGGAGGTAAGTAGACATACAGATCTTGAAAGGTAGACCTTTTCTGGCCTCTGTGAAAGCTAGTATTGTACCACCACTCTGCAAGAGATAACCAGTTGCTCCAACTGTTGGGTTTGTGACCTGTGAGACACCTCAAATAGGTTTTCAAGCAAGCATTAACCCTCTCTGTTTGGCCATCTATTTGAGGGTGGTAAGCAGTGCTCAAGTTGAGATTGGTACCCATTGCTTTGAATAAATCATTCCAAAATGCACGGGTAAAGATCTTGTCTCTGTCCGATACTATGGAGGCAGGCAGACCATGCAATTTGAAGACTTGGTTAATAAAAAGCTGTTCTACAAAGGAAGCTGTGTATGGATGTTGCAGGGCAATGAAGTGTGCATATTTGGTTAACCTGTCAACAACCACCAAAATGACACTTTTCTTGTTGCTAATGGGAAGACCTTCTATAAAATCCATAGTAATATGTTTCCAGGCATGGTCAGGCATTGGCAAAGGTTGCAGCAACCCAGCATAATTTGTGTGATCACTTTTGTTTCTCTGACAAATATCACACTGAGACACAAATATCAGAACATCCTTTTTGAGGCATGCCAATAAAAGTGGCTCCTTGATCTTGCATATGTATCCTGAATGCCAGAATGACCTCCTACAGCTGAGGTGTGAAGAGAATGCAAGAGAGATTGTCTCACATCATTTCCAGTACCAATGTAAAGCTTTGTTTTGTACCTCCAAATCCCTTATTTGTAAGTGAAGTGCTCAAGGCTTGAAGGTCTGAGAAGAAGTTTAGAAATAAGCAAATGTACCTTTTCATCATTGGTATAACTGGAGATTACTTCTTGATCCCAAGCTGGAGTTGAAGTAGATAATGAGTTGCAACTGGCTGTAGGATGTGGTCTTCTAGAAAGTGCATCTGCTACAACATTTTCAGCTCCCTTTTTGTATGTGATATTATAATCAAAGCCTAAGAGCTTAATCAACCACCTTTGTTATAGTAATCCTTTGGTCCAAGAAATATTTAATGCTTTGATAATCAGTTTGAATTGTGAATTTAGATCCTTGTAAGTAATGCCTCCACCTTTGAACTGCCATGACAATGGCAAGGAGTTCATTCTCAAAAGTAGATAGAGCTCTAGCCTATGGGCCTAGTGGTTTGCTGTAAAAAGCCAGTGGCTTTCCCTCTTGAAGTAAAACAGATCCAATGCAGATGTCACTTGCATCACTCTCAACCACAAATGGTTTAGTGAAATCAGGTAAGGCTAAGATTGGTGTGCTGGTCATTGCTAAGTTGAGATTTTCAAAAGCATGTGAGGCAGATGGAGACCAAATGAAGGAATTCTTCTTAACCAAATCAGTAAGTGGCTTACTGATGGCTCCATAATTTTGAACACACTTCCTATAGTAGCCTGTAAGGCCAAGAAAACCTCTTAATTCCTTAATAGTTTGTGGTTGTGGCCAAGATTGCATACATGCTATCTTGTTGGGATCAACACAAACCCCTGCACCTGAAATGATATGGCCTAAGTTTTCCAATGAAGTCTGACCAAAACATCATTTGGATAACTTGGTATACAATTGATGTTGTCTGAGTAAGGAGAATGTAAATTTGAGATGTTCCAGTTGCTCATCCATGGACTTGCTGTAGATTAAGATTTCTTAAAAAAAGACTAGAATAAACTTCCTCAAGGCTGGTTGAAATATCTCATTCATTAGGGCTTGGAATGTATCTGGAGCATTAGTGAGGCCAAATGGCATCACTTTAAACTCATAGTGACCTTGATGAGTTCTAAAATCTATTTTGAAAATATCAGAAATGTGTACTCTAATTTGATGGTAACCAACTCTCAAGTCAATTCTTGTAAAAATAATAGCACCATTTAACTCATCCAATAATTCCTCAATGAGTGGGATTGGAAATTTATCCTTGATGGTGATGCTGTTTAACTTCCTATAATCAACACAGAACCTTCATGTGTTGTATTTCTTCTTGACCAAAATAATAGGTAAAGCAAAAGGGTTGTGACTAGGTTGGATGATCCCAGAGTCAAGCATTTGTTTAACAAGATGTTCAACAACACCTTTTTGGATATAAGGGCACTTGTAGGCCCTCTGGTTCACAGGAGTGGATTTTGGTTGTAGAGGAATGGTATGATCTAAACTTCTTTGAGGGGGAAGTTTAGTTGGTTCTTCAAAAATGTCTTGAAACTCTTGAAGTAGTGGAAGTAATTCAGGGGGTGTTGATGTTTGAATAAAGGGTGGGGAAATGGAAAATAGATGGCCCACCAACCCATGAGAACTGTTTGTTAGAAATTTCTTGACTACCTCACCACTCATCATGAGTAGGGAAGATTTAGATGAGATGCCTTGTAGTGTAATCTTCTTACCCTTGTATTTAAAAGAAACAAATAATTTAGAGAAGTTAAAAAGGACATCACCTAAAGTTCTTAACCAATCTGCTCCAAGTACAATATCACACCCTCCTAGTGGCAAGATCCTCAAACTTTCCATGAACTGATGACCTTGCATCTTCCAAGTCAGTTATGGACAAATACCAGTGCTGACAGTCTTCTCACCATTATAAACTGTGACTAGCATTGGCTCAGTAGGTTCAATGTGACACGAGCACTGTCAATAAATATGGTAGTGCTGCATGTGTCAATCAGAATGAAGACTTTCTGGTTAAGGAAAAAACTAGGAATTCGAATAGTGTCACCTGTGGCAGATCCTGTGAGAGCATGCACTGAAATTTCCACATCAGAGTGAACTGGTGATTCATTAGTCTCTTCGAACACCTCCTCTTCTTCCTCAGTATCTTCCAATTCATTAGTATCTAGTTGTAGCATGAAAATCTTCTGTTTTCCTTTACAAAAGTGGCCTGTTTTGTATACCTCATCACAGTTGTAATATAAACTTTGAGCTCTCCTTCTATTCATTTCTTCGGGAGTAAGTCTCTTGATAGTAGGTGTTGGTGACTTAAGTTTTGTGGGCATACTAAAAGAGGACTTAGGAGTGATTGGAGCATATTTAGGAGAAGTTAAAATTGGTTTAGGAGGAAAATTGGTATAAGAAGAGTGTCTATTATTGGTGAATGAGGTTTGAAATGATTTAGTAAATGACTTAGCAGCAGGTGTAGAGAGAGTAAGCTTCTGCTCTTGTAATCTGGAAAGGGAAAAAGCATCTGCTAGTGTTTTAGGATGAAACATGGAGATGGATTTTCCTATTTCATATTTCAGGCCACTGAGGAAACTCATTACAAAGTATTCCTCACTAAGTGTGGGGTTCATATTCAACATCAAAGTTTTCAACAATTCAAATTCTTCATAATAATCATCCACGAAAGATGTTTGGGTCAATTTATTAAAACTGCCAACAAAATTCTCCTCAACAGGGTTTTCAAAGCGTGTACAGAGGTGAATAGCTAGATCTTGCCAAGTGATTCGATTCCTATTGACTTGAAGGTTTAAAATCCAAGTTTCAGCTTTACCTTCAAGATAAATAGAAGAAATATTGACCTTCTTGTGATCCTCAATGTCGTTTAGCTCAAAATATCTCTCACTTTTTTGAATCCAAGCTCTCGGATTCTCCCCATCAAAGCGTGGAAAATCTAGCTTAGGAAGGAGATGCTGCTGGTAGTGATGTGTATGTGAATGTGAAAATCGATTGTCCTCCTGAGAGTCTGTATTAGATGTACTAGCATGCTCTGGAATGAAATAAAATTTCTTGAGGAGTAGATCGAACTTAGAGTTCAGATCGGATGAGAAGCTGTTGAAAGTTGTTTGTAATTTTGTAATTGCAGCGGTATTAGCTGCTACTTTATCATTAACATCCTTGAGCGTCATTGTGAAAAGGAAAAGATTTTTTTTTTTTGGGGGATAGAACGGCTCTGATGCCAAATGTTGTATCCCTACAACAATTTAACACAGAGATGGAGATAGAATGGTGAAAATTCACCTCTTGAATCAAGGATTCAAGCCAAAATTCTGGCACAGAGGCGCAGCCAAAGTTTATTGAGAAAACAAATTTTAGGTTATGAAGAGAAAATATCTCCTCTTACAGCTTAAATGCAAAAGATTAAAACCCTAATCCAAACAATCCATGTCTCACATTTGTTTAACTATCAGCGGTCAACAACTGACCAGTTAATGACGCTGCTAAATTACTGAGGCACTCGACTAGATAGGATAAGGGAAGACTTAAGAGTAAGCTGTCACAGAAGGGATACAACACCACACCTTTGTTTCAATGGAAAATCATGCCAGCCACACCGACCGCGCCAAATCATGCCAACCATTCTAGCCGCACCTCCGTGCCAATGGAAAATCATGCCAGCCACATCGACCGCAACAAAGCATGCCAACCATGCTAGCCGCACCTCCGTGCCAATGGAAAATCATGACAGCCACACCTACCGCTCCATGCCAAATGCACCTCGCTATCTTCCCATTCCGCGCCACCATACTGGCCTTCACTACGCGGCTATCAAAACGAAGGCGTGCAACAATCAATGGTTTCCCTTCAATCCTAGTAGCAAATACTGGCCGTCTAAGGTTACCAAATGACCTTTTCTCCTAAAACCCAAGCTTGGTCACGCACCTAGCCCAAGCTAGTCACGCCATGCGCCTATGGCGAACCCTTGGCCCCACATGCCAAGCCAAAAGCAAACGTAGACCAAGCTATCCGCCATACCAAACACACTATGCCTTTGCCCTAGCTATGCTAGTCACGTCATGCCAAGCCAAGCGCCCTTGCCTTGGCCCTGGCCACGCCATACGCCCATGGAAAACCCTTTTCCCCACATGCCAAGCCAAACCAAACCTATCCCAAGCTAGCCGCGCCATGCAAAACGCACTCTGCCTTGGGCCTAGCTATGCTAGTCAAGTCATGCCAAGACAAGCGCCCTTGCCTGGGCCCTATCCATGCCATGCGTCCATGGAAAACCCTTGGCCCCACATGCCAATCCAAACCAAACCTGGCCCAAGCTAGCCGCGCCATGCCAAACATACTCTGCCTTGGCCCTAGATATGCTAGTCACGTTATGCCAAGCCAAACGCCCTTGCCTTGGCCATGGCCACGCCATACACCCATGGAAAACCCTTGGTCCCACATGCCAAGCCAAACCGAACCTAGCCCAAGTTAGCCACGCCATGCCAAACACACTCTGCATTGGCCCTAGTTGTGCTAGTCACATCATGCCAAGCCAAGCGCACTTGCCTTTCCTTGGCCTTAGCCATGCCATGCGTCCATGGCAAACCCTTGGCCCCACATGCCAAGCCAAACCAAACTTATCCCATGCTAGCCGCGCCATGCCAAACGCACTCTGCCTTGGCCCTAGCTATGCTAGTCACGTCATGCCAAGACAAGCGCCCTTGCCTGGGCCCTAGACATGCCATGCGTCCATGGAAAACCCTTGGCCCCACATGCCAAGCCAAACCAAACCTAGCCCAAGCTATCCACTCCATGGAAAACGCACTCTGCCTTGGCCCTAGCTATGCTAGTCACATCATACCAACCCAAGCGCCCTTGCCTTGCCTTGGCCCTAGACATGCCATGCGTCCATGGCAAACCCTTGGCCCCACATGCCAAGCCAAACCAAACTTAGGCCAAGCTAGCCGCGCCATGCCAAACGCATTCTGCCTTGGCCCTAGCTATGCTAGTCACGTCATGCCAAGCCAAGCACCCTTGCCTTGGCCCTTGACACGCCATACGCCCATGGCAAACCGTTGGCCCCACATTCCAAGCCAAACCAAACCAAACCTAGCCCAAGCTAGCCGCGCTATGCCACTTCCTTGGACCTATCTATGCTAGTCATGTCATGCCAAGCCAAGCGCCCTTGCCTTTGCCCTGGCCATGCCATACGCCCATGGAAAACCCTTGGCCCCACATGCCAAGACAAAATCGCACATAGCCAAAGCTAGCCACTCCCAAGGCGAACCCTTGGCCCCAAATGCCAAGCCTAAACACACCCTAGCCGCGCCACCCTGTTGGCCCTCATTACGCGACTACCAAAACGAAGGCGTGCAACAATCAACGGTTTCCCTTCAATACCAGGAGAACATCCTAGCCATCCAAGATTACCAGAAGACACATGGTAACCTTTGGCCCGAAAACCTAAGTTTGGCCACGCTAAACCATGCCATGCCAACGACATTCCAACCTAGTCGCGCCACCACGTTGGCCCTCACTATGCGGCTACCAAAACAAAGGCGTACAACAATCAACGGTTGCCCCTCCTCTCAAGATGCAAAATCTCGACCGTCGAAGGTCACCAGGCTTGCAAGTTTCCCTATATTGACTTTCCAAGCCACAACAACATGCTCCATGTTTTCCAAAAATATTCGAGACATCAACATAAACTGGGGGATGCTCATTAGGGTTTTGGTTTGGTGGTCTATAACGTGCGACATACACAAATTCCCGTTTCAAGATAGTGTAATAAGAATAAGGTGGTTAGTAAATGCAAGAAGCAACGATGAAAAACTCCTTCATTATGGGACATCAATTCCCATCAATACCAGGCGTTACCACCTCTTCCCATTTAACTCATCCGTTTTCTTTTCTTAAGAGGCCAGAGTACATTTCTATTTAGACTTGTATAAATAGGCTTACCTATTTCCACCAGAGACACGAGTTCTTGGTCAGGGAAAATACCACACTCAGAAAGGAAACTCTTGTTAGCTTTCTCAAAAGCTTTCACCTTCTCATACAAGTCAAGCACTGCTCTTCCAGAATTATTCTGGCCTTAACACTCTCTTCTTCTCTCCCTAAACCAACCCTTCTCCTCCACTTTGTGACCGAAGCAAGTCTGGCACGGCCATTTATTGGTTTAGGACGGACTTGTACAGATTGATCTCTCGAATCTAAAGTACTCCCTTGCAATACATTGTTTAAGGTTTAAATTATTTCTCACTTCCAGACCTGCAATTACTGAAATCAGCAGAAACCATTTTTACCTACAAACAGTTGGCGACCACAGCGGGAGGTTCGATCTTTCGGTTACAATGCTAATTTTCAACCAGCGATCTCATTCTTCGACCCAGATGTCAAGATGGTAGAGAAAGGAGATCCACTCCGACTCAGTTACTCGACGGCTCGATTCTCACTCATGACACGACAAGGGACGACTGGGGACTTCTTAAAGGCTAGAAGCAAAATGATCCTCCCAGGGACTAACGACGCAGTTATCAGACAACTCAGCAACGACTCGTAAGACTGGGGACTTCCCATGACCATGTTTCTAAAAAAAAAAAAACTTGGTCCTGCACCCGGAAAGTTTATTCTCATCAGAAGACCTGAGAAACCGAGTAAGTCTTATCTAGACAGAAATACGTGGTTTGATTTTTCAAGTTCTGATAAAACCTATAACCATGTTTTATCCTATGTCATCTACCAACACACGGTTCCATGGTTTTCCTGGGATGTTTGCGTCACTTCTATTCATAGCCAAAGACAGTTCAATTATAAACACTTCATTCAAAAAAAATATATAATCCAAAACCGTCAAGGTAGCATTTATCTATTAACCCGAGAAAATCAGAAAGTCAAAAACCAAAAACCAGGCGTCTCATTTGCCTTTAAAAAAAAACCTAAAGGTAAGAGGTCCAAAAGACATACATATATTCAAGGAAAGTTTTCCAACAACGGCTTGCTCCTTTTGGCAAAGGCCTCCCTCGTGCTTTGGAGAGTCGTCCTCTTAAGTTTTAGCTTCCTGCACAACTTCTTGAATTCCGCTTCCTGCTTCTTCATCATGTCTGCGGAAGGACCTTCAACTGATTCGGCCAACAACCTTTCAACATCAGAGAGACCTTCAACGAACCAAGGAACGTTGAATTCCAAGCCCATGCACATGTCACGATGGAATTTCCATCTCGATATTACATCCTAAGAAAATGTATGACCAGTCACGTTGCACATCTCATCAATCAAAGACAAGGCTTCCTCCACACGCTTGACCAACACATGTCAACTAGTGATCTTCTTAGTCGTGGCAATGTGACCATAGCTTTCCCAAATCTTGGTGTACAATGTCACATATTTAGCTGGCACGCTAAATCCACCAATCAACACATGACCTGGGAAAGGGGCCAGATACGGAGGATTGAAGGTGGCACCTGCAAATGAATCAGCAACTGGCAGGAGATCCCTAACTACGATTTCACCCCCCGAAGTGCTCTCCTCCACCTGAGTCATGGCAGCGCCCTCGGGACGATGAATATCCATGTACAAGTCGCTAGCTGGCACAGTTTCCGTAGTGGGAAGTACGGCTACGTATTTACTCTGGTGGTATTCCACTTCAAGATCATCCCCAAGAACGGTTTTCTCCTAAAAATCAAAATTTAATTTTACTGCAAAAAAAAAAAGGGAAAGAAGAAAAACATGGAGGGGACTCACCGATTCAGTTTCAGACTGACTAGAAGAAGATTCGTCGTTGCTATCGGAAGAACTACTCCCACCATCTCTATACTCTGAGCTTTCATCCTTCTAGGATTCTCCTCCATCATGGGTAGGCTCATCATCGCTGCCTTCTAGCTCAAGAGATGCTGTTTTCTGACTACGTGCAAGTTTAGCAAAGGCATTCACACTGCTGAGACCCTGGGCAAGGCACAAGGTCAGATACTCAAGAATGAGACAGAGACATATGTAATTCGACTAAGTCAGGAAGAAAATTATACATACTCGCATATTGGAGGAGCTAAAAGTCGGGAGAGTCTCCAGACCCAACTGAAGGCCACCAACACGATTCTTAGACCCTCGCTCCTTCACTTGGGGACTGTCCACGTTCAAACCGATAGGTTTCCTTTTGGTTAAATAAGTATCCCTCAACAACGGATATTTTGCTAAAATATCGGCGGAAGTCCTACCAAGAATGTTCTCCACTACGGCTTTCACAAATTCCTGGATGACGAGGAATTCACTCTGCCAGAATGCGTTATACTTGGAGGTATTCGACGGATTTCGTTCCGAAAGAATGAAAGGGAGGCTTCTGCCCGGCGCAAGAACACTAGCATCAAGAACGTCTGATAATGGATCCTTTAGAGCTGCCAACTGACGAACGAGAGGGACCTCTTAATCAAAACCCATATGCCGAGCAGCTCGCTCAATATTATAAGAGACTGCCTAACACGATCCTCAAAAGAAAGACGGTATATATCCAGATGTGCAACTACGCATGAAAACTATCTCTCCCACGCTCAGGCCCTCTTCATCATAAGACAAAGACATATTCGAAGAAGGAGCAAAGGTACTAATCTGAGTTATGGACGCATACGAGTTGTCAAGAAACTTAATCAGTTTTAGACCAGTTTTTCGGCGCCTGTTCGACCAACACAGTATTATGGAGCCACCCCAAGACTCAAGTATAGCCAACGGTTTCAGGGCATACTTCTCAAATTCTCTCACAACCATGCCTGGAGAAAGGCGGTATCAACATACGAATCCACTTTCATATGACCGTTCGAGGCGCGCATGTCCGAAACCAGCTGGTCCAGGTGTGCATACATAGAACCAAGAAACAAACCACCGAGGGGGAGAACGACACCTTTTTCCAATTTTATAGCAAACTTGATAAGTCCATGTCATATCTCTTTCATGCCCGAGCCATCATCAAAAATATCTCTAGATAGCCAAAGAGCCAAGAACGCTGCAACATGAAGCGTACTGTTCTTCTGGTTCGATTCTGACGCATCGGGAAACCACTGGGACACCCACCAATCATAGAAGCACTTCGTCTCATTTTATTTCCGAACGAACCATTTTGATTTCACAACTAGGGCCGCATGCATTTCTTCTTCATCAACAGACAACTTAACATCAAGGTTTCCAATTACGGGAAGGTTCAGCAGTACAACCACACTCTCCAAGGAAATGGTCATTTCACCCCATCTACATACGGCCGTGTGGGTGTACTGACACCATCTAGCGACAAAAGAAACCAAGCCTGGAATTTCTTTCCTAATATGAAGCACTGCGGAAGCCGCAACAGCGTCGACAATCTGCGCCCTGGTCAAATTGGTTTTTACAGGTTCTTGGTCCATCATAAATCTCCCCCATTTCTCAAAGGAACGCAACGGACTTGCAGGGATTTTAAAGTCGATAGAAGAGGCACGATATTATTTCCTCTGAAGGAAAAAACTTATTACGCCTCCTGGCAAAACCGATCGATCCTCTCCTTCACTTTCCGAGCCGGTCAGAAGAATCGACACATAGATGAGATTGTTTCTCCTAAACGTGGCCGATGTAGTGAAGAATTAATCATCTATGTTTGGTTTGGAATTGCAAACACAACATAACTATCCTCAAGTGACATCATAATGAAAATTTTCTCAAACAACTACAACGGAACAATACGAGGGGAAATTATTACGGAAAGTGCACGGAAGTTATTTTTTCACCCAAGACGCTAGCCAGTCTGTTTCAAGGTCGTACCCTTCATCATGGAATTCTTATCCAACCAAGGAGGTGTGCCCCTCCATGGGAACCACGCACACGGCTATACCAAAACAATGAGCAAACCCTAAAAACTAGGTTTTCGTGGGAAGACATGGAAATTACTATCACGTGCCTATCTTGCACAGTGAGTAGGGGCGGTCAACATTACTATGGTATTCATGCCTAAGTGTTACAACAAGCTAGGGCAAAAAATACTAAGATTCACACCAACATTTCTACAAGGTCATGAAAAGGTACGACTACAACTAGGGTTTACACCAGCACAAAAGAAAAGAAAAGAAAAAACGAGTTAAAGAGAAGTGTTGGAAGGCATACCCGGGATTTGCTTGTCCGCTCTGCTTTACTGTTGTCACACGGCTAGGAGGAATAAATAGGCGTGAAACAAAAAGAGAAGCCGACCCTCCTTTTATATATACATGGTGCATGGGAGTTTCAACAAAGAAAGAATTTCCTATTTTGAGCCAAGAAGGGAAAAGAGGAAACCGATCCCGCAAAGACCAATTTCCATGCCCAAGACCGCTCATGCCATTACCACGGCCCCACCATGCCTAGCCGTCATTGCACGTTCCACCATGCCATTATTGCGCCCCCTTTCCAATCCATTCGCTCCATTTCCATGGCCCCACCATGCCTAGTCGTCCGTGCACGCCTCACCTCACCAAACGGCGCCCTGCCATGGCCGCACCTGGCCAAGCCATCCGCTCCATTTCCACGGCCCCTCCATGTCTAGCCGTCCTTGCATGTTCCACCATGCCATTTCCGCATCCCCCCTGCCAAGCCATTCACTCCATTGCCGCGGCCCAACCACACCTAGCCTTCCGTGCACCTCACCTCACCTCACCATGCGGCGCCCTGCCATGGCCGCACCAGGCCAAGTCGCCTGCTCCACTAATGCGAGCCTATCATCCACGTGTGTTTACCTTATCAAGACCACGCCACCTCTTGGCCCCTCGATCCAAGCTGTCCACTTACGTCGCCTCCCAAGACCGCGCCCCCTTTTCCTTGGAGATGTACGACCAGACCAAGCCGGTAACTTTCATCTCACCACTCTACGGTCTGCATTCCCAGTACAACTTACGCAAGGCCGCCAACATGGGAAGCCAAAAATCTCTTTACCACTCAAAAAAGGATAGTCGGATTCTCCTAACCATCTTTACAATGATTTACACCTCGATTCCGTACTTGTCTGTCACCATCATATGCTTACCTCGCAACAAGGCACTTGTTCTAAATTAAACAAAGGACTTAATGTTGATGGTGGTTTTTAGTTTAGGGTTAAAATCGTAAAACACTAAACCCTAGCAGATAGTGATGTCACAACATTTAAAGCAACAAGCATTTACTAGGCACATTTACTGAAACATTTAATGTGTCTCTAAATTAATTATCGGGGTATCTTTTTCAAATTAGGGTTACGACAAGCCAAACCCTAATTCCCACGTGTGCCAATGGAAAATCATGCCAGCCACACCAACCGCGCCAAAACATGCCAACCATGCTAGCCGCACCTCCGTGCCAATGGAAAATCATGCCAGCCACACCAACCGCGCCAAAGCATGCCAACCATGCTAGCCGCACCTCTGTGCCAATGGTAAATCATGCCATCCATGCCAACCACGCCAAAGCATTCCAACCATTTTAGCCGCACCTCTGTGACAATGGAAAATCATGCCAGCCACACCAACCGCACCAAAGCATGCCAACCATGCTAGCCGCACCTCTGTGCCAATGGCAAATCATGCCAGCCACACAAACCACGCCAAAGCATGCCAACCATGCTAGCCGCACCTCTTTTCCAATGAAAAATCATGCAAGCCACACCGACTGCGCCAAAGCATGCCAACCATGCTAGCCGCACCTCCATGCCAATGGCAAATCATGCCAGCCACACCGACCGCGCCAAAGCATGCCAACCATGCTAGCCGCACCTCCGTGCCAATGGTAAATCATGTCAGCCACACCTACCGCGCCATGCCAAACACACCTCGCCATGGCCCCATGACGTGCCACCATACTGGCCTTCACTACGTGGCTATCAAAACGAAGGCGTGCAACAATCAACAGTTGCCCTTCAATCCCAGGAGCAAATCCTGGCCGTCTAAGGTTACCAAACGACCTTTGCCCCCAAAACCATAGCTTGGTCACGCACCTAGCCCAAGCTAGTCACGCCATGCGCCTATGGCGAACCTTTGGCCCGACATGCCAAGCCAAAACCAAACCTAGCCCAAGTTAGCTGTGCCATGCCAAACGAACTCTGCCTTGGCCCTTTCCTTGGCCCTGGCCACACCATACGCCCATGGCAAACCCTTGGCCCCATATGCCAAGCCAAACCAAACCTAGCCCAAGCTAGACGCACCATTCCAAACGCACTATGCCTTGGCCTTAGCTATGCTAGTCATGTCATGCCAATCCAAGCGCCCTTGCCTTGGCCCTAGACATGCCATGCGTCCATGGAAAACCATTGGCCCCACATGCCAAGACAAACCAAACCTATCCCAAGCTAGCCGCGCCATGCCAAACACACTCTACCTTGGACCTAGATATGCTAGTCACGTCATGCCAAGCCAAGTGCCCTTGCCTTGGCTATGGCCACGCCATACGCCCATGGAAAACCCTTGGCCCCATATGCCAAGCCAACCTAACCTAGCCCAAGCTAGCCGCGCCATGCCAAACGCACTATGCCTTGGACCTAGCTATGCTAGTCATGTCATGCCAAGCCAAGCGCCCTTGCCTTGGCCCTAGCCATTCCATGCGTCCATGGCAAACCCTTGGCCCCACATGCCAAGCCAAACCAAACCTAGCCCAAGCTAGCCGCGCAATGCCAAACGAACTCTGCCTTGGCCCTAGCTATGCTAGTCACGTCATGCCAAGCCAAGCGCCCTTGCGTTGGCCCTGGCCACGCCATACACCCATGGCAAACCCTTGGCCCCGAATGCCAAGCCAAACCTAACCTAGCCCAAGCTAACCGCGTCATGACAAACACACTCTGCCTTGGCCCTAGCTATGCTAGTCACGTCATGCCAAGCCAAGCGCCCTTGCCTTATCCCTGGCCACGCCATACGCCCATGGAAAACCTTTGTCCCCACATGCCAAGCCAAACCAAACCTAGCCCAACCTAGCCGCGACATGCCAAACACACTCTGCCTTGGCCCTAGCTATGCTAGTCACGTCATGCCAAGACAAGTGCCCTTGCCTTGCCTTGGCCCTGGCCACGCCATACGCCCATGGAAAACCCTTGGCCCCACATGCCAATCCAAAATCGCACCTAGCCAAAGCTAGCCACGCCCTAGGCGAACCCTTGGCCCCACATGCCAAGCCTAAACACACCCTAGCTGCGCCACCCTGTTGGCCCTCACTATGCGGCTACCAAAACGAAGGCGTGCAATAATCAACGGTTGCTCTTCAATCCCAGGAGCAAATCCTAGCCATCCAAGGTTTCCAGATGACACATGGTAACCTTTGGACCGAAAACCTAAGTTTGGCCACGCCAAACCATGCCATGCCAACGACATTCCAATCTAGTCGCGCCACCACGTTGGCCCTCACTACACGGCTACCAAAACAAAGGCGTGAAACGATCAATGGTTTCCCCTCCTCTCAAGATGAAAAATCTCGACCGTCGAAGGTCACCAAGCTAGCAAGTTTCCCTAGCTTGACTTTCCAAGCCACAACAACATGCTTCATGTTTTTCAAAATCATTCGAGACATCAACACAAACTGGGGGATGCTCATTAGGGTTTTGGTTTGGTGGTCTATAGTGTGCGGGATACACAAATGCCCATTTCAAGATAGTGTAATAAGAATAAGGCGGTTAGTAAATGCAAGAAGCAACAGTGAAATTCTCCTTCATTATGGGACATAAATTTCATCAAATCCCATCAATACCAGGCGTTACCACCTCTTCCCATTTAACTCATCCATTTTCTTTTCTTAAGAGACCAGAGTACGCTTACCTATTTCCACCAGAGACACGATTTCTTGGTCAAGGAAAATACCACACTCAGAAAGGCAACTCGTGTTAGATTTCTCAAAAGCTTTCACCTTATGACACAAGTCAAGCACTGCTCTTCCAAAATTATTCTTGCCTCAACACTCTCTTCGCTTTCCTCCTTAAGCCAACCCTTCTCCTCCACTTTGTGACCGAAGCAAGTCTGGAATGGCCATTTCTTGGTTTAGGCCGGACTTGTACAGATTGATCTCTCAAATCTAAAGTACTCCCTTACATTAAATTTTTTAGGGTTTAAATTGTTTCTCACTTCCATACCTGCAATTACCGAAATCAGCAGAAACCATTTTCACCTACAAACAACTATATAGACTAAGAATATGCACATGTGACATTTCGAGCTGAGTATATCTAGCTTTCGCTTTATCCAAGTTCATCTTTGCCTAGTGACGAAAGTCATGTTATGTTTCAATCACTTTGGAAATTTCTCTGATGAAAACTAGTTCGTGAAAAACAACTATATGAAGTCCTCTGAGAATGTTTCAATGATTGAAATGAGAGTTTAGACTATATAACCATTGTGGGATATAAACATTGTTGTGGAAACACATATATGTATAAGTCCTTAACACTTGAACTGAAGTTTGCGAACTTTTTTGATCAAGTGGAACCGAAATGTGAGCAGCAACTCAGTCCGCGAACCCAGTCCGCGAACTGGCGTAAGTTCTCGAACCCGAGAATATCTGCTGAAGTTGAAGCTCTGGTACAGTCCGCGAACCCAGTCCGTAAACTGACGAAAGTTCTCATCCTGAGATATTCTGCTGGAGTTTATTAACTTCAACCGGTTAGCTTGAGTCCGCGAACTCAGTCCGCGAACTCAAGAGGTTATGTCTGAAAACGTTGTTCGTGAGCTTATCTTAACTTACTAAGGAATGCTTTTGCAAACCGTGGCTTTATAGTTCATGATTAATGTTTCAAGTGAATCACATCATTTTTGATTCAATTGTGTCTCTTGTAGTACTTGAGATCTCATAGCAATTGAATAACTCTCTAACTAGTTCATTTGAGTCATTTGGACTAGTTATGGTGAAGAAGAATATGGTTGATATGAAAGTTATCATTTGTCTAACCATTTGGTTGACTAGTATTGAACCAACCATTGTACATGTTTGGGTACAGTTACACAAACCCAAAACATCAATTATATGTGTGTATGACAAGATAAGTTTTCGATCTAACGGTTGAGAGATATTAGCTTGTATCTAATCAGGTTTTCATCTAACGATGAATATTGAATGCTTTGTTAGCAAGCTAACATTGATTGCAAACCCTGATTTGAAAGACTATATAAGGAGAACTCTAGCCATTAGAAAAAATAATCCCCACACACCTTTCTTGTGTGATACTAGTTTTCTCTAAGATATAGTCGATCTCCATTAACCCTTGAGTTTTCTCTCTAAATTCGGGTTAACGACTTAAAGACTTCATTGGGATTGTGAAGCCAAACTGATACTACTTTTCTTTTAGTTGTGTGATCTGATCTTGTTATTTCTATCGTACGAGTACAATTGTAATAATTGACTTGAGATTTGTATTTCTGATAGGCAAGATAAAAGTAGTCACAAACATCTTCGTCTCATTGTTTGTGATTCCTAAATAATCTTCTTCGCTGCGTCGATTAAGTTTATTGTGAGGTGATTGATGAAACTGAGCTGTTCTTCGGGAATATAAGTCTGGTTTTATCGATAGGTTCATGTTCACCTTGATTTATCAAAAGATGAAACAAAACTCATAGGTTTATTCGTGGGAGACGAATTTATCTATTACCTGTAGACTTTTCAGTGTGAGATAGATTTGTACTAAAGTCTTCGACTTGGGGTCGTAGCAACTCTTGGTTGTGGGTAAGATCAGCTAAGGGAATCAAGTGCGCAGTATCCTGCTGGGATAAGAGGCGTAGGAGCATAACTGTACCTTGGATCAGTGTGAGATTGGTTGGGGTTCAACTACAATCCAGACCGAAGTTAATTTGGAGTAGGCTAGTGTCTGTAGCGGCTTAATACAGTGTATGTTTAATCTGGACTAGGTCCCGGGGTTTTTCCGCATTTGCGGTTTCCTCGTTAGCAAAATTCTGGTGTCTGTGTTATTTCTATTCCTCATTATACTTTGTTATATAATTGAAATAATACAGGTTGTGCGTTGTTCAATCGATTAGAATATCCGACCTTATTGATTGTTTATTTAAATCGATTGACACTTGGATATTTGTCTTTGGTACCATCCAAGTTATCTCTCTTTGATTAGACCCGCGAATCTTATTTGCTTGAGTAAATCAAATCGAGAGATTGAGATAATAACTCCTTGAGATATTTTCTATTGATTGAGTCTTGTTGATTCTCTAGAAAATAACTCGGAGTTGTCCATACAGATTTCTAATCGAAATATTGGGTGAGGTTGTTAGACCCCCGCATTTTCATATTCCTATGTTTGTTAAATAATATTAGAAAGCAGTTACGGTTAAGATTACCAAAAAGTAAGGGAATCCTAAAACCATGGTGGGTGGTGGGTTTAGGATTCCCCCTCCCAATAAAATTCCCTTCCCATCATCCAGACATACCAAAAGAGTGTTAAAAGCATCCATCAAAGGGGGCAAATTTAAAGAAATCTGCTAGAGTTAGGAAGGCTAAACCTCTAGTTAGCAATGAAGTTTAAAATTAGATGTTAGAATATAAGGGGATTGATATTGAATGATCCTATTAAACAAGTAGAAGTTAGTAATTTTATTAAGATTAATAACTTATCTATAATGGTTATTATTGAGACTCATGTTCGGAGTCAGAAGGATAGCAATTAGGCTGATTAGCATCTTGTGGATAATTATTTGAATAATGATTCTGGTAGGATATGGATTGATTGATATTCCTTGGAAGTTCAGGTTTGTGTAATTTATACTTTAGATCGGATGGTGTTGGTGGAAGTGGATACAGGTAGCAGTTTGAAGTTTGTAGTTTTTTTTTATGCGAGTAATGATGTAGTGGTGAGGGAGCAACTTTGGACTAACATTAAGGGGTATACTTCTTCTAGCACCATTTATTTATTTGCCGTTGGTGATTTTAATTCTATTTTTCTCCCTCATGAGAAGGTGGGAGGTAATGTAACTCCTCATAATTATTTAGATTTTTGGAATTGTACCCAAGACAATCATATTTTTTATTGAACTTTTTTTGGGTGTATGTATACTTGGATTAATGGGCATACAGATGAAAGTGGAATTTTTTCCAATCTTGATAGATCACTTGTAAACATGAAGTGGGTTAGTGGTTTCCCTGATTTTAGGGATGATTTTCTTGAAGATGGCATTCTCTCGTTGTGGTCTCTATTTTTGAAGATAGACATCGCCATCCTCCCTTCAAGTTTTTTAATTTCATGACTGAGAAGTTGATTTCTTGGAGTTGGTTAGAAGTGCTTGGTCTACACCATTTATAAGTAACCCTATGTTTATCTTTATTACTATACTGAAGAGAGATAATCTTTTATGATTCTGTGTAAGAAGGAAAGATTTAGAAGTGTGTCTGCTCATGTTGAAATTGCGAAGGTGGAGTTGAGAGATATCAAGAAGCATATTCATACTCATCCCCTTTGTGTGGAGAAGGTTTACATTTGACAATTTGCTAAGGTGACTAGATATGAATAAATTAATGCAAAATAGAAATCTAGATTTAAATGGATGGACCTCGGTGATTCTAATACTCACTTTTTCCATAACTCTTTGAAATAAAGGTAATCTAGGAATACCATTCTCTCCTTGATGTCCATGAAAAATACGTTGCTGCAAGAAGATGATGACATTGCTTTGAAATGTATAGACTTTTATTCTTCCTTATTTGATGATGATTCTATTCTCTTTGTTAAAGATAATGCGAGAATTTTCAAGCTATTCAGTTTGATAACATTTGTAAGGATGAATACAAAATTAATCTTGTTAGGCATGTTACCAGAGATGAAGTTGTGGTGGCCTTATCTTCTATTGGTTATAGTAAAAGGACAGGTCCAGATGGATTCTCTAGATAGTTTTTGAAATTTAGCTGGAGTGATGTTGGAGATGACTTCACAACATTTATTTCAAACTTTTTCATGAGTGCTAAGTTGCTCAAAGAGTAAATAGTAAATTCGTGACTCTAGTTGCTAAGAAACATAACCCTAGGGAACCCATTAGTTTAAAGATAGGACACCCATTAGTTTATAAAACTATCTAGGACACCCATTAGTTTATAAAACTATCATAAAACTATCATAAAACTAATGGGTTTCCTCTAGTTGCTAAGAAACATAACCCTAGACTCTTTTCAAGATTGTATTCCCCTTATTGATAAAGTAACTAACCCTGTAAAATCTTGGAAATCTAAATCCCTTGCTTATCGTGGTAGATTGGCTTCAATCAAGAGTGTGCATAATAATATGGTGTTTTATTGGATCTATTGATTTATTCATCCCAAGAAAGTTATTAAGTGTTTGAATTTTATTTTTAAAAGATTTTTGTGTTCTAGGGATGACCTAGACAAGAATACTATCTGTCCTATTAGTATAACACCCGAAATTTTCGCGTGGTGTATGTTTAAAGATACATCATTAGCTTGAGATGAAGCTTCATCTCAAGATTACGTTGCTTATTAGGAGAAACATTGACCTAGATCCAATATCGCGCCACTAAGGCGCATTGCGTAGGATACATTGGCCTATGGCCAATATCCCACCACCATGGCGTGTGCACACAAGTTGGGTGGATATCCTAAATGAAAGTAGATCCACCATGGCACAATATTCAAGTTGGCCTACATGCCATAACTCTATAACGTACCACCGCGGCGTATTGATATGATTTTGAAAGTTTTTGTAAAGTAGTAGTAAAAGTTCGTTCAACTCGGACGTGTGAAGATTGATTTAAGATCTAATTCTTAATTAAACAAGAAAATATGTAGAAGATGATATCAATAATTCGACAGACTGGGACTCAGGATTCCACCATAGAATTCATTAATGCAATTCATATATTTATTCCAAACAATTATAGCTCAAATAATAATAAAATATTGACTCTATGTTTTTGCCAAGGTAGATTTTGAAAGAAATTACTATAAATCGAAAGCATGAGACATCAAAACACTTAAGATAAGCATGACCCATCAATTGAAATCACAACCATTCAATAAAAATCATAAAACGATTAATAATTATGCAAAATTTCATAAAATAATTAAATATAATTACAACACGCATGAAATATGGCTTCCTTCGTCATCCCAGTGTTGGGGTTTAGCTCCGCATGGTGAATACATGCTCAAACGATTTTTCTATTGCTTAAAAAGTGTTTACAAAGGTGAAAAGAATGAGAAAGAATAAAACAGTCAATTTGCAACGTTTATAAACATTGCAAAATAGACTGTTACAAAGAATAGTTGGAAAAGGAGATTTTCAGTCACTGAAAGTCGCCTGCAAGCACATCCAATAGGCGATTCTTTACAATCCGCGACTAACTTGAGCGGGTTTTTGTTCTTCGTCTTCTTCTTCCCTACATCAGCAGAGAACTTTCTCTGCAACTCTTGTTTTCTTCTTCATTTGGCTATGTGAGGTCCCCAACCACTCGATAACTTTCTCTAGGACTCGAACACCTATATTTATACACCATATCTACCTCTAGGGCAAGAAATCTTTGAATATAAATCTTTTTTCCTCGTTCCGGCAAGTCACGAGAATAACTCTCTTCTAGCTTCTTTACGCATCTTCTGACTTTCCTAAACTCGTCCAAACCTTATTATTATAGGTTATAACAGAATATACTCTCATCTCTCTCACGGAATTTCCAAATTAAGAGAAAAACTCCGAGATATTCTAACTCCCTGATTTTTCGATATATGAAGAAATCTTCTTCTTTTCTTCCATTCCAAAATACATATCAACTCTGATTTACCTTAACAAGGTTATTCCAATTAGAATTCATGTAAAAATCCACAAAAATCTCGTCGCAATTTTTCCCAGAAAATCATGTAGAAACCCGATAATACTCTTTACTTGTTTTATCAAGAAACGAATATCCGGCCCAATTTCCTCCAATACAACACTTATACCATCCCTGTTAAGCCCAATGAAGTACAACGCAACCAAAATTTATAATTAAATCTCAATAAAACTCGTCCAACTTTGATACGGAAAAAAATACAGAAAAAGAAAAACTTCCCGCCAAAATGCAATTTTGAAAATGAGAAGAAGGGTGCCCCTTTTCAACTGTTGGGGTGTTGTTAACAACTGGAGAGCCCCTTATCAACTGAGTGCCCCTTATCCAAAATGGGGTGCCAATAGTAAATCCTCAGTGTGCCTTTAGTAATTTTTCTGGAGTGTAAATATAACTTTTCTGGGGTGCCTTTAGTAATTTTCTTCCGGGGTACAAAAATCACTTTTCGAGCCAATTTTTCCACACATGTTTATTTCTCCGAAAATACCTACAAAGACGTAAAATACTAAAATAAGTACAAAAATGGTTACTAACAATATAGAAAATCGAGAACAAAATAGACACATAAATGTGTCTATAACGTATCACGAGACTTGTCCTTGGCAACGACCATGAATAGTGAATCCAACACTTGGTGAGTGTCAAATTCCTTCCAAACTTTAGTTGTAGAGATACCAATAAGATATATATATATATATATATATATATAACAGAGATGTACTAATAAGCTTCATAGCTTAGCCGGTAAATCCCAAATGATGCAAAGGCATTATTATGGAGCGAGCTTAGTCGAGAGATCTCCATGATGCTTAGGCACTATTGTTACGACGCCATGGTGCAACACGAAGGAAAGTCCAATGATGCACATTCTTGCGCATCATTTGCAAAGTAAATTTTGTCCTAAGGACTAAGCATTTTCTTGGCCTTTGGCTTTACAACACGAGTTGGCTCTAGTTGCTTGTCTCGACGAGATAAACTACAGTCAGTATTTGATCCCTTCTCCGCATGGTACGTTGGCATCCACAATGAATTATAGCATTGATGGTCCAACACATTATCGCTCATATCATCCAATTACGAAGTGATTGCGACATAATGATAACTCATATCTTCTAGCGCGACAAGATGATGCAAAAGATGATTGTTTCCATACTTCATGAGGAAATATAATTTGCATTCCATTTCTTGGATGCTCATAATTTCTATCAAGCTGTTCGATATAGGCATGCACCAATGGCGCATTGGGCATGGCCATGAAAATAAGTTATGTCGGTATGCCAGTAAGGGCAAGCTTGCATAAGTAATTGGAATCACAAGGATGATATAAGTAAAATACGACATTATCCTGACTGATGCACCCTTTCCACAAGCAGGATAAGTGCATACATTTTAGCTCAATTCCCAAGTGAAGTGAGGATGGGAAATTAAGCTTACAATAGCCTATGTGTGAGTCCAATGTATGCATTATGCATGGACAAGACTCGGTAGCCAGTGATACATGTAATAATGCATCGAAATTATCCTCTATGGATTTATACCCTTCTATAAATAGAGATGTTTAGCTCATAGCTAAGAACAAGGGTAAGTTGAAGTTTGTGAGAAATTAATTATTGTAAAAGCGTGGAGGTTAGCTAAACAATAAAATTTTATTAAGAATCAAATGCCATGCTTACCAAGCATGGTTGCAAGGGAAAATGGATGTGAATTTGTGAAGATAGTGATAAATATGTATCTTCCTCTCTCAGGGAACTAGTGATCCTCAAAACGGATTGAGGATACAATTATAATTTAGGAGTTGCCTCTATTCCATCCAAAGTAAAACTTTCCCTTTATTTTAACTTCTTTGATTCTATTCTATATAAGGAAAATAATTTATTGGAGTCTTATTCTAGCTTTGGCTTTTTGATTCTCATTTTAGAGCTATTGAAGTCACAAAAATGTCTTCAAATTTTCTTGTATTTTTAAAGTTAAAAACACCCCCCAACCACTTCCAAATTATCTCACTGTAATCACAAAACCACATCAAATGTTCTCTAGTTTCTTCTTTGTTTTTGCAGAAAATGCACATCGAAGCTAAGCTGAAATTTCTCCTTTTCATAATTTCATCAGTTGCACAAATATTTCTGCTTAATTTCCATATATTACTGGAGATACTTGGATGAATTGAGCTATGCAAAATCTTTTTGCTCCAGCACACCTTTGGGAATTTATCTCTCAGCTTAAGGTTATTTACTTAGAGAGATTGTGAGTGTAACAAAGAAAGAATTGTAATAGTTTTCTTGTTCATAACCTAGAGAAGATATATTTATTCGAATTACTTTTTTTTATGTTCTATTTTCTAGTTTTCGTCTATTATTATTCTGAATTCCGCCTCTATAATAATAGTCACCAAGGTACATAGATCAATACATATCAAGTTGGTATCAGAGCAAGGTTCGTTTCTTTTAGGGAAGATTCCAGTGGTTTATGGTCTTCACTAGATCTCTCTACAAACATCTTGGTGAGTTACTCGAAAAGTAAGAATACATTAAAAAAAAATATAAGAAAACCAACAATGACAAAATATGACGATGAGTCTAAGACTGATGAACCAAAAACTACCGACGAGAAGGTAGTTATGTTGGTAAAAGAGATGAAGATGATTCAAACTACCCTGGACGAGTTGGTTGCTTGTATTCGTTCCAATATACCAAATCTGAAACCTTCGAAAAAGATGAAATCTCCATCTTGGGGTTTGGAAGAAGAGGATGAGGAGGAAGAAGAAGAAGAAGAATACAAAGGTGAAAAATAAGAAGAGATTTCTAAAGATACAAAATCAACAAAACCTCGTGGTTAGTTTATGAATCATGGTAAGAATCTAAAAAATTGATTTTCATGTTTATATTCCACTTTATGATGGAAGTGTCGATGTATAAAAATTGGATAATTGGATAGAGCGTCTAGAGACATACTTTTCTTTCTTTGAATATGGTTCGAAGGAGAAGATATATTTTGCGGCATTGAAGCTTTCGAAGCATGCTCTAATATGGTGGAAAGCTTATCAAAGACAATACCTAAGTATGAGACCATTGTCATGGAAGGGATTCAAGGAAGTTGTGAGGAAACAATTTTATCCGGTTGGCTACTTTGAAGAGAGATGGTTCAAGTGGTAAGATTTGAAGCAGTCCTATAACCAAACCGTGCAAGAATATACTTCGGAATTTCAGAATCAAGCTATGGTTTTTGATTTAGACTTGAAAGATTATGCTATCTATATGAAGTATATATCCGGGTTCCATGAGTATATACAGAAGGAGTTGAAGATTTTTTCGGTGGATACTATCTCCGAAGCAAGCATAAAAGCTAATGTCATCGAAGGCAGGCTTAAGAAATCTGATATTGATGGAAACACCAAGGGGAAGTCTGGAGGTTTCGTCACTAAAGGAGATGAAAGGAGCAAAGAAGATATGAAATATAAAGACAAAGAAGGTATGACTTGCACTCATTGCAAACAAATAGGACATGTTGTCGACAAGTGTTGGATGAAGTATCCTACTCTAAAACCAAAAGGGTTGTAGAAGAGAGAAGCCATGATGGAAAAACTAGTCGCACAAGCTCCAAAAGAAGTCCGAGGACTAACTGAGCCTAGTCAAAAGCTCTCTCTGATGGCATGAGGCGTAGAATAACTTGCAAAATATGATCCTAGGGAACGACTCTTCACAGTTAAGATGCAGGTTAAGATAACACTTATAGATGTTGTTATTGACCCGGGAAGTCAGGAGAATTTAATTTCACATTCTTTGATACAAAAGTTGGGTTTGAAGACTTTCAAACATTCGAAACCCTATCTTTTAGGGTGGCTTCAAAAGGAAGATGGGCTATAGGTTGCAGAGCAGTATACATTCAAATTTGCTTTTGATCATACATTGCTGAGGTTACATGTGATGTGGTTCCGTTAGATGTTTGTCAGGTTGTACTTGGTAGTCCTTACTTGTGGGATCGATATGCGATTTTACATAGGAGAAACCAGAAGTATACCTTTACCAAAGATGGGAAAGCTTTTGTAATACTAGCTATAGAATCTCCTCTTGATGGAGCGAGCTTGATTATAGACACTCAGGACAAACGGTTGGTGAATTCTAGTACGAAGTTCATTCTCCTTGTAACCCGTTCTCCAGAGGAGAATCCAGGTAGAGCTTGTTTGAAAACCCTAACCAAACAACAAGAAGTCAACCTAGAAAGGTTGAAAATGTTTGAACCACCATTACTAGATAATGATGGAGATAAAAAGATGATCTTGCCACATGTGGAAGACTTGTGGTTTGATAGAGAAGAACCACTAGAAGATGATTGCATTACGAAGCGAAGAGTGACTAAAACATGAAAAGAAGATAAGGACGATTTTGTAATTGGAAGTCAAAGTCAAGTTCCCAACAAGGAGGGATGGTTCAGCAGGGTGAAAGGAACTCTCGAGTTCCCTAACCTCCAAATATAACTTTCAGATGAGTTCAAGTTCTTGAGGGGGGTGCATGATAAATATGTATCTTCCTCTCTCAGGGAACTAGTGATCCTCAAGACAGATTGAGGATAGAATTATAATTTATGAGGGATTACTGATTTAAGGCAGTATTCCTATAGAAGGAAAATAAATTCCTGGGAGGTTTGGGAAACCAAACCAAAGTAAGGAAGTATGCCAAAATAAGGAAATGTTTCCTAGACAAGGTAATATTCCTAGAAAGGGGAATATACCTAAAAAGGGAATTATTCCTAGATAAGGAAATAGATTCCTATAAGGTTTGGGAAACCATTAAAGCTATAAATAGAGATGTTTAGCTCATAGCTAAGAAAACCGAGAGAGTGTGGTTTGACACCTAGAATATGAGGTTTAACACACATACCTAGAGACAAGTTTGTGAGGAAATTAATTATTGTAAAAGCAAGCTTAGAAAAGTTTAAGGTAATTTCTTAAAGAGATTGTGAGCGTAACAAAGAGAGAATTGTAATAGTTTTCTTGTTCATAATCTAGAGAAGATATATTTCTTCGAATTACTTTCTTTGTGTTATGTTTTTTAGTTTTTATCTATTATTATTCTGAATTCCGCCTCTATAATAATAGTCATTAAGGTACATAGATCAATATGTATCAGATAGAAAGAAGCTTTAAGGCCTGGTCACTATCATCAGAGTGGTGCATTTGAGAGTTATGGCCTGCGTACCCTGGTGCATTAGGTGTAATTTTATGGTTTGTCACATTCAAACTACTAATATTGTTTCTAGTATAAGACATGTGTGGGAGGTGATTTCTGACAAGAAATCTGTTTGGACTAATTGGGTGAAAGCTAACTTGATTAGATAAAAATTCTTATGGAGTATGATGATACGTATTGATCTCTGTACCTTGGTGACTATTATTATAGAGGCGGAATTCAGAATAATAATAGACAAAAACTAGAAAACATAACACACTAGATACCAGATTCGAACAAAATATCTTCTCTAGATTATGAACAAGAAAACTATTACAATTCTCTCTTTGTTATGCTCACAATATCTCTAGGTAAATAACCTTAAACTATTTGCTAAGTTTGTTTTTACAATAATTAATTGCCTCACAAACTTTTCTTTAAATCCGTGTATCACACAAACCTCCCTCTCTAGGTGTGTTTGTATCACAAAACCAAACTCTAGATGTCTTAGTTATGAGTTAAACATCTCTATTTATAACTTTAACGATTTCCCAAACCTTCTAGGAATATATTTCCTTATCTAGGTATATTTCCTTATCAAGGAATATTACATTGTTCTAGGAATATTCTTAATCTAGGAATAATTCATTTTCTAAGTATATATTTCCTTATCTAGAAATATTACCTTGTCTAAGAAACATTCCTTTTCTAGGTATATTTCCTTATCTAGGAATATTACCTTGTCTAGGAATACTTCCTTATATAAGAAGACTACCTAAAAATCAGTATTCCTTCCCAAAATTACAATTATATCCTCAATGCGTTTTTGAGGATCACTACTTCCCGGGGAGAGGAAGATACACATGTATCATATGAAGTTCAACAAAGATGCCTCTTGGAGTTGGAGAAACATTCTTGGCCACAGGTAGGAGATTGCAAAATTATTGAAAATGTCCATTGGAAATGGAACCTCTACTTCTTTCTTAAATTAATATAAGAATCTTAATGGAGTATTGGTGGAATTTATTCCAGGAGATATCATCAATTTTTTGTTTCTTGGCAAAGATAGCAGAGTTTCTGAATATACTGTGGATGGTGAGTGAAAGCATCCACATACAAATGATCTATTTACAACTGACATGCTTTATCAGATTAGTAATGTGTGTTGATTATGGGGAAGAGGATCATGTTATCTGTACTCCTAGATCTTCTACTAAGTTCACTCTTAAAGAAACTTATAGAGCTATTTCTGGTGTTCTGGATTGTCTAGTGTGGAATGTGCATGTGTGGTTTAAGTTACACATATCTAAGCATTCATTTTGGGTTAATCTTAATCATAGACTTAAGACAAATACTAGACTTATTCAGTGAGGCTTGGAGGTGTCTCCTACTTGTATCTTATGAGATCAGAGTATTGGCGATGAGGTCATCATTTTCTACAATGTCCCTTTTCATCTCAGATCTGGTAGGGTCTGTTGATCATACTTGGTTATACGAATGGTCTAAGGGACAAATGGAAGGATGAGATCATGTTGTTCGTGAGTTCATCTCTCATCACTCATGTCAGGAATCTATGTAAGCTCTAGTCGAATGGAAAAATATAATTAACACTTTACACAGTGGCATTCTATGTCGTGCGAGATAAACACACTAATTAATTGAATAAATAATTGATCGACTGGCTTAGGGGACAACCCAATTATTTAAACACAATGTTCGTCTCTAATAGAGTTTGATAAATCAGACTCTTTTACATGATCCATGGGAACAGTTTCTTTTAAACCGGTGCACCGTTTATCAAAGATTCTACTTATGTCCATATAGTCAGACCGCTTCAAACACAAACGAAATGAATACAGATGTATGTGATATATGGAGTTTCCTAAAGGTAGTACATCACATGGATTTTTTTATTTATATATTTCTGCTATGTTTATGGTTTGTTTAGGAGGAGTTATCTATATAAGGAACTCCAAAAACGAAAATTAGTAGACTCTTTTGATTAAAAAAGTTATTTTGTTATTGTTAAACTTGGTTTAACTTTATTTTGATTTTTATTTATAGTCGGGTTCATCTTGAGCTCTAAATAATCATCATATCCATAGTTGTGATTTTTCGGAATCGCGAGGTCTGGATTTTCTTAGTTCATAGTTGTTATTCATAAGAATAATTCGAGGTCTGACAATCATTTATCTGTTACTTTTTCTATTTTTATTCCGCTACGACAATCATTTATTAGAATCCTTCCGATCTACATCAGTTGGTACCAGCGTTAAGTCGATTATAGAGTTGATAAGATGCCACCAACAGTATAACTCGGTCATGATCGAGGTCGAGGAGGTGTTCTAGAAGATCTTAATTCCTCAAGAGAACAAATAATGACTTATATTGAAGGTATGTTGGTTCAACATAACATTGATGGTATTTTTGATGATGCTCCTATAAATGATGAACTTACTGATGAAGTTTTTCCTAGAGATCAATGAGTAAACTCTATGATGGTTTCTCATATCTACCATAATAAGAGAGATTTTTTTGAATCAACCTATGAAGATCCGTTTTGGGTTTCCACCATGCCTCATGCTTCTTTACGGTGCATAGAATTTTTTTCTCGACATCAAATCATTTGTTCGAAGATTTTCATCAACAAGTTACACGTGAAGAACATGGTACCGGCAAGATTCGAGGACGAATCTTTTCCAACACCGGTAGAATGATAGAGGGAGATTTATGGAAACTAAATCTATTTTTTTCCTATTATTATTTGTATTTTCTATACAAAAATAGAGTTTTTTTTTTAGCGTTGTGGTTAACCGGAGCTTCTGGTTGATTCTGACCCCACTATTATAATTTATTTTGGTAATTTTATAAAAATTCGGGTAAAAAATCCGAGAAAATATCTTTTAAGCTATAAGATATTTTCTGGACAATCATATTCAAGAAAAATATTTCCTAAATTAAGTAAATTTTAAGAAATCCTATAAATTACCAGAAAAATTCAAAAAAAATCATATAAAATTATAATTAATTCATAACATTAAAACATGCAAATAAATACAGCAATTAAATAAAATCATGTTCATACAATTCATTATGATTAAACTATAAACATTAAATTATGCATCATGATTATCATCATTGAATTAAATCAACCACAAAATTAAGAAAATAGTCCAATGTCCGATTACACTTCTTAAAATTAAATTGATTCCTAATTACAATTCCAATATGCTAATAATTAAACAAATTTTAATAACAATTGGGATGAAAATAGAAAATTATCCACCAAATTTAGATGATTAATGATTAAAACTTAAAATAAAAATACCTTTTGATGATCAAAGTGTAATTCTTCTGCAGAATAATCGGCAAATCCTGTCAAATAGTTGAAAAGAAAACTTATTAATGATTTTTTAAAAGCAAAACGATAGGCATCAATCCAGAGCAAAAAAACAACAACAAGGAAATACAGAAAAATATAAAAATCATGGGAAGAATAGCAAAATGATCTTCAATAATTTTTGTTAGTATTATTCATTCTAAAAAAAAAGTAATTACTATCCTTAGACATGCAAGATATTCTTAGTATGTATTATTTATTTTTGACAATAATATACAAAAAGAATAAACAATATTTATTTTCATTATTATTTTTTGTGTGAATTTTGGAATAATGTTTTATTATTATATAAGATTTTTTCATATTTTTAGACATGTATGAAAATTATTTTCATAGAAAAATCTTTATTTTGTGGAAATTGTGGTTATGTTGTCTCTATATAAAGCATTTTCCATATAGTAAATGAATAAATATAAAGAGAATTTCTATTCTGACTAATATTATTACCGAAAAAGTGTTATATTCGATTGATATTATTTCCAAAACAAGTCTTTTTTTATGAGTATCTCTATATAAATCCTTCGAGAAGAGGCAAAACATGTTTCCACGTTGTTTTTCTCTTTCATGATTTTTTTAGCTTTTTTTTCTCTAATAAAATTATTTATGGTGCATGTGCTTGGATTATGCACCTATTATAGTTGTTGTATCACGACATACATAAAGCAATATCAAGGGATAAACTCAGGTAAAACTTCAATACTATTTAATTCATAAATCACAGAACTAATTCAGTAATTCATAAAGGTCATGAAACTAATCAACAGTAACATCGTTGTATTTGGTTTTGATATTTTTATTATTTTTCCGTTTAATTTCTTATAGGTCCGCGGTATATTTTTTGTGTTTCTACAGTTTTAGTTATGTTTTTTACGGTAGTTAAAGAACAAGGTAACTGATGTCAACATAGTTTTGATTTCATATTTTATTTTGATTCTCTCTGTTTAGTTATATAATTCAATTTTCATATTTTATTTTGATTCTCTCTGCTTAGTTATATAATTCGTCTATATAATTATAAACAGATTTAATATCAATTTTTTTCTATTAGATGGAGGAGGATCCGCGTGTTTGTATTTTTTGACTTCAACAAGTTGTTCCTGTAAGTAGTCCCTTATATTTTTAATATAGCGGGTGATGACTCCTTTTTTTATCGGCATATAGCTGGTGATGGTACATGGATCTGAAACAATGGAGGCAACCTATGGTGATAACATATAGATCTGAAACAACGGATGCAACCTATGGTGATGATACATGGATCTGAAACAACAGAGGCAGCCTATTTTTTATGATTATTGAGAAAATCTCGCAAATTCTTGCCCTACTTTTTCTCACAGATTTAGTTTTTTTTTATTATTATTTTGCAGGTATGATTTTTACTTTATCAAAATATTTACTGAAAAGATATGTACTTTACTACAAAAACCTAACTCTATTTTCCATTATGTTTTTTCTCTTCCACTCAACGTATCTACTAACCAATCTAATTTTTGTAACCAGAAGTTTCAATTTTACTACCCAATCTCTTCCCTCGATATCCAGGTGATGCTACAACAAAATGTGAAGCTAAAATTGGGATTTAGCATAAAACATTAATAAAAATATATCTAAGTTCATATTTTGTGTAATAATTTGTGGGTACTTTTAAATGCTTATTTTTTGTGTAGGCTAATGGAAAATATTTCAGTTAAGTGAAAGGAGCTGGTGGATCGTGATGTTCATACTCATATATCCAATGGTGTGAGGAGGTTGGTTAATTTATGGATTAATCAATGTTCTACCTAAACAAGTAACGATCTGTCATGTAACTAAATTGGTTAGGAGTAGTAAGTTCTGTTATGGGCATGTGAACCCTTGAAACCCATTAGCATTGATAATACCCATTTAGAGTATTCCTTTTTAGGGCATTTGATTTGTCTATTGCCACCCAATAAATGAGTTAGTATTATTGTGACCACCCATTAGGTGTGCTGTTTGATTTTGTGGCTACTTATTGGCCAGATATTCTGTGTAAGAACTCATGTTGAATTTAATCAAGAAATTGATAGGCTCTTCCTTAAGTTAGGAGAGTATGTTATTGTTAGTAATTCGGTCTCTGAATATGTTCATTAAAATTGGTATCAGCCATTAACAATCCTGATTACCTCAGTAATGACTGGAGGCGGAGATAAGATTACTATAGTAAAGGAAGCTTCAACTCATTTGAAACTTAATTCTGATCGATTACTTACCTTGGAGGAGGCGGTGAAGACCCTCACTTCTGAGTTTCGTTCTCTTTCTGCTGAGATGACCCCTGTTAAGGAATCACTCTCTACTATTGTTTTGCTGTGTCAACGAATGGGTATTCCTACTAATCCAAATTCTGAGATGTTACCATATCCATCAGGTACTGATGCAGTTTCTCCTGAACTTACTGCACTGATTTCTCAATCTGGTAAATTCTCTCGTCACCCTAAGATTGACTTTCCTAGATTTGATGGAACTAACCCTAGGGGTTGGATTCGTAAATGTGTTAGATACTTTCAGTTGAATATGATTATTAATGCTCATATAGTTGATTTAGCTTCCATTCACCTTGATGGTAGAGATGATTCATGGTTTTTGGATTACCAAGAGGGTAAACCCAGGATAGAATGGTCTGAGTTTGCTACTGATATTTGTTGTCGATTTGAAGATATAACTTCTAATAACTATGTAGGCAGCTTTAATAAATTGTCACAAATCACCACTATGGAAGAGTATTTTGATATTTATGAATCTTTAAAGGCTTTAATAAAATTGCATAACCCCAGTTTATCTAAAGATTACTTCACCATGAGTTTTATCAGTGGTCTCAAAGAGGAAATTCGACACCCTGTTCATATGTTTAAGCCCCCTACAGACACAGATGCTTTCTATCTAGCTCGAATGCAACATGCTTCAATAGATTCTCAATCTACTCGTTCTCGACCCTTTTCTAAATCATTTACACATTCTCATACAACTTATTCCTCTACTTCAACCTCTACCAGACCTGTTCTATCACCACTTACTACCCCTACAAAGCCACCCTTCTCCAATTCCAAGCCCTTTGTTACCCTTCCAACAACACCCACTAAATTAGAACCTTCAATTCCTCCTATAAAATGACTCACCCCAGCTCAGATGAAGGTTCGACGCGAAAAGGGGTTATGTTACAATTGCGATGAATTTTATAAACATGGCCATATCAGCAAGACTCAGCAATTGTTTATGTTGGTGGCTTCAGAAGATAATGGTTCTCCATCTTCAGTTGAGGATATGGAAGAGGATAGTCCCTCCCCTTCATCATCACCCTTGGATTCTCCCATGGAGATTTCGCTCCATGCTTTTACATGTTTGGTTACACAGAATACAATTAAAGTTCCTGGTCATTTGCAGTCTCGAGATATTTTCATTTTGATTGATACTGGTAGCACCCACAATTTTGTGGATGCAAAGTTAGCTGAACAACTGAAACTACCTGTTTCTCATACTGGTCACATGCTAGTGACAGTATCTAATGGTGAAACTACCATCATTAAGGGCATCTACTCTCAATTGGTCTGGGATATGCATGGATACAATTTTGCTAGTGACTTCCGCATTCTACCACTTGGTGGCTGTGACATGGTTCTTGGGGTTGGCTAGCTTAAGCAGCTTGGTGATGTTATGTTCAATCTGGCTGAGCTCAAGGTTTCCTTCTTTTATTAGGGAAACCATATTATACTTCAGGGGAGTTCTTCTCTACCCACTTGCAATATTATTAGTGGTAATAATTTTTTGAAATTTCTCAAGGACAACACCCCGGAATTTATTGGTCAATTTTTTTCTATATTTGTTGTACCTTTATAACCAGTTCCTTATAGCATTGCTACAATTGTAGAATTATTCTCAGATGTTTTCTCTACCCCTACATCATTACCACCACTAAGGGCATTATATCACAAAATACCATTAAAACCCAACTATGAACCTGTATCTCAAAGACCCTATCGATGTCCTCACTTACAAAAGATAGTGGTGGAGCAGTTGGTACAAGAGCTGTTGGAGGAAGGTTTTATACAAGAAAGTCACAACCCTTTTGCAACACCTATTTTATTGATCAAGAAGAAGGATGGTTCATGGAGATTTTGCGTGGATTACAGAAATATCAACGACATGAAAATCAAAGATAAGTTTCCTATTCCCTTGATAGATGATCTCTTGGATGAGCTTAATGGTGCAATCATTTTTCTAAGATTGACTTGAAATCTGGTTACTATCAAATCTTGATGGACTTAGCGGACATTCAAAAAACTGCCTTCAGAACCCATCAAGGGCATTATGAATTCAGGGTTATGCCATTTGGTTTAACCAATCCCCCTGCCACTTTTCAGTCCTTGATGAACACTATTTTCAAACCATTTTTAAGAAAGTTCATTCTTGTCTTTTTTGATGATAGTTTGGTCTATAGTAAGTCCATTGAAGAGCATGATGTCCACCTTTCACAGACCTTGTCATTATTAAGACAACATTCTTTATTTGCTAACAAGAACAAGTGTTGCTTTTCTTAACCAAGACTCTCTTATTTGGGGCACTTAATTACTTCTGAACGTGTTGCTGATGACCCTGACAAGATTGCATCTATGCAACATTGGCCACAACCAACTACCCTTAAACAACTTAGGATTTTTTTGGGCTTAACTGGCTACTATAAGAGGTTTATTAAAGGTTATGGTAATATCAGCAAACCTTTAACTGATATGCTTAAGAAAGATTCCTTTTCATGGTCAGCATCAGCTATGCAAGCATTCTTGGCTCTCAAATCAGTAATGACTACCGCTCCAGTGCTGGCCTTTCCAGATTTTTCTCAACCTTTTGTTATAGAGACTAATGCATGTTCTACCGGTGTGGGTGAAGTTTTAATGCAAGAAGACAAGCCAATAACATTCTACAGTAAGCTATTAGGTCCTCAAGCTCTGGCCTTATATACTTATGAAAAAGAGTTGTTGGCCATTGTCGTGGATGTTCAAAAATGGAAGCACTATTTGTCTCACCATCAGTTTATCATCCATACTGACCATCAGAGTCTTAAATACTTCATGGAACAAATAATTACTACTGTTTTGCAGCAGAAATGGCTCATGAAATTATTGGGTTTGAACTATGTGATTAAATATAAGAAATATTTGGAGAATAAAGAAGATGATGCCTTGTCCAGAATCCCTCATTCTGACTCAGCTTGCCAAGCATTATCAGTAGCTCAACCTCAATAGTCTCAAGATATCATCTCCAGCTATTGTGAAGATGCCCATGCTCAGCAGCTCTTGTCACAGTTACTTATTTCTCCATCTGAGTCCCCATATTCATTAAAGCAAGGCATTCTCAGGTATAAAACAATATTATATGTTGGTTCTGGCAACCTTATTAGAAACCAAATCATGCACTTAGTCCACTCCTCAGCTGTTGGAGGACATTCTGGCATGATGGGTACCTAAAAAAGAGCTAAATCTCATTTTTATTGGCCTAATATAAAAGATGACATTTTTAAGTTTTTTGCTGAATGTGATATCTGCCAATGCAACAAGCATGAGATTTCTTCCCCTGCTGGACTCCTTCAACCCCTCCCTGTGCCAAACACATCTTGGCAGCATATATATATGGACTTCATTGAAGCCCTTCAAATGTCATTTAGGAAAAATGTCATCTTGGTGGTGGTTGACAGGCTGACCAAGTACAACCACTTCATTGCATTGAGTCATCCATTCACTGCCATTTTAGTGGATAAGGAATTTATGCACCATATATTCAAACTTCATGGCATGCCATCTTCTATAGTGTCAGAAAGAGACAAAGTGTTTCTCAGCACCTTTTGGTAGCATTTGTTTAAGTCATTGGGGACTCAACTAAACCTTAACACATCTTACCATCCTCAAACAGATGGTCAGACTGAGAGAACAAATGCTTGTTTGGAGTAGTATTTGAGATGCATGACTAGTTCTTCCCATAAACAATGGTTAAATTGGCTGGCATTAGCTGAGTGGTGGTTTAACACCATCTTCCATACTAGCCTCAAGATGACTCCCTTCCAGGCTCTCTATGGTTACATTCCATCACATTTGGCATATTCTGTGCAAGCTACCACTTCAGTTGCTGTTGTACAAGACTACTTGCAAGCAAGACATCACATGATTAAACTCTTAAAGGAAGACCTGACAAAGGCTCAACACAGGATTAAACACTTTGCAGATGCTCATAGAACTGATAGGTCTTTCTAAGTTTGGGATTTGGTGTTCTTGAAGCTACAACCTTACAGGCAATCCTCTATAGCTTTAAGAAGAAATTTTAAGCTGTCTGCAAGATATTTTGGTCCTTTTGAAATTTTGCAGAAAATTGGTGTTGTGGCTTATAAACTTCAACTTCCAGTGGGTTCTAGGATACACCATGTTTTCCATGTCTCCTAATTGAAGCAGAAGATTGGACATCATCACACTCCGGCTCCCAACTTACCACTGGTGGACACTTCTGGAACATTCATGGTTCTACCAGTAGCTGTTTTGGACTCAAGATGCATTGTCAGAGGGGACACCACTGTATTGGAGGTGCTTATTCAATGGTCTGGCTCTCCACCAGAAGATGCAACATGGGAGGAGTCAAGTCACATTCAATCCCACTTCCATGATTTCATCCTTGAGGACAAGGATGTGCCAAAGGAGAGGGTATTGTCATGTAACTAAATGGGTTAGGAGTAGTAAATTCTGTTGTGGGCATGTGAACCCTTGAAACCCATTAGCATTGATAATACCCATTTAGCTTATTCCTTTTTAGGGAATCTGATTATTCTATTGCCACCCAATAAATGAGTTAATATTATTGTGACCACCCATTGGGGTGTGCTGTTTGATTTTGTGGCTACTTATTGGCCAGATATTCTATGTAAGAACTCATGTTGAATTTAATCAAGAAATTGATAGGCTCTTCCTTAAGTTAGGAGAGTAGGTTATTGTTAGTAATTCGGTCTCTGAATCTGTTCATGACACGATCATCTGGAGTTTCTTTCATTTATATTAAGTTGCATCAGATTTAGTGTTTCTCATGGAGGTAATATTATTTTACTTCATTTTGAATAGCCATGTCTATCCTGATTAGGTGGCTCCCCAAGCTATAACTTATTGAAAACAATTTTCGCTGATTCTCACTTTTGTTCATATTTTTTTAACTTTCATTTCAGCTTTAATCATGGTAATCATATCAACAACGTAATATCACAATTTTGATTTACAGTGTTTTTTATATTAAGTTTTTTTTAGTAATGCAGATGATTATTATAATTGTTTTTGGTTTTTATATTTTTATTATATTTTCTTTGCACCATTGATTTTTATGTGTTTGCAGCTTCGGTAAGAAAATAATATCCTTTATTTTGATTGATGGTAAGAGAATAATATCAACATCATCTCAAAAAAATTTATTTGATTTTTATTTTATCTATTTAGTTTTCGTTTGTATAATACAAGGGACTCGATCTCACAAGTAGTTGTTGAAGTAATAGTCATCAAGTACGTGTAGTCGATATCCTTGACGGAGAAGAAAGCCGGTGGTAATCCCGTAGTCCCATTTTTTTACCCCTAACTTTCAGTTTTTTAAGATAAGTTTTGTCCCTCCTATTTATACTTAGTCATAGAACTCATAGATTAAAATAGATGGTTCCAAAAAATTAATAATCATCCATTTCAATTATATGTTCTCTTATATTTGTTGGTTTGGTTGTTTGATTTGCAGTTCGGGGATTCACGGGCGGCCGAATAAGCAATCAGGCCAAATGAGCAGTTCGATTAATACCGCTTAATGGTAATCCAGTCTTTCTTATATATATTTTTATTTGTATCCGTATAGCATTAGTCAGTAGGTTGATTGTTATTTGGTTATGCCTATAGATTGAGCTTCAGATTTCCCATGGGGTGAAAGGCAATCCTCTTCATTTGATATTCGCTCTGAATGTCTAGATTCATAAAGCCCAAAGATTGTTAGAAATATTTTGTTTGAATTTATATCTATTCCATCTACATTTACTTTTTTACAACCAATATGTGGTTTTGAGCCTCATTTGATGTCTTGACAGTTCTGTTTCTCTCAATTTTTCTTTTTTGTTTGTTTTTCTTTTTTTATAGTCCTAGTTCTTAGGTTCGTATTAATATCAAGGATCTCCGATTTCCAAATTCACAATCCCGCTTCTGGCACATATATAAACCATGTCCAATATTCTTTTTGGGGTGTTTTTATTTATTCAATTAAATATGTTTTCTAAATGACGTTTTAGTTTCACATTGCGAATTAAATGATTGTAGAATCCATTTAGCTTAGGTTTTAAGATTATATTATAAATTAGTTTGTGTTGTATTTCAAGTTCTAATCTCTTGACATAATTTAAGATCTTTATGTACTCTATTGATTGTGGTAACTGTAACTCACATAGACAAAACGAATTGAGCAAAAGACACTAACTTATATAATTAAATGTTCATCAAAGAAACAATTAAAGATTAGCTAGTATCCGATTAATTTATACGATCCAATTTCATTATACTTTAGATCTTTGTTAATATAAAATGATGATATGACTTTTTAAATTTCAAGATGTCTTGGTTATAATGTAAATGGGTTTGTATGTCTTACTCTTATAGTTATGTTGTATTTTCCTTGAGCCACATATGGTGTAACCATATGGGATCCTGGGGATGAGTTTTCTTTGACATTTGAAACTTACTTTACGTGCTTTGATGATTATTGTAAAATTATATTCTTCTAACAGTTGAGCTCTAGAATATAAGGAAGGTTATAATTGTATTGTATTTTATTTTATTGTTTCTTTTAGTTTTGCTTGACAGTTCCAAAAAAAAAAAACAAATTCAATTTTCAACCATCCAAGTGTATTTTTTGGGTCATTTATAGTGGTTTGGATATATAATAACAAGATTCTTCAGATCTGTGGTTCATCATCCAGATACTTTAATCTGTTCACTACATTTATGCGGAGCCATTGAACCAAACAGAGGATGTTGTGGTCATAATGCACCGGTTCAAATTGGTCTTCCCTCCAGCATTGCATTTGAAATTTTACAAGTACAACTATTCCCTTGAGTTCAATCCATGGAGAAATGGGATATGAGTAATATATTACACACTTTTCCTGTTTTTATTGCATGGCTACTAATTCACATCATCTGAATTTTGTACAGGGAGTGAAATTGAATGGATGTGTCTGTGTGTGCATGTGACAAAAAGAGAGACGAGACAGAATTTGATGTGTGAATTTTTTGGGTGGACAACAATCTAAGGGGGAGATATTTTCTGGACTTATGGTTTAGCATTTCCAAATAACTTGCACATTAATATTTCAAAGAACAATAACAGAAAGAAGAACACAAAAAATATGAATACTGATTCAGGAACATAAAATGCTCATTAAACCGACACTAAATACTAAAAGCCTAAATGTTCCTACTAACAGTTTCTTAGCTCATTGGAGCCAAGCGTGAGGGAATGCTAGACGTTTGGTAACTTACCTTAATGTTCCTACTGACAATATCTTGGAAAATTACCCCAGCTATAAAAATATGAAGAGTCAATAATACCTTGCAAGAATATAGTGTATAAAAAAGATATATAAAGTTATAAACAAGCAATTCTGGCCGGGTCTTCTCAACTCAACCTCACCTTGAGGATGTCGTACAATACTCGATACAAAGTTTTTCTCTCTGCTTTTGTTATCCAATGATTCCATCTGAACTTATGATCTTGGCAAAAAAATATATTTAAATCCAGAAAATATAACACACTTAGCATATTAAACTGAGAAAAAAAAATTAAAGGCGCACATAGGATTCCCAATTACATCCAAATAGATTTTATTTAACCTAATCGACTATATGTTACCGTAGAGCTAAAAACTATTAACATTCGCAGGAAAGTTCTCACTTGGTAGAAGATAAGCCAATTTAAAAAGCTTGAATATTCGTACCATACTACCATGTCATCCACATCGACCGTGGTTGGGTATCTGTCGATCTGGAAAATACATTGCAATTAAAGACATATTTATTTTTATCCTATAATTATTTTTGATGAAATTAGTAATATCTATTTACTGGATAGGGATATATCGAGTATAAAATGGAACCATAAATGGGCAACAATGCAATCTGTATTTCAGTATTAATGGTCCCGTGTTAATTTGTGGCTATGTAAGTACTGTTAATTTTTGGGTATGTAAATATAATGTCATTATCATTGAGCATCTTCGAAAAAATATGACCCGATACAAAGATGATACGCCTCTTATTGTAGCTACACCATAAAAAAAATATCACACAGAGTGGGACGATGTATCTATGCACATGAATACTTAGATGTGGAGCATGCTGAATCAGAGGGCTTGCTGCAAGCTATGGGATGAGAAGAGAGGCTAGCTTTACAACAAGCTTTGATTTATACACGCATAATGGTGTAGTAGCAGCTAATGGAGATATTCATAGAGTCATATAGGAGAGCCACAGTCTATCTGTAATGACCCGACCCTCCACCGATACTGTCGCCACTTAGCTACTGCGGTTATCCTGCAGTGTAGCGTTTTCAAAAGGCATCGTTGCGGTAATCCAGCAGTAAATTCCCGGATGGTCACCCATCCATGGATTACTCCCACCCGAGCACGCTTAACTACAGAGCTTTCTGCCAATTCTGGTGCCAATTGTGCTGAAAAGGCCTCGGTGTTAGGAAAGGACAAATCATTACTTATATTCCATTTGGCCAACCACTGCCGAATATCAGAGTATTACAATACGACCACCTTAAATTGGATTCGTCCTCGGCTCCAGAATATATTTTCAAGCCCAGATCTCCGACGTTCCCTACCCCTCATGAGAAGCACCTGGACCAACCCCGTCCAGCGTACCTTCCCACCCTCGGAAGGTAATCCGTCGTCGGCTCTGATACCAAACTGTAACACCCCAATTTTCGGGCCCGGATCCCATGCCCGAAAACCCGAAGTATTACATCAATATCATAGCCAAAGCCCGGCTACTAAGCCCAAGCTCATTAAATAATTTATTTGGGCTTATTTAATTTATGTTCATGTTACCATTTCTATCGCAGCGGAAACTTAGAAATTCAATTAGGTTAAATCAACAGTTAGATTTTTCCTAAATGAATTTCTAAGTTTCCGCTGCGATAGAAATGGTAACATGAACATACAATTAAATAAGCCCAAATAAATTATTTAATGAGCTTGGGCTTAGTAGTCGAGCTTTGGCTATGATATTGACGTAACACTTCGGGTTTTCGGGCACGGGATCCGGGCAGGATTCGGGCCCGAAAATCGGGGTGTTACGCTATCTACATATTATAGATTTATAAATATGATGTTTATTAATATGAAGCTTAATAAACCAACTAAATTTAGTTAGTATTTATATGTCTTTGCTGCCCCCATAGGCCTATGTGCTTAGACATTTATCCTAACCCAATTTAGTTATACCAATTCAATGTGGTGTCGGCATTAGCGTAATAGTACATCCATGGGAATAAAAAACCAAATCTCTGTCGAAGGTTTGTGTTTTGGTTCCTCCACTCACAGTTGTCGTAAGCCCTCCGAATTGGATTCATGCATCAGTATTACCTCAATTCCAGGTTTGCATGAAGCTTTATGAAAAATTTGTTAACCTTTTGAGAATTTTGAATTCTGGTATTGGCAACATATCATTTACCCACTGTACATTATGCCTTCAATCTCAATCTGATGTGAAAGTATTTTAGTTTCTTTTGTATGATTAGTCTAAACTGTGAACTGCAATACCGGTAGTATCCTTGAAGGAAGACCTAAAAGAAGTAATCTCCCAATATGAATTTTATATTTCATACGCGAGAAACAGACCCATGCATTGCACAGGTGAAAAACTAGTTTTATTAATGATAATTTTAGTAGAAAAATAATTAATTTTTGCATTTATTAATTAGGGTAATTTTAGGATAGTCTAGAAGTTTATTTTACGAGTTTTAATAAGTTTGGAAAGTTTCCTAAAGGTAGTAAATACCTTGGGAAACAAGTTTTTGATATTTCTGTTAAGTTTAGGATTTGTTTAGGGGGAATTATCGAGCTCCAAAAACGAAAGATTAGTTAAATTATCTTTTTGATATTAAATTTTATTGTGATTTTTATTTATAGTCGGGTTTATCTTGAGGTCTAAATAATCATCTTATCCATAGTTGTAATTCTTCAGAGTTATGAAGTCTTGATTATCTCTGTTCATAGTCATTATTCGTAAGAATAATTTGAGGTATGAACAATCTATCGGTTACTTTTTTTTATTTATTATTATTCCGCTGCGACAATTATCATCTCTTTGAACGCTTCCGAACTACATCAAATTTTCATTATATTTCTCCAACTAGGGTACGGTCAATTTACTACGAATGCCCTTGTCAAAAACTCACCATCAACAACAGTATAAATATTTTATCACTAAAAATACTCCCATAGCCACATATAACTGTTAGACTCCTCTAAATATGGGTTCTTCTTTATCTCTTTGGTCCGTAGGGAAAATAAATACCTTGGTGGTAACCCAACTTATAAGTATCTTAATAGACATCTTAATCGGAACTTATAACAAAACGATCCTAAAATGTTTTCCAATGTTTTAATAACCGGACCGGTCATCGAACCGGTAATATAATTGGGTCAAGGTTCACTGGGTTAACCAGTGGTTCAACCACTGATTCAGTGGGTCATCAAGTACACAATAACTTCTAATATAACACTAATCTTATTTACTAATATAGCACTAATCTTATTTAATGAATTAGCCTTAAAAGTTAAAACGTGGTAGACTGGCAGTGGACCACATTTACTTTTTTGCATGCTTAAGGACGTGAGATAATTATGAATATATTCAAAATTCAAATCATCCCCCTCAAATACTTTTCCTTCTCCTATTAACTGTCTTACTCTTTCTTTTCTCTGTTTTTTTCTTTGTGTTGGCTCGATTGTGTTTCTCTCTATTAGCAAAACAGAAGTTCATCTACACAGTCACAATTCGTTCTTTCCTTTTCTATAAACATGAGTTTAATTTCATGGATGTATCTTTTTCTTATGAGAAGATTTGTTTTTATTTTCATGAATAGATTTGATGTATTATAAACCTGATGATGGATGATTATAGATCTGAGTTTTTAAATCAAAATCCATCTTTTGGTTGTTATAAACATCTCAAGTAAACTAAATCACAATATATAGATTCAGTGGAATTATGGAAGACCTTGTTTCTGTTTTAAAATTTTTGATGGATGCTTGAGAAGTACAGAAAAATTGATTGGAAAGGAAAAGATTTAACCGTCAAAAATCCAGCTGGGCCAGCTGGTTCACCGGTTGAACCGGCCGGTTCATCCGGTTCACTGTTTTTTTACATGTTAGTGGGTAAGTATCGAACAAAACCTTTTTTATCACCGGTTTACTGGTTTTCCGGTCCAACCGGCCGGTCTGGTCCGGGTCTTAAAACACTGATGTTGTCTTATATCCTATTAAATACGGGAACAGCGAAAAACAATGTTTGAACACCAAAAATAGAAATAGTCACTTTCAGCAAATTAAACGTTGCATTGATAGCAAATTAAATGCATAGAGGAAGATCTTTTATAGTCCAGTACTCAAAAAATCACTCATAACTTGTACGAATCAACAACAAGCTTCTTTCTTGGTAAACTAGTGAATTGGATACATGATTGGTAAAATGGGGAATTCTTATTTTAAGGTCTCAAAAGAACATGCTTATGGTGATTAATTGGGGCCTATGAATTTTTTCATCCACCCCATAGAAAATGATAAGGGGTGTCTACGTTTGATGAAACTACCATTTTACCCTCTATCAAATATTAATACTACTAATTTGTCCCCATCAAATCCTAATCATAAAATTAAAAACTAAAATCAAAATCATAAAACTAAAATCATAAAATTTAAAAACTAAAATCAAAATCAAAATCATAAAACTAAAATCATAAAATTAAAAACTAAAACTAAAATCAAAATCAAATTCATTTCCATCTCCACTTCAACTGATTCTTCTTCTTTTCTTCTCAACCCAATCCTATAAATTTTAGTAACATAAAATTGGTCACAAATTGAAAATTTTGAAATCAAAATTTTCCTGGTTTATCAGAAACGGTTAACGTTAATGTATATGTGATCCGATTGCAAATAGAAACGGTTTATGTTCATGCCCACAAAGACCGATTGTCCTTGATATGTTTTTTGGTTCGAGAAATTTGAACCAGAATCGGATTACATTAGCACTTACAAAAACTGATTGTTGATTATAATGTTAGAATCAGATTTTATATGTGTGTCGAGTAAACCGATTGTTGTTCTCAATTTTCTGTATCTTTTTTTTGTTAGAATCGAATTACATGAGCATTCTTATAAACCGATTCCTGTTGTGTAATGTCAGGAATCGGTTTTTACATATGTATCGTGTAAACCTGTAGTTGCAGGAAATCCTACACTACACCCTTGATAAGAATTCACTGTAATTAAGACATATTTGAAGATTGAAAACAACACTTTATTATTTGATTCTCAGAAATTTTTACAAGAAACGGAAGAAATCAAGAATACAACCGCTCTCTTGAATTTTCTCTCTCCTCAAGATTTTCTCAACACTCAAAAACACATCATCCCCTCTCTAAATCTACTGAGTCTCTTTATATAGGATAGTTACATAGTGGATGACAGCTAATCTGTCCTTTAATTTCGGATCTGACTCGCGATATTATCTCAGTAGTTATAATGTCCATTCTCGCAAGTGTCGTGACCATCGTAGGATAATCACGCTCTTCCCGTGTTTCTTCATTCGCCAGCTATTACGTCATTCTTCAAATCATTCTGTGACACTCGCGAAGTGTTGTTGAAGAACTCGCCGTGATGTTCGCAGAAGTGTTGTTAATCTCGCAAGAGTAATATCATGGCGATATTCTGGTCCTACATCTTGCCTCTTCTCATGTCTTTTCTGCGAGGAAGGAAAGATTATGAGAATTAAAATGCCGCAACTACCTAATTTTTCATCTCTTTTCTCCGACAAAGCCCTGTAAATTAGGTATGACCGTTATACGTGTCGAATGCTCCTCTTTTAACCGGTTGATCCTTTATTACCCGGTTACCCCTCTTCTGTCTATAAAAGAGATAACTTGTTTAAGAAATATTATTTTTCTTTTACTTTTTCGTCTTCTTCATCCCTTCTCTTCTCTGTAAACTTTCCCATCTGTAATTTTTCTTCCTTCACAGGTTCATATGCTACTGTTCTAATGGAGTCTCAAAGGTATAAACATTCTCTTATGACATTATTAAATTCGATTATGCTTGTCTAAACTATGTTTATCTAATTTATTTGATCTCTTCTATTTGATTTTTCATAATTCCCATACTGTGTCTTCTTTTCAGTGAAACTACTTCAAACGTGCAACCTATATTTCAAAACCCTAATCTTCTCAAAAATTAGCAACAGAAACTGGCTGAAAAGAAGAGGAATCGTGCGAATCATAAGGTAGTAAGAAACACTTGTTTTCTTAATAACAATATTGTTGCCTCTGTTTCTTATCTAGTTTATTATTCGCAGGATGATGAGAATGTTGTTGAACCTCGCAAGCGATCTCACAAGATTAAACCCATTGAATACGGAATAACTATTCCCTCATTATCTTCTTCAAAATCCACTCCTATAGCATCGCAAATTGTGCCCCAACCTTTTGCTTACGACAGTGTCACTCCCAATACTCCTGCCTCAATTAACCCTCTCACAAGTAAAACTCCCCATATTATTTCGAATGAAGTTCCTTCTTCTTCTACTATAATCACTTCTCAAGTTGATTCATTTTCACTTCCAAATGTTACCTTTTCAGACACTCCCCCTCTTGATGACACAAATAATTCAAACCTTCAACTTGCCATTGTTACCACTTCACCACCTACATCTCCCCATCCTGTTAGAGAAGATCCAATTGATGTATATGTTGATTTTAGAGTCTTGTATGACATTCTGGATAAAACTAGAAAATCCTCCATTAATCCTGTCAAGCGTGGCGTGTGCGAAGTTTTAAGGAAGTATTTTGGTTCTGAACAAACGGCTGCGAAGATATCTCTAGAAAACGAAATTGAAATTTTAAAAGAGAGTCTTCGGGTTGAGACTTCAGAATGCAATACCCTTCAGCACAAGCTTCGCAACTCTTTACTGAATTGCGAGAATCTTCGCAATAAGAATGAGGAACTAAAAGGTATAATTTTCCTTCTTTTATCTCTTGGTTTTTATATTTTAGTAAATTCTCATTTTTTATGTGCTTAATTCTCTTTTAAACCCTTGGTTCATATATTTAGTTGTAAATCAGACACGATTCTTGGAGAGATTCCGATTTGAGTCTATTGCTGAAGAAGCTCGTGCTGAGAAAGATTCTTGGATGGACCAATATAATAGATTAGATAACCTTCATTCATATTCTATCGACCAAATAGATAATCTTAACAATGAGAATAACCAACTAATACAAAAGCAAAGTCTGTTAAATAGCGAAGTTACTCGTTTTTCTTATTTGTTAACCCAAGCTAATTTGGCGATAGAAACTTTATCAGATGAAAATGAGACCTTATCTCAAGAAAAACGCAGATTTTCAAATAAGATAGTGATCTCCTCGCAGTATTTAAGTATTCTTCAGAAATTGTGTAACAATCAAGAACAATCTATGTCTTCATTGAAAGAAGAAATCAAAGAAGTAACTGAATCATCAATAGATGAGAAGGATAAACTCATCCAGGGTAGGATAGATCTAAGTGTAAAGGCTAGTAAACTCAAAGAACGTTTCTCCCAATTAGAAGAATCTCATTCCTTATTGGAGAAAGAAAATGCTTATCTCCTTTCTAAAGAATAAATTATAAAATCTCGCATGAAGGGTATAATTGGAGATAAATTTGATGATGCCATGAACCAGTGGGAGAGTTGTTTGTTATCATTAATTCAAAACTTATCTTCACAAAGAGAAGGTAGTCATTTTGACTGCCTTAATTGTTAATTTTTCTGTTCAAATTTCTCTGCTTTTTGCAAGATCTTCGTCTGCATGTTTTTCTGGCTTATCTATTTTTCTCGCAGAATCTAAGAAAAATCTTCAAACCACCATTTCTGACTTGGATGATAAACTGGCTTCAGTCCGCAAATAAAATAGTGAATTTCTGGCCAATTATTTCCAATATCGCGATCGTGTAGAAAGAAGATATGACTATCTTGAATACTACAAGAACATGGAAATTAGGAATCGCGATAGAGGCTTCCTTCGCAAAGTTCATCTTAGTGCTGAAGTTCTCGTGAATGACATCTTAATATCCAATGCTCTCTCCCCTGTATCAGTCAATCCTCTGGAAGTAGATGATGATGAAATTCCTTTTCCCATGGCTAGTAATCTAGAGTATGTAACTGATGAAGAAGATGTTTCTCAGGAAAATTCAGTGGATAAAGAAAAATCTCCTCTTACTAAAGTAGCTACTGGCGATGGAACAACCATTAATGAGTCATTAAATGAAGAAGAAATTCAAGATGATCATTAGAAGAATGTTGGCGAGGCTAATAACTCTGGAAAAGATAATGCTTGAATTTTGTTTTTGCTTTCTTTTAGTTCTCTTTCTTGCGAATGATGTAACATCTTTCAATTTTAAAACTCATTTTGGAGCTCTATTAAATTTATGTTCTTCTCAATACTCTGCGAGAAAGATAATGATATTTTATTTATCAATTCCCATACTTGCCCCTCATTATCTTTCTTGGAACGAACAAATATCTCATGCATCTTAGAAAAATAAAATAGTTAATGGGTAGGATGATTCTTGTGGTCTTATTTTGCCTTCCTAATTAAAGGTCTTATTTCGCCACGTTTCTTTATGCGACAAAATCGCAGGACGTCCTTACATTCTCATGTAGAGACCCATTGATATTGCCTTAGCTCTTGTATTTTATCAATTCTCTACGACTATATGACAGGCCTAAGTTCCCTTGCGAGAACAAAGACCTATAACATAGCCGTATCGCGCTGAAATCGCATGACGTCTTTAGACTTTCATGTAAAAACCCATTGATCTCATCTTAACTTTTTCTTATGGCTTGTTGCCTTTGTATTTGTCACGTGACAATATGATAGGCCTAAATGTTCTTACGAACACAAAGCCACATAACATTGCCGTCTTAAGACACTTATCAGCTCCCTAATGGAGGGTGCCGCCCTTACTCCCCCTGGTTGCCCCTTCAAGGAGGGCCCATCGGCCAAACAAGACTATCTCCTCCCATCCAGTCTTAACAACAACCAGTTATTTTCGCAGCCTCTTATCCTTTATGCCTATATGGCTTATATTTACGAGACTTCACCCTAGGTGGGGTTTTATTGAGGCCGAGTGCATCATATCCAAGACTTACCAAGAATGGCCAGGGTAGGTTCGTCCATCCCGGGCATCCTTGGCTCAACCGTGTACCTCGGCGCCTTGGTCATACCCTGCACCCCTTAGAAGAGACCCTCGGTCATCCAACCAGGGTATAACCTTATATAGTTGGAAATCCAAAGTATCTCTCCTGGATAGGTATCTCAACGAGATGGACCCCAGTCTCTGTGTCTCAGGTTCCAGCAGCGGTATAACCTTATCCCTGAGACACGCAAAGAGATACCCCCTAATATGAAGTACTTTAGGTCTTACATTTGCCTATTGCAAAATTGTATTCGCGAACTAGGGTGTACGCCATAAAGGTTCGTCCCGTTCTTTGTTTCTTTTGCGTATATCGCAATCTTTCATTCTTTATATAATCTTGAATAATCTTGCGAATAAACTCGCAGCTGTAAAAATTTGTTTTGCCCATTTCTTCTTTGTTTCATTAAAAATTTGTTACTGATAATATCTTTTTAAATATAATCTGTTCCATGGTCTACCAAGTCTTTGACCAACATCTCTACCTTCTGGGTCCACCAACCTGTATGCCCATGTTCCAACTATCTCTTTAATGATATACAGTCCATCCCATTTTCTCGCCAACTTTCCACCACGTTCTCGCTGGTACTCTAGTGTTTCTCGCAGAACTAAATCGCCTGGTTGAAACTCACGTTTTTTGACTCGCTTGTTATATTCACGAGCCAACCTTCGCTGATAATTTTCCATATGTTGTAATGCTTTTTCTCTCTTCTCTTCTAATTCATCAATTTCTCTTAGAATCATGCTAGCATTAAGATTCTTCTCCCAAACCTCTCTTTTTGTTGTAGGAATATCAACTTCTGTTGGTAGTACTGCTTCAACACCATATGTTAAACAAAAAGGTGACATCCCAGTTGCCTCTCTCCTGGTTGTGTTGTAAGCCCAGACTGCATTATATACCTGTTCACACCATGCTCTATGGTACCCTTTTAATTTATTTTTTAAGATTTTTGTGATTGTATTATTAGTTGCTTCAACCTGACCATTAGCTTGTGGGTATAAAGGAGTAGATTTTCCACATCTTATCTTAAATGCATTTAGTAGCAACTCTATGTTTTGTCCTTCAAATTGTTTTCCATTATCAGAAACCAACTGTGCTGGAATTCCAAATCTGCAGATGATATTTTCAAAGATGAATGTAAATATATCTTTATCGCGAATGTGTTGTACTGCTTTTACTTCTGCCCACTTTGTGAAGTAATCTGTCGCGACAATTAAGTATCTCTTCTGCCCTGAATATGGCACAAAGGGTCCCATAATATCTAAGCCCCATTTCCCAAAAGGCCACACACTTTTTGAAGATGATAATGGTGCCCCCGGTGCATGTATCTTCTTTCCATATTGCTGGCAATCTTCTCAACGCTTTGATAATTGTTTTGCATCTTCATGCATATACGACCAATAATAGCCTTGCATTTTTGTTCTATAAGCCAAAGATCTTCCTCCTCTATGATTACCAGCATCTCCACTATGCAACATTTTTAACACTTTTTCTCCTTCTTCCCGTGTCAAACATCTAAGTAATGGCCCATTAAAAGATTTTCGATACAATACTCAATCCCTTAATTCATAATTTGTTGCACGGCTCTTTAATTTGTGCGCCTCCAATATATTTCTTGGTGTTTCACCTATCGCCAAGTATGCGTGAAGTTCTGCTCTCCAATATGCGATAATGTCGCTGGCTGGTTCTTCTGCGTCATTTTATATTATCATTACATCCGCCTTTTCTTCTTCTTCTTCTTCTTTATTAATTGAAGGTGATACAAGCGTATGAATTCTTATGCATCTCGCAGCTGGGTTTGTCATCATACTTGATATGAACGCAAAAGCATCTGCGAGTCTATTATATTTTCTTGATTTATGTCTCCATTTTATTTTTGGAATTCTCGCAGACAATTCTTCAACAAGTTTCTTGTATTTCTTCAGAGATGGTTCATTTGTTGTGTATTCTCCTTTTATATGGAGAATAACCAATTGCGAGTCACTGGTAATCCTTGCGTTCTCCAACTTCATCTCTACGGCGAACTTTAGAGCATGCACCACAGCTTCATATTCTGTCTCATTATTAGTGAATGTGAAATCCAAACGAAACGAGAAAGCCATTTTTTCTCCTTCTGGCGAGATAAAGACCACTCCAATTCCATTTCCTTCCCCATTTGATGATCCATCCACCAATATTTCCCACATGTTGGGTTCCTTTAATATATCTTTTGGATCTCCATGTTCTTCTTCTATGTCCATCATTTCTTCCACAGCTTCATCATCTTCTAGAGGAAATTATGCTAAAAAATCTGCCACAACTTGTGATTTTGGCGAGGATAGGACTTCATATTTGATTTCGAAATGCCCTCCTTGTGCATTCCATCTCTCAACTCTGCCTGATCTTTTTGAGTTCTTCATTACTGATTCAATAGGAACCTTTGTTAATACCTTTACTTTATGTGCCTGAAAATATATGCGAAGTTTAAAGGTTGCATAAACCAATGCCAGAATTAGCTTCTCGATTTTTGAATAATTTCTCTCTGCAGAATTAAACGTTTTGCTGATGTAATAATTGGTTTTTCTACCCCTGCATCTATTCGAAATAATACTGCGCTTAATGCGTGTGATGTTGTTGCAAGATAAATCAATAATTCTTCTCTCAACTCCTCTTTCTGTAAAATAGATATGTTCATTAGATATTCTTTAACTCCTTGAAAAACCTTCTCACATTCATCTGTCCACTTGAATTTTGTACCCTTCCTGAGTATATTGAAAAAATGCTTGCATTTATCTGAAGATCGCGAGATAAATCTTCCTAGCAAGGCTAAGAGCCCATTCAACTTCTGTACATCTTTCACTATTGCTAGCGTTGGCATATCGCAAATTACCTGTACTTTCTCTGGATCAACTTGAATTCCTTCTTTTGATACAATATAACCTAAAAAATTCCCTGACGCTACTCCAAAAATGCATTTCTCAGGATTCACCTTGATGTTAAAGAGTCGCATTTGATCAAAAATCTCCTTCAAATCTTGCACATGGTTCTTAGCTTCTTTACTCTTTATTAACATGTCATCTACATACACCTATAATGTTTTGTGTATCCACTTTGCGAACACCTTCTCCACCATTATTTGATACATTGCACCAGCATTTCGTAACCCAAAAGGAATTTTTGTGTAACAATATAATCCTCTTGGAGCCAAAAATGCGGTGTGCTCTTGATCTTCTTCAGCGAGAGGAATCTGGTTATTACCTTTATACCTATCTAATGAAGATATTCTATCATTTCCTGCTGCTGATTCAACCATTTGAGGAATATCTGGTAATGGAAAACTATCTTTAGGTCAAGCTTTGTTTAAGTCAGTAAAGTCTATACAAATTCTGATCCCCTTATTTTTCTTTGGAACCACTACCATATTTGCGATCTATTCCGGGTATTTTGCTTGTCTTATAATTCTAGCATCAAGCATTTTCTGTAACTCTTCTTGTATTTTTGAGTGATAAGTTGTTGCGGTTTTCCTTATCCTTTGCTTGAATGGTCTCACATCTTTGTTAATTTTTAACTTATGACATGCAACTGATGGATCTATTCCAGGCATCTCATCCATACTCCACGCGAAAATATCCTTATACTCTCGCAAGAGATTTATGGTTTGTTGTTCTTCATCTGCACCCATTTTAGTTCCAATTTTCAGCATTTTAGGTTCTTCTTCATTTCCAACATTTACTTCCTTTGTTGGTTCTGCTGCGGTGTAGCTGGCCTCAGGTTCTCCTATTGGTGTTGGTGTTTCCATGACTCTCGCGGGCTCATAATATTCTTGCGATATCTCTCTGGGTATTCCTTTTCCTTCTCTTGCTCTTATCATGTAAACTTTAAATTCTTCTTCCTTCTTTGCATCTTTTGCCAATTTTCTGCGAGCTTTTCGCAGTTTTGGACGCTCTTCATAGTTTTTCACTTCAATTCGATAACACAGTTTCGCAAGATCAGTATCTCCTCTAATTTCTCCAATTCCACTAGGCATAGGAAATTTGATGCATTGATGTAATATTGATGCTACAGCCTTGATTGCATATATCCATGGTCTCCCCAATATCATGTTATATGGTGCCTCCACATCCACCACACATAATGTTACTTTTGTTTCAATCTCTCATAGCGGAATTCGTACCATTATTTCGCCTTTAGGTTTTGTTATAGATTTTCCAAAACCATGAATGTGATAATTTGAACAAGACATCTCTTCATCATTATATCCCATTTTCTTAAATGTATGATAAAATATAATATCTACAGAAATTTGTGCGTCCACCAAAGTTCTATTCACGGCCCATTCTTCTGCAGATCTTGTTGATTTTTCCTTCTTCACTCGCATAGTAGATACCATGATTACCAATGGAGATGTATGATCCAAATTTTATTTTGGTATATCTTCTGCTGTGAATGTGATTTCATGCTTTTCCCAATCCTTCAGAGGTGATATTATCTCCACCGTCATAATTCTTTTTCCTTCAAAATCTCGTTTATGAATCCTTCCTCTAATATTTTCATGGAATTGGTTGATCATTGTTTTTTTTATCGTATTGCTCTCCAACTTCCTGTAATCCTCCTTTTCTTTAATTATTTTTTCTTCAACTGCTTCACCAATTTGTTCAATCATCTTCTTAACTCGAATATTGATCTTTAATCTTGTTTTTTCCTATAATTTTCAACTTTCAATCCCTGTTTCGGGCGCCAAAATGTAGTTGCAGGATATCCTACACCACACTCTTGATAAGAATTTACTGTAATTAAGACATACTTGAAGATTGAAAACAACACTTTATTATTTGATTCTCAGAAATGTTTACAAGAAACGGAAGAAATCAAGAATACAACCGCTCTCTTGAATTTTCTCTCTCCTCAAGACTTTCTCAACACTCAAAAACACATCATCCTCTCTCTGAATCTATTGGGTCTCTTTATATAGGATAGTTACATAGTGGATGACAACTAATCTGTCCTTTAATTTCGGATCTGACTCGCGATATTATCACAGTAGTTATAATGTCCATTCTCGCAAGCGTCGTGACCATCGCAGGATAATCACGCTCTTCCCGTGTTTCTTCATTCGTCAGCTATTATGTCATTCTTCAAATCATTCTGTGACACTTGCGAAGTGTTGTTGAAGAAATCGCGGTGATGTTCGCAGAAGTGTTGTTAATCTCGCAAGAGTAATATCATGGCGATATTCTGGTCCTACAAAACCGATTCTGGTTAACCCATTTTTTTCCAGTTAATACTCGATCATAAAATGAGTATGAAATCATTACTCGATTTCATTTCATTAACTCGGGTATAGAATGAATTTTAATTTTATTTGATATTTAACAACACATAATTCACAGATGAAATGAAAACGAGTATAACTTTTTAAACGATCGGAAATCGAGAATGAAGTCATACTCATTCTTAACTCGGCTATAAAAATGAATTTTAATTTTATTTGATGTTTAACAACATATTTTCTTTTTTTCCAACAATCGGTTTATTTTCATGTCCATATAAACCGATTTTGGATAATCGGTTGATTTTCATATCCATATAAACCGATTCTGGGTAGAAGCAATTTTCAAAAAATTTATGTATGTATTTGAGGTTACAATCGGTTGATACAGATGACAACATAAACCGATTCTGAGTTGGTATTCTTCAAAAAAAAAAAGTTTTTTTTTCATATTCAAATGATTCATTAACACAAGTTAATTTCACATCTACCACGAAATTTTATCACTAATCATCCAAATTAACACTAATTAATTAGGGGTAAATTTGTCATTAAAAAATAATTGGTTAAGGGGTTATCCATTTTACTTCAAAATGTCTCTTTTTTATCACGTAGTAATAGGCCCAAATTAACTCCTGTAAGCCCCAATTTAGCCAGGCAAAAGAAGAAGCGTGGAGCTACGTGTACTTAGCACAATATTTTTTTACATATCTAGAGCTTAGAGTCTGAAATATAAGAGCTTCTCAAGTTATACTCTGATCAATTTTTACGACATATGACTTCACTCTTCCAATAGACACTTTATTTGAACATGTCCTTTGATCTAACAAGCGTGGATGCGTCAGTTAGATCAAATGGATGGAGATTCAGACAATGAGAGAATTTAAAGGTGGATATTGATAAGTGTCATTACTATTGTTTTAAAGATGAGTCTGACTCAGAAGTAGAACGGGAAGAAGCCATGGAAAGTTCTGAAATTTTCAAGAGAATCCAGACTTCAGAGGTCATTCGGCTGAGACAGAAAGTCAATACTCTCATTGGTATTATTTCAAAATATGATTCCAAAACAAGGATGTCTCCTGACCAATAAACAAAGTATTAGGAAAAGTTCTTTACAAGATGAGTGTAAAACTACCTTTTCTAGTTTCGTTGAATTTCAAAAAGTGTGCTTTTACTGTAACACTAAAGGACATGTTCAAAGAAAGTGTAAACTGAGGTTAAAAAACTTTCAGTTTGACCGTCAAGACACTTTGAATTTAATTCTGAAAGGTGTATCTGATATTCGGATGTCTAAACCTCTTGCGGTGAAACCACATTGAAGCAAACCTGCTTCTAGAAATGTCATTACTTCATGGTACACGAATATTCGAACAAGTCAAAAGAGTAGTACGCAAAATCGGTTTAAAAAGAACTTTGTGACACCATATCAAATATGGATTCGAAAGAATTCCTATGTACCTCCTAACATGGTGGAAACTCATGAAACAACTCAACGAGATAACCTGAATTTTATCATTACAGGATATAAGGATCTTATTGATATACTATATGGTTCAAGACAAGGGATTTCAGGTAAGAGTTCTAATCATATCTCTTATTTTGATGACAATAATTTCTATGATAATTTTCCATGTTTCAAAAGAAATAGAAAAAAAAAACAGCAGCATAGTGCAAACTAGGCACATGTCTTGGAACCTTATCCATGAAAAATCCTACTGGATAAGGATTACTGTGTGACATGTGTACTATTTGTCTCAAGTAATGCTTGTATATGTTGGGCAATAAATCTTGTTCTTATTGCAATCCTTCCATGATACGATCAATCATGTTTGATTGGTGAATTCCTGAACTATCATTCTATGATTAAAATATTTTTAAAATACTAATTCTCTTGTGCTCTAAACTTATGTTTGTCGAGCTAATAATACATTAATATTCAAGGAAGAATATTTGTGATAACTAAGAAGGATATGTGTAGTGTTTAAAAAAATATTCTTTTATGTGCTCTTTAAAATTTAAAACTATTTTCTATCCTCAAATATTTTTTGATGTTCCAAAACCCGTTAGAATCAACGGTTCCGCACCGGTACACGTACCTTTCCGTGCAAAACCCTAATAAGGTCATGAACTGACGTGCATCCCAGAGAATATATTTTACAAACTCTTTTATATACCTTAACTTTTGATTGATAAATTCTCATCCAAGGTTCCGCAACCCAGCATGTCTCTTATGTCTCGAATTCTTGAAAGCATGGAGAAAGCTCTTAATCACGATGGTATTGAAACAAGAGGAAAGAAAAGATCTTTGGTCGATGATGAAGTTATTGATTCTGCCGATGTGAACTACTATTTTGCATATGATCATCAAGATGTTGAACAGGAAGAGATGATCTCTGCTGATATTGTTTATGATTTTCTTAAACAATTTGAAAAATCAAAGCTAGAACTTGTTGAGACGTTAAAAAGTCTAGACATGGTGAAGACTGAGTTGAAAAAGGTGTCTACTGACCTTTTTCTCATGAAATATCATGTTCATGAACTACTCAATGAGGATATTTTATCGGAAGAAATCGTGGATACATTTGATGACAAATTCAAGGGTCTTAACACCGATGAAGATTCTGGAAGAATCTAGTTTATTTTTTTCCTTCTATTTTTGTCTAGGAAACTTCTTTTGAGGGTTTTATTTTTGAGAAGGTAACTAGGGTTTGGTATAGCAAAGATTACACATAGCTATTTCTAACATTTTTCATCTTGCATGTTTCTAGATTTATTTATTTTAATTCCACAGTTGTTGGAAGATGAACTTGCAATATGTAATCATTATTGGTTAAATTATTGCAAAATTGTTATGAAATATTTGTAGTTTTACGTTCTCGTGAATCGAGCTAATATTTCATATATGCTCAGAAGTTAAATCTATTATGTTTTTATAAACGGAAAATAGAACAAACTCTTTGAGATTATTCTCACAATATTGATCTTCTTGTGATCACACTTTCGTGTCTTACTGGTTGATACACTCCGTAAGATTCTCTCATGAGTAAAATTGTCTCTTTGTTCATAACTTGCCTTGAGATTAATTTATGTCGATACTATGGATACAAATCCAAGGTCACTCATGTTGTTCTCTTGTAAATGACATTTACCGTGTGTGTGTGGGTGGGTGGGTAGGTGGGTGGGTGGGTGGGGGGGTATGCTTGTATCTTTTTAATCTCCTAGGATGAGTGCTAAATATTTATTACTATATGAAATCATCTAAAAAGTTGATTTGAAGAGTCCCAATTGAACTATGTTATTATGTAGTATCTCTATCTTCCTTAAAACTTGAAGATATCTATTGGTTGTATTCATTATCATCTCGCGATTTTCGTACCTTTGTTAATTTTATTGACAAAAAGGGGGAGAATTATTTAGTAGTTTCATACTACATACATATGATTTACGGATCATTATGTAAGGGGGAGTGAATTATTTAGCAATAAGTTTCACCTATTGTACAAAAGATGTGAGTATTGATTAAGGGGAGAAATATATCACCGTAGTATTACTTCAGAGTTGAGATACAATTGAACTTTAGGGAGAAGATAATAATACTATGTTTCTGTATAACGACGAATAATGTTATAGCTATGAATATTCAACATCAACGATGCTGAGTTGAACATGTTCAAATCCATTGCGATTCGAAATAACGAAGAGTTCAATGAGAGTTGAAGAAACCAAGGAAATCAAGGAATAATGGATCGAGGAGTTTTTCGAATATTTATTTTTGTTATCCATATGTATTAATAGTTTTGTCAATAAAATTGACAAAGGGGAGATTGCTAGAGCATTGCTCGGTCGAACTCACAAGTGTTGTTATCTCAAGCTTGTAGTCAAATTTAGTTGTCAAAACTATATCTTGATTTCTAGTCTACAATTAGTTAAGTCTCGATCTAAGATAGTGTAGTTGAGAAACGAACCAGTTATCATTTGTGTTCTACCGTTTGAAGGCGAATATCAACTAAAGCTTTTGGAGAACTTCATCAACAAAAGGTAAGTGAAGACTGAACCACCTATTTCTCAAGTTATATTCACTTTTATATCCTTGAGACGTTTGTCGCACAACTAATTATACTAGCCTACATAGAGAATAATTTCGAGTCGAGAACTAATTATTTAGTTTACGAAATTCTCAAAATATAAAAACTAAGCTTAATGATAATTTTTATTGTTCGGAACCAAATCTTGATTCAAGTTTATCATTCAAAAATAGTCTGTAATAGTGATATGTGTCATTGATGTTAGTTAGGAATGTTTCGAATTGATTTAGAGATATATAAAACTACTATATTCGTAATACAAGACAGTGTTATCAGTATTACAAACTGAGAAAACTGTTATATGTCTGAAGCCATATTACATAAACTCGTACACGTAACGGAGTAGTTATATATCGACTTTCAGATTTGTGTGATACGCATATTCGTATGCACATCATGGGAGAATCTGTTTGTTTTGTGATCCCAATAGGTATGCATATGTATATGCAAACCATTTTGGAACTGTGGTAAGGGAACCAGGTTAAATTATTCAAACCTGTATGCGAACCAATACAGTTCTATGTTCTAAAACAAGTTTAGAACCCAAACCGGTACGCAAAATGAAAAGGCTATGTGAACTTCGGAACCGGTAAAGGTCTTAAGTTTGCAAACCGGTAAGTGAACTGAAAAAGTTCCGTCAAATCCGGAACTCGGATTTGCTTATAAGTTTGCAAACCGGTCCACGTACCTTGACTCAGTTGATTCACGAACTACTCAAGTATTTGTACTTAGTGCATTTACCAACTATGTCGATTATGATTCAATTGCGATTAAATTATTTCTCTAAGATAATTTTCATTTGATCAATTCTATATAATACACTAGGCTTATTTGATCACATGATTGTGACTTAAGAACAATGTCTTTGTTTTCATGGAAATGAGTGTTAAGCTTTTAATCTCAAACTGGTTAGTTTCGGCTAACCATGTTGGACATAGTATTTGTACACGGTTCGGTTACGGTTTACCTAATTAACCAGAGTGTATATCTTTTTTATGTGAATAAGATTCAAAGTTTTCATGAAACAGTAAATATTGTTTGCTTGGTTCCAAGCTATTTCAGCTTAAACCTAAAGCAACCTATGCTTTGAATGTCTATATATGGGGAACTCTTGGCGACTGGGATCTTTGAATCTTGACACTACTTTTTGGTGTGTCCTAGTTGTATCTAGAGTCGTCCTCTCCAAACATCATTTTAGGGTTTAGCGACTATCAAAGACTTTATTGGGATTTGTGAAGCCAAATCCAGTTATCTTTTATCTTGATAACTTGAGTATCTTGATCTTTTTCGAGTTTTGATTTATCACTTGAACAAGATAGATAGTGTTAGAGAACTACTCGGTCGAACTCGCAAACGTTGTTATCTCAAGCTTGTTTGTCAAGTTTAGTTGATCAGAACTATATACTTGATTTCTAGTCTACTTATAGCTATGCCTCGGATTAAGATAGAAGTGTGTAGTTGGGCATTAGACTTCACGGAATTCACCAATTGAAGAAGAAGATATATTGAAGATCTTGGAGGAACTTCATCAACAAAAGGTATGTGGAGACTAAAGCTTATCTATCACTTAGAAGTCTATTCTATTTTATCTTCTAAAGAGACTAAGTCGTATAGCTATATATACTTTGCATTATACACATTTAAAATTTCGATCCGAGTTTATCTCGTTTATATATTTCTCAAAATATGTGTTGGAAGATTTTTAGCTTTAGCTAAACTTCATCATCTACTTGAAGAGTTTAGTTGTAGACAATTTATTTGTTGGAAACTAAATATGAAGTCAAAATGACCATGTGAAAATTACCTTGAACATCTTACATGATTTGTGTTAGACAATCATTTGATGTTAACTTGGGAAGTTTCGTATTGATCGATTAATCACTTGAAAATTACTTGAAGCTAGTGGTATGTGTAAGATTACCATTGTTGTATTCTAAGGATGTTTCAATGATTAAATGAAAGATTTAGAACTACTACTAATGTCTGGATATAATGCATTATGCGTACCTTGTATGCGAAATATGAATATCATTTCAAGTCCGAAACTCCTGTTTGTGAACTGTGTTTTCAAACGGGTTTAACTGTCAAGGGTCCGGAACTGTGGTTTACGAGCAGTATTTGCGAATGGCTAAGACTAGGTAAGTCCAGAACTTTAGTTTGCGTACTCTGTATGCAAACACATTTGTTGGTTCTAAAGTCGGTAAGTATGACAATTTGTACTTATGAACTCAGGTTCGTTTGCCAACTAAAGTCCCTGGAACTTTAATGAAATAAGGTATACGAACTTGTTTTGCAAACCGTTACATTATGTTTATGAATTGGTTCTTGTATAAGTACTTTGTACAACTACAAACCAAACCGAATATGTTTTAGATTGTTCATGAATATTTCTATGAGATAGGGAACATTTGAACAACTATCTTAAAGCACATTTAGATTCATTTGATTATCTATCATGATTGATTGATCATCCTATTTAAACTAGAAGTGTTAAATGAATATGTCTAAAATTGTGTTCAAATGGCTAACTTCGGTTAACTGTTATTGAGCCAACCGTTAAACACGTTTAGGTACGGTTCATCCATATCTGAATATAGGTATATTTTATTTGTGTGTATCAATCTAATACCATCTCATAGTGAATATTGATTGCTTATTCTAAGTATACTTAGCTTGAATATTAGAGCAGGAGTTTATCTAACGGCAAATATCAATTGCTTTGTTACTAAGCTATTTTAACTTTGATTGTAAGCAACCCTGATTTGAAAGACTATATAAGGGAGAAATCTAGCATATGGGAAACCTAATCCCGATACTCTCGTGCGTCCTAGTTGCAAACTAGAGTCGATTCTCCATTAACCTAGGGTTTTACAAAACCATTATTAGGTTATTGACTTGAAGACTTCATTTGGGATTCGTGAATCCAGATCCAACTATTTTCTCTATAGTTGCGTATTATAATCTTACTTTTTCTACCGTGTTGAGTTTAATCTTCTTTAAGATTTTCTCGAGATTTATCTCCGATAGGTAATATATAAAAAGTAATCACAACAGTTCTTTGTCTCAGACTCTTGTGATTCCGCAATAATTTCTTATGTTAATCAATTAGGTTATTGTGAGGTAACTAATATCTCGAGGCTGCTCTTTGGGAGTATAAGACCGGATTATTAGTTGAGTTTCCTGTACACCTTGATCTTTATCTTAAGACGGAAATAACAACCAGAATAAACTTATCTGTGGGAGACAGATTTGTTTATAAGTCTTCCACTTTGGGTACTAGCAACTCTTAGTTGTGGGTGAGATCATCTAAGAGAATCAAGTGCACAAAGTCCTGCTGGGATTCAAGAGACGCAAGGAACGCGACTGTACCTTAATCGGTGGGAGACTTGGTTAGGGATCAACTACATTCCGGTCTGAAGTTAACTTATAGTAGGCTAGAATTTGTAGCGGCTTAATACAATGTGGTGTTCAAATCTGGACTAGGTCCCGGGGTTTTTCTGCATTTGCAGTTTCCCAGTTAGAAAAATTCTAGTGTATGTTTTATTTCTTTTCCGCATTATATTTTGTTTATATAATTGAAATATCACAGGTTGTGCGTAGTTCAATTATAGTTGATAAATTAGACCTTGTTTGTTGGATAGGACTTGATTGACACTCAGACTTTGGTCTTTGGTACCATTCGAATTATTCTCATAACAATCAGTCTAACAGATTTCTATATAGTTTATTTATTAATTGTATTGAGAAAGATATATAGCTCTTTGATATCTTTCTTGATTGGGTCTCACTTTTAAGTTGGTTCTCTTATAATTATATTAGAGTTTAGTGCATACAGATTTCCGAAGGAAATATTGGGTGTGGTTGTTATACCCCGCGTTTTCATTTGGTATCAGAGCAGGCAAACACGCTAAGAACTCATAAGTCTGTGTTTGAAACAATCTGATTATTATGGATGAGTCTATATCTAATTAGGTACCTTTTAAGAACTTACCACAAAGCTTGGATTCACCTAAGAGAATTGTCACATCTAAGTCAATATCTAAAAATTCTCTAGATGTAGAAACTGTTGATTACGGGGAAACACGCCTAGAAGAATAGTTAGATGAACTTTCTGATGAATGTGACTTATATATTGATAGCACAACAAGAGAAAGTGGTGATTGATAACCAGCAGAAGTTAGTAGCGATGGGCAGTCGAGATCAAGAAGAGTATGAAAGGGAGAAGAATTATTACAATCACGGAGGAAATAACAAAATCCAAAGACTTGATCAACCACAAGAAACATATGGTGGTCAGAGGCAAAACAATTTTAGAGGTCAAGGTAATCACAAGATAATATGGGAAGAAATTAAGATGCCATCTCTAAATGCTAGTATAGAAATTTTTTGGGAAGCTATCATTCTGATGGAAAACATACCATCACCATGGAATATGGGAAAAGAGCCGCATCCAAATAATCGAAGTCAAGAATTTTATCCTTACCATCACTTTCATGGTCACACAGTAAATGATTACAGGAATGTAAAAAGAATAATTTTAAGGATGATTGACCAAGGAAAGTTAAATCACTTTCTAGTAGGACATCCACAGTCTCAGTGATTGCCTCCAGCACCACAAATTCGCAGAGTGAATACTTTAAAAGGAGCAGAAACATTGGTGATTGAAGTTGGAGATAAGGTGAAGAATTGGTTTTGTAATTCTATTGTACTTTATACAGAACTATTGAAGATTTCCATGATAACATTCTAAGCAGAGTCTTCGCGAGAGACACATATGGCAGAGAAATAATTAATATAGCGAGTGCCTCGCCATTAGAAGAATGGCAAAAGCAAACTATATCTTTCACTGCACAAGAAGTACCAGAGCCTAGCGAGCAGCACGATAACCCATTGGTGGTAAGATTAGAAATAGATCCAAAGCAGATGAAAGAACAAGATGAAGAAAATGATGATGCAAATGAAGATTCTTGGGCCATCAACAGAGTTCTAATAGACACAGGGAGTTCAGTTGACATATTATTCTATCATACCTACAAAACCATGGGTGGAAGAGACGAAGATCTAATACCATCAACGTATAAAATATATGGTTTTAATGGTACTGCTAACAAGCCCAAAGGGGAGATTACAATGCGAATTCCATTAAAGGGAATATCTTCTACAATCTTATTCTGTGTTGTTGACATTGAATCACCTTATAATGCTTTGATTGGCAGACCTTGGTTGCATGGGATATTAGGTGTGGCATCAACTTATCATCAATGCATTAAGTTTCCACATCCAAAGGGAGTTGGAGTCATTAAAGGAGATTGGGGAGAAAGCAGGAAATGTTATGAAATTGACATGAAAACTTGTGAGGAAAGATCCGTGAGGAATATAAGTTGGACACAAAACATCAAACAGAAACAAAGAGGTGACAAATTAATGGTTGATGCAATAGAACAACGACAAGATGAAATGTTGCGATATCAAAGAAGTGAAAAATTAATGGTTGGAGGCGAGTGGCCCGCAAATTAAGAGAAAATATAAAAGCGCAACAAGAAGGAAGCAATAGAAAGTAGTAAGTAGAAAGGTAAAATGATGAAATTTAGAGAAGCTTATGAATGATTTGTTTGAATAGAATGTAATTGAAAAGAGTACTATGTTTGAAAGAATTGCAAAATTTTACAAGAAGAAAGAAGATCAAAGAAGTGAAATTTTATCAGAGTTACAATACTCGCGAGAAGCGCGAATAAAATTTCGCAGAGATTAATAGAATAGGAAGAACCTTTATGGCGTACACCCTAGTTCGTGGATACAATTTCGCAAGTAGAAAATGTAAGACCTAATATTGCTTCATATAAGGAGGTATCTCTTTACATGATTCAGGGATAAGGTTATACCATTGTTGGAACCTGGGTCATGCGGATGTTGGGGTTAAAAAAAACCTATCCAGGAGAGAGATCTTGGATTTCCAACTATATAAGGTTATACCCTGGTTGGACGACTGAGAATCTCTTCTAAGAAGTGCAGAGTATGACCAAGGCTCCGAGGTACATGGTTGAGACAAGGGTGCCCGGGGCGTACGAAACTACCCTGGACATTCTTGGTAAGTCTTGGCTATGATGCACTTGGCCTGAAGAACACTTAGGGTGCAGTCTTGTAACTATAAGCCATATAGGCATAAAGGACAAGAGGTTGTGAAAATAACTGGTTGTTGGCAAATCCGGATGGGAGGAGCTAGTCTTGTATGGCCGATGTGCCCTCCTTGAAGGGGAAACCAGGGGGAAGATAAGGGCGGCACCCTCTATTAGGGAGATGATAAGTATCTAAAGACGGAAATGTCATGGGGCTTTATGATCCCAAGAACATTTAGGCCTGTCATATTGTCGCGTGACAAAAATTATACAGAGGCAACAAGCCCTAAGAGAAACGTTAAGATGAGATCAATGGGTTTTTACATGAAAGTGTAAAGACGTCCTGCGATTTCATCGCAAGACGGTGATAGGTGTGTAAAAACACCTCTCTAAGTATCGATTGGTTATGCTTTCTTAGCTAGTTTTCTTGCAAAATTGTATTATTAGCTTCGTTTTATATTTTATGGGAATTTTGGAGCTTATTCCCGAAAAGAACAAGAAATCGTCCAATTAGCCGCAAGAGGCGGAATTATCGCGTGGGCATATTTTTCAAATAATGCTAATGAACTTAATGGGTTGGAGGTACCGAATCCGTTGTTTACAACATGGGCTTAATATGGGTTATATGGCTCACATACATTTGCTAGAAGAAAAGAAAGTGTAAACTCTATTGAGTTACATCAAGGGGAGCCCACATGTGTGCTGGTGGAAGAAATGTATGGGTGGAGCATGATGATATTTTGGGTATGTCAGGAAATAAGAATGGGTTGTTGTCGTCTCCTAGGTAGTGGCATGCATGGCCGTGGTATAACCCATGCATCCGAGGAAATGGGAGTCTTATGATGGTTGCTGGGTTCCTGGGACTGAGGAGAATGGAGCTTAGAGAGCTTGGTCTATTTGAATGATGGCTGTTGTTTCCCAGTAGTGAGAGGTAATGATGTTGTTCACATATTGATGTTGGCAGTGATGATGCTTGAGCTCGAGATGCTGGGTAAGACATGGGAGTTACACTAGGACTGAGCTTGGAAATGGATGGCAGCAGCAAGAGCTCGACAGTTTGGCAGCAATGACGAGTAGTGACGCTGGAAGGAGGAGCTGAGCTCGTGAACTGTTGGAAGACGCTGCAGATGTAGTTCGAGCTGGTGATGTAGCAGTAACGAGTTAATGATATGAGATGTTGTGACTTGCAGTTAACGGATTAATGGTTCATTGTGGAATATAGAAGTTGGTATCAGTTTGTAGAGCTCGTGGTGATGTGATGCTCTCGGTTGAGATGAAAGGAGAGAATGGATTTTTATGAGAAATAAGGAGAGGTTGCTGATGCTGCATACTATGGTAGTGAGGACAATTTGTACGTGATGAGACAGATATAAAATTCATTGGACGTGCATGGTTGTGATGGCAGTGATGCTGACGACTAACGGTGATGGTCACTGCTGTGGATGGTGAGTGATACGCTGCTGTCAGAGGGAGAAGCTCGAGTTGGATTCTGCAGATGGGAGTTTGAGAAGGAAAGTGATGTGAAACACAGAAGATAACTGAGACTCGATTCACTAATGGTGACTGCCAGATGGTGGAGGTTTTAGGATTGTCACTATGGAGAAGAGGTCAGTGATGAGCGATTCTGTGATGATGAACAGTTCATGTTGTTCTGAAGAGTACGAGTTGAGCATGGGAAGATTGATGCTGCCATTTGCTAAAGATGGCAGTGACAACTTGGCGAGTTTGGAGTATAAGTTCAGAGACAGATAGATCTGCTGGAAGCTCGAGGAGAGGTGCTGACGGACTTGGCTTGTGCCACAGAAGGCTTTGTGCATGGCACTGATGGAAAATGGCTGTGACTTGGAGCTCGAGTCTACTCAGAGAAGCTGGTCGTGAAATGATGAAGAGAATCTGAGCTGTAGCATCAGCGATGAAGAGTGAAGCAGTCGACAATGAAGTTCAGCATGATTTAGTTTCTGTTAGTGAAGCTGGCACTAATGAGTCACGGACTGGGTTTGGTGTGACGTGAAGTAAACAACGAGATAATGGGCTGGGCTTCCTTGCAAGCCCTCTTGGCTATTGCAGCCAATTTATATGCGAACAAGAAATGGGCCGGCTAGATTAGTTGAGTGAGCCCAATAGACTATTTAAGGCTGCGGCTCTTTCAAGCCTTGACGGGAAGGATGTTTCAAATTTGGCCGTGAGTTGTGACTTTGGCAATTCTTCTTTGGTCCGAGATTTGATGCACGTGACATAATTCTAAGGAGGTGCACATTCCTATTTTATCTAGGTTTCCTAGTTATCTTAAAGAAGAGGTTACAAAACTCTATATATAGGGAACCCTAGGAAAAAATTTAGATATCTTCTTGAGATATATCTTCTTGAGATATATCTTCTTTTCACCGTTTTTCTCCCCCTTAGGGGGAGAACTATCTCTTTTCTATATTCTTTTTATATTGTAAGGATGAATTCAAAGTTCTAATGTGAAGCTCAATTATTTTGCAAGTTTGTTTCAAGTTTTAAATTGATTCATTGTGGATTGTTTTTACTATATCGAATGTTTATGATTGGTTCTTAGATTTGTTTGGGTGCGCAACCAGATTAGTTTATTAATCATTCTAATGCTAGTAGAGAGGTGAGTCGACCCGTAATTGTCTCTTATCTCCTACACAAGTAGAAATCGCAAGACCTTACGGAGGGATTCTGTGGAGCAATTGCGAGTAAAGAAAACACCAGTAAGTGGACCGAGCGTACCGAGTTTAACTGCTGGGATCAAACCTAAATTCACAAATCTTAATGCGTTCTGGGAATTACATCTTGTAGTCGAGCGCTTCCGTGTCAAGGTGGTTCTTTTGAATAGAATCCGGTAGTCGAGCGCTTCCGTATCCGGTGATACAAGGAGTTTTAGGGGATTGCTAAGCGTACCTGCTTTCCTACGGTTGGTGACAATTGTTTCTAACAAGAGATAAACGGGTACAATGTTGAGTTAACGGTTAGTAACGGCGAAAGATTTCTTCAATATCTTTATCTTTTTATCCTTCTTTTATTTTTTCGCTAATTTAGATAACATATCAATTGCATTACTCTTCGTGGGAACGATCTCTTACTACCGCTATATTATATTTAATTAGTGGGAAATATCTTTTTATTTTGTTGAGTAAACGACGCTCACCAAAATTGGCGTCGTTGCCGGGGAGTAATTGTTAATTGGTATGTTATTTTTTTTTGGCGTAAAGGTTTTGTGGGTATATCTCTCGTAAGCCCTCACGAGACTATAAATCGTCCACTAGGGACATCTAGGGGTTTAAAGGCCTGTTATTCATGCTAAGAGTAACCGTATCCTCACGACATGGAGTTGTATTTTATTTTTGTTTCGTTTTGTTTGCTCGAGGACTAGCAAAGTTTGGGTGTGGGGGAATTTGATAGGTGTGTAAAAACACCTCTCTAAGTATCGATTGGTTATGCTTTCTTAGATAGTTTTCTTGGAAAATTGTATTATTAGATTCGTTTTATATTTTATGGGAATTTTGGAGCTTATTCCCGAAAAGAACAAGAAATCGTCCAATTAGCCGCAAGAGGCGGAATTATCAAGTGGGCATATTTTTCAAATAATGCTAATGAACTTAATGGGTTGGAGGTACCGAGTCCGTTGTTTACAACATGGGCTTAATATGGGTTATATGGCTCACATACATTTGCTAGAAGAAAAGAAAGTGTAAACTCTATTGAGTTACATCAAGGGGAGCCCACATGTGTGCTGGTGGAAGAAATGTATGGGTGGAGCATGATGATATTTTGGGTATGTCAGGAAATAAGAATGGGTTGTTGTCGTCTCCTGGGTAGTGGCTTGCATGCCCGTGGTATAACCCATGCATCCAAGGAAATGGGAGTCTTATGATGATTGCTGGGTTCCTGGGACTGAGGAGAATGGAGCTTAGAGAGCTTGGTCTATTTGAACGATGGATGTTGTTTCCCAGTAGTGAGAGGTACTGATGCTGTTCACATATTGATGTTGGCATCGATGATGCTTGAGCTCGAGCTGCTGGGTAAGCCATAGGAGTTACACTAGGACTGAGCTTGGAAATGGATGGCAGCAGCAAGAGCTCGACAGTTTGGCAGCAATGACGAGTAGTGACGCTGGAAGGAGGAGCTGAGCTCGTGAACTGTTGGCAGACGCTGCAGATGTAGTTCGAGATGGTGATGTAGCAGTAACGAGTTAATGATATGAGATGCTGTGACTTGAAGTTAACGGATTAATGGTTCATTGTGGAATATAGCAGTTGGAATTAGTTTGTAGATCTCGTGGTGATGTGATGCTCGCGGTTGAGATGAAAGGAGAGAATGGGTTTTTATGAGAAACAAGGAGAGGTTGCTGATACTGCATACTATGGTAGTGAGGACGATCTATACGTGATGAGACAGATATAGAATTCATGGGACGTGCATGGTTGTGATGGCAGTGATGCTGACGACTAACGGTGATGGTCACTGCTGTGGATGGTGAGTGATACGCTGCTGTCATAGGGAGAAGCTCGAGTTGGAGTCTGCAGCTGGGAGTTTGAGAAGGAAAGTGATGTGAAACACAAAAGATAACTGAGACTCGATTCACTAATGGTGACTGCCAGATGGTGGAGGTTTTAGGATTGTCACTATGGAGAAGAGGTCAGTGATGAGCGATTCTGTGATGATGAACAGTTCATGTTGTGCTGAAGAGTACGAGTTGAGCATGGGAAGATTGCTGCTGCCATTTGCTAAAGATGGCAGTGACAACTTGGTGAGTTTGGAGTATAAGTTCAGAGACGGATAGATCTGCTGGAAGCTCGAGGAGCGGTGCTGACGGACTTGGCTTGTGCCACAGATATGCGTTATGTTGCATGGAAGTCTGGAGTTAAGGGTGAAGGCTTTGTGCATGGCACTGATGGAAAATGGCTGTGACTTGGAGCTCGAGTCTACTCAGAGAAGATGGTCGTGAAATGATGAAGAGAATCTGAGCTGTAGCATCAACGATGAAGAGTGAAGCAGTCGACAATGAAGTTCAGCATGATTTAGTTTCTGTTAGTGAAGCTGGCACTAATGAGTTATGGACTGGTTTTGGTGTGACGTGAAGTAAACAACGAGATAATGGGATGGGCTTCCTTGCAAGCCCTCTTGGCTATTGCATCCAATTTATATGCGAACAATAAATGGGCCGGATAGATTAGTTGAGTGATCCCAATAGGCTATTTAAGGTTGCGGCTCTTTCAAGCCTTGACGGGAAGGATGTTTCAAAAAATTTCGTGAGTTGTGACTTTGGCAATTCTGCTTTGGTCCGGGAGTTGGTGCACGGGACATAATTCTAAGGATGTGCACATTCCTATTTTATCTAGGTTTCCTAGTTATCTTAAAGAAGAGGTTACAAAACTATATATATATGGAATCCTAGGCAAAAATTTAGATATCTTCTTGAGATATATCTTCTTTTCACCGTTTTTCTCCCCCTTAGGGGGGGGGAACTATCTCTTTTCTATATTATTTTTATATTGTAAGGATGAATTCAAAGTTCTAATGTGAAGCTCAATTATTTTGCAAGTTTGTTTCAAGTTTTAAATTGATTCATTGTGGATTGTTTTTACTATATCGAAGGTTTATGATTGGTTCTTAGATTGGTTTGGGTGCGCAACCAGATTAGTTTATTAATCATTCTAATGCTAGTATATAGGTGAGTCGACCCGTAATTGTCTCTTATCTCCTACACAAGTAGAAATCGCAAGACCTTACGGAGGGATTCTGTGGAGCAATTGCGAGTAAAGACAACACCAGTAAGTGGACCGAGCGTACCGAGTTTAACTGCTGGGATCAAACCTAAATTCACAAATCTTAATGCGTTCGGGGAATTACATCTTGTAGTCGAGCGCTTCCGTGTCAAGGTGGTTCGTTTGAATAGAATCCGGTAGTCGAGCGCTTCCGTATCCGGTGATACAAGGAGTTTTAGGGGATTGCTAAGCGTACCTTCTTTCCTACGGTTGGTGACAATTGTTTCTAACAAGAGATAAACGGGTACAATGTTGAGTTAACGGTTAGTAACGGCGAAAGATTTCTTTAATATCTTTATCTTTTTATCCTTCTTTTATTTTTTCGCTGATTTAGATAACATATCAATTGCATTACTCTTCGTGGGAACGATCTCTTACTACCGCTATATTATATTTAATTAGTGGGAAATATCTTTTTATTTTGTTGAGTAAACGACGCTCAACATAAGACGTGGAAAAATGTAAATACGTCCTGCGATTTTGTCGCAGAAAGAAAAATGTGGCAAAATAAGACCTTTAACTAGGAAGGCATAATAAGACCACAAGATTAAATGATTGCGATAGTGACGCATAAATTATGAGGTTTGCGATATTTACGCAGAAATAAAAAAATATGCAACTGTTGCTAGCGATATTATCGCAGATATTGAGGCAACATCTATCTAATCTCTACTCAATTTTTTCATATTGCAGATGAATAATAGAGGCAAGTATGGGAATCCATAGAACGATGAAATTATTATTCATCATCATATGATAAAATTGCATAGACATTATTATGACACATTTATGCAGATAGTTAAAGGGTAATAATTATGTTGATTAATTATGTTGCAAAAAAAGAGTTGTTTTATAATTCATACAGATGGAAGCAAAAGAAATTTATACAAAAAAAAAAGAAGGAAATTTACAAGATTGGAGAAACTCGCAGTAATATTGCAGGAAGAAGGAAATAAGTATACAAAAATTACAAGGAAGACAAAAAGAAGAAACAAAACTAATTAGATCCATCACCATCATCTTCATTAGATTTTTCCCCCTCACCATATTTTTCTTCATTATCATTATTATATTCATCATCATATTCCTCAGCTTCACTATCGGAAATAACAAGGTTTGGAGTTTTTTCTGGAATTTCCTTTGCAAGATTAGGATATGTAGAATGAGGAATGTCGTGATCATCACAAACCAGTTTAATGGATTTATTGCGAACATCAATAAGAGTGGTACTAAAGTTCGCGGTAGTAATCCTTAATTGATCTTTCAGTCGTGAATACTTCTCGTTGCGAGCAGCAAGACTACTTGCGAGTTGACTCTTGTCAGTTTCAAGTTCCCCAATTCTTTCAAGATATCTCTTTTCAGCTTCTGCAAGTATATAACAACAAGTTGAAAATTTTGCAAGGAAGAACAATAAAAACAAGAAATTAATAAGGAAGGATGACTAACAACCTTCTCTTTCAGAAATCATATCTTTAATTAAAGCCGCTTGTTCAACATGAAGACTAACATCGACACCTAAGTTATTTCTGGCATTATCAAGAACCTTCGCAGCCCAAGCAAACTCATCATCACTATTAATAAGAAGAGGAGAGCGAACTTGAGTTTCCCTCGTAAGAAGATCTTTATTCTCGTAGATAAGTTTATCTCTTTCCATTTGAATAATAAGAAGAGTTTTATGAAAATCTGATAGGGCCTTGGTGCCATTTTTAACAACACGATCTTTCTCGTCAATAAGATCACTATTCCTTTTTCTTAATCTATTGACTTCTTCCTTTGAATTAAGATAAAGGTGCTTAAACTTATTGGTTAAACTTAAATTGAATTTGTGCTCAATCTTTAAGAGATTAAGTTTGGATTTAAGTTCATCTAAAGAAATAGATCTAATCTGATCGTCTGAGAAACTACTTAAAGAACTATTAAGGCGAGCAAGAAGGGTATTCTCATCTACAGGTTCAGGAAAAGATTGGAGGAATGTAGCCTCATCAGTAAGACTATAAATATTTTTAAATTAAGAATGGTTGCTTGAATAAGCTGCGATAGGGTAAGAAGAATTAAAAGAGAAAAGAAATAAATCATACCATAGAGTTGTTGATTAGCTTTGTCAAGATTAGAGATTTTTTGTTTATTAACTGAAGATTCAGTCTCCAACTTCTTATTCTTCTCGCGAAGATTAGCAAGTTTAGATTTCATTTGTTCATTCTTCTCGCAAAGATTAGTGAATTCAGATTTTAGTTCTTCATTCTTTTGGCGAAGAACAACATTCTTCTTATGAGAAAATGCACGCCTTTTGTCCAAATCAGAGGCAACAACAAATGAAGCTCTTCCAACCTGCGAGAGAATAATATAAGTAAAGGATTGGCGATGGAATAAATACATAAACAGGTTGAACAAATGAAAACATACCAGGGTACCAAGAGAATTTAAGAGACTAGGAGTCAGCGATCTTGAGATTCCTTGAAGAGAATCATTATCTACCAATATGGGAGCATCGCAGACTTTGGCGAGAGCCTGGGATGTCCCATTAAGAACTTCATCTCCATGATTATTAGCAATACCATGAGTAATATCGCCAAAAATCTTGGATAATTGAGCCATTGAAGACTCAGAAGAGGAAGAATCTTTCATGGAAGGAATGTCATTGTCATCAGCAAAATCATCATCATTGTTGTCCTTATCAAAATCAACACTTGAATTCTCTGGAATAGATTGAGGAGTTGAAGAAGAAGAGAGTTGGATTTTTCTTTTCTTTAAGGGAGGATCATCAGACTCCTCACTGCGAGGGGCAGTAGGCTTCCATTTGGGAGGAGCATTAGATTTCCCCTTTCGATCAATTGAAGATTTCACCTTGGTTCTTGGTTCTATTGGTTCTAATTCTTCGATTACCTGCGAGCACAGATAAAGATAAGAAATAGGGGCAACAATATATTGTTAAGATTTTTAAAGAAATATTTCTTACTTCATCTGTGAGTAATTGAAGAGCTGAACGAGTAGCAGGTTTCCTAAACTTCTCATAGTTGGCCTTCAATCTCTCAATCTAATAAAAAGGCATAATCAGCGAGAGCTTAAAGATACGAAAATCAAAGAAAAATAATAAAAAAAACTTGTTATTCAAATAACTAAGGAGAACATACTTCTTTATCTTCCTCAGGCCAATAGAACACCCATGTATGGTATTTCACGAGATTTGCAGGCAAAGAATGGGTGCCAGAAATATACGGACCTTCTAAAATTAGAGGAAAAATAAACCACTTGTCATCGCTGGAATGGCGAGGACCTTGATTGTTATTTTTATGCCAATCAATATCTAACATAAGAGCTTTATCATCAACAATCTTATATTTCTTTTGCAAGCGGACACCCCAAAAAGTGTGATCTCTCTTCATGGGGATTATGTCATAGTTGATGAAGAAATTATCCACAATATACATCGTGGGAATGATTGTAACATCCTTGAATTGAGGATTCTTCGCAGTATCAGGGTAGCGAGATCCTTTATCGGCACCGCGAGAAGCATATTCAAGTAGTAATCGAATACAATCTCCACCCAATTGATATACTGCTCGCGAGAACTTCTCGTGAGAAATTATTTCATAGAATAAGGGAAGTTTCGGGTCATAGAGAGGAATGGGAAGACCAGCTTCAAGCTGACCTAGCGATACTATAACTTTATCACGAGAAAGTTGATGATCAGAAAATAATTTGATGGAAAGTTTGGATTTGGGGTTTTGATCTGGAATTATAGACAAAGTAAAACCTTTACTTTTGAGTTTTTCTCGTATCTCACCAAAAGCAGCCAAATTTTTCGTACCAGCGTCAACCATTTTTTGAGTATGGGAATGAAGAAAAAAGGTTGAAAATAAGAAAGAAATCGCAACAACAACAGATGCGCAATTTACGGAAGAACAGTGAACTTGCAGAGAAGTTACTGGGAGAAAGAAGAAGAAAGTAAAAAGAGGAAAAGAAAAGAATGAAAGGAGTATTTATAGAAGAAGGAAAATTCTCGAGAAGATAAATAATGATCGCAATTAATGCAACGAAAGGACATGAACGGTTAGATTGCAGCAGTTTAAACGGACGTGTCAAAAATTGAATGGAAGAAAAAGTACGTGAAGACAGCTGGAGAAGAATACAGAAACGTGTCAAAGCAAAAGAATGTAAAAATATAAACACTTGCGGCATTAAAATAGTTTCAGTTCTTATGATATTTTCCTCCTTAGCAGAAAATACATAAGAAGAGGCAAGATGTAGGACCATAATATCGCTACAATGGTATTCCAACGAATAACAACATCTCTACGAGAACATCGTGAGTTCTTTAACAACACTTGGCAAGTGTCACAGAATAGGATAAAGAATGACATAATGGCTGACGATTGAAGAAACGTGAAACTAGCATGTTTATATTGCGATGGTCACAAAGCTTGCGAGAATGAACATTATAGCTGTCGCGATACGATCGCAGAGTAAATCCGAAAGAAAAGGAAAACTTAGCTGTCATCCACTATGTAAATTCCTATATAAAGGGTCCCACTAGATCCAGAAAAGGATGATGTATTTTTTGAGAATTGAGAAAGTCTTGAGGAGAGAGAAATTTCAAGAGAAAAATTGTATTCTTGAGTTCTTACATTTCTTGTAAACATTTCTGAAAATTAAATAGTAAAGTGTCATTTTTAATCTTTAAATTTGAGTTGATTATCATAAATTCTTAACAAGGGTGTAGTGTAGGATTTCCTTCAACTACACGAACACAGTGGCCAGGTTCTAAAATCGGTAAGTATGATAATTCATACTCATGAACTCAGGTTCGTTTGCGAACTAAAGTCCCTGGAACTTTAATGAAATAAGGTATGCGAACTTGTTTTGCAAACTGAATATGTTTCAGATTATTCATGGATATTTCTATGAGATAATGAACATTTGAACAACTTTCTTAAAGCACATTTAGATTCATTTTATTATCTATCATGATTGACTGATCATCATATTTGATCTAGAAGTGTTAGATGAATATGTCTAAAACCATAAGTGTTCATACGGCTAACTTCGATTTAACTGTTATCGAGCCAACTGTTATACACATTTAGGTATGGTTGATTCATATCTAAATATAGGTATATTTCATTTGTGTGTATTAAGATAATACCATCTAACGGTGGAGATTGATTGCTTATTTTCTAAGCAGACTTAGCTTGGATCTTAAATTAGGAGTTCATCTAACGGTGAATATCAATTGCTTTGTTACTAAGCTATTTTAGCTTTGATTGTAAGCATGGGATTAGTGAATCTAGATCCATATATTTTTTATATAGATGCGTATTCTAATCTTACTTTTTTTTTATCATGTTGAGTTTAATCTTCTCTAAAATTTTCTCGAGATTATCTCCGATAGATGAGATATAAAAAGTCATCGCAACAATTCTTCATCTCAGACTCTTGTGATTCTGCAATAACTTCTTATGTTAATCAGTTAGGTTATTGTGAGGTGACTAATATTTCTAGGATGCTATTCGGGAGTATAAGACCGGATTATTAGCTGAGTTTCCTGTACACCTTGATCTTTATCTTAAGACGAAAATAACAACCAGAATAGACTTATCTGTGGGAGACACATTTTTTTATAAGTCTTCCACTTTGGATCCTAGCAACTCTTAGTTGTGGGTGAGATCATCTAAGAGAATCAAGTGTTCAAAGTCCTGCTAGGATTCAAGAGGCGTAAGGAATGTGACTGTACCTTAATCGGTGGGAGACTTGGTTAGGGCTCAAATACATTCCAGTCCGAAGTTAACTTGTAGTAGGCTAGAGTCTGTAGCGGCTTAATACAGTATGGTGTTCAAATATGGACTAGGTCCTGGGGTTTTTCTGCATTTGCGGTTTCCTCGTTAACAAATTTTTTGGTGTATGTATTATTTCTTTTTCTAATTATATTTTTTTTACATAATTAAAATATCACAGGTTGTGCGTAGTTTAATCATAGTTAATAAATCCAATCTTGTTTGTTGGATATGACTTGATTAACACTCGGACATTGGTCTTTGGTACCATCTGAGTTATTCTCATAACAACCAGTCTCATGGATTTCTATCTAGTTGATTTACTGATTATATTGAGAGAGAAAGAGAGAGATAAAGTTGTTTGATATCTTTCTTGATTGAGTCTCACTTTTAAGTTGGTGCTCTCGGAATTATATTAGAGTTTAATCCATACAGATTGCCGAACGAAATATTGGGTGTGGTTATTATACCCTCGCATTTTTAGATAGAAATCACAAAGTTCTCTTCGTCTCAACTTTTGTAATTCCGCAAGTTTTATACTTATGAGGTGAATAATAATCTAGGCTACAATTCGGGTTGCATAAGTTTGGATTTTGAGGATAGCCAGACTTTGTCAAGTTCCTATCGATTTTCATCACCTTGATACTATGTTTGATCTGATCATCCATTTCGATCGTAAATCAAGAAATCAATTAAAGGCTTAATCTGTGGGAGGAATATTTGGTTTAAAGTCTTCAATTGAGTTGAAGCAACTCTTAGTTGGTATGACATCATCTAAGGGAATTAATTGCGCAGAATCCTGCTGGGATTTAAGAGGCGTAAGGAGTGCGACTGTATATTTACCAGTGGGATACCTTTTAGGGATGAACTACATTCTAGACCGTAATTATTTGTTAGTGGGCTAGTGCATGTAGCGGCTTAATATAGTTTGGTGTTCAATCTGGACCTGGTCCCGAGATTTTTCTGCATTTGCAGTTTCCTCGTTAACAAAATTTCCGTGTCTGTGTTATTTCTTTTTCCGCATTATATTGTTTATCTTTATAATTGAAATATCACAGTTTGTGAGTTGATAAATTACATTAGATACGTCCGACCTAGTTTGTTGGATACGCCTTGAATGATCCTTAGATATTGGTCTGTGGTACCATCCAAGAACTCTATTTGTAATTAGGTTCACGGATTCAATTTTGCAAACTTTCTAATCACGAGAGAGATGGAGATATAACTCTAGTCACTTTCCTTGATTGAGGTTTTACTCTCGGAGTTTTGTTGAGTTTGTCCATACATATTTCCTACAAAATAATTAGTGATGTATTTTGGTACCCTAGTGTTTTCACTTAGTTCACCAACATTGCTCATCTCGAATTCCTTGCGAAGAAAGATTTGAAATTCTTTAGAAAGTTTTTCATAAGTAGATCCATAAATTATGTCATCCACATAGATTTCAGTAATAAGTACATCTTCCCCACTCCATTTGGTAAACATAGTCTTATCATATCCACCTCTTGAGAATCCTTTTCGAATGAGTGAAGTGGTAAGTCTTTCGTACCATGCTCGAGGTGCTTGATTTAATCCACGCAATGTGAAAAGACGAGGGTACCCAAATATACCACAATCTTTTTATTTCAACCTATAAGTCCTCTACCGAACATGATCGTCTATGGACAAAGTCGAGGCAATCCGAAAATTCGGTTCACACTTCGTGTGATCCTCTATGGATACTAGATCGAGACAATACAACAACAAAGTGTGTACTTGATAATATGTTCGGTAATAACCAAACTCTATAGGATCACTATCAAGCATTGCGGAGTTAACGTAAAATGAAATTTACTTTAATTATAATAAAATAAAACAATTATAATTTGGAAAAGTAAAGTGAATGGCACAGCAAGATTTTGTTAATGAGGAAACCGTAAATGCAGAAAAACCCTGGGACCTAGTCCAGTTTTGAATACTCTCAGAATTAAGCCGCTATACAAAATCTAATACCAACTTCGTATAGTTGAGACCAAGCAGAATACCTCTATCTACTTAGTTCCTTTAGTATCCCTGCGCTTTCGACTTCTAGAGTCATGCACATGAATATCAAGTCCTTTGGATCGTATTCCAAACATCAAAAGAAGAATATATTTGGTAACCACTCTTATAAATCTTGCTACAAGATATAAATGAGTCATTGACAAAGGCTCTTCCGTTTAATCTAATAAAATCATTTTTCTGGTTATATCAATCTCACTTTAACTACCGAAATTGTCAAGTAGAGATTCACACTCAATCAATATAGATCTCAAAGAGAAATATAGAGAATGACAATCTTACACAACTAATCCATCAGATATATCAAAGATAAACTGATTCTAGTTGGATACTAGCCGATCAAGGTTTGTGCATAAAATTCACAAGATACGAAAACTAATATGAAATCTTATTCGTCTTCAAATCTTCTTTTATCTTCAAAACCTGCACAACACCACTTGAATCTCTTGTGATCAATCACACACACAGAATGTTATCTGTTAACAATGGATTATCACAAGATGTATCTAACAACAGTTCTAAATATCCCGTCGATACTTTGATCTAGTCTGAGTGAATCTTATATCAGAAGAGAATATCCAAGCATAAACAAACTAGGTGCAATCAAAGTTTCAACAACTGTTAGTCAATCAAAACAAATCGAAAACAAATAAAACTGCAATTATCTAGTTTTCCACCAACGGTACTTGTAGAGCTTCTTGATTCCACAGAAGTCTTGAAACGAGCGGACGTAAGATATTTCACCTAATTAGGATATTAACCTCTCCGAATAGAAGGATCCACCAGAAATAACATCAAATGAAGTTTGCCTCGCTCTTAGGATAGTTATCTAGAAATTCAAACTTAGGTATTTATAAACCAAGGATGTTTGGACACCGAGGAATTCCCAAACCGAAAATATTCTCAAGATATGCAATGAATGTCAAAATTAGGTTTTCATATTTCCATTAAATGCTTGTCCAATATTTCTGAAATCTATCAATAAAAAATCTCCAATTAGTAAATGCACATTACTAATTTTTATTCTCTAGGGACATGCATTAATTGTTGGTAATTAAAGCATATAAAATCAAAAACCTTAATTAAAAGGTTCCTAATTTATTTCGGCACAAGATCACCTTGAGTACCAAGGAATATCTTAGAACAATAAATGACAAGATTTATTGCTCATGTTCAAAGTATGTTGACATCTTTTCACTGCAAATCCTTATTTCATATTTACATGGATTTTCTTTCTTGGAATCCGTTATATCACACTTCATACGAATATTAAGGTTAATAAAAACTGAAATCATACATCTCATAAATCCAATTTGCAATACACCATAAATATTCAAAAGAAAATCACGTATTTAGATTACCTCAATATTGTAGGAAATTAAATTATGAAACCAATGCAAAAAGAATGAGGTCATTCCGAGTTCGGACAAAGAAGTTATGAGCAAAACGGTTTTACACTACTTCGTATGGACCAATCACACCAATCACTAGGAATAGTTACGGTGATTTACTTGTGATGGGTCATACCAATCACCAGGACCAGTTACGGTGATTACTTATGATGGGTCATACTAATCACCAGGACGGTTCACAACATTAATACACACACGGAACTATTTTAGACATAACTTTTGCATTACAATGTCCGAATTCAATGATTTTTGGCTCGTTTTAACCGTAAAAACAAGAGCTACACATATAAGACCTTTAGATATCAACATCATAAACTTAAAATTACCATTTCTATCAAAAGATCAAATATATATAGAGAAGGTATGAGTATAGAAGAAAAGAAATCTCCTTAAAGATGTTAATTAGTCACATAATAACCGAGAGTTCATGTGCTCAATACCAAAGAAGACTAGTTTCGACTATAAATAAGGATCTTTTCCATGAGTTTTGGAGAAGGAAAAATTCGGGAGAAATAGGCATTCTAGTAGAGGAGTATTCATAGAGATAGAGCTAGAAAACTTGGGGATTTGTTTTTGTAGGAAATACCATTAGGTCCTACAAATAATATAATAGGATGAGTCTAGTCCATTTGACCCAGTCAAATGTTTGTTTGGTCCTATTTGGTAATATAAATTATAGTTTGGTCCTAAAAATTATTATTTGGTCCTACGATGATGTCATAGATGATGTAAATGTCATACTGTAGTGGCACAAATACCCTTTTGGGACCAAATATATATAAACTAGAAAGAAACCCAAGAAAATATCTAATTTTCAGATTTACTTTCTCTCTCCTCCTATTTTCAGATATAGTTTCTCTCCTCCCCATTTTTTCTTTTTTATGTTGCTGCTCATGAAGACGATGAAGAACGACGAATTTTTTAGGTTTTTCTGCTGCTGTGTATGACCAAGAAGAAGAAAAACACATTACTGCTGATGTTGTTGGCGAAGAAGAAGAAAAAAAAATCTGCTACTGTTGACGAAGAAGAAAAAGATGAAGAAAATGATATTTTATGTTGCTGTTGTTGACAAAGAAGAAGAAAAAGATGAAGAAGAAAAGGACGAAGAAGAAAAAACACATTTTTCTGCTGATGTGTATGACGAAGAAGAAGAAAAAGATTTTTTCTACTGCTGTTGCTTAAGATGAACTTCATTTCTGGAATGAAGTCTGTTTTTTTAGCTTTTTGTATGGACTTCATTCCTGGGAATGAAGTCTGTTTTATTTAGCTTTTTGTATGGACTTCATTCCCAGGAATGAAGTTTGTTTTATTAGCTTTTTGTATGAACTTCATTCATGGGAATGAAGTCTGTTTTATTTAGCTTTTTGTATGGACTTCATTCCTGGGAATGAAGTCTGTTTTATTTAGCTTTTTGTATTGTCTTCATTCCTGGGAATGAAGTCTATTTTATTAGCTTTTTGTATGGACTTCATTCCTGGGAATGAAGTCTGTTTTATTAGCTTTTTGTATGGACTTCATTCCTGGAAATGAAGTCGGTTTTATTTAGCCTTTTGTATGGACTTCATTCATGGGAATCAAGTCTGTTTTTTTACCACGGAAGAAAAGCTACAAAAAAAACAAAAAAAAAACACGGAAGGGTATTTATGTCTATTTAAATTTTTTTAAATAATTATGGACCAAACATTAAAGGCGTTTGACCAAAGGACTAAACAGACATGGGACCACCTAAAAAAGGACCAAACGATATTTTTCCCTTTATTTTTTTTTTTGTTTTACATAATAAATAAACTTGACACGACGGTGAAGTGATTGCTAGATTCGATTCACGGGAGCATCATCTGTTGGTTCCGATAAATCCAAGTGACATTTTATCATCTGCGGAACAGGTATTCAGCACAACCCTTGGGCTATTATTTTGTTTGGTACTTGCTGTGTAATGATATTATCATCATGATGGAATAAATCGAAAAGGTTTTGTCTTCTGTTTACGTATCAAAAGTACTATTTCTCTTCCATACATTAGCTATTAAATTTTCTTTGCATCGTGTCTTGGCTTTTGGCTCATCACCTGTTAGTGTTCTATTAAGTATTCTTGCATCTACGAAATAAAAGAAGTCGTTCATACTAAGTGCAATCATATACGTGTTTAGCAAATTTTCATTAGGCAAGATCCACTTTGATTATGGATGTTTTGTCTTTATCTTCATAGTTTGTGATACATGTGTTTTCATTAAGTTCTAGCTAAGTCATCTACGTACACCAGTATGAATGCTTGATATTTTTTTCGTTGGAATTGGTTGAATTCTGTTCTTGTGGTGTATTGCATGAATCCTGATCGTATCCAGTTAGCGACAAAAGCATTATGTCCCTGTGTGTTTCATGCTGCTATGAGATAATGTGTAGTTCAATAGTTAATAATAATGATAATAATATGTTGATTAGTGGCCAATAGTCAGTACTCGTTCTCTGTTCTATGATTTTCTTCATCTAGATTTTGCATAATAATAATAATAATAATAATAATAATAATAATAATAATAGTGGTTTGATGGGTATTGATTTTGAGTGAAGAATGGGCCCCTAGCTCAGCTGGTCATCCCTGTTCCCCAAAGTTTAATGCACTCCAGGAGGTCTCAGTTTCGAGTCCCCAATGGCGTAATATTGCAAGAATTAACATGGAAGGTAGTGTTAGTTTGTCCCCCTTGTGACACAATCTCAGCCCCCCCCTCCCGCCGTTTCGGCTCCCTTGTCTAGGTTACCCATGAGGCACGCTGGTAGGTTAGCACAGCAACCTGTTCAATTAATATAGTAGTATGTCGTTGGAGCCTAGCTTGTTAGGCTTCCAACTAGTTTCATGTAATAATATTTATCCAATAATAATAATAATAAGGGATAATAATGATTAAAAAAAAGCCTTGCTGGCGCATAATAATAATAATAATAATAATAATAATAATAAATCAGACTTCCCTGCAAGTATCGGTAAACCTTCAGGGGGTGTGAAACTCCTCGGTGGTCCAGTAAGTATGAATTCAGATTTCTGTTGCAGCGTTGTTATGCATCGCGTTGAGAAGACGCTCAAGTTTATGGACAGTATACATGGCCTCAACGACCCCCAATGCGAACTCCTTCTTCTGAGAAGCTGTTCAGGGGTCTCCAAGCTGTACTTTGCATTACGTACAACGCGCCCTGATTTTCTTCATGCTGTGTCCGAACATTTCGACAGTGAACTTATTCAATACTTGCGGCGTTTGGTGGTGGGTGATGGTGCTTTCTTTGGCCTATTTCAACAGCGCCTCGCCACACTACCCATAAAGGAGGGGGCTTGGGCATCCTCACCATGGCAGATATGATGACGTATTGTTATCTTGCCTCTCAAGTGCAGACTCAACATTTGCAGCAGGCCATTTTGAAGAGTCCAGACGCGGCAGAGCTCTCCCCCGGGTTTCATGTTGCATTGCAATTGTTTTTGCGAGCTTGTAAGTTATCTTCTACGGATTTCAACATTAACGATACCGCCCCCCATCACAGAAGACATTGACGGCTATCTACTTTGGAGCGATTCGTGATCAGGTACCTGCTAGCTTTCTTTTATCTCCTCGTGAGTTGACCGTTTGGTAGTGCAATAGAGTTGAACATGCCTTGGATTTCCTTAAAGCTATACCGATACCCGGTTTGGATCAAGCTATGGGACCAAGGAAGTTTAGCTCTGTGCTGCAGTATCGGCTTGCCATCCCTCTTTTTGAGGAGGGTAGCAAATGTTCTTGTTGTGGCAAGCTTATGGACACCTTTGGGGATCATGCCGTTCACTCCGCCAGTGAGGTTGGGCTTAAATTTAGGCACGATCTTGTGAAGGACATCTTAGATGACATGTGCTACCGGGCGGGTGTGGTTGCTAGAAAAGAGGTCTCTTTGGGCATTGTCAATGGTAAGGAATTTCAGCCGGTGGATATTATGGCTTATAATTGGGAGGACGGTAGGGATGTTTGCCTTTATGTCACTGGAGTTTCTCCTTTCACCAGCGCCAAGACATGTAGTTTTATCCCTGGCCATGTCATTTCTGCAGCTGTCTCTCGCAAGAACAATAAATACCTCAATGTCTGCTCTTCGCTTGGATATGGGTTTGGTGTTCTTGCGTTTTCCACTTTTGGGGAGCTGGGGTCAAATTTCGTTATTTTTCTGAAGCGATTAAGGAATTGTATGGCTCGTCATGATGCCAATTTCAAAATGGGCAATTCTCTTTTTTCATAGGGTAGGGATCGTCATTCAAAAGGGTATTGGGGCCCATCTTGTTGCTAGGCTGCCTACCATTGCTTGTAATGTTGATCTTGATATTGAGTTATAATAAAAGATTTCGTGTCCCCTTTTCATAATAATAATAATAATGAACATGCAGTAGGTTCATGTTCGAATCTCCACTCTAACACTATTTTCTACTGACGATGTAAGTTGAACATTTTTCTACTTTATCATAAAAGCCTTGCTGGTGCATAAAAATAATAAATAAATAAATAAATAAAAGGGGCTAAATAAGTTTGCTGAATAAGTTTTGGCAAGAAGGAATGCTAAATAAGTTTGTTGAATACGCAACGGAAGACGTATTCGCACGTTTTCCAAAGCTTGAACAATGCAAACAAGTTGGCAATGCAAGAGTTGCATTGCTATTGTCAAGCTAATTGGCGAAGTGAAGCATATGTGACGCATGAGTAACTAGAGTGAGCTTAAGGAGTTGGCCTCGACAAGTAAAGCCTAAAGAGTTTCCGTGCATTAACTTAGAGTAATAAAAATGCAGGGCCAAGAGGGTTGTACGTTGGCACAAGGCAGAATCCAGTAGGCCAAGACAAGTAGCGCAATAAGGCTCAAGTGACGGTTACAAGTTGGTTACGAGCTTCACAAGCATGCCAATGACGCGTGATGAAGAGGAGCGGTTATAAAGGAGTTTATAATCGTGGGAGAAGAGTTTTAACTTCCAATAGAACAGGTGTTGGACGATTGGCGCAAGTTAAAAGAAAACTGGCCAGTTGGCATAGTAGTTAGCGGTTATGAAACTGCTCCCAGAGACATATGGCTGTCTCTAGCGTGTGTAACGGTTATGCACGGTTTGGCCAAGCAAAGGTACTATATAAATAGTCCCAAGGCATGGGAAATTCGGTAGCTAGCCTGTGTGAGAGTTAGCCTAACATATGTGAGAGTGAAGTTTGCATATGTGAGTGAATATGAGAGTTTTTGTAAGACTTAGACTTGGTTCAGGGAGTGAACAAGTCTGTGTAAGTCCCCAAGTGGGCAAGTTTTGTATTTCTTCCCTTTGATGCAATAAAAAGAGTTGATTATGTCATGTTCTAAGTGTTCTTGGTTGGCTGATTGTTGTTGGTAAAGTATGGCATGAATTGAGTACATTATGGGGTGCATTTGATGAGCTTAGAGAAGAGAAAGAAGGCTATAAAAGACTTCCGCTGATTGACCTGATGTGTTGGCTGTTTGCATAGGTGCAAACTTATAAGGCTGAAGTGCAAGTGGGTGAAGTTCGATTCACAAGACCATTGTGCTGCCGGGTTACACTTTCGCAGAAAATTCTTGGTGAGTTAGAAGGTGTGACAGTTTCGGGTATCAGAGCTTTGTTTGGTGCACAGTTCGTGAATTTGTACCAGTGTGCACTTTGAATTTGTACTTTCCCAAGAGTTCCTCAGAAGAAAGGTCAGGTAACAGGAAGCGCCTCCAAACTACAGCTATTAATCAGGCTCTGGTCAAATGGGGAGAACCTACAGGGTGCCTTGCTTTGCTCGAGGAAATTCTGCAGACGCATAGAGAAATTCATAACGCAAGTAAATCATCCAAACCAAAGAGGAAATCAAACGTCGATACCTGCAGGAAGAAACTAAGTCAGGGACATTATACAGCTGCCATCCGAATCCTTTCATATAATGGAGTAGCACCCCCTGGATTGGAAACCATGCACGAACTTCAAGCCAAACATCCACCAGCACCTCTCCCAACCATTCCTACAGATAGCATTACAGCAGCACCGGTTTCAGTATCTAGCAGGGAAGTGTTGGAGGCTATTAGAAGCTTCCCAAAGGGTACCTCCTACGGTAGGGATGGCCTTCGGGCTCAACACCTACTCGACGCATTAAGCGGACCTGCAGCCGCAGTTTCCGACGACTTGCTTACCTCAATGGCGGGTGTCATTAATCTGTGGTTAGAGGGTATGTGCCCAGCTACTCTTGGAAAATTCGTCGCCAGTGCCCCTTTAACGCCATTACTCAAGCCTGATGGAGGGCTTAGACCCATCGATGTCGGCACTATATGGAGGAGGCTTTGTTCTAAAGTTGCAGCTACGGCAGTGGGAAAAGAAATGGCCAATTACTTAGGCGATTATCAATTCGGAGTTGGAGTTCCCTGTGGTGGGGAAAGTATTCTTCATGCTGCCAACACTCTCATGGACTTCAAAGGTACACACACTAACCTTACAATGTTGTTGGTGGACTTTTCAAATGCCTTTAACATGGTCGATCGTTCAACCCTCATCAAAGAAGTACGTGTTAGGTGTCCTTCTATAGCCAAGTGGGTTGAGTTTTGTTATGCCCAACCTGCCCAACTGTATTACAATGAATTCATCTTATCCTCTGCCCGTGGAGTACAACAAGGAGATCCCCTTGGACCTATTTTGTTCGCGTTGGTGCTGCACCCTCTAGTTCGAAACATCGCTTCCCAGTGCTCTTTGGATATGCATGCATGGTATCTCGATGACGGAACTATCATTGGCGACACATTGGAAGTCTCCAAAGCCCTTAATATAATAAGACAGGAAGGTGCAGCTCGTGGTTTACATTTAAATATCAAGAAGACAGAAATCTTCTGGCCATCTCCGGACCCCAGATGCCTTATGGAAGGTGTATTCCCAGCTGAAATTGGTAAACCAGAGAAGGGAGTAAAACTACTTGGCGGCCCGGTAAGCCTCGACTCCCAATACAGCAGTGACTTAATCATGGCTCGTGTCGACAAAACCATCCATCTCATGGAGTCCATCAAGAAACTACAGGACCCGCAGAGCGAGCTCCTTCTCCTTCGTAATTGCACCGGTGTTTCGCGCCTATATTTTACTCTACGCACGACCAGTCCACATGTTCTACAGACAGCTACTGAACATTACGACCAACACCTTTTTGAGTATCTTCGACACTTAGTAACAGGGGATGGTGCTGGCTTAGCTCCGCTTCAGCAACGTCTTGTTACTCTTCCCATCTCAGATGGAGGCTTCGGCGTCTACACAATGGGAGACACTAGCTACTATTGCTACTTAGCTTCCAATCTTCAAACGCAACAATTGCAAGACGCTATTCTAAGATCAATAGATACAACAGCGCCGAAACATAACTATCGCCAAGCTCTTGAAAGGTACATGGAATTCTGTGGTCTCTCGACATTCAACCTTAACTATACTTCCCCACATCCTATGAAGACATTGGCAGCACAGTTTTTTGAGGTTGTTAAGAGGGAGATACCATCGAAGTTCACATTAACGCCAAGAGACATTATACTGTGGCAATGTAACAAGCAATTTCATGCGATGGATTTCTTGAAAGCTATTCCGATACCTGGTCTTGGTCAGACGTTGGGCCCTCGACAATTCCGAGCTGTTGTTCAATATCGGTTGGGTATCCCACTGTTCCCGGAAGAGTGTATGTGTTCGTGCTGTGGACGTGAAATGGATATCTTTGGAGACCACACCCTACACTGTGCTAGTGAAGTCGGCCTTAAGTTCCGTCACGATCTAGTGCGGGATGTGGTTCTTGACATTTGTTATAGAGCTGGTGTAGCCGCTAGAAAAGAAGCGTCTCTGGGTTTCTCTTCCCAAACCGATAGTTCTCTTAAACCCGCGGACATTCTCATATGTAACTGGGAGAATGGAAGGGATACATGTTTTGATATCACCGGTGTTTCCCCTTTTTCTGGAGGTGGGATTCACAGCTTTGTCCCGGGCAAGGCCATTTCTGCAGCAATTAATCGTAAACGTAGTAAGTATTTGGACACTTGCACAACCCTGGGTTACAATTTCTATGCTTTGGCCTTTTCGACCTTGGGAGAACTTGGAGATGATTTCACCGTCCTGATGAAGAGATTGAAGAACTGCTTAGCCAACTACGATGTTAATAACAAAGTTGGAGGATCCCTTTTTCATAGAGTAGGCTTGGCTATTCAAAAGGGTGTCGGTGCACAAATTGTTGCCCGACTTCCCCCTATTTCTGTGTAATTATTACTCTTTGTTATCAATAAAAGCCCCTTGTGGCATCTTTTTATAAAAATAAATAAATAAATAAATAAATAAAATAATAATATATTTAAAAATAAAAACGGGCCCTAGCTCAGCTAGTCATCCCCATTTCCCAAAGTTTTATGCGTTCCAGGAGGTCTTAGGTTCGAGCCTCCAATGCCGTAATATTGCAGAAATTAACATGGAAGGTAGAGTTGGCTTGCCCCCCTTGTGACACAATCTCGCCCCCCCATCTGCTTCGGCTCCCCTTGGCAAGGTTACCCATGAGGCTCGCTGGTAGGCTAACACAACAACCTGTTCAATTAATGTAGTAGTATGTCGTTGGAGCTTAGCTTGTTAGGCTTCCAACTAGTTTCATGTAATAATATTTATAAAATAATAAAAAAAATATACCCGTAGCTTCATACCTGGTCATTCCATCTCTGCATCAACCACTCGTAAGAACAAAAAATACTTAGATGTTTGTATTTCACTCGGTTATGGGTTTGGTGTGTTGGCCTTCTCTACTTTTGGTGAGCTTGGTATGGATTTTCTATTTTTTCTCAAAAGACTAAGAAATTGCATGGCAAGACACGATACTAATTTTAAGATAGGCAATTATCTTTTTCATAGGCTAGGGATCGTTATTCAGAAAGGTGTTGGTGCCCAGCTTGTTGCTAGGCTACCCACCATCTCTTTTAATATTGATTTTGATTCTTATCGATGATTAAAAATAATAATATTATTATTTAAAGGTAAAAATTAAAAATTATGATAATAAAAGTTATAATAATAATAATTTTAATAAGGAAATATATATACTTATAATAAGGAAATATATATACTTATTTTAATAATTAAAAGCCTTTATGGGCCATTTTCATAAGGAAATATATATACTTATAATAATAATAAAATAAAAATAAAAATAATAAACAAGGCGAGGAGAGAGGCTCCGGGCGATTTTCAGGCGATTGAAAGTCTGAGGATTTGTGTTTGGTTTTCTCAGGGTTTCTTCATAGAATCCCATCTTTTCTTCCTCCTTCAAATCGTCTTGCACCTAGACTCTCACAGAATATCATGCTCTGTCCTGCTCTAGATTTTCTCTTGTTTTAGGGTAGTTACGGTAGTTATCCTCATCAACCATGCGTAGAACAAGATCCAGGAAAGCTTCGTTTTCAACACCACACCGCAACGCATCACCGGTCTCTGCTTCTCCTTCCATAACCCCCTTGCCTTACCACAATGGCCACCCTCTGTCAAATTCTCAGCACACATCTTCGGATAATCTTACATATTCTCAACACCCATCGACTTCAACTCAAAGTGACAAAATCCCTTGTCCATTCAAGAACTATGATGGATGTGTTTGAGGTGTTGCAGGCAGGGGATACGCCAAAAGTGCAATTTACAAACATATTCATGATAAGCACTTTCCTACTGAAAGCGACATGGAGAAGTGCAGAGAGAGAATTCGTAACAACAGTAACTGCTACATTGCTTGGGAGAAGAGCCTACATGCCATGCAGATGTGGCTTTGCATTAGATGCCTGCATGTTCATGCTTGGAAGAAACCCTGTGGCAACCATCAACGTGGAGATATAATTCCCGGCCCATACAATGAGGGAAGAATTGACTTTCTATTCCATGGGGTGGAGAAGCCTCAAGAACTCGATAACCATGCACCTTGTGATTCACAGACGTTTAAAAAAGTATATTCTTCTTTCTCTAATAAATTCTTCTTTATCAAAACAAAAAAAAAAAAGTGATTCACAGACGGTTCAGGAAAGTGGTCTTACTGTGGAACTACTTAACAGTATTTTCCAGAAACGCATACTTACCACTGTAAGTATACCTCCATCATGTCGACTGAACTTTTCTCGAACTTTAAAAGCAGCATTAGACAAGGTACTCGCAAATCCTAACAATGTGGTGGCATGGTTATAATTGTTGCTTCTGCCTACCTGCACATTGAACCTTACATGCCAAAGAGTTCAAATGAAGCTCGCTCAGGCAACAGAAAGAAACTTCAGATTGCCGCCATTAACGAGTCTTTGGCTCAGTGGAGAGAACCTAATGGTTGTAGTGTTCTGGCTCAGAAATTGCTCACTTCATCGAGCCAAACTGACAGACAACGACAACCCAGTGGCAAAAAGAAGAAGAAGACAAATTCTAACGTGGAAGCTTGCAGGAAGAAATTATCTTATGGCTACTATACTGCAGCCATTCACATTCTCTCTTCAGATGGACTAGCCCCTCCTACTCCAGCTACATTATATGAACTCCAACTGAAACATCCCCAGGCTCCACCACCTTCTATCCCAGCAGAAGATATTATTGCACCTGCTTTATCTGCAGATGCTGCACAAGTACTGACTGTATTCAAAAGTTTCCCTAAGGGCACCTCGTGTGGTAGAGATGGCCTTAGGGCGCAACATCTACCTGATGCCTTAAGTGGTCCTGCTGCCGCAGTCGGGGAAGAACTATTAGCTTCTATTACAGGTGTAATCAACCTATGGCTGGATGGCAGATGCCCTTCTATACTAGGAGAGTATATTGCAAGTGCCCCATTAACTCCCCTACTCAAGCCAGGAGGAGGCATAAGGCCAATTGATGTCGGCACGATATGGAGGAGACTTTGCTCCAAACTAGCAGCCACTGTTGTCTGTAAAGATTTAGCTTCCTACTTTGGTACTTACCAATTTGGAGTAGGAGTGCCCTGCGGTGGTGAAGGCATACTACACGCTGCAAGTAGGCTATTGGAGATGACAGGTGAGGATAACACTAAAACCATGATGCTTATAGATTTCAACAACGCATTTAATCTGGTTGACAGATTTACATTGGTTAGAGAAGTTCGAACACACTGCCCAGGCATATCTCGATGGGTGGAGTTTTGCTATTCAAAGCCTGCTAGGCTCTATTACAACGACTCGATACTCTCATCAGATCAAGGCGTGCAGCAGGGCGACCCACTTGGTCCCCTGCTATTCGCTCTCACCTTACAGTCAACATGATTGCCGACCAATGCAAGTTAGACCTTCACGCTTGGTACCTGGATGACGGCACCATCGCAGGTGATACAATGGAAGTGGATAAGGATTTGCACATCATACAACGTGAAGGGCCCAAGAGAGGATTTCTACTGAACATTAATAAGTCTGAAATCTACTGGCCATTACCAGACCCACGATGTAGTCAAGCAGGTGTCTTTCCGTGTGATATCGGCAGGCCATCAGAGGGAGTAAAACTCTTGGGTGGCCCAGTTAGTCTAAATTCTCAATATTGCAGTGTCGTTGTTCTTCATAGGGTGGACAAAACTTTCCAGTTGATGCAAAGAGTGCAGCAACTACACGACCCACAGTGTGAGCTTCTCCTGCTACGAAAATGCACTGGCGTTTCGAGACTTTACTTCGCATTACGTACCACCTTCCCAAATAACTTGCAAGCAGCTACTTCTCTTTATGATGACCATTTAATACAGTACCTGAGACAACTCATTGTAGGAGATGGTGCAGGGTTCGTCTTAGTTCAACAACTCCTAGCCACCTTACCAATCAAAGAAGGTGGCCTCGGCATCTATACAATGGCAGATACATCGAGGTATTGTTACTTAGCCTCTTATACTCAAACGAAACATTTACAAGATGCTATTCTATAATGTTCACCTACAGCTGACCCTAGCCCTCGGTACGAACGTGCTCTTCAAACCTTCATGCAAGCTTGTGGCTTATCGTCTTCCAACTTCAGCATCACTGCTGCCGCCCCTCATCCCATGAAATCAATGACGACAATCTACTTTGGTGCTATCAAGGATAACTTTGCTACCAGCTTCCACATGCATGAGCGTGAATCGCCTATCTTGAAATGCAATAGGAGAGAACACGCGATGGATTTTCTAAAGGCTGTCCCTATTAGTGGGTTGAATCAAACTGTTGCACCACGACAATTCCGCTCCATTCTTAGATACAGGCTTGCCATACCTTTCTTTGAGGCAGACAGCAGATGTTCAATATGTAACCAGCCAATGGATATCTACGCAGACCATGTAGTGCATTGTGCAAGTGAGGTGGGTTCGAAATTCAGACACGATATGGCCAGAGACGCCCTTATTGACATATGTTACAGGGGAGGAGTAGTGGCTCGAAAAGAAGTCTCCCTCGGGTTTCTTTCTAACACAGCCAAAGAACTTAAACCGGCTGATATTATTGTCTACAACTGGGAGGACGGAAGAGATGTATGTTTTGATGTCACCGGAGTTTCACCTTTCACAACTGCCAGAACACGCAACTTTCTTCCGGGTCAAGCGATCAACGCTGCTGTGAGTCGCAAGCGCACAAAATACTTAGATAAATGTCTAGCTCACGGATATGGCTTTAAGGCGTTAGCGTTTTCTACCCTAGGTGAATTGGGTGAAGACTTGGTTATTTTTCTCAAGAGATTAGGCAATTGCTTGGTCAGTCATTATGCAAATTACAAATTAGGTAGTTCTTTGTTCCATAAGCTTGGCATTATTATTCAAAAAGGTGTTGGTGCCCAGCTTGTTGCTCGGCTGCCTACTACCGACGTGTAATGAACATATTTTCTTCTTGCTAATAAAATGCCCTGAGTGGCACCCTTAAACAATAATAATGATAGTACAACAAGGCGACCCGCTCGGTCCACTCCTTTTCTCCTTGGTACTACACCCGCTAGTTCACAACATCGCTGCACATTGTTCCTTAGACATGCATGCTTGGTATCTCGACGACGGAACTATCATAGGCGATACATTGGAAGTGTCCAAAGCTCTCAAAATCATTCAGCATGAGGGTGTTGCACGAGGATTACACTTGAATATTCGCAAGACTGAAGTTTTTTGGCCAATGCCGGATCCAAGATGTCTCATGTAGGATGTTTTCCCAGCCAATATAGGCAGACCCACCAACGGTGTCAAGCTCCTCGGCGGACCTGTAAGCCTTGATAACCAATTCAGTAGTGACATGGTATTCGCCAGAGCTGAGAAAACCATCTGTATGATGAACTCTGTAAAACAGTTGAAAGACCCGCAATGTGAGCTCTTATTATTACGTAATTGTACCCGGGTCTCTCGATTGTATTTCACTCTACGGACCACTCACCCTCGAGTATTGCAGGCTGCAACAGATCATTACGATCAACACTTAATGGGTTATCTTCAGTACCTCATTACAGGCGATGGGGCTGGCTTTGGGTTGCTTCAGCAAAGAATTGCTACATTGCCGCTTAAAGAGGGAGGTTTCGGTGTGTATATAATGGCCGATACTGGCCATTATTGTTACTTGGCCTCACATCTTCAAACGCAACACCTGAAGCACACCATCTTGAGTTCTGTTGACACTTCAGTACCCAGCACCAACTACCAGTCCGCGATAGAAAGATTCACCCAAGCTTGTGGTCTCTCTTCTTCCGATATCAACTATGTCGCCCCACATTTCATGAAAGCCCTGGCAACACAATATTTTGATGCTGTAAGACGAGCGATACCATCTAAGTTTGACTTAACTTCACGGGATGCTATGTTGTGGCAAAGTAACCGGTTAGTCCATGTTTTGGATTTTTTAAAGACCATCCCTATCCCGGGTCTAAATCAAACAATTGGGCCACGTCAGTTTCGGGTCGTTACTCAATATAGGCTTGGTATTCCATTGTTCCCTGAAAATGGTACGTGCTCATGTTGTGGACGAATTATGGACGTGTTTGGAGACCATGCACTACACTGTGCAAGTGAAGTGGGGCAGAAATTTCGGCATAATCTGGTAAGAGATGTCGTCATGGATATTTGTCACAGATCATCCGTTTCTGTTGGGAAAGAAGTATCCTTGGGATTTTCGACTGATAATGTCACCGCTCTCAAACCGGCTGACATTCTTATATACAATTGGATTAACGGTCAAGATACCTGTTTTGACGTCACTGGAGTTTCGCCTTTCGCTGGTGTTGGACCTCGTAGTTTCACACCTGGACATGCCATCTCCATGGCGGTGTCTCGCAAACGCAACAAATACCTAGACATATGTGCATCTCAAGGGTATCAGTTCCGGGCTTTGGCTTTCTCCACTTTGGGGGAACTTGGTGAAGACTTCATCATTCTGCTCAAAATATTGAAGAATTGTTTGACTAACTATGACGCCAATAGCAAAGTAGGTGATTTACTTTTCCATAGGATAGGCTTAGCTATCCAAAAGGGTGTTGGGGCACAGATTGTCGCTCGACTTCCGCCCGTTAATGTGTAATTATGTACGTTTTCTTTTTCAATAAATGCCCAGTGCGGCCTATTTTCATAAAAAATAATAATAATAAAAATAATAATAATAAATAAAAAAAAAACGGCCCCTAGCTCAGCTGGTCATCGCCGTTTCCCGAAGTTTCATGCGTTCCAGGAGGTCCCAGGTTCAAGTCCCCAATGGCGTAATATTGCAGGAATCAACATGGAAGGTAGTGTTAGTTTTCCCCCCTTGTGACACAATCTCGCCCCCCCTCCCGCTTCGGCTCCCATTGGCAAGGTTACCCATGAGGCTCGCTGGTAGGCTAGCACAGCAACCTGTTCAATTAATGTAGTAGTATGTCGTTGGAGAATAGCTTGTTAGGCTTCCAACTAGTTTCATGTAATAATATTAAATAATTTAAAAATAAATAAATAATAATAATAATAATAAATAATAATAAGCCCGGAACTGATACCCTTGAGATGCACATATGTCTAGGTATTTGTTGCGTTTGCGAGACACCACCATGGAGATGGCATGTCCAGGTGTGAAACTACGAGGTCCAACACCATCGAAAGGCGAAACTCCAGTGACGTCAAAACATGTATCTTGACCGTTAATCCAATTGTATATAATAATGTCAGCCGGTTTGAGAGCGGTGACATTATCAGTCGAAAATCCCAAGGATACTTCTTTCCCAGCAGCAACGGATGATCTGTGACAAATATCCATGACGACATCTCTTACCAGATTATGCCGAAATTTCTGCCCCACTTCACTTGCACAGTGTAGTGCATGGTCTCCAAACACGTCCATAATTCGTCCACAACATGAGCACGTACCATTTTCAGGGAACAATGGAATACCAAGCCTATATTGAGTAACGGCCCGAAACTGACGTGGCCCAATTGTTTGATTTAGACCCGGGATAGGGATGGTCTTTAAAAAATCCAAAGCATGGACTAACCGGTTACTTTGCCACAACATAGCATCCCGTGAAGTTAAGTCAAACTTAGCTGGGATCGCTCGTCTTATAGCATCAAAATATTGTGTTGCCAGGGCTTTCATGAAATGTGGGGCGACACAGTTGATATCGGAAGAAGAGAGACCACAAGCTTGGGTGAATCTTTCTATCGCGGACTGGTAGTTGGTGCTGGGTACTGAAGTGTCAACATAACTCAAGATGGTGTGCTTCAGGTGTTGCGTTTGAAGATGTGAGGCCAAGTAACAATAATGGCTAGTATCGGCCATTGTATACACACCGAAACCTCCCTCTTTAAGCGGCAATGTAGCAATTCTTTGCTGAAGCAACCCAAAGCCATCCCCATTGCCTGTAATGAGGTACTGAAGATAACCCATTAAGTGTTGATCGTAATGATCTGTTGCAGCCTGCAATACTCGAGGGTGAGTGGTCCTTAGAGTGAAATACAATCGAGAGACCCCGGTACAATTACGTAATAATAAGAGCTCACACTACGGGTCTTTCAACTATTTTACAGAGTTCATCATACATATGGTTTTCTCAGCTCTGGCGAATACCATGTCACCACTGAATTGGTTATCAAGGCTTACATGTCCGCCGAGGAGCTTGACACCGTTGGTGGGTCTGCCTATATTGGCTGGGAAAACATCCTGCATGAGACATCTTGGATCCGGCACTGGCCAAAAAACTTCAGTCTTGCGAATATTCAAGTGTAATCCTCGTGCAACACCCTCATGCCGAATGATTTTAAGAGCTTTGGACACTTCCAATGTATCGCCTATGATAGTTCCGTCGTCGAGATACCAAGCATGCATGTCTAAGGAACAATGTAAAGCGATGTTGTGAACTAGCGGGTGTAGTACCAAGGAGAAAAGGAGTGGACCGAGAGGGTCGCCTTGTTGTACTCCTTGGGCTGATGTGAGGAGAAATTCATTGTAGTATAACCTTGCTGGCTGAGCATAACAGAACTCGACCCAGTGGGCTATGCTAGGGCATCTAGATCTCACTTCAGCTATTAATGTGGTCCTATCCACTAGATTAAATGCATTTGTGAAATCGACAAGCATCATAGTGGTGTCATTGTGTGTACCTTTTAGTTCCAAAATCCGATTTTCTGCATGAAGAATACTTTATCCTCCACTAGGAATTCCCACCCCGAATTGATGGTCACCTAGATAGGTAGCCATTTCTCTTCCTACTGATGTTGCCGCAAGTTTAGAACAGAGACGTTTCCATATCGTTCCCACAACAATCAGTCGAAGCCCTCCGTCAGGCTTAAGCCATTTCTCTTCCTACCCATGAGGCTTTGGCTTTCTCCACTTTGGGGGAACTTGGTGAAGACTTCATCATTCTGCTCAAAAGATTGAAGAATTGTTTGACTAACTATGACGCCAATAGCAAAGTAGGTGATTTACTTTTCCATAGGATAGGCTTAGCTATCCAAAAGGGTGTTGGGGCACAGATTGTCGCTCGACTTCCGCCCGTTAATGTGTAATTATGTACGTTTTCTTTTTCAATAAATGCCCAGTGCGGCCTATTTTCATAATAATAATAATAATAATAAACTTTTAGGAGAGAGAAGCTTCGGCGATCGGGAATGGGTTTTTCTGGTGATTGAAAACCAGAATCACTCCACTCCATCGTCCGTGATTCCAAGACTACATCTCCCTTTCTCCTCACTGATTATTGTTTGCTGCATTTTGATGCTTGTTACGGCCATTGCTTTCTAGGGTTTCCACAAACTCATCTTCCATTTGGAATAAGCAATGCCAAGACCTCGATTACGATCCTCTACTGCTTCAGATAACAATGTCGACCTGGATTCCCAATCATCCATAGCTTCATCATCGTCACAGACTGACAAGATCCCTTGTCTCTTTGCTTCGTTCGATGACTGTCAGGGTGGTACTGGTGGGCTAGATTATTCCAGAAGTGGATGGATTCGACACCTTAAAGATTAGCACTTTCCTACAGAAAGCGCTTAATTGACCTACAAGGTGAGAATTCAGAATGACGCATACTGCCTTGCATCCTGGGAGGGTGTTCTGCAAGATACGCAATGGTGGTTGTGTACCAAGTGCATGACCACTCATACATGGAAGATGGCCTGCAAATCGAAAGTGCACATTGCAGAGGTTATACTAGGGCCGTTCAATGGTGTTGGGGCAGATTTCCTGATTCATGGAGTGGAGAAGCCTCATATTGTGTTCACAGTTGCAGCTGATAGTGCTGCTCCAAGTGAACCGGTTAATGATGGAGTTGCAGGGCTTACTATGGAAATGCTCAACCAAATGCTGCAGAGACAAATTACAACTACGGTCAGTATTCCACCACACTGCAGACTCCACTTTTCACGCACGTTGAAATCTTCTTTGGATTTTGTTATTGCAAACCCCACATGTCTTGCTGCCTGGATACGTCTTATTTTGCTGCCGATTTGTACTTTAAACCTGTATGAGCCACAAAACTCGAGTGAGAAGCGCTCTAGAAATAGAAATAATCTACAAACAGCCGCGATCAACAAAGCACGGTTGACTTGGAATGAGCCTTCTGGCTGCCCTAGCTTAGTTCAACAGTTGCTAGACCTGAATAAACAGCCTCCAAAGCAGCGTGCTCCTAGCAAGAAGAAAACTAGCAAACATTTGTCTGCCTGTAGGAAGAAGCTAAGTTATGGTCACTACACTGCGGTTATACGTATCCTCTCATCTAGTGGTGTTGCTCCCCCGACCCCAGATACTCTACACGAACTCCAGCAGAAGCATCCTCTAGAGCGGCCTCCTATCATTCCTGCAGAATCTATTTCGTCTCCTGCCATGTCTGTGAATGCTAAGGACGTCCTTTTTTCTCTTAAAATCTTTCCTAAAGGTACGTCCTATGGCAGGTACGGCCTCATACCTCAGCATCTTCTTGATGCTTTGAGTGGCACTAGTGCTATTATTGCGGATGACGTGCTGCAGTAGATTACTGGTATCGTGAATATTTGGCTCGCTGGAAAATGCCCCTCCGTTCTCGGTGAATTCGTTGCCAGCGCCCCCTTGACGCTGCTGCTCAAGCCTGGTGGAGGTTTGAGACCCATTGTGGTGGGTACTATATGGCGTAGGCTGTGCTCCAAAATGGCTTCCAACTTGGTCTGTAAAAGTTTGAATACTTATCTTGGCAACTTCCAATTTTGCGTAGGTGTTCCGGGTGGAGGGAAAAGGAATTTTGCACTCGGCCAACAAACTACTTGAGTTATGTGGTTCTGACGCCACCAAATCTATGTTGCTGATCGACTTCTCAAACGCCTTTAATCTCGTCGATCGGTCTGCCATCATTAGGGAGGTGCGTACTCGATTCCATAGTATTGCATATTGGGTTGAATTTTGTTACACGCACCCCGCCAGGATATATTACCGTGATCACATCTTATCCTCTACACAAGGAGTACAACACGGAGACCCCCTTGGTCCCCTGTTATTTGCTTTAGCTCTACACCCACTCGTGAAGAAGATTGCATCTAATTGTAGTCTAGATTTCCATGCATGGTATCTGGATGATGACACAATAGCAGGAGATACGATGGAGGTATCCAAAGCTCTTAAAATTCTTCAAGAAGATGGACCAGGCTACGGGTTACATCTAAATATTTCGAAGACCGGACTATTTTGGCCTTCGTATGACCCGGGAAGAGATACTGTCGATGCCTTTCCTGTGAATATTGGTAAGCCTAAAGATGGCGTGAGGTTGCTTGGTGGGCCGGTAATTCTGGGCTCGAATGTTTTTTGTAGTACTGTGATGCATAGAATCGATAAGACCATACATCTTATGGAAAAAATCCAAGAGCTGCAAGACCCCCAATGCGAACTCCTACTCTTACATAGTTGTACTGGGGTTTCAAGGTTGTATTTTGCCTTGCGTACCACCTGCCTGAAGGCGCTAGCCCCCGCGTCTGAACTGTTTGATGGCTATCTCATTGTAGTTGCGGATTATCTCACAACTACACCCTCATAATAATCCATTAAAATGATTCCTAAATCTAATTAATTTGATATGAAACTAAGAATTAAAGTACTAAAATTAAAAAGAGACACAAAGATTTTTTACATGGTTCGATCATTGTGATCTACATCCATGGTTCTTCACTAGTGATTGTATGTAATTACATAATTTTACAATTGAGACTCCATTAATGAATATTTGGAGCTCTAGATTTTTTGGGGAAGAAGATGATAAAGAAAATACATCTCTCCTAAATATTTCTCTCTCCTCCTAAAATTATCCCTCCCCTTCTAAAAAAGACCTCCCTCTTTCCTCTCATGCCTAAATGGCTATTTATATGATCTTACATAAAAGATGACAGTTGTGTTCCCCCGCAATTTCGGATTTAAAATATGTCATGCGAGTCTTCGCAGCCTTGCTCGCAAGATATTATTAAGTTGCGTCGTTAACAATTTGCAAGTGAAGGTTGCTGCGATATTCTGCTCCTACATCTTGCCTCTTTTTTCTTGAATATTGCTTGAAGAGCGATCTTTAAGAAAAAATCCGTTGTTGTAGTAGTCTTTGATCTTTGTTGATGAAGGAACGAGTGAAAGAATACTGGACTTGAAAAGTATATACTTTCCTCTATTCTTTTGCGAAGTTCGGAAGCTTTAAGAAGTAATTAGAAGTATCATCTTGCGAAGTATGAAGTGTGCGAAGTATCCTTGAAGAAGTATGTAGTGTGCGAAGTATCCTTGAAGAAGTATGTAGTGTGCGAAGTATCCTTGAAGAAGTATGAAGTATAAGAAATATAAAATATCCTTGAAGAAGTATAAGAAGTACTCAATCCTCGAAATATATAAGAAGTATGAAGTATCCTTAAGAAGTATAAGAAGTACTTAATCCTCGAAATCTAAGAAGTATTCGTCCTTGAATGAGAGTGATAAATATTGCCTCTGTTCATGTGCAATTATTACTCCATTTTTGGTGAAGATTCTTGCTGAGAAGATAAAGAACATAAAATATTTTCTTGGGTATCCATAGTTGCCTATGTTCTTTATCTATGAAGGAGAATCCTTGAGAAAATGTTGAATGATTAAATTGCGTCTCTATTCTTATCTTGCCTCAAGTGGTAACCCTGCTAAATTCTGAATATTTCTGCGAATTTCTGAGTTTTTCTGCGAATTTTTGAACATTTATGAATAATGCTGCGAATAGTGCTGCGAATTATGTTGCGAATAATGTTGCAAATAGTGTTGCGAATACTGTTGCGAATAATGTTGTGAATACTGTTGCGAATACTGTTGCGAATATTTTTGCGAATAATGTTGCAAATACTGTTGCGAATTATGATATTTATGCAATGATTATGTTATGAAATGCGTATGCGATGCTTATGCCATGAAATTCTTATGCAATGCTTTTATGATGCGAGTATGATGAAAATGCTTATCTATTGTAATGTATAACTAATGTTTGTGTTACTTAGCTTATATTGTACGCAAGAATTGATGTAGCTCCAAATTGTTTCCATTCCTGCACTATTAGTCTCACATGATATAATATAATTAAAATATTAAAGATGCATAATCGCAATTTCATTTTAGTATGTATGTTCGTAAGCTTGTTTGCTTACATATAATCATCTTCGCAAGTATATTTGCGTATTCTCTTGTGGTCTTATTTTTCCTTCCTAGTTAAAGGTCTTATTTTGCCATCTTTTGTAGCGACAAAATCGCAGGACGTTCTTACACTTTCATGCAAAAACCCATTGATCTTGCCTTAACTTTTTTGTATAGTATTTTAGCCTCTTCGGGAAGTGTTGCGACAATATGACAGGCCTAAATATTCTTGCGAACATAAAGCCCCATGACATTGTCATCTTGCGATGAAATCGCAGGACGTCTTTACACTTTCATGCAAAAACCCATTGATCTCATCTTAACTTCTTTATTATGTTCTGCGAGTTCTTTATTATGTTATTTTTTTTAGAAGGCTCGCAGAAGTTCAGCTGTTGCACAAATATGAAAAGATTTTATGTTCTTGCGAGAAAAAAGCCTCATGACATTTGCGTCTTATAGCACATATCAGCTCCCTAATGGAGGGTGCTGCCCTTTATCTTCCCCTTGGTTTCCCCTTCAAGGAAGCGTACATCGACCATACAAGGTTAGCTCTTCCCATCCGGTTCTGCAAACAACCAGTTTTTGTTCGCAACCTCTTATCCTTTTTGTCTATAGGGCTTATAGTTACGAGGTTTCACCCAATGGGGTATCTTTGGGCCAAGTGCATCATTTTCCAAGACTTATCAAGAATGGCAGATGTGCTTCAAGCCCATCTGGCACTCTTGACTCAACCGTGTACCTTGGCGCCTTGATCGTTTTCTGCACTTCTTGGGAAAGACAGTATGCCTTAGTCGCCCAACCTAAATCATGTTACATCGCAATATTAGGTTGAGAATCCAAGGTGTCTAACCCGGATAGGTACCCCGCTTTTGGGTTGTACCCAGTAAAGTTCCATGTACTCAGGTTCCTTGGTGGTGTTCCGGTGTCCCTGAGCCATGGTTATAGGTACCCCCTTAAATGACGCACTTTAGGACTTTGCCTCTTACGAAATGTTGCTTCGCGAACTAGGGTGTACGCCACAAAGGTTTGCCTGTGTAAATTTTCTGCGGCTCTCTTTTTTTTTTTTTTTTTTGGAGGCTAATCACAGTTTGCGTCTTTCTTTTATGAAAGCTAATCGCAAGTAATATTTGCGTCTTTCTTTAATGAAAGCTAATCGCAATTGATTTTTGGCGGTATTTTTTCGCCTTTTATAAATCGAATCAAAATTATTTTTATTCGTAAAAACTCATCATAAATTTTTCATGTTGCGAACAAATATACTGATTACCTTTTTGTTTTAATCCTTGATAAAATATAAGAAGTATTCATATTGCGTCTTTAAATCAAAAATGTTCTATAGAAATATATAAATTTAATTTTTCCTGTTTTTTTGTAACTTTGAAGTCTTTGAAAATTTTGAGATCTTTAAATTTTTGCGATCAATTCATTTTTGAATCTTGCGATTGTATCGCTTTTCACCAATCTAAAAAATCTTTGAAATGTTTTGAAATCTTAGAAATCTTGCGAGTATATCGCTTTTAGTAAATAAAATCAAAAGTCTTTTGTCTTCCATAAATAAAATATTCAAGGAAATGGTACTTACCTTTTTACGGCTTGTTGTTGTCTCTTGATGTGCCTCTTGATCTGCCTCTTATTATGTCACTGTCGAAGTATGTCTTTGAAATAATCTCCCATTTTCTTCCTGCGAAATAACCAAAGATCTTGCGAAGTAAACCTTTGCATGAAGTAAACGAACATCTGCGAAGTGTTGATACTGCGAATTTCGCAAGGTACACATTTGCGAAGGAAATGTTTACGATATAATGTTTTTAAAGTGTTCATTTGCGAAGCAAAAAATTTTATGCGAATAGAGAGACTCGAACCCGTGTCACGTTGCTTGTTCTCTTCACCTCAAACCATCTGTACTAGCTTCTTTTTGTGTAAAAAGATAAAATTCTCTTAACTTATGCTCTTGTAATCGTTGACATTTGTGAAATCCATTTTTGCTGATGTTGTTCCAACTCATTTCATTTTTACGTGACAGAAGCTATTCTTCGCAGATTTGTCTTCTTTGTTTCATTTTTGTGTGGTGATAATTTTCCTTCTTCGTAGAAATTGATACTTGGTTGCTGTGAATTGGACTAATTCATTTCTCCCTTTCTCCCTTGAAGTTCTAAGATTAATTTGTTCTCTTCCTCATACCGTTTCCTTATCTCATTCTTCATTAGACATGTATCGAGTGACGTTGATGATTCCCTTTTGCTCTTGAAGCTGCGTCTTTGTACTGTAAACCTATTTTCCTTCACATGTGGGAGAGATTTGCTTTCCCCTGGACGTTCACTGTTGGTGATACTTCATGTATCGTGGGTTCATCTCAGTGATGATTTCTTTTCTTAGTGCATGCTTCTATACAGTTTTGCTTCTTCAAAGTATGCTTTGCCAGCACTTCAAATTTTCCATTGCAATATTATTTAGGTACCTGTGGTTCGTGACACAAACAAATAATTGATCATAAAAGTTCTTATTTCAAATGCATTATTGCACACGAACAAATCAGGATTCAATTCAAACTATTATAACTTAAGAGATGAGTTAAGTATACTCCCTTCTAACGTATTTTCTGCAATATGAAAAACTAAAGAAATCATTCACTTAGAAGCTACTGATGATAATCAATGAGATTGAACTTATAGATTCGCAGGATTTGTGTTGTTCGCAACTTGTGTTGTTCATTCGCAGATCTTATATTGTTCGCAACCTCTTCTCTTTATGTTAACTGCCACTGATGAAGAACTGGATGTGTTCTTGATAGTGTATTATCTTCCTTCTATGTATCAAATTCGCATATTCTTTTTCTTTTCTTCGTTGATTGCTTTTGTAATTTGCTGGACTCATATGTTGCTTGAAAAAATAATATTGTTATCTGCGAGATTCATTTTCTCTCTTGAACCACACAATAAAGTGAATTGTCCTTTGTTCTTGGTTATCAATAGTCTCCAACATCATAAGTTCAATTCATTCTTTGCTAGTCTGTTCGCCAGGGTTTGTGAATCCTCGTTTCTGCGAATTTCTTTACTTGATGAGCTTTAATCATCTCCTGATGTTCTATCTTCGGTCTCTTCATAGGAACTATTAACTTCACAGGAACTGATTGATGTGAACGGAGGTGATTGCCTCATTTCGTCTTTTGTTGTTCTATTCCACGAAGAAATGATTTGGGTGAGGTTTGATTCATAATTATGATAGTACTCGATACTCAATATAGTTTCTGGGCCAAGCTAATGTATATGCATCTCATAACTCAAGTGTTTAAACAATTACGAAGACTCAATAATATGAAGATGTAAATGATTAAATGGAATATGGCTAGTGATCTTAATCTACTTCCTTCTTTCTAAATAATCACAATCCTTGCAAAATAAATATTTGCATGAGATATTTGTTTATACTGCGAACGTTCGCAAGGCAGACATATTTGCAGGTGTCTGTCAACTTTGTTCGTTTCATGTCTGATACTACCGTGCCTTCTCATTAGTGTCAAGTGATGTCATTGAGTCTTCACTGCTGCTGTACACCTCTCTGTATGCATTTCTTTGTTATATGTCCCAACTTTATCACCCCATTTGCAGGTTCCTATGGCTTACAAATCATAAAGAAATTGAATAACAGCAAGTTACAGATGATATTCATAATGTTTTCAATAATAGTTTTAGTAATTTGCAAAGATAGGGTAAGAATACTTCCCTTTTTGTTTTGTTCCTCGTGGCTTTTAAATTGGTTGGATGATGAGATGAATTATCGAAGTTAACTGAATTTTTTCTTGCTACATTTGTTGTTCGCAGGTGGTGACTTTGCTGGTAACTAAACTTGAGAAGATTATGAACTTTCTGCATAGAGTCCCAACAACTTGAGCAAAGCGGCGAACAAAAGAAAAAGTTCATATAGGAGTTGATTGCGGTAGTCCATACATTCGCAAAAAATGAGTTGAATGGAAATCGAACTTGCGATGTCAAAGTTACTATCTTCACCACTAAACCATCTTTACTTCCTTCCGTTTCTGATGGTTTTGATTTTGCTTATTCTTATTCTTTGTATATCAAAAATTCATCAAAAAGAAAATTTTGTTCGCATGATTCGAACTTGCGACCTTTCTTTTGTTCATTCATTCTCCAACCATCTTTTCAAATCTCATTTGGTGACTAAAATTGCAGCGATTTTCTTTAATCTCGCCATTATTTTATTTCTTCATAAATTGCTATCTGCTCCTTTTGTTATCAGATTTCTGCGATCCTTTGTAGAAATTTCTTGAATCAACAATTTCTGCGATCATCTTCTTCTTCTGGACACAGAATTCCTCAACTAAAACTTCCATTTTCCCTTGAATTTCACCACAACAACTAACCTTTTCTCTCATTCTCTTCATGTTTTTGAATTGTTGATGATGTTATTCCCTGAAAGTGTAATCTCTTCCATAAAATTTCCATTTTGAACCCAATCTTTATAGATCTAAATAAAAAGTGTGGATAATAACTAATCTTCATGAAAATTTCTTGATCCAACAAGTTACAGGAATGATAAATCCATTATTATGTCCCTGTTTCTAGCGCCAATTATGTAGTTTCGGATTATCTCACAACTACACCCTCATAAGAATCCATTAAAATGATTCCTAAATCTAATTAATTTGATATGAAACTAAGAATTAAAGTACTAAAATTAAAAAGAGACACAAAGATTTTTTACATGGTTCGATCATTGTGATCTACATCCATGGTTCTTCACTAGTGATTGTATGTAATTACATAATTTTACAATTGAGACTCCATTAATGAATATTTGGAGCTCTAGATTTTTTGGGGAAGAAGATGATAAAGAAAATACATCTCTCCTAAAAATTTCTCTCTCCTCCTAAAATTATCCCTCCCCTTCTAAAAAAGACCTCCCTCTTTCCTCTCATGCCTAAATGGCTATTTATATGATCTTACATAAAAGATGACAGTTGTGTTCCCCCGCAATTTCGGATTTAAAATATGTCATGCGAGTCTTCGCAGCCTTGCTCGCAAGATATTATTAAGTTGCGTCGTTAACAATTTGCAAGTGAAGGTTGCTGCGATATTCTGCTCCTACACTCATGCAGTATCTTCACCGTCTGGTGGTTGGAGATGGTGCAGGATTTGGGTTAGTCCAACAATGACTGGCTACACTTCCCATTAAGGATGGGGTACTTGGTATACTTATGATGTCAGATACAATGAAGTACTGCTACCTAGCCTCTCAGGTGAAGACCCGACATTTGCAGCATTCTATTTTGAAGAGTCCTGCTACTACAGTCCCCGGTCCTGAATTCCACAGTGTCTTACAATGTTTCAAGCAAGCTTGCGGGATTACCTCCTCAGATTTCAACATTAACGATACTGCCCCCCTTTACATGAAGACTTTGACGGCTATTTATTTTGGTGCAGTTCGAGATCAGGTACCCTCTACCTTTGATTTATCTTTACGTGAGGTTGTTGTATGGTAGTGTAACAGGTCCTTCCATGCTATGGACTTCCTCAAGGCAATCCCGATTCTGGGCCTTGGCCAGGCTATTGGGCCTAGACAGTTTAGCTCAGTGCTACAGTATCGCTTGGCAATACCCCTTTTTGATGATGGCAGTAAGTGTTCTTGTTGCGGCAAGCTTATGGATATTTTTGGCGATCATGCTATCCATTGTGCAAGTGAAGTCTGGCTCAAATTCAGACATGATTTGGTGAAGGATATTTTGGCAGATATGTGTTATCGTGCCGGAGTGGTAGCTAGAAAGGAGGTTTCTTTAGGCGTCATCAATGGAAAGGAATTTCGTCCAGCTGATATCATGGCTTATAATTAAGAAGATGGTAGGGATGTTTGTCTCGATGTCACTGGAGTTTCCCCTTTCACTAGTGTTCGTACTCGCAGCTTTATTCCAGGTCACGCCATTTCTGCAGCTGTCACCCGCAAGAACAATAAATACTTGAGCGTTTGTACTTCACTCGGTTATGGTTTTGGGGTACTGGCCTTTTCCACCTTTGGTGAACTTGGTTCGGATTTTGTAATTTTTTTGAAGCGAATAAGGAATTGCATGGCTCGACATGATGCCAATTTCAAAATAGGCAATTTTATTTTTCATAGGTTAGGGATCGTTATTCAAAAATGTGTTGGCACCCAGCTTGTTGCTAGGTTGCCCACCATCCCTTGTAATGTCGATTTTGATATTGAGTCATAATTAATACTGTTAGAGAGAGACTCTCTGGTGATTTCACAGGCGACAGAAAACCTGTGTTACCTTATTTTATTATTATACATCAAGCTTTCAACAAATCCACTTCATAATATACCTCCATCGATTCTGCATTTCTTTCTGCATCTTTCAATTTCCTTTGATGCCTTAACCAATGTTTCCTTAGTATTTTCTTCAAATCGCTAGGCTACGGTTAAGGTAGTTATTTTATTTTTTGAAGATGCTGAAAACAAGATCATCATCAGGAAGGACTTCATCATCTCCCAGATTGCTATCAAACACGTCGGCTTCCTCTACATGGCCCTCTTCTCAACAATCTGAATGTACTGACTCCGATGATGATACATGGTGTCATTGTCCCTACAAATATTTTGAAGAATGTCAGGATAATATGAATGGTAAAGGTTATGTGAAGAGTTCCATCTTCAGACATATACATGATCGTCATTTATCCATTGAACAAGGTAAATTAGTCTTCCAGGAACGAATTCGCACCATAAGTAGTGTTTATAAGGCATGGGAAAAATTATTGCGGCAGTTACAGATGTGTCTCTGTTTCCCCTACATGCAATGGTATTCTTGGAAACGTCCATGTAGAGATCACCCAGGGGGTGTTTTACCAGGACCATATAATGGTCGCGGTGCAGACTTTCTAATATATGGGATTGCAAGACCTTCTCCGGATACTGCTCCCTCTAATCTAATCATTGCAGACCATGAACGGCCTCAGCCAGTGGACGTAACGCATGAGGATAACTCTGGAAGCCTGTCACTGGATTTGCTTAATCTGGTTTACCAGAAACACATAACTGCAACTTCCAGCATTCCTCCTCAATGCCGGCTCAGATTCTCTAGAACTCTCAAATTGGCTTTAGAAAAAGTTGTGGCTCACCCTCAAGATTTAACAACATGGTTGCAGTTGCTTCTTATGCCTGTCTGCACTCTCAATATTTATACCCCAAAGAGATCTAATGAGGAGAGATCGGGTACCAGAAAAAGACTGCAAACTATAGCTATTAATGCTTCCCTGACAACATGGAAAGAGCCAAATGGATGTAGCACCTTGGTCACCCGGATCCTGCAACAACAAAAAGATACTCAATGGGATAGGAAACAAGCCAAAAAGAAGCTTAAAACAAATGTAGAAGCATTCCGGAAGAAGCTCAGTAATGGCCATTACACTGCAGCCATTATAATTCTATCCTCCAATTGGGTGGAACCATATACTCCCGATACTTTGTATATGTTATAACAAAAACACCCATCTGCTCCTGCTCCTACTATTCCTGCTGAAGCTATCACAGTTGCACCATTATCCATTACTAGCAGTCAAGTTCTAGAAGCCATTAGGAGTTTCCCTAAAGGAACAACATGTGGGCGTGATGGTTTAAGGGCTCAACACTTATTGGATGCAATAAGTGGACAGGCTACAGCAGTTTCAGACGAGTTTCTCAAGTCCATTACCGATGTGGTGAATTTATGGCTATCAGGTACTTTCCCTGCTGCTTATATTGCTAGCGCCCCCTAACTCCGCTTCTCAAGCCTGATGGTGGTCTTCGACCCATCGCGGTGGAAAAATTTGGAGAAGATTATACTCCAAACTTGCGTCTACCTCAGTAGGCAAAGAAATGTCCAACTACTTAGGGAATTACCAGTTCGGTGTGGGGATCCCCTGCGGAAGTGAAAGCATATTACACACGGCAAACATGATGCTAGAATTGAAAGGTATGCACAACAATCTCACCATGTTATTGGTGGATTTTTCAAATGCATTCAATGTGGTAGATCGTACAACTTTAATTGCTGAAGTTAGAGCTAGATGTCCTAAAATTTCCAAATGGGTAGAGTTATGTTATGCTCAACAAACAAAACTATATTACAATGAGCATGTTCTATAATCTGCCCAAGGGGTTCAACAAGGTGACCCCCTTGGTCCCCTCTTGTTCTCACTGGTGCTACACCCCTTGGCTTGCAAGATTGAGTCTTAGTACTCGCTGGACATGCACTCTTGGTATCTCAACGACGGCACAATCATCGGAGATATGCTAGAAGTTTCTAAAGACCTTGCTATCATACAGACAGAGGGTAAGTTGCGAGTGCACTTAAATATCCAGAAGACGGAGATTTTTTGGCCCTCAAAAGATCCAAGAAGCCTTATGGATGGAGTTTTTCCTTCAACAATAGGCAGACCAGATAAAGGTGTGAAAGTTCTGGGAGGTCCCGTCAGCCTAGATAATCAATACAAGAGTGATATGATCCTTCAGAGAGTCGACAAAATGATTCATCTCATGGACTCAGTTAAGAAGTTGAAAGACCCTCAAAGTGAAATCTTGCTCTTACGAAATTATACTGGGGTCTCTCGCCTCTACTTTACGTTGCGTACAACATCCCACCAAGCTTTACAGGAGGCCACAGACAGGTACGATCAGCACCTGCTTCATTATCTCAGACATTTAGTAACTGGGGACGGGGCAGGCTTTGGCCCCTTCAACAATGATTGGTCACTTTGCCCATCAATTCGGGGGGATTTGGTATTTATACAATGGATGATACTAGACAGTATTGCTACTTAGCCTCTCATCTCCAGACCCAACGTTTACAGGCTACTATTCTGAGCTCCGTAGATACTTCAACACCGAGCACCAACTATCAACTTGCTCTTAACAGATATATGCAGGCTTTTAGCCTCTCTACTTTCGATGTCAACTCTACTGCCCCCCATCCTATGAAAACATTGGCAACACAGTTTTTTGATGTTGTTAAAAGATAGTTACCATCACAGTTTGCATTGACGAACATAGATGCAATATTGTGGCAGTGCAATCAGCTTTCTCATGCAATGGACTACTTGAAAGCCATTCCCATCCCAGGGCTTAATCAGACGCTAGGGCCAAGACATTTTCGAGCTGTCTCTCAATACAGGTTAGGTATACCTTTATTCCCTGACGAGTACATATGCCCATGTTGTAACCAGCCAATGGATATCTTCGGAGATCATACTCTCCACTATGTGAGTGAGGTTGGCCTCAAGTTCTGACATGATTTGGTTAGAGATATCATTTTGGACATTTGCTACCGCGCAGGGATTGCATCTAGAAAGGAAGCATCACTGGGGTTCCCCTCGGCCAATGATAGTGGCCTTAAACCAGCTGACATTCTTATTTGCAACTGGGAAAACGTATGTGACATCAGTTTCGACGTTACTGGAGTATCACCCTTTGCAGGAGGAGGTATTAATAGATTCGTACCGGGACATGCCATTTCTGCTGCACTTAGACGTAAACACAACAAATAATTCGACAAATGTGCGGCCCAAGGATATGGATTTTATGCTCTGGCCTTCTCGACCTTTGGCGAACTTGCAGATGACTTTACTGTTCTGTTGAAGAGGTTAAAGAATTTCCTAGCCAATTATGATGCTAATAACAAAATAGGCAATTCACTTTTTCATAGGATAAGGCTAGCTATCCATAAAGGTGTCGGTGCTCAGATTGTAGCCCGACTTCCTACCATTCCTGTGTAAATATTACTCTATTATTTTAAATAAATACTTAACTAAAATAATAATAATAATAATAATAATAATAACGGGCCCTAGATCAGCTGGTCATCCCCGTTCCCCGAAGTTTCATGCGTTCCAGGAGGTCTCAGGTTCAAGTCCCCAATGGCGTAATATTGCAGGAATTAACATGGAAGGTAGTGTTAGTTTGCCCCCCTTGTGACACAATCTCGCCCCCCCTCCCGCTTCGTATCCCCTTGGCAAGGTTACCCATGAGGCTCGTTGGAAGGCTAGTACAGCAACCTGTTCAATTAATGTAGTAGTATGTCGTTGGAGCCTAGCTTGTTAGGCTTCCAACTAGTTTCATGTAATAATAATAATAATAATAATAATAATAATGAACATATTTGTAGAAGATTATGTTCTAAGTTGGCAGCTACATCTGTGTGCAAGGACATGACCTCTAATCTTGGAAATCATCAGTTTGGCATTGGAATACCATGTGGGGGAAAGGGTATTTTACACTCAGCAAACAAGCTTCTAGAGATGAAAGGTATCCATGAAAACATGACTATGATGCTTATAGACTTCTCTAATGCTTTCAATTTGGTGAACATGACTGTCTTAATCAATGAGGTTAGATCCAAATGTCCCAGCATATCCAGGTGGATAGAATTTTGTTACTCGAAACCAGCTAGGCTCTACTACAATGATGCGATTTTATCTTCAGCACAGGGTGTACAACAAGGTGATCCGCTGGGTCCATTACTTTTTGCTCTTATATTACATTCGCTTGTAAAAAAAATTTACAGCTGAGTGCACTCTTGACCTTCATGCATGGTACCTTGATGACGGCACTATTGCTGGCGACACAATGGAAGTAGCCAAGGCACTTAAGATAATTCAAGATGATGGGCCTGCCAGGGGTCTGCATTTGAATGTAAGTAAAACTGAGATTTTCTAGCCTACGGTAGATCCCAGGAGAAATGTCACAGGTATTTTTTCAACCAATCTTAGCAGACCCAGTACTGGTGTCAAATTGCTTGGAGAGGCAGTGAGCCTTGACTTTCAATACTGCACTAACATTGTTACAAAAAGAGTGGAGAAATCTGTGAGATTAATGAATTCTTTTAAAAATCTACAGGACCCATAAAGTGAATTGTTTTTCTTACGCAATTGCACTGGGGTGTCCAAGCTATATTTTACATTGCGCACAACTTCTCCTTTAGCTTTGCAGTCATCTACAACTTAATTTTATATTCAGCTGGGTCAATACTTGAGACATTTAGTGGTGGGTGATGGTGCTGGGTTTGGGAAAATTTAACAGCGAATGGCTACTTTGCCCATTAAAGATGGAGGTTTAGGAGTTTATACTATGTCAGATACTTCCAAGTATTGTTATCTTGCATCGTATTCTCAAACACAGCATCTGCAGCATATTCTGTTACAGGGTCCATCCACATTCGATTCTGGCCAAAGTTATCAACAAGCATTGCAGGTATACACTCAATTCTGTGGCCGTAATTCTTCTGATTTCAACATTAATACTGTTGCCCCCTATTTCATGAAGTCACTGGCAGCTTGTTATTTTGATGTGGTTAAGAAGGATTTTCCCAACAAGTACCCATTATCTGCAAGGGATGATGCACTCTGGCAATGTAATAAAGCTGACTATGCCATGGATTTTCTCAAGGCCGTACCTATCCAAGGTCTGAATCAAGCAGTTGGGCCTCGTCAGTTTCACGCTGTCCTTAGCTACATATTGGGTGTACCTTTATTTGTGGAAGGTAGTTTGTGTTCGTGTTGTAACCGTAGTATGGATATATATGGTGACCATGCTCTTCATTGTGCCAGTGAGATCGGCATAAAATTTTGGCATGATATGGTACGTGATGTATATGCGGACATATGTTACAAAGATGTTGTGGCAGCTCGCAAAGAAGTCCCTATGGGTTTTCTGTCTAATACAACGCATGCCATCAGGACCGCAGATTTGCTTGTTTACAACTGGGATAATGGTCGGGATGTTTGTTTTGATGTTACCGGTGCTTCTCCCTACACTAGTGCTTGAACCACTTCTTTCACACCAGGCCAAGATGTTTCTGCTGCAGTCACTCGCAAACGTAGTAAGTATTTGGATAAATGTTTAGAACATGTGTATGAGTTCGGTGTTCTAGCTTTTCCAACTTTTGGAGAGTTAAGTGAAGATGCTTGTGTATTTTTGAGAAGACTAAAAAATTGTCTTGCTAGTCAAGACGTTCATTGTAAAATAGGAGGGTCTTTGTTCCATAGAATAGGTATTACTATTCAAAAAGGTGTTGGTGCCCAACTTGTCGCCCGGCTACCAACCACCTCTATGTAAAACTTTGCTTCTTTTATAATAATAATATTATTATTATAATAAAAAAAAAATATAATAATAATAAAGGGAGGCTCCGGAGATTTTCCAGGCAATTGAAAGCCTTGAATCCTTTTTTCAACCTCCTTTTTCCTAGCACCCTTAAATCACTTCATCCTGTATATCTATTGATCCGCCATCATTTTCCTTGTGTTTTGTTACCATTTTTGCGAGGGTTTGTTGATCATTCAGACTTTCTCGAGCGGTTATTGCAGTTACGGAGGTTTCTGCAATGTCTAATACCAGAGGTGCTTCATCTTCCCAAGAGACATATCTCTCGGATACGGAAGAATCTATTGATCCCTACACAGATTCATCAGATGGAAGTTTAGTGTACTGTCCTTTCAAAAAAATTGACGATTTCCAAGATGGATGCAATGGTAGAGGTTACGCCAAAACCTCAATTCTTCGTCACATACGTGACCATCACTGTCCATCTGCAGCGCGCCTGGCAACCTGCAAAGAGAGGATATATACTGATGACCGTGTATAAAATTCCTGAGAGAGACTTTTACAACAATTACAGATGTGGTTATGCGAAGATTGTATGAAGGTGCAATCATGGAATCGTCCTTGTCGACCCCATAATGGAAACATTTTATTAGGACCTTTCAATGGTAGACATGTTGACTTTTTGATACATGGGATTGATAAACCGGGGTCAGATGTTGTTGGTATTCCTGCCGAATCATCAGAATTGCCTGCTGATACAATTGACACGCCTGGTGATACAATTGACAACCTTCAATTGTCTCTGGAATTGCTCGAATTGGTTTATCAGAAGCAATTCACTACAACAACCAGCATACCGCCACCGTGCAGATTGAACTTCTCAAGGGATTTAAAAACTACGCTTGACAAGGTGTTGGCCAACTCAGGTGAGCTTTCTCCATAGTTACAGTTAATGTTGCTTCACATATGTACATATGTACATTAAACTTGTATGTTCCAAATAATTCCAATGAAAGTAGATCAAGTACGAGGAAGAAACTTCAAATAAATGCTATCAATCAATCCTTGCTCCAATGGGGCCAGCCTAATGGATGTATCAACATTATTCGGCACTTACTTGAAGTTGCACAACAAAATCAAATGCGACAACAACAACGTAGACAAACCCAACGGAAGAAACCACACAAAACCAACGTCGAGGCATGTCAAAAGAAATTGAGTGCTGGTCACTATACTTCTACTATCCAAATCATGTCCTCCAATGGTGTTGCACCTGCTAATCCTGACACACTCCACGAGTTACAACAGAAACACCCCCCTGCGCGACCACCCAATATCCCAGATGAGAAGCATGTGTCTGCTGCTATTTCTGTGGATATCTAGGCAGTGCTGAAAACTTTGAGAAGCTTCCCGAAGGGCATGTCTTGCGTCCGAGACGGTCTTCATGCCCAACATCTGTTGGATGCTACTAGTGGAGCACCAGTAGCTGTATCTGATGACCTTGTTGCTTCCATCACTGGCGTCGTGAATATATGGATTTCCGGTAAATTCCATTATGCACTTGGAGAATATATCGCAAGCGCACCCTTAACCCCATTACTTAAGCCTGAAGGGGGGTTACGTCCGATTGCGGTGGGCACCATATGGCGTCAACTGTGTTCCAAACTCGCTGCTACAGTTGTACTCAAAGACATGACAGCCTACCTTGGTAACCATCAGTTTGGTGTGGGGAATGCTTGTGTGTGTGGGGGGGGAGGCATCGTGCACTTTGTTAACCGACTGCTTGAATTGAAAGGTAACCAATACAACATGACTATGCTTCTTATAGATTTTACCAACGCCTTTAACTTAGTCAGTCGGAATGTCTTAATCAATGAAGTTCGCGCAATATGGCCTAGTATCTCGAAATGGGTTGAGTTTTGTTACGCTCGACCAGCCAAGTTATATTACAACGAATTCACCTTGTCGTCTGCACAAGGAGTTCAACAAGGAGACCCGCTTGGGTCGTTACTCTTCTCTCTGGCACTACACCCTCTTGTGTGTAAGATAGCCTCGCAATGCACACTGTATCTCCATGTGTGGTTCATGGATGATGGAACACGAATTGGTGACTCTATGGAAGTGGCAAATGCATTACAGATTATAAGATATGATGGTCCAACAAAGGGGCTATGCTTGAATATCCAAAAGACAGAGGTTTTCTGGCCTATTCTAGATGCACGCTGCAATCAACTATTTCCACTGGAGATTAGCAGGCCAGCTGAAGGTGTCTGTTTGTTAGGAGGGACCGTCAGTTTAAACGGGGAATACTACAGCAATAAAATCCTGGATAGAGTCGACAAAACCATCCATCTTATGGACTGCATTAAAAAGCTGAAAGACCCCCAAAGTGAGTTGTTACTCCTTCGTAAATGCCCAGGAGTCTCCAAGTTGTATTTTACTATAAGAACGACTCGACCTCAAGTCATGGCATTTGCACAGCAGCGTTTCGACCAGCATCTCATCCAGTTCTTGCGCTACTTAGTTACTGCAGATGGAGCAGGTTTTGGACAGCTTCAACAGCGTATAACTACCCTACCGATTCAATATGGAGGCTTGGGAGTTTATACAATGGATGATACTATTCGTTATTGCCACATTGCTTCATGCTACCAAACCAAACATCTGCAAAATAATATATTGCAAGACTCAGCAGATCCCGGCCCCAACTTCTAGAGCGCTTTAGACACTTACATGCAATCTTGTGGTTTGTCTTCGTCTTCGTTTGACATCAATGACATCTCCCCCCAGCCTATGCACAATCTGGCGAATCGTTATTTCGATTTTTTACCAAGACTATTCCAACCACTTTTGCCATATCGGAACGTGACATCATTTTATGGCAGTGTAACAAAAAATCTCATGCATATGATTATCTTATGGCTATCCTTATCCAAGGCTTGAAACAGTCCGTTGGTCCATGCCAGTTCAGGTCTATACTTCAATACAGACTCGGCATACCACTTTTTGATGACGATAGCTTGTATACATGTTGTAACAGAATTATGGATCGCTTTGGAGATCACACCATCCATTGTTCAAGAGAAGTTGGACTGAAATATCGACATGATTTGGTGAGAGACCTCTTTGATGAGTTATGTTATAAATCTAGCGTCGCAGCGAGGAAAGAAGTTTCGATCCCTACAGCAGATAGGAGCACCCCTCCCAAACCGGCTGATATCATGGTCTATAATTGGAAGAATGGACGTGATATATGCTTTGATGTCACGGGAGTTTCCCCATTTTCCAAAGGTGGAAACTGTAGTTTCACTCCTGGACATGCCATTGCTGCTGCTATTACCCGAAAGCGTAACAAATATGCGGAGTTATGTTCGTCCCACGGGTATAGTTTTGGTGTACTGGCCTTTACAACCTTGGGAGAATTAGGGGATGATGTTATTGACTTCATGAAGAGATTGAAGAACTGTATGGCCAATCACGATGTTAATAACCATTTAGGTAGTTCTTTTTTTCATAGGCTAGGAATTATTATTCAAAAAGGCATTGGGCCGCAACTTGTTGCGCAACTCCCAGCCAAGTCTCTGTAAATATACCTTTTAGTTTTCTTAATAAATGCCTCAGTGGCTCCATTTCATAATAATAATAATAATAATATTAATAAATCTTTGAAGAGCTTTTCGAAAGGCACATCATGCGGGCGAGACGGTCTCCGTGCTCAGCACTTGTTAGATGCAACGAGTGGTGTTGATGCTGCAGTGGCAGATGAGCTTTTGGTATCTATCAAAGGAGTAGTTAATATGTGGTTGGATGGACAATTCCCACCTGCACTCGGAGAATACTTCACCAGTGCACCATTAACCCCCTTACTCAAACCTGGTGGGGGTATTCGTCCGATTGCAGTGGGAACGATATGGCGGCGATTGTGTTCTAAATTGGCAGCTTCTGCGGTGCTTAAGGACATGACTGACTTCCTTGGCAACCATCAATTCGGTGTTGGCACCCCTTGCGGTGGCGAAGGAATATTACAGTTGGTGAATAGGTTGTTGGAGATGAAAGTTACCCATGATAATATGACTATGTTGCTTATCGATTTAACTAATGCCTTAAACATAGTTAATCGGACTGTTTTAATCAATGAGGTACGTGATAAATGTCCTAGCATTGCTAAATGGGTAAAGTTTTGTTACGCACGGCCTGCCAAGCTATATTACAATGAGTTTACTCTATCTTCCACACAAGGGGTTCAACAGGGAGACCCTCTTGGCCCTCTACTTTTTTCATTGTCTCTTCATCCACTGCTATGCAAAATATCTTTGCAATTCAAACTGGATCTTAATGCATGGTATTTGGATGAAGATACACTGGTTGGTGAAACGACTAAAGTTGCGAAAGCTTTCCAGATTCTACGTGAAGATGGCCTTGCCAAAGGTCTAAGATTGAATCTACAGAAAACTGAAATTTTCTGGCCATACGCAGACCCAAGGTATACAAATTTCTTTCTACCGGGAATAGGCAGGCCATCTATAGGTGTACGTTTACTTGGAGGCCCTGTAAGTCTGGATGATGGTTTTTGTAGTAGTATTATTCAATCTCGGGTTGACAAAACCCTCCATCTGATGGATTGTGTCAAAAAGTTATGAGACCCCCAGGCAGAGATCCTTCTACTCCGAAACTGCGCTGGAGTTTCAAAGTTATACTTTCCAATGCGCACAACTCGACCTCAGTGCATGCAGGCAGCACAACTTCAGTTCGATGACCACCTTATTCAGTTCCTGCAGTACTTGATCACGAGCGATGGCGCGGGTTTCAGAAAACTAAAACAACGCTTTGACACTCTCCCAATCAAAGATGGTGGCTTAAGCGTATACACTATGAGGGCACCACTCAGTATGGATACATAGCCTCTTTCTTTCAAACACAGCATCTCCAGAATAAAATCTTATAAGGTGCTCCTGGCCTTAGCCCTCACTTCCAAACTGCGCTGGAACATTACATTCGTATATGCGGTTTATCTCCTTCATCTTCCAACATTAACGATATCGCCCCATATCCCATGCATTTACTGGCAACTCGTTACTACGATGCAATCATGAAGGATATACTGTCTAACTTTGTTATGTCCGAGTGAGACTCCATCTTATGGAAATGCAATAGGAAAACTCATGCTCAAGACTACCTCAAGGCAGTCCCCATTCAAGGCCTTAATCAGAATTTAGGTCCACGACAATTCAGGGTTGTGCTTCAATATCGCTTGGGTATACCTCTATTTGCCGAAGATAGTACTTGTTCCTGTTGTAAACGGGATATGGATTGGTTTGGAGACCATGCCATCCACTGTGCAAGTGAAGTGGGTTTAAAGTATCGTCATGAAATGGTCAGAGATCTCTTTGTTGAGCTATGCTACAAAGCTGGAGTGGCTGCGAGAAAATAAACTTCACTTGGTCTTACATACGATAGGAGCACCCCTCTCAAACCGGCAGACATCATGATATATAACTGAGAGAATGGACGGGACATTTGTTTCGACATCACCGGTGTGTCACCATTTTCCAAGGGAGGTAACCATGCCTTCACACCTGGTCATGCCATCTCTGCTGCTATCACCCGTAAACGCAACAAATACGCTGACCTTTGTTTGTCTCATGGCTACGGTTTCAGTGTTTTAGCATTCATTATACTGGGGGAATTAAGTGATGACATTATAATCCTTTTGAAAAGATTGAAAAACTGTATGGCTAGTCATGATGTTAACAATAACTTAGGCAATTTCTTTTTTATAGGTTGGATATCATTATTCAGAAAGGTACCGGGGAGCAACTTGTTGCGCGACTCCCGGCCAAATCCTTGTAAAGTCCTTATGTTTTATTTTCTTAATAAAATCCTTCGTGGCCCCCTTTCATAATAATAATAAAAAAAATAAAAAAAATAATCCATTGCAGGTGATATAATGGAGGTTGCAAAAGCCCTCAATATAATCCAAGTTGAAGGTCCTGCTAGAGGGTTGTACTTGAGTGTCAGTAAAATAGAGATATTCTGGCCAACTATTGATCCAAGAAGAGAAGTTCATGATGTTTTCCCTTCCAATATTAGCAGACCCATTCATGGTGTGAAATTACTTGGAGGGGCCATGAGTCTAGACTTGCAATACTGTAATACCTTGATTACAGGTAGAGTTGAGAAGACTGTACAGTTGATGAACTACATTAAGAAGCTAAAGGACCCACAGAGTGAATTGCTTCTGTTGCGTAATTGCACTGGGGTATCGAAGCTATATTTCACGTTGCGTACGACTTCTTCCTTAGCTCTGCAGTCTGCCACAACTTTATTTGATAATCATCTGGTTCAATATTTGAGGCATTTGGTGGTTGGTGATAGTGCTGGATTTGGGAAAATACAACAGAGAATGGATACGCTGCCCATTAAAGATGGTGGATTGGGAGTGTACACTATGGCAGACACATCTAGGTACTGTTATCTTGCTTCGTGTGCTCAAACACAGATATTGCAGAACACTATGTTGCAAGGTGCATCCATTTCAAATTCTGGTCAGAGCTTCCATCACGGATTGAAGGCGTACATCCAGGTTTGTGGCCTTCAACCTTCTGATTTCAATATTAATAATGCTGCCCCCCATTTCATGAAGTCATTGGCGGCTCGTGATTTTATTTTAATCAAGAAGGAATTTCCCATCAAATATTCATTATCTGTAAGAGATGTTGCACTCTGGAAATGTAACAAAGATGATCATGCTATGGATTTTCTCAAGGCTATACCCATTCAGGGCTTGAACCAATCTATTAGGCCTCGACAATTTCGTGCAGTTTTGAGCTACAGATTAGGTATTCCCATTTTTGCATCTAATAGTTTATGGTCTTTTTGTAATCGATATATGGACATATATGGTGATCATGCGGTTCATTGTGCCAACGAAATTGGTGGTAAGTATCGACATGATATGGTACGTGATACTTTGGATGATATTTGCTATAAAGCGGGTGTTACAGCTCGTAAAGAGGTCTGTATGGGTTTTTTATCTAACTCGGTTAAAGCTTTGAGGCCTGCAGATTTGCTGGTTTATAACTGGGACAATGGACGGGATGTTTTCTATGATGTCACAGGTACTTACTTCTCCATTTACTAGTGCTCGAACCACTTCCTTTACCCCAGGCCAAGAAATTTCTGAGGTAGTCACTCGCAAGCGCAATAAGTACTTGGACAAGTGTTTATCACATGGATATGAGTTCGGGGTGTTGGCTTTTTCCACTCTCGGTGAGTTAGGTGATGATACTTGTGTTTTTTTGAGAAGGTTGAGGAACTATCTTGCTAGTAAAGATTCCAATTGTAAAGTAGGTGGGTCTCTTTTTCATAGAATATCTATTATTATTCAAAAGGGAGTCAGTGCCCAGATTGTTGCTAGGATACCAACACCCTCGGTGTAAAAAAATCTGACTTTGTTTGCCTTCCAAAAAATAAAAAGATAAGATTAGGTTTTTGTAAAAAAAAATAAAAAATTATAGGTCTGGCATTGCAGCTGGGAAAGAAGTCCCTTTGGGCTTTTTATCTGATAATGATAACGCTATCAGGCCTGCCGACATCCTCATATATAATTGGGTCAATGGACAAGATACTTGCTTCGACGTCACCGGAGTTTCACCATTTTCAGGCGGAGGGATTCATAATTTCACACATGACCATGCCATTTCTGCGGTAGTTGTTCGTTAGCGCAACAAGTATTTAGACAAGTGCACGTCGTAGGGATATCAGTTTTGTGCCTTGGCTTTCTCGACTTTGGGTGAGCTTGGAGATGAACTTGTTATTCTGTTGAGGATATTGAAGAATCGTCTAATAAAACTATGATGTTAACAACAAAGTAGGGGGTTTGCTTTTCCATAGGGTAGGTTTGGCTATCCAAAAGGGCGTTAGTGCACAAATTGTTGCCTGACTCCCACCCATTCATTTGTAAATAACTCTTTTTGTTTCCCTTTATAAAATCCTTGTGTGGTGTCGTCTTATAATAATAAGAAGAAGAAGAAGAAGAACGGTCCCTATCTCAGCTGGTCATCCCCGTTCCCCAAAGTTTCATGTGTTGCAGGAGGTCCCAGGTTCAAGCCCCCAATGGCGTAATATTGCTGGAATTAACATGGAAGGTAGTGTTAGTTTTCCCCCCTTGTGACACAATCTCACCCCCCCACCCCTCATCTTCTTCGGCTCCCTTGGCTAGGTTACCTATGAGGCTCGCTGGTAGGTTAGCACAGCAACCTGTTCAATTAATGTAGTAGTATGTTGTTGGAGCTTAGCTTGTTAGGCTTCCAACTAGTTAATGTAATACTCTTTATCCAATAATAAAAAATATTTCAATTTTTTTTTTTGAATAATTAATAAATTAAATCAAACAAAACTTTTGGTCGGAAGCCTAGCAACAAGCTAGGCTCCAACTCCTCTTTGAATAGCAACGCCTAATCTATGGAAAATGAAACTACCAAAGCCACTACTAGCGTCATTACTAACTAGAAAATTCTTCAGACGCTTGAAAAAACATAAAGAGTCCTCACCAAGCTCCCCTAGAGTAGAGAAAGCTAAGACACCAAGACCATATCCCAAAGAAGTACACTTGTCTAAATATTAGTGCACTTTATTGAAACCGCATTCGAAATAGCCTTTCCTGGGGCAAATGAGCGAATACCATCATCGCCAGTGAAGGGCGAGACAACAGTGACACCCATACAAACATCTTGACCATTTTCCCAGTTGAGAACAAGAATATCAGCAGGCCTCAAGTATTTACCATCATCTGACAGGATACCCAGAGAGACTTCCTTACGCGCAGGTACATTATCTTTGTAACAAATATCAATTGTAACATCACGAACATGATCATGTCGAAACTTTCTCCCAACATCTTTAGCGCAATGAAGCGCATGGTCCCCAAATATGTCCATAGATTTGTTACAACTTGTGCATAACCCATTCTCAACAAACAAAGGGATGCCAAGGCGATAACAAAGCACATCTTGGAACTGTCTAGGCCCGAGGCACTGATTAAGACCGCTAATAGGTACCGCTAATAAATAATCTTGAGCATGCTTGACACGGTTACACTGCCACAAAATGGAATCTCTTGCAGACATAGAAAATTGGTCTAGGATTTGCTTCTTAACTGCATCAAAATAAGTGACTACCAGGGCGTGCATGGAAGGGGGGGCAGTATCATTGACACAATAAGAGATATGTAATCCACATACCTGGATAAATTTTTAAAGAGCCATCTGATAAGCAGAACCTTTGTTTGTTGAGAATAAGTCACCAAGAAAAATCCTCTGCACTGAAGCTGTTTGACTCTGAGACGCAAGGTAGCAGTAGGTACGAGTATCAACCATAGTATAAATGCCAAGACCACCATCTTTGATAGGAAAGGTAGCTAATATCTGCTGTAAAGGACCAAAACCCGCACCATAACCAGTGAATAGTAATCGCAAATACTTAAGAAGATGGCCATCAAAGAGATCAGTGGCTGGTTGCAAGGCTGCTGGATTGGTAGTGTGCATTGCAAAATATAATCTAGACACACCAGTGCAATTGCGAAGTAATAGCATCTCACTTTGATGGTCTTTGAGTTTTTTGATTGCATTCATTAGTTAAACAGTTTTTTTCGCCCTGCTCAGAACCATGTCACTCATGAAATTCAGGTCCAAACTCACAGGGTCACCTAAAAGTTTAACGCCATTAGCAGGTCTACCAATATCCCGTGGAAAAACACCCTCAGAAAAGCTTCTTGGATCAACTGTAGGCCAAAAGACCTCAATTTTCTTAATATTGAGATGCAATCCCCTACTTGTCCCTTCAGATTCTATAATTCTCAAGGCTTTGGCCACCTCAAGTGTATCACCAATAATAGTGCCATCATCAAGGTACCAAGCATGCAAATCAAGCTTACAACGAGAAGCAATAGACTTCACAAGAGGATGAAGTGTCAATGCAAACAAAAGGGGACCAAGAGGATCACCTTGTTGAACACCGAGTGCAGAATACAAAATATATTGATCATAATAAAGTTTAGCAGGCCTGGCACAGCGAAATTCAACCCAACGTGAAATACCTGGACAGTGTAGCTGAACCTCGCCGATGAGATGTGATCTTCTAACCATGTTGAAAGCATTAGAGAAGTTAATAAGAAACATTGACAACGTATATGAATGTCCTTTCATCTCCAAAAGACTATTTACAGCATCTAAAATAGTCTCTCCACCAACCGAAACACCAACACCAAACTGGTAGTCTCCCAAATAAGATGTCATGGCCTTGCCAACGGAGAAAGCATCCACCTTAGAGACCAAGCGACGCCAAATATGACCAACAACAATAGGTCTAATTTCACCACCAGGTTTAAGTAAAGGTGTAAGGGGTGCACTAGCTATGAACTCCCCTAAACCACGAGGACATTTTCCCGCCAACCAAAGGTTTACCACGCCCGTAATCGAAGCTAACAACTCATCTGCAACTGCTGCCCCACTCAACACATCAAGTAAATGATGTGCACATAAACTATCACGTCCACAAGAAGTACCTTTTGGGAAACTCTTGATGGCGCCAAGAACTGCCCTGGAGTCTACTGTGACTGAATCAACACTAACCGTTTCCTGTGGAATAAAAATGGGAGGAGCAACCGGGTGTTTCGACTGTAATTCCGAAAAAGTTATCTCGTACGAGGCGCAACGCCATTAGAAGATGACACTCGAATTGCAGCCGCATAATGACCGCAGCTGACCTTCTCCCAACATGTGTTCAAGTTGGCATCCCCTGGTTTCTTCTTAGGCACTTTTTTAGTTCGCTGTTAGCTGGGAGAGTGCGGTAACCTGTTGATAAGAGTGTAGCATCCATTAGGCTCCTTCCATTCAATAAGGTCCTGGTTAATAGCAACAACTTGTAGTCTCCGTCTATTGCTTGACTTCTCCTCATAAGAACGTTTGGGTCTATACAAAGACAAGGTACAAATGGGCAGTAAAATGAGCCGAATCCATGCAGACGAATTGGATGGATTGATAATAACCCCATCAAGGAAGTTCTTTAAGACCTTTGAGAAATTCAGTCTACACTGATGGGGAATGCAAGAAACAGTTGTGAATTATCTCTAAAATGCCGTATTTACCAACTCCGGGGACAACGACTCAGTCAAGTTACCACCATAGAAGTTGTTGCTGTCACCTGAAATTCCTGCATTTCTTGCAATCACTTCACTGTCACCCGTACTGCTTGCAATCACTTCACTGTCACCTGTACCACCTGCACTACTGACTTCTCTGAACTGCAATATTTCAGCTGGCATGTCCAAACCATAAATGAGAAAATCTGCAGTGGAGCCATTGGAAGGTCCGGAGATAATGTCTGCATGAAGAGAACCATTCAGTCCTTTACAGGTAAGTCTCCAGGCGTGCAGGTGCAAACATCTGCTGCATAACCACATTCGCAGTTGTAATAGAACACTCTCCATCGCAAGATATACATGAAGGTCAGTAGAGAGTAAGTCTCTGAAAAATCTTTTGTTTCCAGCAGAGAAAAAGTGCCTATCCTGCAAGTGCCGAACAAATGAACCTTTAGCATACCCCCTTCCATTCACACCATCATTACATCCATGGCCTTTAAATGGACAGTGACAGTAACTCCGAACATCTTCAACACATGGGGTCGAAAGCATCGCAGACTGAGAAGAACTCCGAACATCTTCAACACGGGGTGAAGATGTAATCGACGACATGGCAGGCTGTGAACTGCAGGCTGAGGGAAGACCGTATTAAAATCGGCATGGTTACAGAAAACCCTAAAAAAAAAAAATCCCTAAACCTAAAATAAAATAATAATTGATAAAAATAATAATATTGGCTTGATGGATATTTTGGTTCTCTGTTCGCTCTTAATAATATTTTCTTGCAATAATAATAATAATAATAATCTGATAATAATAATGATATTTTGGGATACTGATTCAAGTTTGTTTTTCTTTGACAGGATTGAGTATTAATTAGAGAATATTTTCTTTATTTTATGCTCATTTTTGTTATATATTTTTATGAATTAAAATCCTAAAATCCCAAATATAAAGTAGAGGCCAATCTCCGGATTGGACGGGCTGGGTGCCTCACACCTTCGCATCTCGTGCTTTGATTCCCGGACTGAATCTCTGATAATTGGACCAGTATTTCCTTTTGGGTCCCAACTCCCTAAGTTGGGTGGCGGCTTCGATAATAATAATTCCCTAAATAATAATTTCCACGTGTGATTCCCATTTAGGATATTTAGAGATCTTAACGGATTTCGACGATATCTACAAGTGGCGACTTCACTGGGGATTTGAGAATCTAACTCGAAAAATAATTGGGATTTTAGGGTTTTGATTTGACACTACTCGGTGTTGCACACACACACTGCACGCACCCATTCACCTTGCATTTTCATTTTGCATCGTTTGAAGTCCGAATCTTAGGAAAATCCGTGGTTAGTAAAGCTGAACCATTTGGGCGTTATCAGTCAAACACCACAAGCCTTAGCCAGTACCAAAGAAGACTAGTTTTGACTACATCTGAGGTATATTCTGCTAAGGTAGCCCAAGCCTACCCAAAAGTTAGTAAAACCTGCATGCACGTGCATTAATTGTAAATTGCATTCATTGTTGCACAAAATCCGAGACATAAGCACCCTTGTGTTACCATATATTTTTTGTTTCCTTCGAAACAGGAACATGACTATAGAATCCGAAATGAATATGGACACTGGGGCATTGTCATGGTTGCGCGAACAATTCCAAAATATGTTGGATACCAAGTTCAACGAAGTTGTAGTTGCAGAATATCCTACAACTACACCCTCAGTAGAATTTGTAAAACTTAAGAAGTTCTTGATGATGAATGACAATTTTCTTATTAATGCTCTCAATTGATTACAAAGAAGTACCTAAATGGAACTAGAATAGTTACAACTTTCTCTATTCTCTTTCCTAAGATATTTTCTAACACTCACTAAAAGAACCTCCCAAATTTTACATTTGAACTACTATTTATAGGGAAATCTATACAACTGTATGTAAGCTGCGAAATATCGCAACTTATATTCGCAAATCTATCTCATGTTCGCAAATCCTTCACACTTCTTCCATGCTTCTTCTATTATCGCGCTATCTTGTGACACTTTCCTCTTATACTTGTTACGATATTCGTAAACCAATTCCTTGCGATATTCGGTACCTACATCTTTCCTCTTCTCATGTCATTTCTGCGAAGAAGTAATGATCGTGAGAACATAACCGTTACTTATTCTTTTTATTAGGATTTGGACACGTCTTTTGTAACCGTCCTTTTCTTAACCATTCCCTTATATAAACTCCTTTTATTCCCTTCCTTATCTTTTTCTTACCTTCTCTTTTTACTTCTGCAACTTCATCTTCTTATCACATTTTCGGTTATCACTTTCTCTTCCTGTTAATCCCATCATGAGTTCTCCAAGGTAATTTTCTTTTATTTCTCGCATCTTTCATTTGTTTATCCCTTTGATTTCTATCCAATTTATTGTTTGATTTTGATTTGTTTCCGCAAAGCTACCCCTCAAGTGAAACCTTAAACTAGAAACTCAAGTCCTAATCTTCGGAGAAGAAAATCCGAGAATCAAAAGGTAGTTAAAATACTTTGTCTTCTTTTTTAAACAATATATTGTTGCCTCAGTTTTTAATCTTCCTTTTGATTCGTAGGTCGATGAAAAACCCAACCCCAACAAAAGAACTCGTATGATTAAACCCACACCATCAATTTCAATCGATGACTTCCTTCCTGAGGTTGATGAAGAATTTCCCTCTCCCCCTCGTGAAAATACTTATTCGCAAACTCCTGCCTCTACTCCATTACCCAGTTTTCAATCTCCCACAAATGTAAATTTATCAACACTTCTTCGAAATCAACCTTCGCAATATACTTTCTCAACTCCGTCTCCCAAAAAACCTATTTTTACCCCTAATCCTTTGAGTGCTGTTTCTCCAAGTAATTTACAACTTGCTCTGATTCCTTTAAATTCTTCTCCTCTTTCTCAAGAAGCTCGAGATGGAATTTATTCAACTTTCCAAATGTTATCTTAGGTCTTAAGTAGTACTGCGAAGTCTTCAAACGTTCGTTCGCAATCTGAATTTTGCGAAGTGCTCAATAATTTCATCAATCCTGGTATTTCTATTTCACGTCAATCCTTGGAAAAATAAGTTGAATTGCTTCGCCAATCTCAGGAATCTTTGAAAGCGTAATGTGAGAATCTTCGTAAAGCGAATCATCAACTCCAGAATGATTATATAGATTGTGCGATCCTTCGCAAGAGGAATGATGCATTAAAAGGTATTACTATTATCTCTATATTTTCTTTCTTTTGTTTACTTCTATTCCTCACATGCTTTAAACACCCATTTAAACCCATTCCCCTTTATAGAATCTATCCAGAAATGTAGAATGTTGGTACTTCATCATGAATCAGACGCAAAAGAATCTCAAGCCAAGCATGCAAGTCTTTTGAACCAATTCTCCCACTTATCTAATCTTCATTCATGTGCTCTTGATAATTTTGATGCCCTTTTCCAAGAGAATACCCAATTAATTTACGATCAAAAGTTTTTGAATGATGAAATATCTCAGCTCACCTCTTCTTTGACTAAAGCCGATTTAAGAATAGAAACCCTATTAGAAGAGAATGAAACCTTATCAAAAGAAAAATGTTCGTATTTGAATACAATGACCGTTTCTTCGCAACAATTGAATGTTCTTCAGAGTAAATGTTGCGATCAAGAAAATCTCCTTTATTTGTTAAAAGGTGAACTTGAGGAATTAAAGAAGTCTTCAGATGCTGAGAGAAGTTCTTTTGCTGCCGAGAAGAAATCCCTTCTTAATAAGAATATAATCCTGAGTACTAAGAGGAATAAACTTAAAGAAGAACATTCCCAAGTAAGAACCTTAATACAAAACTTGCGAAGGATAACGAATTTCTTCATTCTAAAGATCAAAAGCTTCAATCCAGACTTGAAGGATTAGTTGGTGATGGTTTTGATAAAGCTATGGATCAAATGAAGAATTGTTGTCTATCTTTAGCTCAATTTATTACTTCACAAAGAGAAGGTATTCATTAAAATTTGACTGCCTTTGACATATTTTTGAACTTTGTTATACTCGCATGATTGACTCCTTTGAATTCTATTTTACTCGCAGAATCCGAAAACAACCTTCGCAATGCTAAAGCTACGTTAGAAACTACTTGTTCTAAGCTTCAGTCCTCCTGTTCTAAGCTTTGCAAGAGGAATACTTTGATTTCAACTCGTTTAACTAATTCACGTGATCGTGCCAATCGGAGATTCAACTACCTTGCTTATTCCAAAGACATTGAGTATACTAACCACCAAAAGGCTTTAGCTCGTGAAAGTCATTTAAAATCTCAAGTATTCGCAAACAATATTCTCTTATCAAAATCCTTGCCTCCAGTGAAAGTTAAGCCTCTAGAAATATCTGATGATGAAGTTGTTCGTGATCCTGATAGTGACTTTGATTACGAGAGTGATGATGAAAGACTTGATGGTGAGGAATATTCTCCTGTTGCTGCTGATGAAGATGGTGGTGAAAAAGAATCTGATCTCCAAAAAGAAGTTCATGTTGATGGTCCTACCCCTCCTAAAGATCCAGCACAAAACATTGACGAGGAGCATTAAGCATGATGGATTATTCTACTGTTATTCCTCTTTTTTATGAACAACTTTGTTTTCCTTCCTTTTAAACCCTTTCTCTTGGTTACTGTTGATTCTCTTTCTACAGACGATCATGCTTATTGTTTGTTTTCCTTAAGAAGTATACTTTGTAGTTTGTGATACTACTTTGATCTTTCTCTAGATTTGCATGACTTAATCATATGAAGAGAAATTGCATGACTTGATCATATGAAGAGAAATACTATATCTTGAAGACTTAGCTTAGTATTCCCTTTCCCCTTATTATTGCTCTTCAGATGATCAATTATTGTTGTAAATATTAGAATATCTTCCTCTGTTTAAGTTGCTAAGTTTCAATTTGTTGCGAAGTAAATGAGAAATCTCCCCTTTGAAGTATAAGAAGTATGAAATCTCCGTGAAGAATTATGAAACATCCTTGAAGAAGTATAAGAAGTATGAAATACCCTTGAAGAAGTATAAGAATTATGAAATACCCTTGAAGAAGTATAAGAATTATGAAATATCCTTTGAAGAAGTATAAGAATTATGAAATACCCTTGAAGAAGTATAAGAAGTATTCAATCTTTTGAAGAAGTATAAGAAGTATTCAATCCTCGTAAAACTTAATGAATATGAAATATTCGTCTTTAATTGTAAACAAAATTGCCTCTTTTGTTATGAACTCGTGATCTATACTCTTGTAAAAATTCTTCGATGACATTGATGGAATTGATTTCATTAGTTGTTGTGGTCTTATCATGCCTTCCTAAGTAAAGGTCTTATTTTGCCACCTCTTTTGTGATAATATTTTTGTGTTTGCGATAATATGACAACTCTGAATAATCTTGCGAATATACAGTCTCGTGATATTATCGTCTTTGCGATGAAATCGCAGGACGTTATCACACTTTCATGTAATAACCCATTGATCTCATCTTAACCTTTGTATTTAATTCTGCGAGTATGTATATATATACGTGAATTTTTTATTATTTTATTATTTATTTTTTTACTCGCAGAAATATAATTGTTGCACAAATATGACAAGCCTTTATGTTCTTGCGAACAAGAAGCCTCATGACATTTGCGTCTTATAGCACGTATCAGCTCCCTAATGGAGGGTGCTTCCCTTTATCTTCCCCTTGGTTGCCCCTTCAAGGAAGCGTACATCGACCATACAAGGTTAGCTCTTCCCATCCGGTTTTGCAAACAACCAGCTTTTGTTCGCAACCTCTTATCCTTTTTGCCTATAGGGCTTATAGTTACGAGGTTGCACCCTATGGGGTATCTTTGGGCCAAGTGCATCATTTGCCAAGACTTGTCAAGAATGGCAGATGTGCTTCAAGCCCATCCGGCACTCTTGAATCAACCGTGTACCTCGGCGCCTTGATCATTTTCTGCACTTCTTGAGAAAGACAGTATGCCTTAGTCGCCCAACCTAAATCATGTTACATCGCAAGATTAAGTTGAGAATCCAAGGTGTCTAACCCGGATAGGTACCCCGCTTTTGGGTTGTACCCCGCAATGTTCATGTACTCAGGTTCCTTGGTGGTGTTCCGGTTTCCCTGAGCCATGCTTATAGGTACCCCCTTAAATGAAGTACTTTAGGACTTTGCCTCTTATGAAATGTTGCTTCGCGAACTAAGGTGTACGCCATAAAGGTTTTCCTGTGTAAAATTTCTGCGGATTTCTTTCTTTTTTGAAAGCTAATCACAGTTTGCGGTCTTTTGTTCGCAAATATCTTTTGCATATTTCTTTAATGAAAGTTGATCGCAATAAGAATTTTTTAAAAATTCGTAATTTTGTTAAGTTTCGTGCGAGCAAACCATATTCGCAAAAAATTTCATGAGGTTTATGGATAATACCTTTTTAAATACAATCTATTCCATGGTCGACCAAGTCTTAAACCCATGTCTCTCCCCTCTGTATCCATCAGCCGATAAGCTCCACTTCCCACAACCTCTTTGATGACATATGGTCCATCCCATTTAGGTGCTAATTGTAGTGACCCTCAAGCTCGTCAACGCTATTAGACCGGTCAAGAGATGATCATGTGTCGATTTAACTGATAATAACTCGATTAGTTTAACATGGGCGTTAATTAATAGGAATTAATCTAACAACGATTTGGATACGAAACTGGTACCTCTCAATGGATATCGAAAAGTTACGCAGAATAGAATACTCGAACGTGTCAGTCGGATACCGGACGAAGAAGAATTTATCAGATTAGTGGGAAGGGCAAATTATTCTTTTAACTTTTAACCGACCTGGTCTCCCCATATCATTTCGGTGATTCCCTTTATCAATTGTCGTTGGATTTATCACCAAAATTAGACCGAAGAATTCATTCTTATCTTTTCTTCTTCTTTCTTCCTCTTCTCTGCTTCTCCTCTTCTTTTCCCTGTCGATTTCAGATCGAAGTTTTGTGTTGATTTGGTTGAGATGAATCACTGGAAGTTCATAACATAATGATCCGAGTGAAGTGGTAATGGTACTGAGATTGATTTAACATCAGGATAAGAATAAATCGATCTTACTGCAAGTATGAATTGAGATTTCGAATTGATGGTGATTAAGATGAATTGAAGATGGGTTTGTTCTGAATAGAAGAATAGGTGGATGTATTGAGTTTAATTGAATTTTGTTGGAAATTGAATTATGAATTAGGGTTTGTAAGGGTGAACTCAAAGAAGGATTAGAAGATGAATTTAGAGTCGCATGTGAATGATTATAGATGGTTCTGACCTGAAATCGGAGATACAATGGAGGAATCACTAGAATCAGAAATTAGGGTTCGATTGTTCTTATGAGAAGGTGGTGAAACTGTTACGAGTGTCGAATTGAACATTGAAGTTAATTCAGATGAAGTGAGTTGTGGAAACTACCAGTGGAGCTACAGATTGTAATGGTTTGTTTGAGTGGAATCTTCTTGAGGTAATTATTCTCCCAACCAAAATTAGTTGAAGGTTATTACTGAATTTATTAGTTCTTATGAATTAAGATTGTGTTGGATTAAGTTTATTTGTAAATTGATGAACATAAAAGAAATAATGGAAGTATGCTTATAAAGTTGCAGTTGTTGGAGTTTTGGTTGTGAAAGTGAAATAAAGGTGGGAATGAGAGTTTGGTGGTAATGGATGTGAAGTATGGAATTATGAAGTTATGATATGATTTGGAGTAGTTCCAAATGATGTTGTTGTGGAAGTCAGGATGATGGAGAATGTGTGAACAGTTTGTGGTGGTCGGAAAGGTGGTAAAGAAGATTGGTTGAATTTCTGATAGAAGTTATTGGTGGTTTAGGTGAAGCTGAATTGAGGTAATCATCTCTTCAATCAATGGAATTGAAGTTCAGTTATTGTGGAATGTTGTTGAATTGCATGGGAGATGAATGAATGAGTTGTAGTTGAAGTTTAAATGAAGAAATGAGATTACAAATGGCTGGGTTGTTTTGGTTGAGACTTGAGTGGACTGTATTGCAGTTACTCATAGAACTGAGATTGCAGTCTAGTGAAGGGAGCTGAAATGTGTGTGCAGTATTGCTTGTGTTGTTGAGTTGAGTTTGAAGTTGGACTGTGGTGGTTCAGTTAGTGGCTAAGTTGTTGGGGTTGTAGTATGTGCTTGTTGTAAAGCTTGGAAAAGCTGCAATTGCAGGTGGGAATAGTTTGTGTATGTAATTGAAGTTTGTTTAAGTTAAATGTATTGTTATTTGAATTATAGTTAAGAGTTGTGTTGCACAATGATTGTGCATTAGTGTTCTTTGGCCTGAGCAATGACTCTGGCCTGTGTAGAAACTTTAGATTGTTAGTCATCCCAGTCAGCCTAGATGACTTATCTGAATTAGTGTGTCTGACTGAGTTATCTCAGTGACCAGACCTGACCAAACCTGACTCAATGACTCTTGACTGAGTTGAATCTGTTGACTAAATTGACCGCGGACTTGACCAGACCTTGACTTGGACCTTGACCGTTGACTTGACCTTAGACGTTGACCGTCAGTTGAACCAGTTGACTGTTATTGACCGTTAGTTGACTCTACATGGGCCTTAGATTCATAAGCTGGACCTTAGTTATTGGTCTTGTTAGTGGACTTGGGCTTGGAGCCAATATTCCTATTGTACATGAATTGGACCTTTGTGGTCCGAATTAGACTTTGATTCCGTCTACAGAGTTGTAGATATTTATAAGACTTAGATAATGAACGATAGAAACAATCTAATTGAATTAGTAAACTCTTAGTTATGATAAAGATAGAGAATAAGATACCATAATGGGCCTAGAACCATTAGATAGATTTGTATGATTCTTATGTGAGCCTTTTGGCTAGATTCTTAGACTTCTTGTGTGATTATCAGTTAGTTATTAACAACGAGCGATTCAAAGAATGGACCAGTAAATATTGGATCTCGAGGTAGGCGTGGCTGGTCATCAAAAAGGTGTGGGAATGCATTTAACAGTTTTGTAATCATTGTTATTTCTTTTACGAAAGTCTTTGTTTTATAAACTCATGCATTGTCTATTTATTAATTGCATTGTCTATTCGCATATTTCATGTTTTGTTTATCTTTATGATTGTCTATGGGAAATGAGAATTTCCATCTATGGTATATTGGATCTTGCTCCTTGTAATTATGGCTAGGGCGATACACCACAATATTAATAATAGGTGTGGAAATGGGCATCAATATTACGGGTGTGTATACTAAACACCACAGACTAACTTGTCTTTATTTTCAGGTGTGTAAATGTCACCGCAGAAATTTAAAGGAGGAGTTTAGGTCCATATACATGTTTGTTTATTTCAGTTGCTTTGTTGTCTTTTAATGTTTGGGAAAACATGTAATGTTTTCCAAATATGTTTTCCAAATCTGCATATGATTACTTAGAAGTTAAATGTTAATTATTCCCCATTTCAGTTTCAGTGACAGAGCAGAGTTGCGCAGCGAAAGCTTTGAGAAGTTAACTTCGTTATATTGTTTATATATTCTGATAGGTATACTTTGTTGTATAACCTTTGTAAACCAAATCACTATTGTATATATATTACATGAGAGGAGTTCTTGTATTTATTACAGAGTGGGTTTAGATTCGGGTTAATCTTTGTTTAGAACTTCTTTCTTATAGTTTAAATGTTTGATTTAGATTCGTTAGTGCCTCTTTATTTAGTTAAATTCTTGGTTTAGTCAGCTGTTAGCTTAGGGGGCGCTACACTAATTTTCCTCCATTTTCTTTCTGGTATGGAGGTGTTTCTCGCATGACCAAATCACCTGGTTGATACTCACGTTCAATAACTCTCTTGTTATACTCTCGAGCTAATCTTTCCTGATAAACTTTCATATATCGCAACACCTTTTCTCTTTTTTCTTCCAAATCATCCAATTCACTTAATATCACCCCTGCACTTAAATTTCTTTCCCAGGCTTCTTTCTTTGTAGTCGGAATTATAACCTCTATTGGAAATACAGATTCTACTCCAGATGTTAATCAATAAGGAGACATTCCAGTTGCCTCTCTTCTAGTTGTATTGTATTCCCAAACTGCGCTAGGTACTTGTTCGCACCACCCTTTGAGATATCCTTCTAATTTCTTTTTGATTGTGTCTGCGATTGTTTTATTTGTTGCCTCTGCCTGTCCATTAGCTTGTGGATATAATGGAGTTGATTTCCCACATTTTATCCTAAAAGCACTGAGTAACATCTCTAAATTCTGCCCTTCAAATTGTTTCCCATTGTCAGATACTAATTGTGCTGGAACTCCATACCTACAAATGATATTCTCGAATATGAATGTAAAAACATCCTTATCACGAATATGTTGTACTGCTTTTATTTCTGCGAGATTCGTGAAATAATCTGTTGTGACTATTAAAAATCTTCTCTGCCCAGATCCTGGTAAGAATGGGCCAACAATGTCCAATACCCATTTACCAAAAGGCCAACAGCTTGTTGAAGAGGTTAATGTTTCTCCTGGTGCGTGAGTTTTTTTCCCATGTCGTTGGCATCATTTGCATCGTCTTACCAATAATTTTGCGTCTGTGTGCATATAAGGCCAGTAATATCCTTGTATTTTTGCTCTATACGGCAGAGATCTTCCCCCACTATGATTTCCAGCTTCTCCTCCATGTAACATCTTCAATATTTTTTCTCCTTCTTCACGAGTTAAACATCTTAGAGGTGGTCCATTGAAAGATTTTCTGTATAAAATTCCTTCTCGTAGTTCATAATTTGTTGCACGACTCTTTAATTTATGTGCTTCTAGTCTGAGCCTGGATATTTCTCCTGTTGCGAGATATGCATGAATTTCCTTTCTCCAATCTGCGATATCTTCTTACGATGTTATCTGGTAGTTCCCTTTCTACTTCCATCGCAATTGCTTCTTTAATTTCTTCTCCCTCCTTATTTATTGATGGATGTTGAATTGTCTGGATTTTGATATTTCTTGCATTAGGATTTGTCATCATACTTGGAATGAATGCGAAATCATATGCGAGTCGATTGTATTTCCTTGTGATATGCCTCCATTTTAGCTTTGGTATCTTCGCAGATAATTCATCAACGAGTTTCTTGTATTTCTTCAAAGAAGACTCATTCGTGGTATATTCCCCTTTAATTTGACAAATTACCAACTGAGAATCACTTGTTATTCTTATACTTTCAAGCTTCTTTTCTATTGCGATCTTCAATGCATGCACTACAGCTTCGTATTCTGTTTTATTGTTCGTGGATGCAAATTCCAGTCTGAATGAAAATGCTGTTTTTTCTCCTTCTGGTGAAATCAACACAATTCCCACTCCATTCCCCTCACTGTTGGATGATCCATCTACTAAAATTTCCCATCTATTTGGTTCTGTTAACAAGTCTTTTGGATTCCCAAATTCTTCTTCAACATCCATCATCTCTTCTACTGCCTCATCTTCTTCCAAAGGAAATTCTGCCAAAAAATCTGCGACAACTTGTGATTTTTGCGATGATAATACTTCATACTTTATCTTGTAATGATTTATTTGCGCATTCCACCTTTCTATTCTTCCTGATCTTTTGGTGTTCTTCATGACTGACTCAATTGGGACCTTGGTTACCACTTTTATCACATGCGCTTGAAAGTATATTCGCAACTTAAATGATGCATAAACCAGGGATAAGATTAACTTCTCCATTTTAGAATAATTTCTCTCTGCTGTGTTAAAAGTTTTACTGATGTAGTAAATGGGCCTTTCTACTCCTGCGTCCTTTCGCAACAAAATTGCACTTAAGGCGTATTGAGTTGTTGCGAGGTATACCAATAATTCTTCATCTTTCTCTGGTTTCTGTAATATGGATGTATTCGTGAGATACTCCTTGATTCCTTGAAAAGCTTTTTCACATTCATCAGTCCACTTGAATTTTGCTCCCTTCTTGAGTATGTTGAATAAATGTTTGCACTTATCTGACATTGGCGAAATAAACCTTCCAAGTGAAGCTAAGAGTACATTCAGCTTTTGCACTTCTTTTACTGTTGCAGGTGTTGGCATGTCACGAACTTCTTGTACTTTTTCTGGATCAACTTGTATTCCCTCCTTTGATACTATGTATCCCAAGAATTTTCCTGACGCAACTCCAATTATACATTTTTCAGGATTCAATTTGATGTTGAATTTTCTCATTTGCTCAAATATTTCCTTCAAGTCCTGCACATGATCTTTGGCTTCTTTACTTTTTATCAACATATCGTCTACATACACCTCTAAGGTTTTATGTATCCACTTTGCGAACACCTTTTCAACCATTCGTTGATAAGTAGCACCCGCATTTCGTAGACCAAATGGCATCTTCACATAGCAATATAAACCTCTTGGAGCAAAAAATGCAGTATGTTCTTGGTCTTCTTCTGCGAGTGATATTTGATTGTACCCTTTTTACCCATCAAGTGAAGTGACTCTGTCATGTCCTACAGCTGATTCCACCATTTGTGGTATATCTGGCAATGGAAAACTATCTTTTGGACAGGCTTTGTTTAGATCAGTGAAATCTATACAAATCCTTATCCCTTTATTTTTCTTTGGAACAATGATCATGTTCGCAATCCATTCTGGATATTTTGCTTCTCTTATGATTCCTGCATCCAACATCTTTTGCAATTCTTCTTCTATTTGTGTATGATAATTTTGCGAAATCTTTCTTATTCTTTGTTTGAATGGTCTCACACTTTTATCTATGTTCAATCTATGACACGCCACTGATGGGTCAATTCCTGGTATTTCATCTACACCTCCTGCGAATATATCTTTGTATTCTCGTAATAGATCAATAGTTCTTTTTTCTTCTTCTTCGTCCATCTTAGTTCCAATTCGCAAGATTAAAGGCTCCTCTTTACTTCCAATATTTATTTCTTTGGCTGGTTCTGCTGCGACATAACTAGGACTTTGCTCTCCCATAGGTGTTGGTTCTTTGATTACTTTCATTGGTTCTCCTTCTTTTTATGGGATCTCACTTGGTATTCCTCTTCCTTCTTTTGCTATTATTGTGTACACCCTGAACTCCTCTTCCTTTTTTGCTTCTTTCGCAAGTTTTCTGCGAAACTGTTTCTTTCTGGCTCTTCCTCCACACTGTTTTACTTCTATCTGATAACAAAATTTTGCACTATCAAGATATCCTTTTATCTCTTGTATTCCGCTTGGTGTAGGAAACTTAATTGATTGATGTAATGTCGAAACAACAACTTTAATCGCATGAATCCATGGTCTTCCTACCAGCATATTATATGGAGATTCCATATCTACCACGCATAAAACTATGTGTGTTTCAATTTCTCCCAGCGATACTCGTAACATTATTTCCCCTTTGGATTTTGTTGTAGATTTCCCCAATCCATGGATAAGATATTCTGAATTTGTAATTTCTTCATCTTTGATCCCCATCCCCTTAAGTGCATGATAGAATAGAATATCAACGAACTCCCGTATCAATCAAAACTCGGTTTAATTTCCATTTTTCTATAGATTTTGTAGCTTTCCTTTGTTCTCGCATGATCGGAATTGTGACTACTAATGGTGAAGTGTGGTTCAAGTCTTCATTTGGAATTTCATTCTTGGCTTGAAAACGTGATTTTCTGCTTTTCCCATTCTTTAAAAGTTGTTATTTTCTCCACCTCCATAATCTTTCTTCCTCTAGTCTCGTTTGTGTATTTTTCCCTTTATGTTGTTATGAAATTCATCAATCATTGTCTTTGTGATCATATTACATTCTTTGCTTTTACAATCTTCATCTGTTGATTCCATTTGCTCTCCCATAGGTGTTGGTTCTTTGATTACTTTCATTGGTTCTCCTTCTTTTTATGGGATCTTACTTGGTATTCCTCTTCCTTCTTTTGCTCTTATTGTGTACACCCTGAACTCTTCTTCCTTTTTTGCTTCTTTCGCAAGTTTTCTGCGAAACTGTTTCTTTCTGGATCTTCCTCCACACTGTTTTACTTCTGTCTGATAACAAAATTTTGCACTATCAAGATATCCTTTTATCTCTTGTATTCCGCTTGGTGTAGGAAACTTAATTGATTGATGTAATGTCGAAACAACAACTTTAATCGCATGAATCATGGTCTTCCTACCAGCATATTATATGGAGATTCCATATCTACCACGCATAAAACTATGTGTGTTTCAATTTCTCCCAGCGATACTCGTAACATTATTTCCCCTTTGGATTTTGTTGTAGATTTCCCCAATCCATGGATAAGATATTCTGAATTTGTAATTTCTTCATCTTTGATCCCCATCCCCTTAAGTGCATGATAGAATAGAATATCAACAGAACTCCCTGTATCAATCAAAACTCGGTTTAATTTCCATTTTTCTATAGATTTTGTAGCTTTCCTTTGTTCTCGCATGATCGGAATTGTGACTACTAATGGTGAAGTGTGGTTCAAGTCTTCATTTGGAATTTCTCCATCGAAAACGTGATTTTCTGCTTTTCCCATTCTTTAAAAGTTGTTATTTTCTCCACCTCCATAATCTTTCTTCCTCTACAGTCTCGTTTGTGTATTTTTCCCTTTATGTTGTTATGAAATTCATCAATCATTGTCTTTGTGATCATATTACATTCTTTGCTTTTACAATCTTCATCTGTTGATTCCATTTGCTCTCCCATAGGTGTTGGTTCTTTGATTACTTTCATTGGTTCTCCTTATTTTTATGGGATCTTACTTGGTATTCCTCTTCCTTCTTTTGCTCTTATTGTGTACACCCTGAACTCTTCTTCCTTTTTTGCTTCTTTCGCAAGTTTTTTGCGAAACTGTTTCTTTCTGGATCTTCCTCCACACTGTTTTACTTCTGTCTGATAACAAAATTTTGCACTATCAAGATATCCTTTTATCTCTTGTATTCCGCTTGGTGTAGGAAACTTAATTGATTGATGTAATGTCGATACAACAACTTTAATCGCATGAATCCATGGTCTTCCTACCAGCATATTATATGGAGATTCCATATCTACCACGCATAAAAATATGTGTGTTTCAATTTCTCCCAGCGATACTCGTAACATTATTTCCCCTTTGGATTTTGTTGTAGATTTCCCCAATCCATGGATAAGATATTCTGAATTTGTAATTTCTTCATCTTTGATCCCCATCCCCTTAAGTGCATGATAGAATAGAATATCAACAGAACTCCCTGTATCAATCAAAACTCGGTTTAATTTCCATTTTTCTCTAGATTTTGTAGCTTTCCTTTGTTCTCGCATGATCGGAATTGTGACTACTAATGGTGAAGTGTGGTTCAAGTCTTCATTTGGAATTTCTGCTACTGAAAACATGATTTTCTGCTTTTCCCATTCTTTAAAAGTTGTTATTTTCTCCACCTCCATAATCTTTCTTCCTCTACAGTCTCGTTTGTGTATTTTTCCCTTTATGTTGTTATGAAATTCATCAATCATTGTCTTTGTGATCATATTACATTCTTTGCTTTTACAATCTTCATCTGTTGATTCCATTTGATCTTCAAATTTCCAAAATTCCTTCAAATTTCTACTATGATGATCTTCAGGTCCCTGTTTCTAGCTCCAATTATGTAGTTACAGAATATCCTACAACTACACCCTCAGTAGAATTTGTAAAACTTAAGAAGTTCTTGATGATGAATGACAATTTTCTTATTAATGCTCTCAATTGATTACAAAGAAGTACCTAAATGGAACTAGAATAGTTACAACTTTCTCTATTCTCTTTCCTAAGATATTTTCTAACACTCACTAAAAGAACCTCCCAAATTTTACATTTGAACTACTATTTATAGGGAAATCTATACAAATGTATGTAAGCTACGAAATATCGCAACTTATATTCGCAAATCTATCTCATGTTCTCAAATCCTTCACACCTCTTCCGTGCTTCTTCTATTATCGCGCTATCTTGTGACACTTTCCTCTTATACTTGTTACGATATTCGTAAACCAATACCTTGCGATATTCGGTACATTTAGAAGTGGAAGCCGAGACCAAGAAGTTTACTCTCGAGGCCATTACTAAGTCCACATGAAAATATGTAGGGTCTTAAATGAGGAAAAATGACAAAAATAACCATAATGATGAAAATGTTAAAGAGAATAGTTTTGAAGATGTTAAAGATGATATTTTTTATGAAATGGGAGAGACCATGTCATGAGAAAAAAAGTTATCTCAGAGGCTCAAAAAGATTGAAAGGACCTTGCAGAAAATGGTTGAGGGTGCAATATATGCACATGGGTTGTATCCTTATCCCAGTATTCGTCTACCTCCTGGCTTCAAATTTTCGGATATGGATAGATATGATGGAAATGGGTGCCCGAAAACCCATATATGTATGTATGTTGGGTATTTCAAACCATTGGGTATTAGTGATGGGTTGTTAGTACAGTTGTTTCAGAGAAGTTTGACCGGGACAGCCTTAAAGTGGTTGATGAAGACAGACCCAAGTCTAGTTTCGAATTGGCAGGATATGGTCGATATGTTCGTGAGACGGTTTATGTTGGTCCATGAAATTCAGTTTACATGGAAGCACTTGGAGGCGGTCAAACAAGAACCCAATGAGGCATTTACAGAATTCTTTCAATGATGGAGGACTAAGGAATTAGAGCTCGACGAGAAATTAACCGAAGAAGAGATGATAGATATTATAATGACTTATTTGAACCATGAATATTGAAGCCGTATAATATTGTCTTACCATCCAACATTACTCTCTTTATGGAAGGCGGGTTCATAGATTGAAAATGCATTGGACACCGGCAGAATGACAAGGTTGACTAACCCAAAGGACTCTAATGGGAATAATTGCATAAGGGCCACATTTACGGATGAAAAGAAAGTGAATATTATGTCATTTGCATCACTTACAGGACCATACCAGGGGCAGATCCAAAACTGGAATCAGGGAAGATATAAACGTCCACAAAGGAATTATGGGGAGAGAAAGCAATTGAATACAAATCTATTTCAATATCATCAAAGGGAACACATGGTCAATTTTGTCTTGGTGGAAAATGAAACCAATTTAGCCGACTCAATCTACAAGGAAGAAACTGCGATGAATCGGCCCGTCCACATCAGTGAACTCTTCACGGATCAGGTACAAACTATGAACTCATTTAATTCAACAACTAATCGTCCTGTTATTTTGTCTAAATTAATGGCAGATTATTATGGAGTTCAGCAACCGAGGAACGTTCCAAATTCCAACCGATTCCCAGCAGATCCTGTACATATCTCTGACCTTCTACCAAAGTAGACCGCACCTGTTAGGCCTGTTCATATTTCAGAGATCATGTCTTATCTCGTTCAACCACCCGCGAGTCCAGTCTACCTCTCAGATATCTTTCCTGATCCAGTATATCCAACAAATAATTCTTCGTTTAAGTGGGTGGATCCGGTCAAAAGTGACGGTGGTGGTGAATTTCAAAATGTAGTAAAAAGCATACCTATTTACAAGACACCTCATCTCATGGATGAAAATGTAATTATACCTCCTACACAACCATCAAAGTTTAAATCTGTAAGAGAAGAGGATGAACAAAAAACGGTAAAAACAATAAAGGATGAGTCAGGTAAGTCTCTAATTCATTCTATTGAATCAATCAGACCGGTTATGGATACACCACATGAATTTGTAAATAAGTCGTCTTTTATTTCCAATTTTCAAAATATTCCAAAAATTCCAAAAAAAAAAAAAATGATTGTAGGAAAAATGTTTTTAAGAAAAATATACTCGGCATAAACAAAGGTAGTGAGAATACTGGCAAACTGTGGGGACTGTGGAACCACCAAAAAAAAAAAACCTGAACCGTCTAAATAAATAAAGTTTGTCAATCAAAACAAGAAAAATCAACCTGTAAGGGCACCTCAGAGAAAGAAGATCAAGAATACGCAAGAAAAGCACTTCGAATTGTTGATTCATTGCCTTTTCTGAAGAATTGTATAATAATTGGGTTTATACCAATGAAAAAAAAAAGGGTACGACCAAAATGTGGATACAATGCAAGAATTTGCCAAAACAGAAGACAGAAGTAGTGAATTTAGTTGAAGAGAAACCGTTTCATCTAAGACCAGAATGGATGTGGAAGGCCAATGATAATAATCAGGAGAAATTCAAATCACATGAAGATGAGATTTTTCCACCAAATAAATGTAAGACAACGAATCTTTTACCAAAGAAAACAGTTTCTTATAAGGACGAGTTATTTTTGAAAAATGATGGAGTGACTAATCAAGAGGCAAAGATATGATTTTCCCAGCATAAAGTTTAAGAAAGCGATTAATCAAAAGGAAGTGAATGATTTTTCCAGCAGAAGGTTCAAGAAACAAAATAATCAGAAGACAATGAATAATAATTGGAGCATAAGGTTCAAGGAAACAAAGGTAATGAATAATTTTCCCAGCACAAAGTTCAAAAATAATATTAATCAGAAGACAACAAATGATTTTCCCAGCATGAGGTTCAAGAAAGCTACTAATGAGAAGATGATGAATGATTTTCCGACTATAAGGTTCAAGAATACAATGATCAGAAGATAATGAATGACTTTCCAAGCACAAGGTTCAAGAAGATGATGTAAGAAAAATTTCGAGAAGATCCGAGAATCATACAGAACAGAAGAATTGTTCAACAATTTGATTGGGGCAGCCAACATAATCTAGGCCCAACAAGTGTCACTTGACCCAAGAAATACCATACCTAGGTAAGTGCTCAAATCTATCTAAGGGCGGCGAACGCTCATAAAACTTAAGGAGATTTTTTTTAGAAGTCCAATATCTCTCTCATAGTGTCATATTATGGGGGCATAGTCGTTATCATGTTTGTCTCTTTCAGTCGGTCAGTCCCAAAAAAAAGTCATAAATTATAGTGTCAAAAAAAGGGGCAAAATCATCATTATATTAGGCCCTTCATTACAAAAAAAAATGGGGGGGGCAAAATTGTCATTATATTAGGCTCTTCACAGCTAGGGGCACCAACAACATCATACTGGGCCCATGTCATTTGAACATTTCAGTATTTATTATAGTGTTCTGTCTTTGTCAAGTAAATAATTTAGATAGAGATATGTTAGTCCACTTGTATGTCATCATTAGTCCTGTAAGTCATCTCCTAAAGTTCTATGAGCAACGGATGTCCAAACGGGTAGATTAAAAAAAATGAATGACAAAAAAATAGTTATTAAACATCCACTTGGGAAAATTGAGTAGCACTTCATAAAATAGATGGAAGAAAAGAAGAGTCGCGAGGAGAAATTGAAGATTTGAAGTATCAAACGTCATCCCTGGAAAAAAACAAGACCGTGAATCATTTTTACAATTTGAAGCTAATAGGTGAAATTAATTATAGCTGGGAGGATTGATAAATTTGAAAATTTGGATGGGGACAGTAATATTTTGGGTGGCATCTATCAGACACGTGGCAGGTCGGGATTCCTAAACCTTTGTATATATTGAGTACTTTTTTTTTCACCTTTTGTTTTTGAAAATTATTTTTTAGGATTTGTTTTCCTAATAATTAAAAAAAAGTAATAATAATTAGTATTTATTAGGAACATGTGCTACTAATATCTCTTAGGTCATCAATTACAGGGTTTCTCCAGACTTTGGACGCAAAACTCAAAAGGGAAAGTGAGGCTTATTTTCTACATATGGATTGTGGAAATCAAGAATGCTCGAGGCAAATTATTTATCTAAAGCTCCATATGGATCGTAGAAAGGACAAGAGATGATGGAAATATTTTGAGCAAAGTCGTAAAGATTGAAGAGACCAAACTCAGACGATACAATCGATGTGATGACGTAGCATGTGGTTAGAAGAATTAATGTAATAAAGCGCAACCTGTTTTCGCAATATCTGGTATGGCACGAGTACCGCTTCGTCATGATCTCTATCATGAGGATGTGTACTCGTGCAAAATTTAAATACTTAGAAGTGCTTCGGGTGAATTGAACCGTGTCATCCTGGACAATCCAATAAAATCCAACAAGATGGTTGAGCCAGTTGTTGTGAGAAATTAGGTGTATGGCTTTGCCATTCAGTTGTGGGCAACCTCCGGCAAAAAGGGGCAACTGTAGACACCCAAATTTCGCACAAACGTTGGGTCTAAATTAAAAATGTTTTCGCGAACCGAATCCAGCAACAGGTGCACAGCGAGCCCAAAATATGGTTTGAGAGTAAAATGGTATATGCACTGTGTGACCCAAATAAATCCACTTAGTACGAATATTTTGAAAGTCCACTTATTAATACCAAAGGTCCTTAGATGGACGTCCATATAGTGACCATGTTTTGTGTCCACTAAGTCCTTAGTTGGACGTCCGTATCCTCTCCCAATAGTACGATCAATGGTAAACATCGAGTCTTGTCCATTAATTCCCAAGTTGGACGTCATCAGTGGGATGTCTGCTCCCAATAGGCTAGCCATTTGCATTAGGCCTAGACGTCCACCCAAAATGTCGACATGCTTTAGATATTAGGTTACCTTTTTTCCCAAGTCTTTCCTTCCAACTAAGATCCTGGTTTAAATGAAATCTTTTGCATTTTTGGTATTAATATCCAATGAATTTATAAAAATGGGAATAATATTCTTGAAAATGAGTAATAATATTGTAGGTTTTAGAATTCAACCGTTTGATCTTAGGCATTGAATCCTAGGGCCTTAGTTGATTGGAGAAGGCTATAAATAGGGAGTTTTTCTATGAGTTTTGGAGAAGGAAAAATTCGGGAGAAATAGGCATTCTAGTGGAGGAGTATTCATAGAGATAGAGCTAGAAAAATTGTGGAAAAAAATTGGTTTTACATAAAAAAATAAACTTGAAACGGCGGTGAAGTGATTGCTATATTCGGTTCACGGGAGCATCATCTGTTGGTTCCGATAAATCCAAGTGACATTTTATCATATGTGAAACAGGTATTCAGCACAACCCTTGGGCTATTATTTTGTTTGGTACTTTCTGTGTAATGATATTATCATCATGATGGAATAAATCAAAAAGGTTTTGTCGTCTGTTTACATATCAAAGTACTATTTCTCTTCCATACATTAGCTATTAAATTTTCTTTGCATCATGTTTTGGATTTTGGCTTTTGGCTCATCACTTGTTAGTGTTCTATTAAGCATTCTTGCATCTACGAAATAAAAGAAGTCATTCATACGAAGTGCAATCATATACGTGTTTAACAAATTTCCATTAAGCAAGATCCACTTTGATTATGGTTGTTTTGTCTTCATTCTTCATAGTTTGTGATACATGCGTTTTCATTAAGTTCTAGCTAAGTCATCTACGTACACCAGTATGAATGCTTGATATTTGTTTCATTGGAATGGGTTGAATTCTGTTCTTGTGGTGTAATACATGAATCCTGATCGTATCCAGTTAGCGACAAAAGCATTATGTCCCTGTGTGTTTCATGCAGCTATGAGATAATGCGTAGTTCAATAGTTTATAATAATAATAATGCTATGTTGATTAGTGGCCAATAGTCAGTACTCATTCTCTGTTCTATGATTTTCTTCTTCTAGATTTTGCATAATAATAATAATAGTAGTGGTCTGATGGATATTGATTTTGAGTGATAATAATAATAATAATAATAATAATTGATAAGAATAATAATATTGGCTTGATTGATATTTGGTTCTCTGTTGGGTCTTAATAATATTTTCTTGCAATAATAATAATGATGTTTTGGGATACTGATTGAAGTTTGTTTTTCTTTGACAGGATTGAGTATTAATTAGAGAATATTTTTTTTATTTTATGCTCATTTTTATTATATATTTTTGTGAATTAAAATCCTAAAATCCCAAATATAAAGTAGAAGCTAATCTATGGATTGGACGGGCTGGGTGCCTCACACCTTCGCAGCTCGTGCTTTGATTCCCGGACTGAATCTCTGATAATTGGACCAGTATTTCCTTTTGGGTCCCAACTCCCTAAGTTGGGTGGCGGCTTCGATAATAATAATTCTCACGTGTGATTCCCATTTAGGATATTTAGAGATCTTAATGGATTTCGACGGTATCTACACCATTTGATACAAAAAAAGTGCATCTTGCATCTTATGAACTTTGCATCCCCATTGCAAGTGTCCTTTATTACCAAAAAATAACAATGCTTTGTAACATAAGGAGTATGAGTTTTAGTGTTACCTTTTTGTGGATCCACTTTCCTTGGAACTTGACGATTTTTCTTTTTCTTCTTATCTTTGTTCAACGTTGTTGCTTTCTTGACATTAACTAAAGTGTTTTCTTTGATTGCTGCTGGTTGAACCTAATTATGAAGCTTGACTGGATTTTCTTCTTTACAAGAAATAAGAGTATCTTTGACATCGGTGGAAGCCTCTGGTTGAGAAGACTTTGTAGCTTTAACAAATTTTATCTCACCATTATCGTTGGAAGCACTTGATTCCTTATAATATCCCAATCCCCGTGTATCACCATGAAATATTCTCGCTTCTAACAATGATGATAAATTTTTTGTGTTATCATTGGACCTTTTCAAGTACAAATTTTCTTCTTCCAACATCTTGATTTTATCAAGAGCACCAGTTAGATCAGCCTCAAAGTGTTTCTCTCGTGATAGATATTCACCTTCTTTCTACTTAAAACTCTTTTGTTGAGAGTTAATCCTTGCTTCAAATTCAACAGAATTCTTTTTCGACAGAAAGAGATCTCTCTGAAGATTCTCGCATTTGAGACTCTTTGAGTATATATCTTATGTACGATCTTTAAGAATAGAATCAGTGGTGTGATAGACTCTATAATATATTTCGAAAACCCTCTTCAATTTCTTGTTCTCACGACAAAGAGGAGTCATAAGACAAAGAAAATCCGAAGTTCTTAGTATTTTATTTTTCAAAGGATCCAGTAGTTTAGACTATTCTGAGATATCCTCTTCTACATCTCGTTCAAAATATGAGTCATCATTATCGGAAATTTCATCCAATCCCCTTTCTAGCCATATTTTCCAGTTGTCATCAGTTTCTACATCATTAACAAGACTAACTTGTCTAGTGGATTCTATTGTGATGATTTCATGAAGGTCTTCAGATATTTATTCGTAGATGCCGTCATCAAGTGTTAATTCAAAACTCTTGATAGCTTGCTTTACGTTAACTGAATCATTCTCAGTTTTGTAAAAACTATTTTTAGATTCCAGTCTTATAGGTTGGATCACACCAAACACAGATTATTAGATATTTTCGTGTTTGCCCTCTCTGATACCAATTGAAAATGCGAGGGTATCTTAATACACCACAATCATTTTATTTCAACCTATAAGTCCTCTACCGAACGTGATCGTCTATGTAAAAATTCGAGACAATCCAACAATTCGGTTCACACTTCGTGTGATCGTCTATGGATACAAGATCGACACAATACAAAAACAAAGTGTGTACTTGATAATATGTTTGGTAATAACCAAACTCTATATGATCACTATCAAGTATCGCGGAGTTAACGTAAAGTGAAATTTACTTTAATTATAATAAAACAATTATAATGCGGAAAAAAAAGTAAATGGCACAGCAATATTTGTTAACGGGGAAACCAAAAATGCAGAAAATGGGACCTAGTCCAATTTTGAATACTCTCAAAATTAAGCCGTTATACAAAATCTAATACCAACTTCGTATAGTTGAGACCAAGCAGACTACCCCTAGCTATTTAGTTCCCTTAGTACCCCTGCGCCTTCGACTTCTAGATTCACGCACGTGAATAGCAAGTCCTTTGGATCGTATTCCAAACAGTAAATGAAGAATCTGTTTGGTTACCACTCTGATCAATCTTGCTACAAGATATAGATGATTCGTTGGAAAAGGCTCTTCCGTTTAATCTGATAAACTCATTTATATGGTTAGATCAGTCTCACTTTAACTACCGAAATAGTCAAGTAGAGATTCACACTCAATCAATATAGATCTCAAAGAGAAATATAGAGCATGCCGATATCACGTAACTAATCAATCAGATCTATTAAAGATAAACTGATTTTAGTTGGATCCCAGCCGATCAAGGTTTGTGCACAAAATTCACAAGATATGAAAACTATTTAGAAATCTTCTTCGTCTTCAAATCTTCTTTTATCTTCAAAACCTGCACAACACCACTTGAATCTCTTGTGATCAATCACACATAGAATAAAGTATGTTAACATTAGATTATCACAAGATGTATTTAGATATGACAACAGTTCTAAAGATCATGTTGATATTTTGATCTATTCTAAGTGAATCTTATATCAGAAGAGAAGATTTTCAAGCATAAATAAACTAGGTGCAATCAAATTTTCAACAACTGTTAGTCAATCAAATCAAATTGAAAACTAATAACACTGCAATTATCTAGTTTCACACCAACGATACTCGTAGAGTTTATTGACCCCACAGAAGTCTTTAAACAAGCGGTCGTAACAGATTTCCCCTAATTAGGATACTTTTCTCTCCGAATAGACGGCTCCACCAGAAACAACAAGAAATGAAGTTTTCTTCGCTCTTAGGATAGTGTGCTAGAAATGCAAACTTAGGTATTTATAGACCAAAGATATTTGGCACCAAGGAATTTCCATAACTGAAAATATTCTTATGATATGAAATGAATGTCAAAATTAATTTTTCATAATTCAAATAAATTCTTGTCCAATATTTCTGTAGATGGGGGAAAACGATCTGCCGGTTTTTGCGGAATTGAGGACGACCATACGGAGGAGATTTCTTTAACCGAGAAAAATGTTCAACCTCACACAGATGTACCACTATGAAAGGGGTGCTTTAAGTTCGAGAGACCAATCTGTAGTACTCCGGACTAAACCAAGACAATGGCCGTTCCAGAGTAAATTCGGTCACAAGAGAGGATGGGTTGATCTGTAGGAGGGAAGCTGAGAAATGTGTGAGATCAATGGTGATCTGAGATTGTAGGTGTGTTATGATTTCAGTGTGAAATGTTCTGAATGATTTAATACTGCCTGATTGAGAGTAATTTCTGTGAGTTCGTGTAAACAAATGAGCGTTTGTATGAACTTTGGTGAGAAATTGCTCGTTTAGACGATTGTCGTTCAAATGTTTTAGAACTCTTCGAATCATGTCCTTTCAATCAGGATTCAGATACATTATATAATGCCGGATTTGAAAACACCATGATCCCATGAAGTGTGACAGTTGATGGAGTGAATGAGTGGAGAGATGGAAATAGTGCTTGAAACCAGTTGTGCCCATCGTGCAGAGACTTGGTTGATTTCCCACCCACTACTTCGCTAACTCCCTCAACTGATTGCACGACTTGCTCACATTTCATCATGTGTTTGAACACACGTGCCGTAGACCGCCAAACCAAAACCCTAGTTGATATCCCCCCCAAGTGACACGATTGATGTCTCGTGGTTAATTAAGTCAGTTGCTGATTTCATGACTTCGTGGGACTATGAGTCCACATATTTGTTGAGTTAAACATGATTTTGTAGAATATTCTGCAACTTATGAATCGAACATGTCTGCTGAGACAGTGATAGGATCCTCACGTTAAGGAGAGCAAGTGTTGCTCGCTAATTTTAATATTGATAGTTCTTTGAGTAAATATTGCTCATCTGAGCAAGTGTTGCTCGTTTGATGAATTATTGGTAGCGTGACCAAAATAAAATATTAATTAAAGCACTAGTAGTTGAACTGAGCATAATTAATAAGAATACCGATCATGAGATCAGTGTGAAATTATTAGTGTTTGAATCTGGAATCATGATCCTTGGATTCAGAAACCCTAATTTGATCAATTGATGACCAATTGATGGTTTATTTGAAATTAACCATAGAATGAAGGAGAACCGGCTTCATGGGATTTTGGATCGACCATGAAATTCTCATATGCTCACATGAGCAAAATCCAAGACCTCTTTGAAGAGTTGATGAGTTGTTGAAAGGATGATTAAATGCTGGTTTAATCATTTACTGAATTACTGCTGGGTTCAGCATTAGGTGATAAAACCTAATTAATTATTAAAATATAAGGTACCGACCAAGGGGTTATGAAACTGGCCCTGGGTGGTCACGGTATCAGATGATGATCGCTCCGTCAAATTCTAAAATTGTTTGGAGAGTTTTTGGACCTAATACGTGTCATTGTGCAAATTAGGTCAGATTGTGAGAAACACATGGGACTGGCTCATTGCGACCAAAAATCCAACCTTGGTCGGTCAAGGCAACATTCTTTTATCATTGAGACGTCCGTGTCTCAGTTCTGAGAATTTTGATATTTTCTGGTGCACGTTTGAGCGACCATTTGAGAAAATATGACAAAATTAAGGTTTTCTGATAAAACCGTCAAAACTTCATCGGATGAAGGAAAATAATGAAAAGTGAAGGAATTATGAAGAGGTGAGGGACCGACCAAGGGGTCATGAAACCGGCCCTGGGTGGTCACGGGATCAAATGTTGATAGTTTGGTCACTCCCCAGATTGGTTGAAACCCTAATTAGCGTCCTTTGGTAGAATCAACATAGATTTCTCATACGGACTCGGATTTTGTTGGTCCGCCCCTCCATTCCATACGGAAAAGAATTTCCTCTCTCCCAATGAAAGAATATTTAGGTTTTAAGCTCTTTCGGGAGGTGAAAACAGCCAGAGAATAAAACTCAGGAAAATTCAAGGGGCCGATCCCATAACATTTTTCCTAATATGATAAAACGAAGGAGTTTTGTTGAAATCAAGGAGGTTCCATCAGATGACGGAAACATAAAAAATCATAAATAATAAAATAAGGGACGTGTGAGTGTGTGGGACCGGCTTGGAGCATGACTGGCCGACCAAGGCCCGGTCCCGTGCGTTTTCCCTATTTTATTCATTATTTCATGATTTGAAGTAATTTTCATAATTTGAAGGAAATATCATGAAATCAAGGAATTTTCATGGGATTATGAAAACATGAAAAATATGCTAATAAAAGAGTGGGACGTGTGAGCCATCTAGGGTTTGGCCGACCGGACATGGCCCGTGCACACGGGTTCCCTAATTTTTATTATTTTTCATGGGACGAAGGAAATATCATGAGATTAAGGAGTTTTCATGAAATTAGGGAAATAATAATAAAATAATGAGGAATCATGAAGTGTGGGCCGACTGGAACCAAGGCATGGCCGGTTGGCCAATGGTCACGCCCCATCACATTTTCCCTAATTTTATATTATTTCCTCCGCGCGAAGGAAGCACCATGAGATTGAGGAGTTTCCTCAAAACAAAGGATATTCGTTCAAATGAAAGGTTTTTCATAAACTCAGAGAAAACAACAAAAATATGATAAAAATATGAAACTGGTGTGGGATTGACCATGGCACGATCGTCCGGTCAGTGATCCCATGCTCCTAGCGCCTTGGTCAAATTTTTATTTATTTGTTATTTTTCATCCTATTTTGCATAGGTTCATCGTTTAATCGTATTTTGAAATACCCGTTCGTGCGATGGTTATTAATGTATCATTGTTGAATACACTTGCACCATTTGAGACGGGGCTTTCTCAAAGCGGTAGCTCGATGCCGTGCGTCCAATATTTATTACTAATCCATGGACTTCTGCTGGGAAGAACCATGGTTTGCGTAATGAGATATCTGCGAAAATATTTGAATATTTTCATAAATTCTGCGGATGAATCCCAGAATTTAGGTTTGATACAGGGCTTGCTTAGGCGGTAGCTCTAATGCCCGTGCATCCAATATTTATTACTAATCCATGGACTTCTGCTGGGAAGAACCATGGTTTGCGTAATGAGATAACAATGAGATATCTGCGAAAATATTTGAATATTTTCAAAAATTCTGCGGATGAATCCAAGAATTTAGGAATAATTAATTTATGACTTTATACTAGCAGAGTAAGTTGTTGGGGAGTTGTTCATCCCATGATATAATTAATTACTGAAGTTCTCAGACTCATGAGATATGCCGTTGTCCAGCTATGAGACTACATATCTATATGCACTCTGAGAGAAAGTATTCTCCATCAGAGGATTCGATGAGAGACCCGTGTCTCAATATTCACGTCTGATTGCTGAATCAGAGGTCGTATAATTATGGGTTTACGATTTTAGCCTTTGTCGAAAATCCACCATCTACAATTTCTGAAATCTCTCAGTAGAAATCTCTAATTAGTAAATGCACATTACTAATTTTTATTCTCTAGAGTATGCATTAATTGCTGGTAATTAAAGCATACAAAATCAAAAACCTTAATTAAAATATTCTTAATTAATTTTGGAATAGGATCACCTTGAGTACCAAGGAATATCTTTGAACAATAAATGATAAGAGTTACTACTCGTGTTCAAAGTATGTTGACATCTTTTCACTGCAAATCCTTATTTCATATTTACATGGATTTGCTTTCTTGGATTGGGTTATATCACACTTCCAAACAAGTTTAGAATTGGTTTTCCTGAATTCAAAGTATGATCATACCAAATCACATACATGGGTTCGGATCGGTTATACCAATCACTAGGATCGGTTATACCTAAATATGGTGCCTACTTGTGATCGGTCAAACTAGTCATTTGGATCGGTTATACCAGTTACAAGGATCAGTTTCATCTACATATGGTATATATTTGTGATCGATCACACCAGTTACCAGGACCGGTTACACCAATTATAAGGATCGGTCACACAACACTTATGATCGGTCACACCAATTACTAGGATCGGTCACACCAATTACCAGGATCGGTCACACCAATTACCAGGATCGATCATACCATCTCATGGTGATTACATAGGATCGGTTTCACCAATTACCAGGATCGGTCACACCAATTACCAGGATCAATCATACAATCCCATGGTGATTGCTTAGGATCGGTTACACCAATTACCAGGACCGGTCATACCAAATCATAAATCTAGGCATTGTGATTAGTTATACCTAGATACATAACCTGAATTAAGATCGGTTCTACCATATCACATATATTGGTCATCCAATTATATGCAATGAATAACCGGACAAATAAGCCTATTGATTTCCCTTTCGATTCACGAAACAAGTTCATGAATGTACTTCCTTTAAACAAATTTAAAACATTTTTTCCTAGGATGAAATCTTTACCATAACCCATTCACATAATCATAACAATATATACAAGATTATGTCGATGTCATATCTACGAAGTTCCAAAGATAAGCGTTATACTTTTTAGTCTATTTCCTTAATACCATGATCATTACTAGAGTATTATATACAATATATTCAGTATATACAGCTTTGTTGTTATGTTTTCAATAAAACACGACTTGAAAGATACGTTAGGAATGAAACTGTTCAAGTCAATATTATTAACCTCAAGTGGAAGGATGTCGTCATTATAGTTCATTACTTCTTCACATTCTTTAGGTCTTCAGAGTAATACTTGTATGACTCAATATTCCTAGACTTTTTAGTCTATCCTAAACGAAGTTGACTCTAGTATTTAATCAAGCGGATGTAGATGAGTTTTGATACTAAACTATGACAACTAAACTTAACATACCAACGCTTGGTGAGTTTAACCGAGTTATGCTCTAACACAATTCCTTCTTGGGCTTAAAAAGATGATCGGGATAATATGGATTTTCAAAACCTTTAGGTTGAGCAACATAGACTTATTCCTTCAAACACTCATTTAAGAATGCAAATTTTATATCCATTTGAAATAGGTTAATCTTGAGAAAACAAGCATGATCTAATAATAGTCTTATGGACTCAAGGCGTGAAATAGGAGCAAAGGTTTTTTCAAAGTCGATTCCTTCAATCCATGAGTATCCTTGATCAACAAGTCAAGCCTTATTTCGTACCACTACTCCGAATTCATATGAGTTGTTCTTATATATCCATTTTGTACCAACAATATTAATGTTAGAGGGACAAGGTACGAGTTCCCATATGTCTTGTCTTTTGAATTGATTTATCTCTTCATGCATTGCGTTTACCCAAAAGGGATTATTCAGAGCTTCATCAACATTTTTAGGTTCCACTTGCAAGCGATAACAACCAAAATTAAAAATGTTTCAGAGTTGATTTCTCGTCTTACCCGTGGATTCCGTACCTCCATTAATATTGTCAGCATCATGATTCCGTTGAACCGAAAATGTGATGGATTAGCACATTCAAATGGAATAACCTAAGTAGGGATTTTGTCCTCGTCACCAGAAACATCGGGATCAGTAACTGTTGGTACAACTTCCTCTGATTGCAGAACTTCTTTGAATTTATCAGTTGTTTCCAAAGGAGGCAACTCTGCAGGAAAGTTATTATGATGCAAATATTTCAAATCATAAATGATAACATTTTCCGATTCCATAATGGCACGAGTTCTGAGATTATATACTCCAAACCACGACTGTCAGATGCATAGCCAAGGAAAATACCTTCATCGCTTTTTGAATCAAATTTTCCTTTCTGTTCTCAATCCTTGAGAATGTAACACTTACTGCCAAACCCACGAAGTCATGTTTCTTACCATACCATAACTCATAAGGAGTATTTAGAGTCCTTGAGTGCAAATACACATAGTTGATCAAGTAACATGCTGTAAAAATAGCTTCTCCCCAAAACTTTAAAGGTAAGTTTTTGTTATGGAGCATTATTCTGGACATTTCTTGTATACTTCAATTCTTTCTTTCTATAACTCCATTTGCTTGTTGAGTGATAGGTGGTTAATATTGTTGAATAATACCCAGTTGTTCACATAATTCGAACACATTAGTATCCTTGAATTCAGTTCCCCGATCGCTCCTAATTTTCTTTAGTTTGCGACCTTGTTCTTTCTGGATTTTATTTACAACAATCTTGAATTCACTCAGGGTCTCATTCTTGTGTGCTAAGAACGCCACCCAAGTAAATTTGGGGTAATCATCGATCATTACTGAAGAATATTTCTTCCCTCCAATAGTAGGTTATTGAATGGGTCCAAAGAGATCCATATGAATTAAATCAAGTGAGCCTTGGTGGAAATTTCTCTATATGATTTATATGGAACCCTTACTTGTTTACCTTTTTGACAAGCTCCACAAACACCATCGATCTTTGCATTGATTTTGGGGACCCCTATGACAAGTTCTTTATTAATGATCTTGTAAAGGAGGCGAAAATTGATGTGACCAAAACGCTCATGCTAAAGACGCGTAGATTCCAACTTTGTCAGATTGCAATAAAGATTAGACTGAATATCTAAAAGATAACAATTATTTTTACCATGTATTCCCCGAAAAATTACTTTTTCGGATTTATCTTCAATGTCACATCCTTCAGCACTGAAGATAACTTTGTGGCCTTTGTCAAAAATTTGACTAACAAAAGAAAATTTGCAGTCATACCTTTGACGTAAACAATATCATGGATTTTAGGCACACCAGGAAGCTTGATCGTTCCCGTTTTGCTAATGTAGCAACAACTCCCGTCTCCAAATGTTATAGGACCTCCATTAAAGTCGCTCGAATTCACGAACCACGAAAAATCCCCAGTCATATGCCGGTTACATCCATGGTCAAGAATCCATTGGAAAGGTGAATACTTTAAGGCAAAAGTTTCCATACTACATCATTATTCTCAATGGAAAATTTTGTTAGATTTTTAAGACCCATAAGGTTAGAATTTTTTTTTTTCTAACTTTCTTATTAAGACTTTTAGGAACCTTTAATTTCTTCCTAAAGAGTTTACAAGTATGTTGGTAGTGATTGAAGGCACCACAAAACATACAGGAGCCAATAGTTGTTGAGGTGACATTAATTGATTCTATCGAACTGATCTGAGTCGCATTGGTTTTAAGAAAGCCTAAACCTCTTTTTATCTCCAGACTAATGAAAATTCACCAGAAATGAATTAAGAGAATTTCTTGAATCCTTAGAGAGATTGGAAGATGTATTGACATAATTCTTTATCCCAATAGTTTTATCAAGAGTGATTATAGAATGACCAGCATCTATGATGTTCTCTTTATTAATCTGAATATGTTCATTCAATCTTTCTTGGAGAGGTATTTCCCTTTCATATCCTTCTCGAATATCAGAATCTTTAATGTAGATTACAGAAAGAAGTCAATCGATTTTCCTTTTCAATCATTATTTCTCATGGCAAAGTTTATCGATCATCTTCTTTAGATCATTACCAAAATCGTCATCGATGGTTTCTAGAACACACTTGGGATTTGGAATGATCTGTACTTGTGATATGTTTTTAGAGATTTCGTGTCTGTCCATAAAATCAAACTGCTTCAAACACAGGCTTATTAGGTATTAATTAGCGTGTTTGCCTGCTCTGATACCAATTGAAAACGGGCGGGGGTACCAAAATACACCACCACTTTTTTCTTAGGAAATTTGTATGAAAAAATTCAATACAACTCCGAGAGTTAAACTCAATAAAGGAATAATATCTTAGAGTTATATCTTTGAAAAAAGTGGGGGTATAACAACCACACCCAATAATTCTTTGGGCAATCAGTATGGACTAAACTCCAATATAGTTCCGAGAGCACCAATTTAAAAGTGAGACTCAAATAAGAAATATATCAAAGAGTTTTATCTCTTTCTCAATATAATCAGCAAATCTAACAAATAAAAATCCGTGAGCCAAATTGATGTGAGAATAACTTGGACGGTACCAAAGACCAATTCCCAGGTGTCAATCAAGTTATATCCAACAAACAAGGTCGGATTTATCAATCGTGATTGATCTATGCACAACCTGTGATATTTCAATTATATAAACAAATATAACGCGGAAAAGAAATAATGCAGACACCAGAAATTTTGTTAACGAGGAAACTGCAATTGCAGAAAAACCCCGGGACCTAGTCCAGATTTGAATCCCACACTTTATTAAGATGCTACAGACTCTAGCCTACTACAAGTTAACTTCGGACTAGAATGTAGTTGAGCCCTAACCAAGTCTCACACCGATTAAGGTACATTCATGTTACTTATGCATCTTGAATCCCATCAGGACTGTGCGCACTTGATTCCCTTAGCTGATCTCACCCACAACTAAGATTTCCTACGGCCCAAAGTCGAAAACTTATAAAAAAAATTGTCTCCCACAGATATGTTTATCCTTTATTCTTTTTATTCAGTCTTTTGATATAAATATCAAGGTGAACATGATTCAACTAATACCCCAAACTTATACTCCCGAAGAGCAGCCTAGAAATATCAGTCACCTCACAATAACCCAACTGATTAACATAAAAAGTTATTGCGGAATCACAAGAGTCTGAGACGAAAAACTGTTGTGATTATTTTTTATATCTTACCTATCAGAGATAAATCTCGAGAAAATCTTAGAGAAGATAAAAATCAATACGATAGAACATGTAAGATTAGAATATTCAACTACAGAGAAAATAGTTGGACCAGGCTTCATGAATCCCAAATGAAGTCTTCAAGTCGTTAACTTAATAATGGTTTTGGAAAACCTAGGTTAAAGGAGAATCGAATCTAGTTTGCAACTAGGAAACGTGTCGGGATTAGGTTTACTAGATGCTAGAGTTCTCCCTTATATAGCCTTTCAAATCATGGTTGCTCACAATCAAAGCTAAGATAGCTTAGTAACAAAGCATTCAATATTCACTGTTAGATGAACTCCTGATTTAAGATTCAAGCTAAGTCTTCTTAGAAACTAAGCAATCAATATCCACTGTTAGATGGTATTAGCTTGATATACACAAATGAAATATACCTATATTTAGATATGGATGAACCATACCTAAACGTGTTTACCTTATTGGATTAATAATAGCTAACCAAAGTTAGCCATATTAACACTTATAACTTAGTTACATTCATCTACCACTTCTGGATCAAAACATGATGATCAATCAATCATGATAGATAATCAAAGGAATCTAAATGTGTTTCAAGAGAGTTGTTCAAATGTTCATCATCTTATAGGAATATGTATATGAACCATTTGATACAAAATCGTTTTTGTAATTATACAAAGTACTTATACAATAACCAAATCATGAACATAATGCCACGGTTTGTAAAACTAGTTCCTATACCTTAATACATTAAAGTTCCAGGGACTTTAGTTCGCAAACGAACCTAAGTTCATGAGTATGAAAATCACACTTAACCGATTTTAGAACTTAACCACTTTGTTCTACAACTGAGTATGCGAACAAGAGTTCTGTACTTTGGCTTTGTCAAGCCAATCGCAAATAACGTACCCAAACACCGGTTCCGTACTTGGAATTGTCTATTCCATTCGCAAATAGGCTACGCAAACAAAATCTACAAACCCTTTCACAGGTAAACCAGTTCGCGACGTGTAATATACCAGACATAATATTTGTGTTAGAGCATAGCTCGGTTGAACCCACCAAGTGTTGGTATGTCAAGTTTGGTTGTCATATTTTAGTGTATCAAAACTCATCTAAGAGTCGTTTGATTATGTACTAGAGACAACCTCGTTTAGGTTAGACTAGAAAGTTTAGGAATGTTTAGATATACAAGTATTACTCGAAGACCTGAAGAACGTGAAGAAGTAACGAGCTACAATGACGACATCATCCTTCCTCTTGAGGTTACCAATATTGACTAGAACTGTTTCAATCCTAATGTATCTTTCAAGTCGTGCTATATTGAAAACATAACTGCGAAGCTGTGTATTAGTATTCGGGAATTAGACTAGGAAGTATAATGCTTATCTTTTGAACTTCGTAGATATGATATCAACATAATATTATAAATGTTGTTATGATTATGTGAATGGGTAATGGTGAAGATTTTATCATACGAAAAATTGTTTTATATTTGTTTAAAGGAAGTACATTCATGAACTTGTTTTATGAATTGAAAGGGAAATCGCTAGGATTATTAGTATGGCTATTCATTGCATATCTTTAGATTACCAATATGTGTGAGATGGTAAAACCAATCGTAATTTTTTTATGTATCTTGGTACAACTAATCACAATGCCTGACTTATGATTTGGTATGACTAGTTTTGATTAATTAGTGTAACTGATCCTAAGTAATCACCTGAGATGGTATGACCGATATTTGTAATTGGTGTGACCGATCCTAGTAATTTGTGTGACCGATCACAGAGTGTTGTGTAATCAAACCTTGTAATTGGTGTAGCCGACCTAGTAATTGGTGTAAGCGATCATGGTAATTGGTGTAACTGATCCTAATGACTTGTATGACCGGTCACAAGCAACACCATGAGTATATGCTAACCAGTCCTAGTAATTGATGTAACAGATCCTTGTAATTGATGTAACCAATCTTGGTAACTTGTGTGATCGATCACAAGTGTTTCCATATTAGGGTATAGCCGATTGAACCCATGGATGTGATTTGATATTTGATAAATCACATAGTAGTTTTGGAATACAGGTGAACCAATTCTAAACTTGTTTGGAAGTGTGGTATAACCGATTCCAAGAATGTAAATATGAAAGATGATTTACAGACAAAAGATGTCAACAAACTTTGAACACGGATAATAACTCTTATCATTTATTGTTCACAGATATTCCTTATACTCAAGGAGATCTTGCACCAAAATTATTCAAGAATCCTTTAATTAAGGTTTTTGGTTATATATGATTTTAATAACCAGCAATTAAATGCATATCTCTAGAGAATAAAAATTAGTAATGTGCATTTACTAATTGGAGATTTTCTATTGAGAGATTTCGGAAAATATTGGACAAGCATTTACTGGAATTATGAAAACCGAATTTTTCCATTAATTACATATCTTGAGAATATTTTCGGTTTTGGAAATTTCTTGGTGTCGTAACATCCTTGGTCTATAAATACCTAAGTTTTCATTTCTATCAAACTATCCTAAGATCCATGCAAACTTCATCTTTTTATTGTTTATGGTAGAGTCGTCTATCCGGAGAGAAAAGTACCCTAATTAGGATTACGACCGCTCGTTTAAAGACTTTTGTGGGATCAAGAAGCTCTACGAGTACCGTTGGTGGGAAACTAGATAATTTCAGTGTTATTAGTTTTCGATTGATTTAAATAACTAACGGTTGTTGAAACTTTGATTGCACGTAGTTTGTTTATTCTTGAGAATCTTCTCTTATGATATAAGATTCACTCAAACTAGATCGAAGTATCGACGAGATCTTTAAAACTATTTTAGATCTAAAGATATCTTGTGATAATCCATTGTTAACAGACTCCGTTCTATGCGTGACTTATCATAAGAGATTCAAGTGGTGTTGTGCAGGTTCAATTGAAGATTAAAGAAGATTTGAAGACGAAGACGATTTATTATTGGTTTCTCGTATCTTTGTATTACACAAAACTTGATCGGCTGGGATCCAACTAGAATCGTATTTATTCGATTGATAGTTGTGTGAGATCGGCATTCATAATATATCTCTTTGAGATTTATTTGGATTAAGTGCGAATCTAAATTTGACTACTTTTGTAGTTATCGGATAGATTGATATAACTAGGAAAATGAGTTTTTTAGCTTAAACGGAAGAGACTTTGCATATGACTTGAGATATCTTATCTTAAAGAATCAATAGAGTTGTTACCAAATATATTTTTTGTTCCTTTACTGTTTGGAATACGATCCAAAGGAATTGTTCCAGTGCGTGCACTCATCGAAGTCGGAAGCACATGGATACTGAGGAAACTAAGTGAACTAGGGGTAGTTGCTTGGTCTCAACTATAGGAAGTTGGTTTAGATTTTGAATAACGGTTTAATTATGAGAGTATTCAATTATAGACTTGGTCCCGGGGTTTTTCTGTATTTGCGATTTTATCGTTAACAAAATATTGATGTGTTATTTACTTTTCCTTTTCGCAATTATAATTGTTGTTATTATAATTTAAAGTAAACTACACAAGCGTTAACTCCTCTTTACTTGATAGTGATCATATAGAGTTTGGTTAAGTTTGAACTTATTATCTAGTAATCACATTTTGGTAGTCGTATTGTCTCGATCTCGTATCCATAGACAATCACACAAAGTGTGAATACTGATTTGTATTATTGTCTCGGGTTTGTCCATAGATAATCACTTTCGGTAAGAGGACTTATAGGTGAATAAATTAAATATTGTGGTGTATTTGGGTACCCACGTTTTTTCAATTGGTATCAGAGCACGAATACACGAAAATATATAAAAATATGTGTTGGGTGCGATCCAACCTATAATAAATGAACTTGAGTTCACATGAATCGATTTCAGTTAATGTACCGCCAAGATTTGATGGAACAAACTATCTGTGGTGGAAATATGCTATGAGATATCTTCTTCAATCACGAGACTTTAGTACTTAGCTATTAGTCTTCGATGGTTATAATCGTCCGTAAGTAGAAAAATTGGAAACTGAGTTTAAACGCTTAGTGGATTATACAAGCGAAGAAAAGGCTTTTGCTAAGCAAAATTCAGATTGTTTAAATGCTATTATACATGTTGTAAGTTGTGATCTACAACATCATGTATTAACATACCAAACTTCAAAGGAAGCTTGGGATAACCTTCTGATCGTATTCGAAGGTAACACATCAGAAAAGGAAGATAGACTTCAAACTCTCACTTCTGATTGGGAAAAACGTCAAATGGATGATAACGACACTTTTGAAGAGTTTCATATTAAACTCTCTGAGATAGTTAATGCTTCTTTCTCTCCTGGAAAGACTATTTCTGAAAAAAGATATAATGTGCAAAATTCTCAGATCGTTTCCATCTAGATACAAATCGAATAAGCATGTGTAATCATAGAAGAAAATGATCTGTCAACACTTTCACGAAGCACACTCGTTGAAAAGTTAAAGATTTTTTTATCATGAATCACAATCTATTCAAGCTAAAGGAAAATTTTCCAAAATCTCATGTAGAGAAAATAGATTGATGGATGATTCTGACGAATTGATTGCAGAAGATTCTGATGATGAGATTGAACAATATTTATCATTAATCACTAGACAGTTTCGAAATCTCTTAAAAAGAATAAGAGATTTATAAAAGATACTCATCAATCTTCTCGACCCATGATCGAGTTCCCGTCTTGAACAAAAAGGATCAAGAAGAAGATGATGAATATCAGACTCAGTGATTTAAGTGTAAAGGTTTTGGTCATATGGCTAAAGAATGTCCTAATATTAGGAAGTACACTGGGAGCAAGGTATTGGATGTAACTCTAGACGAGACCTCTGATTTATATGATTCTGAAGAATAGGAAATAACTAATATTGCACTAACTGTTAATTTGATTCTCTCTTCCTCCATCAGTGATTAAACCATTTTAAAAATGGACATATCTTCCAATGTTGAAAAATCATCTAATGATAAAGTGAAAAATAATACAAAGTGTGAAATTGTCTCAAGAACAAGGATTGCTAAAAGGTGCATATGCAACTCCAACCAATCTCAAGAAACTTCGTTAATTCGAGGTAACAAGAGAAGATTTTTTCATACGATACTAAATCAAGAACACAATGGTTGTTCTAAATCCCATGATGAGAGAAAATCTCATACTAATACCACCTAATCGGTATTACAATTGCATCCTCACCTTGTGTGCCGAATATGTGTGTGAGGAAGCAAAAATCAAGGCACTTATGTGTAGATTATGGGAATAAAATCTAGTAATTGAAAATATATTTAAGATATTCGTATTTATATATGGAAATTATATTTTCGTAAGTATGAAAAATATAAAAAGATCTTTCTCATTCTCTTGTCATTCCTTGTCCGAACTATGAGTCAGGATTCGATGTCTTCTCTTGCACCTTCTCTTGATGCTAAGAAACCTAAGAGGAAAATCAAAAAGAGAGATTGGCTTAGCAAGAAGGAAAGAGAGAATATGCTGAAGAATGATCAGTGTATTGAGATATTGACATACTTCTGTGTTCAATCAAAGACTGAATTACATTTTCTTGCAGAATCCATCACAAAAACATCTCAACTTTAAGAGATTCTGGTCAAGCAATAAGGTTATCTTCTTGAAGAAATTCACAAGCTGAAGACTGAAAGTAATAATCTGCCTTCCTCTAGTACTGGTATGAAGGATATTAAATTGCTCATAAAATAAGATTAGATTCTTATTTGAAGAAAATAGAAATCAGTTTTTTATTTACTTCAATTATTGTATAAGGTCTATCTTTGAATAAGACTATCAATTATTTATGAATAAAATTATTATTTTATAATTTTTCTTATAATAGTTTCTGATTACATAGCCTATGCATGAATGTCTGTATTTTTGCTATGTGTTTTCGGTTTATGGGATGTCTAATTTCGGTTTTCATTAACCTAAATATTTGATCTCATATGATGTGACCCTTATGGTTTGTGTGGCTTTTTGATTTAGCGGGATTAAGTTCTAGCCCATGTTGGTAGGCTTTATCAAAGGATCATAAGGTGTTCCAATTGAAACTCATATGTGAAAAGTCACAATATGTTGAATCAATTTGTGTTTACATGAGTTGTGTTTAGCATAAAATATGTGTTTCAGCGTTTTCAACTTTTGTTATTGGCACACATTAGTTAAAACTGATTCAACCTTTCTTTGGTAAAGGTTGCCTTTGTTGTTGTTCTTTTGTTCTTGTGAGAGGATGACAACATACTGGGGGAGAGTTCTTATTTGAACTTTCGCTTAACGACATATCTTTCTGGGAAGAAGAGGATACGGAATCTGAGGTAACAAATTTAATAGTTAATCGTTTTCCTGTTTAAGAAAAGCCTATTTATATTGCATATATTTTGCTTTTTCTTAACAAAATTTCAATACAATTGATATATTCCATTATGATGTGTATGGATGTGTGCGTGTGTGATTCAATTGATTCCGGTTAATAAAAACTGTATCAATTCATTTGGCTTATTGTTTGGTATCTTCTTTATTGTTCGGGTATCAAGTGTTTTTGCTTAACGAAATTTCGGTGCAATGGTGGTGCTATAATGTCTATGTTTGCTTCAATTGCTTCTGGTTAACAAAATAATTATGCAAGTCAATTTATTTTGGTTTGTATGTATTGTTTATGGCTTAAAGAAATATGGGATCATTTGTTTAGTCCAATTTGATTCCGGATAAGAGAAACTAAGTTAATTCTTATCTTAGTTAGACTTATCAAATTGAAGGATTCGGTTATTCAAGTCTCATCGAATGCATTGACAAGAAAAACTAGTTAACTAACCTACTTCTTGTCTTGTCAAAGGGAAAGGTCTAAGTTATTGTCTGAATAATTAGAACCTGATGAGAGAAATAAAGTTAATTATGATATTTATTTTGGTCTTATCGAAGTAAGCGATTGTATGTTTACAATCTGTTTAACAAGGGAATTGAGTTTTTTTGTCTAATTGTTAAACTATTATGGAAAATTTCTTCAGGAAATTGTTTCCATGATAGCATATTAAAACTAAATTACTTGTAGTTTCGGTTTTAATATTGGTTATCTAAAGTGGTATGTGAAACCTTCGTGCTTAACTCTTATTGGTTGTTTACAAGTCTTTTAGATTGGTAAGATCCTTTCAGTTTGACCTTTATTTGCTCGGACCTTTGTCATGTTATGACAAAAAGGGGGAGAAATATATGGACTAAATAAGTGATTTGCAATCACTAAGGAAAGGACAATTGTGCTTAAATGTTATATCTAACGAAAGAGTAAAGCATTGACCAAGGGGGGGAAACATATCATATTGTTGTTGTAGTTATATTGACTACAAAAAGGGGAATAACAAAGATGTTCAGATTGAATATCTACCTATCTTACCTTTAGGGGGAGTATAAGCTTTGTTATTCAAATGTCAACAGCGACATTTATTGATTGAATATATGCAGTTTATGGTGCTGTTGAAACTTGGAATGAAGCATATGTATAATGAATTCTTGTAGTTTGTTTATCCATATGTATTAAGAGTTTTGTCAATAAAATTAAAAAAAGGGGGAGATTGTTAGAGCATAGCTCGGTTGAACCCACCAAGCGTTGGTATGTCAAGTTTGGTTGTCATATTTTTGTGTGTCAAAACTCATCTAAGAGTCGTTTGATTATGTACCAGAGACAACTTCGTTTAGGTTAGACTAGAAAGTCTAGGAATGTTGAGACATACAAGTATTACTCGAAGACCTGAAGAACATGAAGAAGTAACGAGCTACAACGACGACATCATCCTTCCTCTTGAGGTTAGTAATATTGACTTGAAATGTTTCATTCCTAACGTATCTTTCAAGTCGTGCTATATTGAAAACATAACTGCGAAGCTGTGTATTGAATATATTACTCTAGTAGTGAGACATGATCATAGAATTATGAAATTAAACTACGAAGTATAACGCTTATCTTTTGAAATTCGTAGATATGACATCGACATAATATTATGAATGTTGTTATGAATATGTGAATGGGTAACGTTGAATATTTTCATCCTAGGAAATAATGCTTTACATTTGTTTAAAGGAAGTACATTCATGAACTTGTTTTATGAATCGAAAGGGAAATCGCTAGGCTTATTGATACGGAAATTCATTGCATATCTTTATATTACCAATATGTGTGAGATGGTAGAACCTATCGTAACTTTATTATGTATCTTGCTACAACTAATCACAATGCCTGACTTATAATTTGGTATGACTAGTTTTAATTAATTAGTGTAACCGATCCTAAGTAATCACCTGATATGGTATGATCGATATTTGTAATTGGTGTGACCGATCACAGAGTGTTGTGTAATCGATCCTCGTAATTAGTGTAACCGGTCCTAGTAATTGGTGTAACCGATCATGGTAATTGGTGTAACCGGTCACAAGCAATACCATGAGTATATGGTAACCGATCCTGGTAACTGATGTAACCGATCCTGGTAACTAATGTAACCGTTCCTGGTAACTTGTGTGACCGACCACAAGTGTTTTTATATTAGGGTATGACCGATCCTAGTGATTGGTAGAACCGATTGAACCCATGGATGTGATTTCATATTTGTTCAATCACATAGTAGTCTTGGAATACAGGTGAACCAATTCTAAATTTGTTTGGAAGTGTGGTATAACCGATTCCAAGAATGTAAATATGAAATATGATTTACAGAGAAAAGATGTCAACATACTTTGAACATGGACAGTAACTCTTATCATTTATTGTTCAAAGATATTCCTTAGTACTCAAGGATATCCTGTGCCGAAATTAATTAAGAATCTTTTAACTAAGGTTTTTGGTTATATATGATTTTAATGACTATCCATTAAATGCACATCTAGAGATTAAAAATTAATAATGTGGATTTACTAATTGGATATATTCTATTTAGAGATTTCGAAAAATATTGGACAAGCATTTACTGGAATTATGAAAACCGAATTTTTCCATTCATTGCATATCTTGAGAATAGTTTCGGTTTTGGAAATTCCTTGGTGTCCAAACATCCTTAGTCTATAAATACATAAGTTTGCATTTCTAGCAAACTACCCTAAGAGCCAGCCAAACTTCATATTTTTGTTGTTTATGGTGGAGCCGTCTATCCGGAGAGGAAAGTACCCTAATTAGGCGAAATCTCTTATGACCGCTCGTTTAAAGACTTCTATGGGATCAAGAAGCTCTACGAGTACCGTTGTTGGGAAACTAGATAATTGAAGTTTTATAATTTTTCGATTGATTTGATTGACTAACGGTTGTTGAAACTTTGATTGCACCTAGTTTGTTTATTCTTCAGAATCTTCTATTCTGATATAATATTCACTCAAACTAGATCGAAGTATCGACGGGATCTTTAGAAATATTTGTAGATCTAAAGACATCTTGTGATAATCCATTGTTAACAGACTCCGTTATGTGCGTGAATGATCACAAGAGATTCTAGTGGTGTTGTGTAGGTTGAATTGAAGATTAAAGATGAAGAAGATTTCTTATCTTTGTGTTGCACAAACCTTGATCGGATGGGATCTAACTAGAATCAGATTTATTCAATTGATTATTTCCTGAGATTGGCATTCACAATATATCTCTTTGAGATTTATTTGGATTGAGTGTGAATATAAACTTGACTACTTTTGTAATTATTGGATAGATTGATCTAACCAGGCAAAGGAGTTTATTAGCTTAAAAGGAAGAGCCTTTTGCATATTAATTGAGATATCTTATCTTAAAGAATCAATAGAGTTGTTACCAAACAGATTTGTTGTTCCTTTACTATTTGGAATACGATCTAAAGGAATTATTCCAGTGCGTGCACTCATCGAAGTCGGAAGCGCAGGGATACTTAGGAAGCTAAGTGAACTAGGGGTAGTTGCTTGGTATCAACTATACAAAGTTGGATTAGATTTTGTATAACGGCTTAATTATGAGAGTATTCAATTCTGGACTTGGTCCAGGCTGTATTTGAGGTTTCCTCGTTAACAAAAGATTGATGTGTCATTTACTTTTCCTTTCCTTTCCGTAACTACAATTGTTATTATTATAATTTAAAGAAAATTACATAAACGTTAACTCCGCTTTACTTGATAGTGATCTTATATAGTTTGGTTAAGTTCGAACCTATTATCAAGTAATCACAATTTGGTAGTCGTATTGTCTCGATCTCGTATCCATAGACAATCAAACAAAGTGTGAATACCGATTTGTAATATTGTCTTGACATTGTCCATAGAATATCACTTTCGGTAAGAGAACTTATAGGTGGATAAATTAAGATTATGGTGTATTTGGGTACCCTCGTCTTTTCAAGTTATTCTAAAACCAAATTTTGGCATTCATTGCATATCTTGAGAAATTTTCAGTTTTGGAAATTCCTTGGTGTCCAAACATCCTTAGTATATAAATGCCTAAGTTTTTATTTCTAGCAAACTATCCTAAGATACATGCAAACTTCATTTGTTGTTGTTTCTGGTGGGGTCGTCTATTCGGAGAGAAAAGTATCCTTATAAGGTGAAATCTCTTACAACCACTCGTTTAAAGACTTCTGTGGGATCAAGAAGCTTTACGAGTATTGTTGGTGGGAAACTAGATAATTACAATGTTATTAGTTTTCGATTTGATTTGATTGACTAACATCTATTGAAACTTTGATTGCACCTAGTTTGTTTATGCTTGATAATCTTCTCTTCTGATATAAGATTCACTCATATTAGATCAAAGTATCTATGAGATCTTTAGAACTATTGTTAGATCTAAAGACATCTTGTGATAATCCATTGTTTACAAACTCCATTATGTGCGTCATTGATCACAAGAGATTCATGTGGTGTTGTGCCAGTTTTAAAGATAAAAGAAGATTTAAAGACAAAGAAGATTTCTTATTAATTTTCGTATCTTGTGGATTTAGTGCACCAACCTCGATTGGATGGGATCCAACTAGAATGAATTTATCTTTGATAGATCTGATTGATTAGTTGCATGAGATCGACATTCTCTATATTTCTCTTTGGGATCTATATTGATTAAGTGCAAATCTATACTTGACTATTTCGGTAGTTAAAGTTAGATTGATTCAACCAGACAAAGGAGTTTATTTGATTAAATGGAAGAGCCTTTGTCAACGACTTATGAATATCTTGTAGAAAGATTGATTCGAGTGGTTACCAAACATATTCTTCTCTTAATGTTTGGAATATGATCCAAAAGGACTTGATATTCACATGCGTGACTCTAGAAGTCGAAGGCGCAGGGATACTGAGGGAACTAAGTAGCTAGGGGTAGTCTGTTTGGTCTTAACTATATGAAGTTAGTACTCCCTCTGTCTTTTTTTATCTGCCCTAATTTTTACTTTGGTCTGTCTTTTTTTATCTGTCCGCTTTGTTTATAGACATATTTTTCACTTAAACTATCAGGTATACCCTTTATTTTTTATAATCATAAAATCATTTTTAATATAAATTCAATCCAGAATCTTAAATAGTATCACCATATATAAGGAAAAAAATCTATTCAATATCTTTCATATTAATTATCGTTTCCTTTTTAAATAAAATATTTATGTATGGACAACTATAAAATTCCTAATAAAGCTCTATCTATTCATATGGGTTCCATAATAAAACCAAAATATTTTTGTTTTTATTTTTCTTAAAGCATTTCCTAAAATAATAACATTACCCAATTTATATTTTTTAATATATTAATTTTAATTTTAGTAATAATATAACATTAAATAGGTTAGTCATGACATTTTATAGGATTTCCTTAATATTTTGACAAAGTCAATTAGGACTGTTAATTAAAGATGGAGGGAGTATTAGATTTTGTATAAAAGCTTAATTCTGAGAGTATTCAAAACTGGACTAGGTCCCGAGGTTTTTCTGTATTTGTGGTTCCTCGTAAACAAAATATTGTTGTGTCTTTTTGTTAGAGCACTGCTCGGTCGAACTCGCATGCGTTTCTATCTCAAGCATGTTTGTCAATGTTAGTGATCAAAACTATAATTCTTGATTTCTAGTCTACTATAGCTAAGTCTCGTACTAGGATAGAAAGTGTAGTTGAGCTCAATAACTCCATGGCGATCATCATACAAGACGAAGAGCTAATCAAGGAACTGGTGGAACTTCATCGACTAAAATGTATGTGGAGACTTGAAATTATCAATCACTCAAAAGTCTATCTACTTTATCTCCTATCTTGAGACAAAAGTCGTTTTTTCTATATAGACTTTGATTATACACATTTGCTATTTCGAGCCGAGTTTATGTCGCCTATCTATTTCTCGTAATATGTGTTGGTAAGCTTTTGCTTTGACCAAGTTCATCTTTACCTAGTGACGAAAGTCATGTTATGCTTCAATCACTTGAAAATGTCTTTGACGAAAAACGGTTTGTGAATAACAACTATTTAGTGTCCTCTAAGAATGGTTCAATGATTGAAATGAGAGTTTAAATTATATAACCATTGTTGGATATACGCATTATGTGGAAACACATATATGTATAAGTCATTATTTCTTAAACCAAAGTATGCGTACTTTGTTGATCAGGAAAACCAGAACAAGAGTCCGCGAACCCAGTCCGCGTACTGTCGGAGGTTCTCTTCCCGAGAATTTATGCTGGAGTTTGTAAACTTGTTAAAAACTTATTCCGGGTACTTAAGTCCGCATATTTAAGTTGGTTATATCTAAAAATAATTGTTCGTGAACTTATACTTATATTCACTAAGGAATGCAAGTTTTCAAACTGTGGCTATAAAGTTCATGAATCATTTCGAGTGAATCAAATCATTTTTGCTTCGATTGTGTCCTGTATACTTCTATAAGATCTAAGCAATTGAACAACTCTCTAACTAGTTCATTTGAGTCATTTGAACTAGTAATGGTGAATAAGAATATGGTTAATATGAAAGTGCTCATATGGCTAACCATTTGGTTAACTATTATTGAACCAACAAATGTACATGTTTGGGTATTGTTACACAAAACTAAAAACGTGCATTTCATTTGTGTGTAACAAGATAAGTTTTCGATCTAACGGTTGAAAGATATTAGCTTGAATCTAATCAGGTTTTCATCTAACGGTGAATATTGAATGCTTTGTTAATAAGCTAACATTGATTGCAAACCCTGACTTGAAAGACTATATAAGGGAGAACTATAACAACTGGGAAACCTAATCCCCACACCTCATGTGTGATACTAGTTATATTAGCTAGAGTCGATTCTACTTTAACCTTAGGTTTCTAATGAGGCCCTGTAGGTTAACGACTTGAAGACTTCATTGGGATTGTGAAGCCGGATCGATACTACCTTATTATAGTTGTATGATCTGATCTTGCTGATTCTATCGTGTTGAGTACAATCGTAATGATTGGATTGATATTGATATCTCCGTTAGGCCAGATATAAAAGTAATCGCAAACATCTTTGTTTTATCATTTGTGATTCCACAATATCTTCTTTCGCTGCGTCGATTAAGATTATTTTGGGGTGATTGATAATACAGATCTTTTCTTCGGGAATATAAGTCTGGTTTATCAATTGGTTCATGTTCACCTTGATTTACTAAAAGACGGAACAAAACTCTTAGGTATTTCGGTGGGAGACAGATTTATCTGTTATGGTAGATTTTTCAGTGTGATACATATTTGTTTATTAAAGTCTTTGACTTTGGGTCGTAGAAACTTTTAGTTGTGGTTGTGATCTGCTAAGGGAATCAAGTGCATGTTATCTTTCTGCGATCAGAGATGTAAGGAGCGTAACTGTACCTTGGATCAGTGTGAGATTGATTGGGGTTCAACTACAGTCCAGCCCTAAGTTAGTTTGTAGTATGCTAGTGTCTGTAACAGCTTAATATAGTGTGTGTTCAATCTGGACAAGGTTCTGGTGTTTTTCTGCATTTGTTATTTCCTCGTTAACAAAACTTCTGGTGTCTGTGTTATTTATTTTTCGCATTATATTTTTTAATATAATTGAAATATCACAGGCTGTGCGTTTGAATCAATTAATTGAAAATCTAACCTTTGGTTGTTGATTGAAATTAATTGATCCTTGAACATTGGTCTTTGGTACCATTCAAGTGATTTCTCTTGTATTCAATTAGACTCGCAGGTTTTTATTTGCTTGAGTAAGACTTCAATCAAGAAAGAGAGATATAACTCTTTGATATACTTTATTAAGTTTGAGTCTAGTTGATTCTCTTGAAAGTATATTAGAGTTAGTCCATACAAATTGCTAATCGATATATTGGGTGTGGTGGTTAGACCCCGTCTATTTCAATTGGTATCAGAGATGGAAAACACGTCTAAAGACCTTACAAGTATGTGTTTGTAGCGATCTGACTCTATGGAAAGGAATTCTATCTCCATAAACGTACCACCAGTCTTCGATGGATCAAACTACCTATGGTAGAAAATTGCTATGCATGCTTTTCTTCAAGCTCGTGATTTTCAAACATGGGTACGTGTTGTAGATGTCTATATTCCTTCGGTTAATACAGAAGGCGATGTATCTATACCTAAGGAAATTGGTAGATATAGTCCATAAGAAATCCTTGTTGCAAAGCATAATTCTGACGGCTTATATGATATCATACATGCCATTACCCCAGATCTTCAGCACCATGTGACTATGCGCACTACGTATAAACAAGCATGGGATATCTTAGAAACCGTATTTGAAGGTAATACGAATGAAAAAAGCTAGGATTCAAAACCTAAGTTCTTATTGGGAAAACATTTGTATGGTAGATGAAGATACTTTTGATAAGTTTAATCACAAAGAGTCTGAAATTGTTAATGCATATTTTGCATTGGGTAAGACTATTCCTGTAAAGTACATTGTGATGAAAATTCTCAGATCGTTACCATCTAGATACAATTCTAAGAAGCATGCCATCGTTGAAGGAAATAACCTCGCAACGCTTTCCAAAAATACTCTGGTTGGGAATCTAAAGATCTTTGATCATGAGCATACATCCAAATCTAGTAAGGACGTTGCCTTCAAAGCATAGAAGAACACTAAATTACTTGATTAAGGTAAAAGTGTTTATATCTCTGAACAGGATCTTTATGAGGATGATTTATCAGATGAAGATCTTGACAAGCCAGCCTCGTTGATCACAAGACAATTTAGGGATTTTTTTTTTTGAAGAGAAGTAAATGGTTTTCCAGAAATAAATACAAGTCATTAGATAAACTCATAATCGTGTTGGTGAAACTGATGACTAGGATATGCCTCAGTGCTTTAAATGTAAAGGTTTTGGTCATTTTGCAAATAAGTGACCAAATCGAAAGAAATATAATGGGAACAAAGGTCTTGATGCAACTCTTGATGAAATGTCTGACATCTATGATTCTAATGAAGACGAGAAATCAAGCGTTGTACTTCTTTGTGAAAATATTGATTTTGATAATTGTAGCAATACACACATCAATCTCGATATTCTTTTAGAAGATAACTCAACCAATCTGGAAGATAAAATTGACCTTTCTTGTGGAAAATCTTTGTATGATGTTTCAGGTACCACTATGTGTCTAACATCATGCACATCTCAGATGTTTGAATGATATTCAAGATTGACATGCTCATATTGTTCACTTAAGGGTCAGGAACTATCAAAGTGTTATTGTAGTTGCAGGAAATCATACAATACATCCCTCACAAGAATTCATAACAATCAACACATTTTTTAAGATCAATAACAACACTTTTTATTAATTGAATCTAGAAATTTTACCATAAGGAAATGAAATCAAGAATACAACACTATTTTGGACTTTCTCTCTCCTCAAAACTTTCTCAACACTCCAAAAATTATCTCTCCCTCCTTTAAGCCTATTCATCTCTTTATATAGGGTATTACATAGTGGATGACAACTAATATATCCTTTATTTTGGGATCTGACTTGCGGTACTTCACAAGCTTACAAATGTTAAAATTCGCAAACATCCTAAATTTCGCTAGATCATCAAACTTTTCTCATGTTTACGCTGTCGTCATCTGTTATGTCATTTTTGGAATGACTCTGCGACGTATTCGCAATGTTGTAGATGAAGATTTCGCAAGTGTGTCGTTGTTGCGATATTCTGATCCTACATCTTGCCTCTTCTCATGTCTTCTCTGTGAAGGGGAGAATGGCATGATAATTTGTACTTCAGAATGCCGCAGCTGTTCATCTTTCCATATTCTTTTGTACTGACACGATTCTGTATTCTACGCAATATTTATTACACGTATCTTTTCTTCCACCCATTTCTTGACACGTCTTTTTCAACCGTTATTTCTCAACCGTTCACGTACAGTCTTTGGATTAATGAGTTTATCTTCTCGAGAACTCTTCTCTCTATATATACTCTTCTTATTCTTCTCTTTTTCTCTTTTCACTTTCTTCTATTCTTCTCTCCAAATTTATAGTTTCTCCGCATATTCTGCTTCTGCTGCTGTAAATTTCCATCCTTCCTTTTCTTATGATCTTCATTCCTTCATTCCCATACTCAGATATGCCTCCAAGCGGTCAAAAGCTAAAACTTCTCTTGAAGGAATTCAGAAATTTTTTAAAGAGAAGGTTTTTACTCTATCCACCATTCACAATCAACAAGCTACCTCCATTATTTCTGCTAAATTATTTTATGATCATCATTGTGATGATAAAGATATCATAGTTTCGTTGGTTCAGATTCTCGCTAGCCTTCATATTCCTCTTTATGATGCTAACCTTCCTTTATTCTATGAAATACTCTCCCACGAGAAGTTCTCGCGGGCAATATATCAACTAAGTGGGGATTGCATTCGTTTAATGCTTGAATTTTCCAACCGTGGTGCTGGAAAAGGGTCTCTTTATTCACAAGATGTTAGGGATCCTGAATTTAAGGAATTAGAAATTCTTCCCGAAAAATACACCGCAGAAAGCTTCTTTGATAACTATGAACTAATACCTATGAAGAATGTCAAAACTCGCTAGGGTATTCGCTTGAAGAGGAAGGAAAATGTTGATGATGATAAAAGGCTTATGCCTGAAATTGATTGGCATTCTGGTAAGAATAAAACTCCTCGTCAATCCAAAGATAAAAAGTGGTGCGTCTTTCCACTGATTCTGAGGGGCCCTTATGTTTCTTGTTCAAACGTGCTTCCTGCGAATCTCCCTACTTACCAACCTTGGGCATTTAATTGGCCTGAGAAAGAGAAAGAGGTATGTTTCTTTTGTTCAGTCTATTATATTCATTCCTATTTATACTTATTAACTTTGCAAAAACTTCAGATTAACAAGTTAAGAAGAAGCTACAAGAGAACTAGCAAGGCAAGCACCCTAGCAGCACTTCGCTCGATCACGGATGAAGTAAGAAATACTTTCCTTTATCATTTTTAACAATATTGTTGCCTCTGTTTCTTATCTTCATTCGTGTGCGTAGATTGGCGTTGTAGTTGTGGAACAAGAAGGGTCTAATGCTGCGAATACCGAAGGCAAGGCTAAAAGTACTCTTCGCAGGGAAAAATCTGCTGCCCCGTCTTCAAAGAAAATAAAGATTCGCTCTCCTTATCTCTCAAGTTACCATTCTGATGAGAGCACAGATGACGATGCTGTATTCGTAAAGGAAGGTGCTTCTTCTGAGTCTTCAATGGCACAATTGTCTAGCATATTTTCTGATTCCATGCAAGGAATTGGTAATGACAATCTCACCAACACATGCAAAGCTCTTGCGAATATCTGTGACTCCACTCTATTGGATGGTGATAGTTCTCTTCGCGGAGTTTCTAGATCAGTGACTCCTTACTTTCTGAACTCACTTGGTATTCTGGTATGCTTTCATTTCTTTGTTTCTTCTTCATACTTATAATTCAAAATTATATCTATCTTGATAATTTTTACTTTCTTTCGCAGACTGGAAGAGCTTCTTTCATTGTCGCTTCAGATTTGGAAAGAAGGCGTGCTGCTCTTGAGAAGAAGACTCTTGAACTTCGCAAGATAAACGAAGAACTGGAGGCTAAAGCTATTGATCTTCGGGAAAATAATAAGCAGTTGGATTCTAAAAATTCTACTCAGAAGAACAAAATATCTAGTCTTCAAGATGCCAATAAGCAACTCTATGATATAGAGCTTTTCTTTATTTTCTTCATTTCTTTTTCTCATTATCTTTTCTCATATGATTTACCATTTTCGCAGACGTTTATGGTCTTTCTGATAAAGCTACCATTCTTCGTTCTTTTCCCAAATCCCTAGATAAATGATACCTTGCTTGAACTCCTTAATAACTCTTTAAATAGTTTTTCAAACGACAAGATTAAATCCCTTTCCGTGGATGAACTCAGATCCAAACTTCGCCTCTTAGAGATTGACCATAGATCCAGCTTGGGGTTAGCCAATAAATTTAAGCGTTTCTATCTTAACTCTAAAGAGGAAATTGATAGTTTAAGGACCAATAATAGTAGTCTCATAGATGAAAAAGATCGTATTGGTCTCCAAGGTGCTCAAACTTTAGCGAAATTCCATGAAACTCTTCTTGAGTTTCAAATTGAACGAGATGAAGCTACTCTCCAAAAAGATATACTTAGCGAAAGAGAGAGTCAAATTCGCTCATGTCTTCTAATACATAATGATGATGAATTCGCTTGGGATGCAAAAGTTCTAGATAACGCCAGAAATAATTTAGGTGTAGATGTTAGTCTCCATACTAAACACACATCCTTGTTTAGAGATATGAGTTCTTACAGAGAAGGTTGTTAACTGCTCTTCCTTATTTAATTGTTTGATTTTCATAAATTACCACCAAGTTGTTGATTCATTGTTATATTTTCGCAGAAGCTGAAGATAGATTTCGCAAAAGAATTGAAGAACTTGAGGCTGAGAAGGGGAAGCTTGGAAAGGATCTTGCTTCTCGTAATGATAAATTTTCTAAGCTGAAGAGCCAATTGAAAATTACTGTTGCGAACTTTAAAAATGATGCTACTCTTTTTTGCAACCTGACTATTAAAATTATTTGTGATGACAATAACATTCCGCATTCCACATATCCTTCTATCTTAGATGAAGTCCCGAGGAACACTCCTGATTTGGTTATCTCTGATAGCGTTGCTAGCGAAGAAGAAGAATCTGATGAAGATGTAGAAAAAGAAGAATCTGACGCTAGTGAGGAAGGAGAAGAGTCTGATGAGGATGATGAAGAATCAAGCAAAAAATAATTTTTGCTTCCTTCTTTGATTTTTTGTAATATCTGTATATTTGTCTTTTAATCCTCTATTTTTGTAATCTATCACTGCGAATTTCTTAATTCTTCAATACAAGTTCTATTTCTTTTGTTTCTTCCTGCATGTGTTAGAAAACAATTCTTTTTCGCAATATGATTAATCAATATATAATTTATTTTTCACTTTGTGCGTAAATCTATCATATGGAAACAAATAACATATTCTCATTTTGTGCATTCCCATACTTGCCTCTGTTATTTGTGTTCAAATGAGAGATTAAGAAAGTTACATTTGTATAGTAAGATTGTTGTGAAATATTTGAATATATGCATTCCCAAATCTCGTAGTTATTTATGCATAATCTCACAATCACATATTTTAGAATTGCAATTTTTCTTGTACTCTGATGTGGTCTTATTTTGCCTTCCTAAGTAAAGGTCTTATTTTTCCACCTCTTGTCATTGCGACAAAATCGCAGGACGTCTTTGCATTTTCATGCAAAAACCCCTTGATCTTGTCTTAACCTTTTTCTCTTATTATTTTTGCTGCGACAATATGACAGGCCTAAATATTCTTGCGAAAATAAATCCCCATGACATTGCCGTCTTGCGACGAAATCGCAGGACTTCCTTAAACTTTCATGTACTGACACATTGATCTCGTCTTATCTTTTTCTTTTGTATTATTTCCTCTTCAGGATTGTCGCACAAATATGAGAAGCCTAAATATTATTGCGAAAATAAAGCCTCATGACATTTGCGTCTTAAGACACTTATCATCTCCCTAATGGAGGGTGTCTCCCTTATCTTCCCCCTTCAAGGATACATACTTATACCATACAAGGCTAGCTCCTCCCATCCAGTCTTGACAACAACCAGCTGTTTTCGTAGCCTCTTATCCCTTTTTCCTATATGGCTTATGGTTACGAGACTGCACCCTAAGTGGGGTTTTCTTCAGGTCGAGTGCATCATATCCAAGACTTGTCAAGAATGGCTAGGTACGCTTCAGACGCCCCTGGAATTCTTGACTCGACCGTGTACCTCGAGGCCTTGGTCATATTCTGCACTCCTTAGGAGAGTCCGTTGATCCATGCAACAGGTACCCCCTTCTATGACGCACTTTAGGTCTTATATTTTCCTCTTGCGAAATTTTGATTTCGCAAACTAGGGTGCACGCCATAGTAGGTTCGCCCCATTCTGATTGTTCTGATTATTATTTTTTTGCTTTTCAGCTCTTATTGTAATTTGTCAATTCTCGTCTTTGTCATTCCATAAAATACATTTTTTGAATTTTTTTGTAACAAATCAGCCACACATTTTTCTTTCTTTTCTCAATTTTATTCTGATATCAAATTCTAAATTTCTTACCTTTGCTGCTTTCTGCCTCTGCATCATTGATATTTTCTGTGTCTTTTTTGCTTTCTGCGAACGTTTCGCTACTTCCTATTTTCAGCAAACATTTACTTCGCAATATTTCTTCTTTTCTCTTCTATACTGCATCAACCATTAATCTCTCACTTCTCTGCTTTCCTTTGATGTTACGTCTCCGATTATCTTTCTCTGTAGTTCGTTCTTCACATGACTCAACATCAATTTCATAACACTTCTTTACCTCAATCCAATCTCCTTTTATAATTCCAACTCCGCTCGGATGAGGGAAGTTGATGCAATGATGAAATGTCGATGCTACGCCTAGAATCCCATGTAGCCAAGGTCTGCCAATTAAGGCGTTGTATGGTGACTCCACGTCGACAACACATGACAGAATTTCAAAAGATATTTATTTCAATGGAATTCGCATAGTGACTTCACCTTTAGGTTTATTAGAAGTTCCATTGAAACCATAGATTTTGTAAGTTGAAGGTATCAAATCTTCATCTTTTTCACCCATAGTTTTATAAGCATGATAGAACAAGATATCCACAGAACTTCCAGTATCAATTAAAACTCTGTTGATTGCCCATGAGTCCTCAGCCTCATCATCTTCATCATCACTTGGTTTTGGATTAATCTTTAATCTCACCACCAATGGGTTTTCATGCATTTCTCCACCTTCAGGTACTTCTTATGCGGTGAAGGAAATAGTCTATTTTTTCCAGTCTTTTAACGGCGAGACCTTCGCAATGTTCATTATTTCTCTCCCATCAGCATCTCTTGCGAAAACTCTTCTCATAACAATATCATGAAAGTCTTAAATCATTTTGTATGAATGTACAATAGAGTGACAAAACAGATTTTTCGCCTTTGCTCCAACTTCTATTACAAATATTTCTCCTCCCTTTCTTGTATTAACTCTGCGAACTTCTGGTGGAGGTGGTAACGGTTGAGATTGAGGTTGTCCCATAAGAAAATGATTTAATTTTCACTTATCTATCATTCTGAGAATGATTCTTTTTATATTTTTGCAGTCATTTGTTGAATGTCCATGAAAATGATGGCAAGAACAAAATTCTTGACTTCAGTGATTTGGAGGTGGCTCTTTTCCCATGTTCCAGGGTGCTGGTATATTCTCCATCAAGATTATAGCTTCCCATATTTTTTATACACTAGCACTCAGAGGTGGCATCTTAATCTCTTCCCATATCATCTTATGATTTCCTTGGCCCCTGTGATAATTTTGCCTTTGACCTCCATATGTTTCTTGTGGCTGATCTAGTCTTGGAATTTTGTTGTTTCCACCTCGACTATAGAAGTTTCTTTCTCTCTCGAATTCTTTTTAGTCGCGACTTCCCATAGCTACTACTTGCTGCGGACTAGTCTCCATTATCCTCTCTTGTTGTCCTTGCGAAGTGATCTCCACTGTGTTTATAAACTTGGGTAACAAGCTTGTGTTAACTACTTTTGAACTTGTATTCGCAACTGGGTATGATTCCATCTCATTCTGTTTTTATTCAAGAGAAATATACTCTTCCTGAAACTCTCGCAATTCAGTCACTGTGATCGTGTTCTTGACTCTGAAAATTTGAATATACAGCAGGCTGGTTGCGAATATCGCATTAATAAATGATAAAATAAGATATCTCTCATCCACACGACCAGCCATTTCACTACACATTTTCTTCCATCTTATGGTTAAATGCTTCAAACTTTCACCAATTCTATGCTTCAACCCAAATACATCTTCAATGCCAGGTCGCGAAGAATTATTACTTATATATGCTCCTAAGAATGTAGTTTGAAAATGATTGAAATATGTTATTGTATTCTTGGGAAACCCTTCAAACCATTTCAAAGACTTTCCTGTTAAACTGGATGCAAAATACTTGCACAATATAGCATCATGATTTTCCCACTGTATCATACATCTCACATAAGCTTTAATGTGTTTAATTGCACAAGTTATCTTGTCAAAGATGCTAGTTAATACAGGCAGGTTTCACTTTGGGGGTATTCCTCCTAATTGTACTTCTTGTGTGAATGGAGTCTTTGCAGCTTCTTCTATAGCTTCATCCAATTGTCTTCTGCCTCTTTCTTTTCTATTATTTAGCATCCCTCTCATCTCCGCTAGTTATTTTAAGATTTGATCATTTATTCCAGGATTTTGGTCCATTGGTCTCTTTAATTCTGCTTTTCTTCTTCTACATTCATGTCTGTCTTGTCTTGCTAAATTTTGATCTTCTTCTTCATTATTTTCTTCTCGTCTTTCCCTGCGATATCCTCTTTCATATCCTTCTTGAATTCACACATGATTGTACCTCTCATTTTCTCCTCTGCGATTTTGGTCATTCCTTATCAATTCTCTTTGTTGCCTTTCAGCTCTTCTTTGTATTCCATCATATTATTCATTGATATTTCCATTATTGCGATTTTGTTCACGCATTCTTTATCGATTATCATGATTGTTTTGGCGTATTTCCTCTTGGAGATCTTGTTCCTCCACTTCTTCTCTCAACCTTTCCCTTTCGTAAGCTAGACGTGCTTGTTCGGCATAATGTCTCTCGATTTCATCTTCAATCACTTGTTGATTTCTTTGAATTTCTCTCCCATGTAATATTCTCCTTCCTTCTTCCTGATTTTCTTCACCATCTTGATTATTCCGTTCATGGCGTCGCCCATTCTCCTGACTCATGTTATTTTGTCCCTTTTGAATAATTTCGCCTTGTGGGATGTAACGATCTTCAATTATTGCTCTCCTTTCGTGACGTTCTTCATTTGGATTTTGTATTTCTTCTCGATCTCTTTCTCCAATATTTACCATAGGAGAATTTCGCCTCACTTCACTTATAATTGATCTTGAGCTTGATATTGAAGTACTTCTTGACCTTCTATTCTGTAATCTCATGTTTTCCATCCTTAATTCATGATTTTGCCTTGTCAAATTTGCGCGTTCTTCTGCTTCTAACCTCCTCTCTTCATGTATTCTTTGTCTCAATGCCTCTAATGCTTCAATTCTTTCATCTCCATGAATTATTCCTCCAACTGTTTCTTGGTCTCTCTCTTCTTGTCTACCATTTCTTAATTGTTGCTCTTCTTCCACTTCTTCTGCTGAATCTGACCGCCAAGTGTGTATACTCACTCTATCATAATCCATAATTCTATTTTGTATTGGCAAATGCTGAGTTGGTTGTTGAACCTAATTTTCTCCATTGTTTTTTGTGTTCATTCTTGAAGATTCCACAATTTTATTTATTCCTTCTCCAGCAAGCCTCTTACTCCTTCTAACAGTTGTTGGTTGTCTTGAAGCATTTCTTCTTCTAGCCATCTTTTCAATCTTAATGAACTGTTGAAAACTATATGAAATTCTTCACCAATTACTCCAAATTCCTTCAAATCACAATTCAATCAGAAATTCTTCAACCAGTCCTTGTTTCTAGTGCCATTATGTAATTGCAGGAAATCCTACAATACATCCCTCACAAGAATTCATAACAATCAACACATTTTTTAAGATCAATAACAACACTTTTTATTAATTGAATATAGAAATTTTACCAGAAGGAAATGTAATCAAGAATACAACACTATTTTGGACTTTCTCTCTCCTCAAAACTTTCTCAACACTCCAAAAATTATCTCTCCCACCTTTAAGCCTATTCATCTCTTTATATAGGTTATTACATAGTGGATGACAGCTAATCTATCCTTTATATTCGGATCTGACTTGCGGTATTTCGCAAGCTTACAAATATTAAAATTTTCAAATGTAGGATCAGAATATCGCAAGAAGGACGTATTTGCGAAATATGATTAACAACACCTTGCGATCGTCGCATGATGACCTGAAGAATGACGCAACAAATGATGATAGCAGAAACATGAGAAGAGTGTGATAATTCTGCGAGGATTAAGATGTTTGCGAAGATTAACAATGTAATTCTTGCGAGAATATCGCAAGTCAGATCCGAAATTAAAGGACAAATTAGCTGCCATCCACTATGTAAATCCTTATATAAAGAGTTTAACAGGCGTAAGGGAGAGAGAGATCTTTTTCGAGTGTTGAGCAAGTCATTTAGGAAATAGAAAGTTTAGAGAGCGATTGTATTCTTGTTTTCTCCCATTTCTTGTAAATTTTCTGTGAATCAATTAATAAAAGTGTTGTTTTTAATCTTTCAATTATGTGTTGATTACTATGAATTCTTGTGAGGGGTGTAGTGTAGGATTTCCTGCTACTACATACTGGCGCTAGAAACAGGGAGTAATTTCCCTGGTTTTTAGTGTGAAAATCAGTATTGTGATTTGGGAGAATTTGTAATAGTTGGTGAGAAGTTTCAGACGATTTCCAGTAATTCATTGAGGTTGAAGAGATGGCTAGAAGAAGAAATGCTTCAAGACAACCAACTAATTTTAGGAGGAGTAAGAGACTTGCTGGAGAAAGAAGAAATGAAACTGGAGAATCATCAAGAATGAATGCAAGAAATGATGGAGAAAATCAAATTCAACGTACACCGGCGCAGAATAGAACTTTGGATTATGATAGAGTGAGTGTACATACTTGGAAATTAGATTCAGCGGAATAAATAGAAGAGGAGCAACAGTTAAGAAATGAAAGACATGAGGAAATTTAAGGAATAATTCATGGGGATGAAAGAATTGGAGTATTAGAGGAAACAGAGGCGTTAAGACAAAGAATACACGAAGATAGGAGGTTAAAAGCGAAAGAACGCACAAATTTGACAAGACAAAACCATGAATTGAGAATGGAAAACATGAGGTTACAAAATAGAAGATCAAGAAGCACTACAAGATCAAGTTCAAGGTCAATCAGAAGAGGAGAAAGACAAAACTCACTTGTAGAAAATGTTGATGGAAATATTCGGCAGGAGGTGCAAAATCCAGATGAAGAACGTCGCGAAAATAGAGAAATGATTGAAGATCGTTAAATACCACAAGGCGAAATTCAACAAAACGAACAAAAAAATAGAGGTCAGGAGAATGAGCAGCGTCAGGAACGAAATAACCAAGATGGAGAAGAAAATCAAGAATAAGGAAGGAGGATATTGCGTGGAAGAGAAATTCAAAGAAATCAACAGATAATTGAAAGAGAAATCGAGAGACATTATGCTGAACAAGCACGCTTAGCTTGCAAAAGGGAAAGATTGATATCAGAGGTAGAAGAACAAGAATTCCAAGAGGCAATTCGCCAGAACAATCATGAAAATCGAGAAAGAAGACGCGAACAAAACCGCAACAATGGTAATATCAACGAAGAATATGATAGGGTGCAAAGAAGAGATGAAAGGCAACAAGGAGAATTGATAAGAAATGAACAAAATCGCAGAAGAGAAAATGTGAGATATAATGGTGTGCGAATTCATGAAACAAATGTAAGAGAAGATCGCAGAGAAAAACAAGAAGAAAATAATGGAGAAGGAAATCAAAATCTCGCAACACAAGACAGGCAAGAACGCAGGAGAAGAGAAGCGGAATTAAAGAGACAAGTGGGATCAACATCTGGGGTAAATGAACAAATCTTAAGAGAACTGGAAGAAATGAGAGGAATGCTAAATAATAGGAGGGAAGGAGGTAGGAGACAATTGGATGAAGCCATAAAATAAGCTGCGAAAACTCCGTTCTCGTAAGAAGTACAATTAGGAGGAATTCCACCAAAGTGAAGCTTGCATGCGTTAACCAGCATCTTTGATGGGACAACCTGTGCAATTCAACACATTAAAGCTTATGTGAGATGTATGCTACAGTGGGAGAATCATGATGTTGTGTTGTGCAAGTATTTCGCATCAAGTTTAACAGGAGAGACACTAAAGTGGTTCGAAAGTTTACCAAGGAATACTATAAAAACTTTCAACCATTTGCAGACTACATTCTTAGGGGCGTACATAACTAACAATTCATTGTGGCCAGGCATAGAAGATGTATTTGGATTAAAACAGAGAATTGGTGAAAGTTTGAAACATCTAACCATAAGGTGGAATATAATGTGCAGTGAGATGGCTAGACGGGTGGATGAGAGATATCTTATTTTATCATTCATCAATGCAATGTTTGCAACCAATCTACTATACATTCAAATTTTTAGAATCAAGAATACAATCACAATGACTGAGCTGCGAGAATTGCAGGAGGATTACATTTCTATTGAAGAAAAGCAGAATGAAGTAGAATCTTATCCAATTGCGAACACAAGCTCAAATATAGCGAGCGCAAGCTTATTGCCTAAATTAATAAATACAGTAGCGAGCACCTCGCAGGCACAACAAGAAAATAAGAATGATAATCAATAGAAGCTGGTAGCTATGGGAAGCAGAGATCAAGAAGAATACGAAAAGGAAAGAAATTTTTATAGTCGAGGTGGAAACAACAAAATTCAAAGACTTAATCAGCCACAAGAAACCTATGGGGGACAAAGATAGAATTATCATAGGGGATCAAGAAGTAAAAAGATGATATGGGAAGAGATCAAGATGCCACCATTGAATTCTAATGTGGAAAATTTTTGGGAATCCATAATTATAATGGAGAACATTCCGACGCCCTGGAACATGGGAAAAGAACCACTTTCAAGCAACCGAAGTCAAGAATTTTGCTCTTACCATCATTTTCATGGACATTATACAAATAACTGCAGAAATATTAAAAGGATCATTCTCAAGATGATAGACCAAGGAAAATTAAATCATTTTTTAATAGGGCATCCTCAATCTCAACCCTTACCACCACCACCAGAAATTCGCAGAGTAAATGCAACAAAAGGAGGAGAAATATTTGTCATAGAAGTTGGAGCAAAGGCGAATAATCTGTTTTGTAACTCTATTGTACATTTGTACAAAACAATTGAAGATTTTCATGACAATGTTCTAAGCATAGTTTTCGCAAGAGATGCTGATGAAAGAGAGATAATGAACATTGCGAAGGTCTCGCCGTTAAAAGAGTGGCAAAAGCAGACTATCTCTTTTACCGCAGAAGAAGTACCAGAGTCTGGCGAAATGCATGATAACCCATTAGTAGTGAGGCTGGAAATAAACCCAAAACAAAAATAAGATGAAGAAGAGGATGATGAGGCTGAAGATACATGGGAAATTTATAGAGTCTTAATTGACACGGGAAGTTCTGTGGATATCTTATTTTATCATACCTATAAGACTATGGGAGGCAGAGACGAGGATTTAATATCTTCAACCTATAAAATTTATGGTTTTAATGGTACTGCCAATAAGCCTAAGGGGGAGATCACAATGACAATTCCATTAAAGGGGATATCTTCCAAGATTCTATTATGTATTGTTGATGTAGAGTCACCCTACAACGCTCTGATTGGTCGACCTTGGCTACATGGGATTTTAGGTGTGGCATCGAATTTCCACCAGTGTATTAAGTTTCTACATCCTAATGGTGTTGGAATAATAAAGGGAGATTGGATTGAAGGAAAGAAATGTTATGAGATTGATGTGGAATCTTGCGAAGAAAGAGCTTCCAAGAAGGGGAATTGGAAGTCTAACATCAAAGAAAGACAAAGAAGTGAGAAATTGATGGTTGATTCAGTAGAACTAAGAGAAGAAAGAGTGCTGCGAAGCCAACGCCAGCTGAAAATAACAAATGCTGAAAATGTAGCAGAAGAAAATACTGTAGCGAAAAGCAACCAAGGAACAGAGGCAGAAAATAGCAAAGGTAAAAAATTCAAACTGTGAAGTGAAAGAAATATTGAGAAAAAGGAAAAAGATGTATAATTGATTTGTTGCAAAAATTTTAAAATTTTCAAAAACTATATTTTGTTTAATGATAAAATGAGGTTGAGAAATTACAACAAAAATGAAATGCAAAATAATAATCTTGCAAGTATGCGAAAATTTCGCAAGAAATGATCTTTAATATCCAGAATGGGACGAACCTTTATGGCGTACACCCTAGTTCGCGAATAAAATTTCACAAGAGGATAATGTAAGACCTAAAGTACGTCATAGAAGGGGGAATCGGTAACATGACTCAGCAATAAGTTTACACCGCTGCTGGAACTTGAACCATGGAGATTTGGGGTCAATGAAAGCCTATCCAGGAGAGACACCTTGGATTCTCAACTTGAGCATATGACTTGAGTTGGGAGACTAAGGTAATAAGAGCTATCCTAAGGGGTGCAGAGTATGACCAAGGCGCCGAGGTACACGGTTGAACCAAGAGTGCCCTGGGCGTATGAAACTACCCTGGACATTCGTGGTAAGTCTTGGCTATGATGTACTCGGCCCGAAGAAAACCCCACTTAGGGTGCAGTCTCATAACCATAAGCCATATAGGCAAAAGGGATAAGAGGATGTGAATACAACTGGTTGTTGTTAAGATGGGATGGGAGGATCTAGTCTTGTATGGCCGATGTACGTCTCCTTGAAAGGGCAACCAGGGGGGAAGATAAGGGCGACACCCTCCATTAGGGAGCTGATAAGTGTCTTAAGACGCAAATGTCATGCGACTTTTTACTCACGGGAGTATTAAGACTTGTCATATTTGTGCAACATTCCTGAATAGGCAATAATACAAAAGAGAAGATAAGACGAGATCAATGGGTCATTGCATGCAAGTGTAAATACGTCCTACGATTTCGTCGCAAGACGGCAATATCATGGGGCTTTAATTTTGCAAGAAAATTTAGGCCTGTCATATTGTCGCAGCAGAAATACAAAAGAACAAAAAGTTAAGGCAAGATCAATGGGTTTCTACATGAAAGTGTAGAGAAATTAAAAAAGATGGCAAAATAAGACCTTTACTTAGGAAGGAAAAATAAGACCACATCAGAATACAAGAATAAATATAATCTTACAGTTTATGATTGCAATATTATACAGATGCAATTGCCATTTTATCGCAAACTACTTTACCAAACAAAAGCAATATTCTCAATCATTCATCTGGACACAAATAACAGAGGAAAGTATGGGAATGCATAAGATAAATTAAATGTTATTTGTTTCCATATGATAGATTTACGCAACTATATTTTGGTTAATCATATTGCAAGAGAGAAAAATTTTCTAACACATGCAGGGTGGAACAAAAAAGAATTTATATTAAAGATTAGAGAGATTCACAAGTGATAGATTACAAGAATAAAAGATCAAATAATGAATGTACAAGTATTACAAAAGGTCAAAGAAGAAAAGCAGAATTATTTCTTGGTTAACCAGATTCTTCTTCATTATCAGATCTTTCGTCTTAAGATTTTTCTTCATCCTCACCAGCTTCACTATCTGAAATCACTAAAGAAGGAACATTCTTTGGGACTTTTTCTTCAATGCAAGGATATGTAGAGATAGGAATGTTGTGATTATTACAAACTATCCTGATAGTGTTATTGCGATAAGAAATGGCATCACTCTTAAAATTGGAAATAGTAATCTTCAGTTGATTCTTCAATCTTGAACACTTATCATTGCGAGAAGATAGATTCTTTGCGAGATCCCCCTTTTCAACTTCTAATTCTTCAATTCTCCAGCGAAGTCTTCCTTCAGATTCTGCGAATGTATAATGATGAATCAGTAATATAGCAAAAATTTACAAAGGACAAGGAGTTGATAGGAAATAATAGTTAACAACCTTCTCTCTCAGAAAGCATATCTTTAATCAAGGATGTATGGTCAGCGTGAAGACTAACATTTACACCTAGATTACTTCTTGCATCATCTAAAATTTTCGCAGCCCAAGCAAATTCATCATCGTTATCTATGAGAAAACGGGAGCGAACTTGGTTTTCCCTCTCAACAAGATCTGTATTCTCGCAGATAAGTTAATCCCTTTCAATTTGAATATCAAGAAGAGTTTTATGGAAATCCACTAAAGCTTGATCACCTTGCTTAGCGATGCGGTCTTTTTCATCAATAAGATCACTGTATTTGGTTCTTAACATAGCAATTTCCTCTTTGGAATTAATGAAAAAGCGCTTATACTTATTGGTGAGCCCCAAGTTGAATCTATGCTCGACCTCTAAAAGGAGAAGTTTTGATCTAAGTTCATCTATAGGGAGGGGAGTAATTTGGTCATTATAAAAACTATTCATGGACTTATTCAGATGTTCAAGAAGAGTATTGTCATCCATAGAATTGGGAAAAGAAAGAAGGTTTGTAGCTTCATCAGATAGACCATAAATGTCTGCAAGAGTGGTTGATCAAATAAGATAAAATAGTAGGATAAAAGAAGGAGGGAAAATTTCATACCATAAAGTTGATTGTTCGCAGCTTGGAGACTAGCAACCTTATTCTGCGAAGAAGAGAGTTCGGTTTCCAATTGCTTGATCTTTTCATGAAGGTCAACAGATCCAGATTCCAACTTCCCACGAAGATTAACAGATTCGGATTTTAATTCTTCATTTTCTTTGCGAAGATTAACAGATTCATATTTCAATTATTCATTTTCTTTGCGAAGATTAGCATTTTTCTTTACAAAAGCCATACGTCTTTTTTCCAGATCTGAGGCAACAGTGAAGGAAGCTTTTCCAGCCTGCGAAGAAAAGCAAAAATTATCAGGATACATATATAGCTAAAACTTTAAATATGAAGGAGAAGCAAAGAAATGAAAACATACCAGAATACAAAGTGAGTTCAGCAGGCTATGAGACACTGATCTAGAAATCCCACAAAGAGAATCGTGGTTGACTAATATGGGAGCGTCGCAGATAGTTGCGAGAGTCTGACATGCACTAGTAAGAACATCATCTCCAATACCGTGCATAGTATCAAAAAATATGCTGGAAAATTGAGCCACAGAAGACTGAGGCTGAGAAGTCTCCTTCGCAGAAGAAATATTATCGTCACTATCATTATCCTCAGCAGAATCTTCACAAGAGTGAGAATTTGAAGGAGAGGGAGAACAATTTTCCTTTTCTTTGAAGGAGGAGCAGTAGATTTCTCCTTATTAAGAGCATATTTGTCAGATTTCTCCTTGCGAATAACACTTTTGCCTTTACTTCTATTGCTGGTCTTCGCAACTTTAACAGGATCTTTTATCTCAGCGATAATCTATACACGCAAATAAAAATTAGAAATAGAGACAACAATATATTGTTAAGGATTGATGAGTGCCAAATATTGCATATTCATACACCTTTTCATTGGCACTTAACTCATCTTTCGCGCTTCAAAGTCATATATTATCCCAAATTCTGCATTCTTACCATCTTCAAGAATAAATATTTGTATTAATTAATTTTGTGTTTTTAAGTACTAAATAAAGCTTGGAAGAATTGAGAAGACAAAAGAGAAGAAAGTTGGAAGCGTTGCAACCCGCTCGCGCATCAGTGGCAACCTGTTTACAAATTCATGGGATTAAACAACCCATGATCCAAAACCCATGATCCAAAACCCAAGACCCAAATCCATTTCCACCTCACCCCCATTGGATTCTTTCCAAAACCCCATTGTATTCCATTCTATCCATCAATTAAGAAAACATGTTTTGTTTAATTGTTGAGTGGTTGCTACAGTGAAATTCGGATCCCAAGTGTGAGAGAATTTTTGTGTATAAATATAGAGGGTTGTTGTGTTGAAAACTCATCCAAGAATAGCTTGTTCATGTTAGTTTATCAAATTTAAGTTTTGTTGTAATGTTCTTCATGTTCTAGTTTCATTTACTAGGGTTTAGATGAAGCCCTAATATCATTGGTATGTATTCATATCTTGTATCTTGTTCTTGAAAGTTTAGAATTGTTTAAAGATATAATTTAATCCAAGTTTGTCAACATCTTGCTCTCACAATGTATGCCATGTATCCATTGTAGTTAGAATATCTCTATGTTGATTATGCTACAACTCATGCTTAACCAAATATTGATCTTTAGATTAGTTGTGCTTAATTAGACAATTAATGCTTTGGAGAAATACTTTAGTTGTGATTAAATTATCCATTGGATAAACACCTTAGTTATACGGTAGACTTGAATCTACTATAAGGACAAGAATAATATTACAAGTTGAATGCATATCATAGGTTATTGGTGGATTTGAATACCCTAGTATCCATATTATCATTGTTTACATATCTTGCTATTTGCATCTTTTACTTTTATTATTTCAGTCACTTGAAAATCATATCGTCGTATCGACAAAAACAAACCCCTTTTGGTTACTCTCTGAATCAGGATTTAGAATCAACTTCTACACTCTCCAAGTCTCTGTGGTTCGACCTGTGCTTGCCCTGTGTTGCTTGTCGACACTGTGCACTTGCAGTTTATACATAGAAGTAGGTATCTTTCCGAGCCTACCAAGGATCTTAAAAGGGAATTTCTTACCTCATATGTGATCGATCGAAGAGCTGATAAAATACTAATTTTCCTAGTCTTGCTATAATTTACTTTCAGTCTCTCAATCTGATAAATTCGCAAACATACAAAAATATGAGAATAATCAGCAAAAATTTATATAGAAGCATAAAACATAATAATTCAATAGAAATTTAGAAACGTACCTCTTCATCCTTCTCGGGCCATTTGAATTCCCAAGGATGATATTCTGCGAGGTTTGCAGGTAAAATATGAGTACCGGAGATGTACAGACCTTCTAGGGTTAAGGGGAAAATATGCCACATATCATCATTAGAGTGAAGCGGGGATGAATTATTTTCAGGATGCCAGTCAATATCTTTCATCAAAATCTTGTCAGCAACAACATCATTCTTTTTCATCAAGCGAACGACCCAACAAGTGATATCTCTCTTCATGGGAATTACATCATAATTCGCAAAGAAGTTTTCGACGGTATAGTTCGCAGGAACAATCGCAATGTCTTTGAACTTAGGATTTTTAGCTTCATCAGGATAACGAGATCCCTTGCCAGCACCACGGTTGGCGAACTCAATCATTAGACATATGCAATCCCCACTAAATTGATACACAGCTCGCGAAAATTTCTCATGGGAAAGTATTTCATAAAACAAGGGAAGTTCAGGGTGGTAGAGAGGAATGGGAAGGACAATGAGAATTTGACCCAACGAGACTATGATTTTATCACGATTGCAAGGATGATTAGAAAATAATTTAGCAGAAAGCTCGGATTTAGGGTTTTGTCCGGGAATAGAAGATAAAATAAAACCTCTGTTTTGAAGTTTCTTTTGAACTGCTTTGAAAGCAAGTTCATTTTTACGACCAGCTGAAGGCATATTTGAAGTATGAAGATGAAGATTGAAAGAAAGAAAAGGATAAAGAATTACAGTAACAGAAGCTGAAATTGCGGAGGAATAGTAAAGTTGCAGAGAAATTAAAAAGAAGAAGAAAGAAGAATGGAAAGAATATTTATAGAGAGGAAAAGTTCTCGAAAAGACAAACGCAATTAATGCAAAGAATAGACGCGAACAGTTGAAAAATTGTGGTTGAAAAAGATGTGTTAAGGATTGGATGAAAGTAGAGATACGTGTAATAAATCTTGTGAAAATCAAAAAGATGTGTTAGAAGAATTATTCATAAGTTCGCAGAATATGGTAATTTCGCGAATTAAAGGCATCTTTAGGAGATTATACTATCCTGAAGCAGAGGCAAGATAAGAATGAAGAAACAACTAACTCATTTTCTCAAGTTTTCTACCCTCAGAAGATAAAGAACAAAGGCAAGCATGGATTACTAAGAAAACATCTTATATTCTTTATCTCCTCGTCAAGAATCATTTCCAAAGTGGAGAAGTTTAAGTAATAATTTTGCAAGAGCAGAGGCAATATTCAAGAATTGACATTCCTTATTCGCAACTTTGGAACTTCGCAAAAGAATAGAGGCAAGTACGTACTTTCCAAATCCAATATTATTTCACTCGTTTCTCCAACAAGTAGCAACAAAGTACATTTTTCCTTAAAAATCACTCTTCAAGCAATATTCAAGGGAAAAGAGGCAAGATGTAGGATCGGAATATCGCAAGAAGGACGTATTTGCGAAATATGATTAACAACACCTTGAGATCGTCGCACGATGATCTGAAGAATGACGCAACAGATGACAATAGCGGAAATATGAGAAGAGTGTGATAATTCAGCGAGGATAAAGATGTTCGCGAAGATCAACAATGTAATTCTTGCGAGAATATCGCAAGTCAGATCCAAAATTAAAGGACAAATTATCTGTCATCCACTATGTAAATCCCTATATAAAGAGTTGAATAGGCGTAAGGGAGAGAGAAATATTTTTCGAGTGTTGAGCAAGTCATTTAGGAGAGAGAAAGTTTAGAGAGCGATTGTATTCTTGTTTTCACTCATTTCTTGTAACTTTTCTGTGAATCAATTAATAAAAGTGTTGTTCTTAATCTTTCAATTATGTGTTGATTACTATGAATTCTTGTGAGGGGTGTAGTGTAGGATTTCCTGCTACTACACGCAAACATCCTAAATTTTGCTAGATCATTACACTTTTATCATGTTTACGCTGTCGTCATCTGTTATGTCGTTTCTGGAATCACTCTGCGACGTCTTCGAAATGTTGTAGATGAAGATTTCGCAAGTGTGTCGTTGTTGCGATATTCTGATCCTACAGTTACAAGTACAAAAACAAATTGAGACATGTCAACAAACTTCAACAAAGATCAAATCGATTAGCAAACAAGCTTAAACTCGTTCAGAAGACTGCTAAGGTATGTAAGATTTTATCTTCGTCTAAAAAGTTAGTTTCCAGGGACAAAACAAGACCAATAGAGAAGAAAGTATGGTCAAATCATTTTGATAGACAGAAGTCAGTGGATTCCCCTCAAGAAGAACATGGTGGAGAAATTGTTGTTCACCACAACACAACTTGATTGTGTTAAATCTTGTCTCATGCCCCTAATCAAAAGAGACAAGGTTGTGCGCTTCTCAGGATTTAGGAAAAGTTTGTTTCTTCTTTTCTTAGTTTAGTTTTTTTTTATACAAAATAAGAATTCCCTGTCTATCAGTAAAGGAGGGTTATTCTCGACAATTCTACTCCCACTAGGGTTCAAAGTTGTGCGTGTACGAACCTGTTAAAGGTTGCGTAACCCCATATCATTTTTCCCTTCCCAGAAAGCTCTTTTATCTTAAGACTACTTGTTAAGATCATGATTTCCTCTCACAAACCCATATGGTTATGGATACTCCAAGCATCATGTCTTCTGATGGAAAAGATGTTAATATGACTGTCAAGCCACCAATCATGAAGGAAAAAGAGAAATCTCCATTAGCTCCGATATTAAAAAGAAAAAGAAGTAATGAGAGGAAGCCTAGAGCTGTTCCATCAAACTATCTGAAGTTTTCTGATGTTCTTGAAGTGTTAAATAAGACACAAAAGGACATTCAACAAATAAAGGCTTTTGTGTTTAAGACTCATGAGATTCAGAAGACCCTGGTTCGACATCATTCAAGAAGGTTTATTGATATTAACTCCTTTCTTAATGAACCTTATGTTTCAAAGGATGTTGATGACAAGGAGTTCGGGGATGATAAATAATTCTTCAAAGGTCTTAACATCAAGTAAATCTTCTATTTTTGTTGTTTTTTTTAGAAGAATAACTAGAGTTTGGAATAGGCATTATTGTGATTACACATACCTATGTCCAACGTTTTCATCTTCAAGTTTTTAGGTTTATTTGTTTAAATTCTAAAAAATATTATTTGGAAGATGATTTTTGCAGTATTAATCTTTATGGGTTTATATATTGCAATTTTTTATGGGATATGTGTGTTTGCGTCCGTAAACTATGATTATCCCATACCTTGTCAAAAGTTAAGTCTTTCATATGTCGATATCCATGTATTGATAAAAGAATGAATGAACTTTTGACATTACAAAAGTTTGAAGCCTATTATGTCATTATGTAAATATTGATGGAAGATAGGATGGAAACTAGAATGAATCCTTGGTTATTCCGCAGTATTGATCTTCCTTGATCCATATTTTATGTTTATATACTTTGAGGCTCCGTAAGTTCTCTTATGTCGAGCATGACCAATTAAATTTATCACTTTTTGTGGTTAATTTGGTTGTATATTTTCTATTAAATTAATCATGGGTTCTCTTGTGGTTAATTTAATTGAGTATTTTGGATTTAAATTCATATTGGTATGTGATTTGTTATGTCCAAAGAAATCCTTCTTTTCTTTCGAAATTAAGGTCGCTCTTGTTGTTCTTTCGAGAATGACATTTTATGGCGGAGAGTTCTTAATGGAACTTCCCTTAATTTCCAAATCTTTGTGGGGAGTGTGGCTGTGGCATATTATAGGAGTTATCTTGTATCTTTATAAACTCATTGATAAAAGCATTTAACTTCGGATATATGATTGCATCTAAACAAGTTGATATGTGCTTTATTTTGGTCATGAAATGTCTCTATGGAAATTTTCATTAGGATCTCTATAGCTACGAATTTTCAACAACGATGATGCTGAATTTACAACCTTTGGGATCATTGGAGTACTTGGAAGTGACGAAAATTTCGAGTAATGTTGAAGATTAGGCATGTGGAATAGGAGCCACAAAAGTTTAATTATCTATTTTTGTATTCCATATGTATTGATAGTTTTGTCACTAAAATTGAAAAAAGGGGGAGATTGTTAGAGCACTGCTAGGTCAAACTCGTATGCGTTGCTGTCTCAAGCATGTTTGTCAATGTTAGTGATCAAAACTATAAGTCTTGATTTCTAGTCTACTATAGCTAAGTCTCAGACTAGGATAGAAAGTGTAGTTGAGCTCAAGAACTCCATGGCGGTCATCATACAAGACGAAGACCTACTCAAGGAACTAGTGGAACTTCATCGACTAAAAGGTATGTGGAGACTTGAACTTATCTATCACTCAAAAGTCTATCTACTCTATCTCCTATCTTGAGACAAAAGTCGTTTTTGCTGTATAGACTTTGATTATATACATTTTCTATTACGAGACGAGTTTATGTCTCTTATCTATTTCTCGAAATATGTGTTGGTTAGCTTTTGCTTTGACTAAGTTCATCTTTACCTAGTGACGAAAGTCATGTTATGTTTCAATCAATTGAAAATGGATTTGACGAAAAACGGTTTGTGCATAAAAACTATATAACGTCCTCTAAGAATGTTTCAATGATTGAAATGAGAGTTTAGATTATATAACCATTGTTGGATAAAAGAATTGTGTGGAAACACATACATGTATAAGTCCTTATTTCTTGAATTTAAGTATGCATACTTCGTTGATTAGGAAAACCGGAACAAGAGTCCGCGAACCCAGTCAGCGTACTGTCGGAGGTTCTCTTCCCGAGAATTTCTGCTGAGTTTGTAAACTTATTACAAACTTATTCCGGGTACTTAAGTCTGGGTACCATGTCCACGTTCTTAAGTTGGTTATATCTAAAAATGATTATTCGTGAACTTATACTTATATTAACTAAGGAATGCAAGTTTGCAAACCGTGGATATAAAGTTCATGAATTGATTCGAGTGAATCAAATTGTTTTTTCTTCGATCGTGTCTTGTATAATTCTATAAGATCTAATCAATTGAACAACTCTCTAACTAGTTTATTTGAGTCATTTGAACTAGTTATGGTAAATAAGAATATGGTTAATATGAAAATGCTCATATGGCTAACCATTTGGTTAACTATTGTTGAACAAACAAATGTACATGTTTGGGTACGGTTGCACAAACCTAAAAACGTGCATTTCATTTGTGTGTAACATGCTAAGTTTTCGATCTAACGGTTGAAAGATATCATCTTGAATCTAATCAGGTTTTCATCTAACGGTGAATATTGAATGCTTTGTTACTAAGCTAACATTGATTGCAAACCCTGATTTGAAAGACTATATAAGGGAGAACTCTAACAACTGGGAAACCTAATACCTACACCTCATGTGTGATACTAGTTGTATTCGCTAGAGTCAATTCTCCTTTAACCTTAGGTGTCTACCGATACCCTGTAGGTTAACGTCTTGAAGACTTCATTGGGATTATGAAGCCATACCGATACTACTTTCTTGTAGTTGTATGATTTGATCTTGCTAATTCTATCGTATTGAGTACAATCATAATGATTGGCTTGATATTGATATCTCTTTGATAGGCAAGATATAAAAGTAATCACAAACATCTTCGTATCATCGTTTGTGATTCCACAATATCTTCTTTCGCCGCGTCGATTAATATTATTGTGAGGTGATTGATAATACTGAGCTGTTCTTCGGGAATATAAGTCTGGTTTATCAATTGGTTCCTGTTCACCTTGATTTATCAAAAAATGGATCAAAACTCGTAAGTATTTTTGTGGGAGACAAATTTATCTCTTACCGTAGACTTTTCTGTATGATACATATTTGTTTATTAAAGTCTTCGACTTTGAGTCGTAACAACTCTTAGTTGTGGGTGAGATTAGCTAAGGGAATCAAGTGCATAGTATCCTGCTGGGATCAGAGACGTAAGGAGCGCAACTGTACCTTGGATTAGTGTGAGATTGATTGGGTTTCAACTACAGTCCAGACCAAAGTTAGTTTGTAGTAGGATAGTGTCTGTAGCGGCTTAATACGGTGTGTGTTCAATCTGAACTAGGTCCCGGGGTTTTTATGCATTTACGGTTTCCACGTTAACAAAACTTCTGGTGTATGTGTTATTTCTTTTCCGCATTATGTTTTGTTATATAATTGAAATATCACAGGTTGTGCGTTTGAACCAATTAATTGGAAATCCAACCTTTGGTTGTTGATTGAAATTGATTAATCCTTGAACATTGGTCTTTGGTACCATTCAACTGATTTCTCTTGTATTAAATTAGACTAGCATATTTCTATTTTCTTGAGTAAGAATTGAATCAAGATAGAGAGATATAACTCTTTGATATACTTTATTAAGATTGAGTCTAGTTGATTCTCTAGAAATTAATTGGAGTTAATCCATAAAGATTGCTAATCGAAATATTGGGTGTGGTTGTTAGACCCCTGCTTTTTCAATTGCTATCAGAGCAGGCAAACACGTTCAAAGACCTTACAAGTCTGTGTTTTTAGCGATCTGACTCTATGGACATGAATTATATCTCCATAAACGTACCACCAATCTTCGATGGCTCAAAATATCTATGGTAGAAATTTGCTATGCGTTCTTTTCTTCAATTTCGTGATTTTCAAATATGGGTACATGTTGTAAATGGCTATATTTCTCCAGTTAATACAGAAGGCGATGTATCTATATCTAAGGAAATTGGTAGATATAGTCAAGAAGAAATCCTTGTTGTAAAGCATAATTCTGACGGCTTAAATGCTACCATAAATGCCATCACCCTAGATGTTCAGCACCATGTGACTATGTGCACTACGTCTAAAGAAGCATAAGATATCTTAGAAACCTTATTTGAAGGAAATACCAATAAGACAGAAGCTAGGATTCAAAACCTAAGTTCTGATTTGGAAAACCTTCGTATGGCAGATGAAGATACGTTTGATGAGTTTAATCATAAAGTGTCTGAAATTGTTAATGCATCTTTTGCATTGGGTAAGACTATTCCTCAAAAGGGCATTGTGATGAAAATTCTCAGATAGTTGCCATCTAGATATGATTCTAAGAAGCATGCCATCGTTAAAGGAAATAATCTCGCAACGCTTTCCAAAAATACTCTGGTTGGGAAGCTAAAGATCTTTGATCATGAGCATACATACAAATCTAGGAAGGATGTTGCCTTCAAAGCACAGAAGAACACTAATTTACTTGATAAAGGTAAAAGTGTTTATATCTCATAAGATGATATTTTTGAGGTTGATTTATCAGATGAAGATCTTGACAAGTCAGTCTCGTTGATCACAAGACGGTTTAGGGATCTTCTTTTGAAGGGAAGTAAACGATTTTCCAGAGATAAACCCAAGTTGTCAGATAAATATCATAATCGTGTTGATGAAACTGATGATGAGGATATGCCTCAGTGCTTTAAGTGTAAAGTTTTTGGTCATTTTGAAAATGACTGTCCAAATCGAAATAAATACACTGGGAACAAAGGTCTTGCTGCAACTCTTGATGAAATGTCTGACAGCTATGATTCTAATGAAGACGAGAAATCAAGCTTGCACTTCTTTGTGAAAATATTGATTTTGATAATTGTAGCAATATACACATCAATCTCGATATTCTTTCATAAGAAAACTCAACCAATCTGGAAGATAAAATTGACCTTTCTTATGGAAACTCTGTGTATGATATTTCAGGTACCATTATATGTCCAGCAGCTTGCACATCTCAGATGACTGAACGATATTCAAGATCGACATGCTCATATTTTTCACTCAAGGTTCGTGAACTATCAAAGTGTTACAAGTACAAACACAAATTGAGACATGTCAATAAACTTCAACGAAGAGCAAATCGATTAGCAAACAAGCTTAAACTTGCTCAGAATACTGTTGAGGTATGTAAGATTTTATCTTCGTCTAAGAAGTTAGTTTCCAAGGAAAAAACAAGACCATTAGAGAAGAAAGTATTGTCAAATTGTTTTGATAGACAGTGGTCTGTGGATTCCCCTCAAGAGTAACATGATGGACAAGTTGTTGTTCACCAGAACACAACTTGATTGTGTTGATTTGTAAAATCTTGTCTCATGTGCCCGATCAAAATAGACAAGGTTGTGCGCATATCAGGCTTTAGGAAAAGTTTGTTTTCTTCTTTTCTTAGTTTTTTTTTTTGATACAAAATTAGAATTCCCAGTCTATCAATAAAGGAGGGTTATTTTCGACAATTCAACTCTCTCTAGGGTTCAGAGTTGTGCGTGCATGAGCCTGTTAAAGGTTGTGTAACCACATATCCTTTTTCCCTTCCCATAAACCTTTTTTATCTTATGACTACTTGTTGAGATTTTGATTTCCTCTCACAAACCCATATGGTTATGGATACTCCAAGCATCATGTCTTCTGATGGAAAAGATGTTAATATGATTGTCAAGCCACCAATCATGAAGGAAAAAGAGAAATCTCCGTTTGCTCCGATATCGAAAATAAAAAAAAGAAATGTGAGGAAGCCTAGAGCTATTCCTTCAAACTCTCAGAAGTTTTATGATGTTCTTGAAGTGTTAAAGGAGACGCAAAAGGAGATTTAACAAATAAAGGCTTTTGTGTTTAAGACTCATGATATTCAGAAGGCCCTGGTTCGACATCAGTCAATAAGGTTTGTTGATATTAACTCCTTTTTTCATGAACCTTATGTTCCAATGGATGTTTGTAGGATCAAAATACCGCAACAATAACGTTCTTGCGAAATTGTTAATAACGATACTCTTGCGTATATCGCTGAATTAGTACAGAAATGACGTGACAAATGACGACATCTTAAACACGAGAAAGATGTGAAGACCAGGCGATATTTAGGAGTGTTTCAAAATTGAACATTTGTATGCTCACGAGAATATCGCAAGCTAGATCCGAAAATAAAGGACAGCTTAGTTGTCATCCACTATGTAATACCCTATATAAAGAGCCGAACAAGCTTAGAGTATGGAGAGATATTTTTTAGAGTAGAGAGAAAGTTTTGAAGAGAGAGAAAGTTTAGAATAGTAGTTGTATTCTTGATTTCATTTCTTGTAAAATTCCATAAATTAATTAATAAAAGTGTCGTTGTTGATCTAAAAGATTTGTTGATTATCATGAATTCTTATGAGGGATGTATTGTAGGAATTCCTGCAACTAAATTATGGCGCTAGAAACAGGGAGGGGTTGAAGGTTGAAAATTATGGAAAAAACAAGATAAAAGATTGTTATTAAGATTGTTCAAGTGAAGAAAATGATGAAACCAATCAATAAACCAGTTAAGGAAAAAATAGTCAAAATCAATGAAGGTAACAAAAGGTTGGAGTGTAGTTTAATCACAAAAACAATGATTAATGAATTTCATGAAAGCATCAGAGGAAGAATACATAAACGAGATTTTGAAGGAAAGAAAATCATGATAGTGGAGAAGGTATCACCCTTGAAAGATTGGGAAAAACATAAAATTACATTCACAGCAGTAGAGATACCAAGAGAAAATTTGAGCCACACATATCCTTTGGTAATCACAGTAACCACGCAGAAAGAAAAGGGGAAATCAAGAAAAACTATGGAAGAATGGATGGTAAACAGAACTTTGGTGGACACATGAAGTTCGGAGGATATAATGTTTTACCATGCATACAAAGGAATGGGATACAAAGATGAAGAAACATCTCCTTCAACATATCATATTCATGGCTTTGGAAAACCTACAACAAAACCGAAAGGAGAAATAGTGGTGCGAATTTCGCTAAGAGAGGTTGAAACACAAGTGACGCTGTGTGGTGGACATGGAATCGCCAAATAACATGTTGTTTGGAAGACCATGGATACACGCAATTAAAGCCGTAGCGTCGATATTATATCAATGCGTCAAATTTCCTATGCCGAGTGGGATTGGTGAAATTAGAGGAGATGTTGATAAAGCGAAATTATGCCATCAAATTGAAGTGAAGCATTATGAAGGACGTGCAAAGAAGCGAAAAAATCGCAGAAAAATGGCGAAAGAGGCAAAGAAAGAAGAAGAATTTAGAATTTACGTGACAAGAGCAGAAGAAGGAAAAGGAATACCCAGCGAAATTTCGGAAGAAGGAAATGAACTTGTGAAGGTGATAAAAGAACCAAAACCCATGGTAGAACCTAAGGCCAGTTACCCCGCAGCAGAACCAACAAAGGAAGTGAATGTTGGAACTAAATAAGAACCCAAAATGCTAAGGATTGGGACCAAGATGGAGGCAGATGAAGAAGAAAGAACTATTAATATTTTGCGAGAATACGAAGATATTTTCGCATGGAACATGGATGAGATTCCTGGAATAGATCCGTCTTTAGCGTGTCATAGGTTGGAGATTAAAAAAAATATAAGGCCATTCAAACAAAGAATAAGAAAAATCGCAACAACATATCATCCGTAAATAGAAGAAGAGCTGCAGAAGATGCTTGATGCAGGAATTATAAGACAAGCTAAATATCCGGAATGGATAACAAACATGGTTGTGGTCCCAAATAACAATAAGGGGATAAGAATTTGTATAGACTTTACTGATATAAATAAAGCTTGTCCGAAAGACAGTTTTCCATTACCAGATATTCCACAAATGGTTGAATAAGCGGTGGGAAATGAAAGAATATCTTCTCTAGATGGGTACAAAGGTTACAATCAAATCCCTCTCGCTGAACAAGATGAAGAGCATACTGATTTTTTTCGCTCTAAGAGGATTGTACTGTTATACAAAAATGCCATTTGGTTTGCGAAATGCTGAAGCGACATACCAAAGGATGGTAGAAAAGGTGTTCGCGAAATGGATACACAAAACATTAGAGGTGTATGTAGATGACATGTTAAGAAAAAGTAAAGAAGCAAAAGACCATGTGCAAGATCTGAAGGAAATTTTTGAACAGATGCGGAAATTTAACATCAAAATAAATCCAGAGAAGTGTATCTTTGGGGTTGCGTCGGGAAATTTTTTAGGCAACATTGTATCAAAAGAATGAATACAAGTTGATCCAGAGAAAGTGCAAGCAATTCGTGACATGCCAACACCAGCGACGGTAAAGGACGTACAGAAGTTAAACGGACTCTTAGCTTCGCTAGGAAGGTTCATCTCACGATCATCAGAAAAATGTAAACATTTTTTCAACATACTCAAAACGGGGACAAAATTTAGATGGACAGATGAATGCGAGAAATCTCTTCAAGGAGTAAAAGAATACCTGATGAATATATCCATTTTGCAAAAGCCATAACCACGAGAAGAATTATTAATTTATCTTGCGACAATTTCGCACGCATTAAGTGATGTGTTATTACGAATAGATGCAGCAGTTGAAGGACCAATCTACTACATCAGCAAAACCCTCAATGCCGCAGAGAAAAATTATTCAAAAATTGAAAAACTAATTATGGCATTAGTTTATGAAACGTTTAAACTTCGCATATATTTTCAGGCACTTAAAATAAGGGTGTTGACAAAGGTACCAATTGAATCAGTGATGAAGAATTCAAAAAGATCAGGTAGGGTTGAGAGATGGAATGCACAATTAGGACATTTCGAAATCAAGTATGAAATATTATCAGGCAGGCAAGGTACCAAGATATTTGTTAACAGAACCCAATAGGTGGAAATATTGGTGGAAGGATCGTCAAATGGGGAAGGTAATGGAGTTGGAATTGTTTTGATCTCACCCGAAGGAAACAAAATGTCCTTTTCCTTTAGATTGAAATTCACATCCACTAATAATGAAACAGAATATGAAGCTGTAGTACATGCCCTAAAATTTTCAATAGAAATGAAGTTGGAAAATGTAAGGATCACTAGTGATTCGCAGCTAGTCATTCGTCAGATAAAATGAGAATATACTACAAATGAACCATCCTTGAAGAAAAACAGGAAACTTGTTGAAGAATTATCAGCAAAAATTCCAAAAATAAAATGGAAACATATATCAAGGAAAGATAATAGACTTGAAGATGCCTTTTCTTTCATCTCAAGTATGATAACATACCCAACTACGAGATGTATAAAGATACAAACACTTCTATCACCATCAATCAATAAATAAGAAGAGGAAGAGGTAGATGTAATGATAATAGAAGGTGGAGAAGAAGAACAAATTCCCAATATCGAATATTAGAGAGCAGAACTTCATGCATATCTGGCGAAAGGATAAATACCAAGAAATAGATTGGAGGCACACAATTTAAAGAGCCGTGTGACAAATTATGAATTGAGAGATGGGGTATTCTATCGAAGATCCTTTAATTTACCATCACTTAGATGTTTGACACGAAAAGAGGGAGAAGAAATATTAAAGGTGTTGCATTGTGGGGACGCTGGCAACCATAGTGGAGGAAGATCTTTGGAATATAGAGAGAAAAATCAAGGTTATTACTGGCCATATATGCATGAAGATGCGAAACAAATATCAAGGCGCTGCGAAGATTGTCAGCGGCATGGAAAGAAAATACATGCATCAAGAGCACCATTAACATCTTCAGCAAGTGTATGGCCTTTTGGAAAATGAGGTTTAGACATTGTAGGACCGTTTTTACCAGGATCTGGGCAAAGAAGATATCTAATTGTCGCTACAGATTATTTCACAAAATGGGCGGAAGTAAAGGCAGTACAGCATATTCGCGACAAAGACTTTTTTACATTCATATTTGAAAATATCATTTGCAGATTTGGAATTCCCGCACAGTTGGTATCTGATAATGGGAAATAGTTTGAAGGACAAAACATAGAAATGTTACTCAATGCATTTAAGATAAAATGTGGGAAATTAACACCTCTATATCCACAGGCCAATGGACAGGCAGAAGCAACAAATAATATAAATGTAGATATACTGAAGAAGAAGTTAAAAGGACATAACAAAGCATGGTGTGAATAGGTGCATAATGCAGTATGGGATTACAACACAACTAGGCGAGAAGCTAGTGGAATGTCACCTTTCTGTTTAACATATGGAGTTGAGGTTGTGCTACCAACAGAAGTTATTATTCCCACAACAAAGAGAGAGGCTTGGGAGAAAAACCTTAATGCGGGTATGATTTTAACCAAGCTTGATGAATTAGAAGAAAAAAGAGAAAGGGCTCTGCAGCATATGAAAAATTATCAGCGAAGGTTAGCCAGAGAGTATAATAAACGTGTCAAAACCCGTGAGTTTCAACCAGGATATTTGGTGCTGCGAGAAACACCAATATATCAGCGAGAACATGGTAGAAAATTAGCGAAAAAATGGGATGGGCCATACATTATTAAAGAGATAGTCGGAACAGGGGCATATAGATTGATGGATCCTGAGGGTAAAGGTGTGGGTCATAGACTTGATAGACCATGGAACAGATTATACTTAAAGAGATACTACCCATAAGAGGTTATGGAAAAGAGTAGATTGTGAAATGATATGTGATTGAAACAAAATGGATGTATGAGAAAATCTTATGAAAGAGTAATTGCGAAATTATACATATCCAAAAAGAAATGAAAATACGTGAAAATTTCGCAGAAATAATTATATTACCAAGAGATAATCAAAGATAAATGATATACTAGAAAGGGGAGAACCTACTATGGCGTACACCCTAGTTCGCGAGATCAAAATTTTGCAAGAGGCAAATGTAAGACCTAAAGTACGTCATAAAAGGGGGTACATGTTGCATGACTCGGCGAAAAGGTTACACCGCCCCTAGAATCTGAGTCATAGAGATTTGGGGTCAATAAATCCCATCCAGAAGAGATACCTTGGATTTTCAACCTAAGCTTATGACTTAGGTTGGACGACTGAGAGTCTCTTCTAAGGAGTGAAGAATGTGATCAAGGCGCCGAGGTACACGGTTGAGCCAAGAGTGCCTGGGTCGTCTGGAACGTACCTGGCCATTCTTGGCAAGTCTTGACTATGACGCACTCAGCCTGAAGAAAACCCCACTTAGGGTGCAGTCTCGTAACCATAAGCCATATAGGAAAAAGGGATAATAGTCTACGAAAATAACTGGTTGTTGTTAAGACCGGATGGGAGGAGCCAACCTTGTATGGTAGAGGTACGTCTCCTTGAAGGGGCAACCAGGGGGAAAATAAGGGCGGAACCCTCCATTAGGGAGATGATAAGTGTCTTAAGACGCAAATGTCACGAGGCTTTATTTTCTCAAGAATATTTAGGCTTGTCATATTTTTGCGACAATCCTGAAGAGGAAATAATACAAAAGAAAAAGATAAGACGAGATCAATGGGTCACTATATGAAAGTGTAAGGACGTCCTGCGATTTTATCGCAAGACGAAAATGTCATGGGGCTTTATTTTCGCAAGAATCTTAAGACCTGTCATATTGTCACAACAAAGATACCAATAAAAGATAGAGTTAAGGCAAGATCAATGGGTTCTTACATGAAAATGTAAGAACGTCCTGCGATTTTGTCGCAATGACAAGAGGTGGAAAAATAAGACCTTTTACTAGGAAGGAAAAATAAGACCACATGACGCAACAAAATTTTTTATAAACATTAACGATTGTTACTTATGCAGGTCATTCATCACAAGAAAGATAATGAGAGGCAGTATGGGAATTAATAAACAAAAAGCATTATCTTTCTCGCAAAAAAGTACAACGATAAATGAGTAAAAACATTTCAAAGTTGACTGAAGAACATCATTCGCAAAAAGTAGGAAAGATGAAACAACTCAAGAAAATAAAATTACACAAGAAGTTCAAACTTCAACATTAATTTCTTCATCAACTTTTTCGCCAGCTTCTCCACTTTCGCCAGCTTTTTCAGTTTCGCCAGTCTTTTCTTTGTTCTGATCTACTTCACCATCAATTTTCTCTATATCTTGGTTTACTCTAGCTTCTTGTTCATTTGGGTCATCACCAACAGTTTCTTCTTTAAGAGGGACTTCTTCCTCATTTGCAAAATCTTCTTCAGAGATAGCCTCTTCACCACTTTCATAATCATAGTCATTATTAGCAGCACGAGGAACTTCATCATCATCTACTTCCAAAGGCTTGATTGATATAAGAGGAAGAGATCGGGATAGTAAGATATCATTCACAAGAACTTCAGCTTGGATATGAGCTTGGCGAAGGAGTGCTTTCTCACGGTTTCTAATTTCTATATCTTTGAAATAGGCAAGATCATCATATCTTTTTTCTGCTTGATCGTGAGGACAAGCAAGGGTAGAAGCAAGTAATGCATTCTCTTTGCGAATCTTGGCAAGTTTAGAATCGAAAACATAAATGGAGGGATGAGATTTTTTCTCAGATTCTGCGAAAAAGAAGAACACGGAAAATCATTCAGGCGAAGGACTCGCAAAGAAAATATCACAAAAAGATTTAACGAAGAAAGGATGGTTGAGGCAGTCAAATATTTGTGACTACCTTCCTTTTGCAAAATAAGATATTGCGTTAAATCTAAACAACTATTCTCCAAGTGATTCATTGCATCATCAAACTTATCTCCAACTAAACCTTTCAGGCGAGATTGGAGATTCTTTTCTTTAGAAATGAGTAAGGTGTTCTCCTTCGCAAGTGAAGTGTAAGATTCTTCTAATTTGGAGTATTGATCTTTGAGTTGACTTGCCTTCACACTTAAAGTTATTCTACCCTGGATAAGTTTTTCTCTCTCAATGGTAGATGATTCTGTTATTATTTCCTTAAGTTTATCCCTCAATAAGTGAAGGGAACGTTCCTGATCAGCATATACTTTTTGGAAAATGCTAAGTTGCTGTGAAAAGGTCGTCACCTTGTTTAAGAGAATTCACTTCTCCTAAGATAGGGTTTTATTCTCATCTTATAAAGTTTCCAACTCCAAGTCAGCTTTTGTCAAAGAATAAGAGAGGCAAGATATTTCACTACTTAATGAGTTTTGATTCTGAATTAATTGAGTATTCTCCTTGGTAAGATTATCTATTTAATCGACAAATTATGTATGAAGGTAATCTAATTGGTTATATTGATCCATCCAAATATCTCTATCCACACGGGCTTCTTCAACGGCAGATTCGAACTTATATCTCTCCATTATTAGTTTCTGGCTTAAAACTTAAAGGGCGAACAAAGGATCTTAAGAAAAATGAATAGGGAAAGGACAAAACTATTAAAAAGGTCAAATCAAAGGTAGAAATAAGGAAATTATACCTTTTAATTCTTTGTTCTTCTTGTGAAGACCATCACAATCTAGCGAAATATTTTGAATCTTTTGGTTCTCAAGACGAAGAGTGCCACATTCTAAGGTCATGGCTTGGAGATACTTCTTTAAAGATTCAACTTCATTTTCTAAAGATGTTTGTGAAATCATTCTATCAGAACCAAAGTACTTACTCAAAATTTCGCAGACACCAAATTTGATAGGATCAGCAGAAGATTTCTTTACATCATCCAGAACATTATATAAAACCTTGAAAGCAATATCTATTCCATATAAAGTTTCTTTAGAGAGAGGGAGAGATTTAAACGAAGAGGTTGTGATAATAGGAAGTCGGGGAACTGAATCACTCTTTGATTCGGATTGTTGAGGAGAAATTTGAGGAAGACTAATGATTGAGGTTGAGGTGGAGTCAAGTTGAGGGATATTGGTAGATAGAGAAGAGAAGGTTTCATTCGCAACAGGATTAATGAAGGGATTCGCATTCATAAGAAGATCAGTTGAAGGGGTAGAATCTGTAGCTATATCTTCGGAGACAGGAAGTAAGGATTTAACCTACGAAGGTATTACGGGAGATAATGAAGGGTTAAATATAGAAAATGGGACAGAAGTTTCAATAGATTTAAGGTGGAGAGATCTCTTGGGGGGTTTATTGGCATCTCCATCACCATGCGAATCACAATCCAGATAAGAAACAAAGGCAACAATATTTTTATTTAAAAGAATAATGTTTCTTACTACCTTGGTATTCGCAGGCTTTCTTTTACTAGCAGCAACTTTGGGATGCGAACTCTTGGGGGCATTAGGGTTTTGGACTGTAAATTTTGTGTTGGAGGTTCTTTTGCTGAAACAGAAAAAGTATGAGAATTATATAAAGTTAAACAAAATTAAATAAGGAAATTAGTTCCAGCTAAATCAGAAGAAGAAAAGGGGAAACTAACCTTGATGACTCCATGAAAACAGTAGCAAAAATATGAATCCGTAAAAATTAGAGAAGAAAGTTGCAAACGATGAAGATTTACAGAGAGCGTGGATGTGAGGAAGACGAAGTAAAAGAAGAAAATTATCTCCCTACTAAATCTCTTCTTAAATAGACAAAAAATGGTGACCAGATAACATAGAACGTGTCGGTGAGCAAGGAAATATTTGACACGTGTAGGCGGTTACGCTTAATTCATGGAGTCTTGTCGGTAGAAAATTCTTCAGAAGATGAACAACTGCAGCATTTTGAAGTATAATTTCTCATAAATTTGCTCCTTCGCAGAGAAGACATGAGAAGAGGCAAGATGTAGGATCAGAATATTGCAACAATAGCGTTCTTGCGAAATTGTCAATAACGATACTCTTGCGAATATCGCAGAATTATTACAGAAATGACATGACAGATGACGACAGCTTAAACACGAGAAAGATGTGAAGACTAAGAGAGATTTAGGAGTGTTGCGAAATTTAACATTTGTATACTCGCAAGAATATCGCAAGCTAGATCCGAAAATAAAGGACAACTTAGCTGTCATCCACTATGTAATACCCTATATAAAGAGTCGAACAAGCTTAGAGTAGGGAGAGATCTTTTTTAGAGCAGAGAGAAAGTTTTGAAGAGAGAGAAAGTTTAGAACAATAGTTATATTCTTGATTTCATTTCTTGTAAAATTCCATAAATAAATTAATAAAAGTGTCGTTGTTGATCTAAAAGATGTGTTGATTATCATGAATTCGTATGAGGGATGTATTTTAGGAATTCCTACAACTACAATGTTGACGACAAGGATTTAGGGGACGATAAAGAATTCTTCAAAGGTCTTAACACCTAGTAAATCTTCTAATTTTCTTGTTTTTTTTAGAAGAATAACTAGAGTTTGGAATATCCATTATTGTGATTACACATAGCTATGTCCAACGTTTTCATCTTCATGTTTTTAGGTTTATTTGTTTAAATTCTAAAAAAAATTGTTTTGAATATGATTTTTGCAGTATTAATCTTTATGGATTTATTTATTGCAATTTTTTATGGGATATGTGTTTTTGCGTCCGTGAACTATGATTGTCCCATACCTTGTCAAAAGTTAAGTCTTTCATATGTCGATATGCATGTATTGATAAAATAATGAATGAACTTTTGACATTACAAAAGTTTGAAACCTATTATGTCATTATGGAAATATTGATGGAAGATAGGATGAACTTTTGTTTACAAGGATTATGTCTATTGTATGTCATTGTGCAAATAGTGATGGAAATTAGAATGAATCCTTAGTTATTTCGGAGTGTTGATCTTCCTTGATCCATATTTTATGTTTATATACTGTGAGGCTCCGTAAGTTCTCTTATGTCGAGCATGCCCAATTAAATTTATCACTTTTTGTGGTTAATTTGGTTGTATATTTCCAATTAAATTAATCATGGGTTCTCTTGTGGTTAATTTAATTGAGTATTTTGGATTTAAATTCATATTCGTATGTGATTTGTTATGTCCAAAGAAATTCTTCTTTTCTTTCGAAATTAAGGTCTCTCTTGTTGTTCTTTCGGGAATGACATTTTATGGGGGAGAGTTCTTAATTGAACGTGTGCTTAATTGCCAAATCTTTGTGGGGAGTGCGGGTGTGGAGTATTATAGGAGTTATCTTGTATCTTTATAAAATCCTTGATGAAAGCATTTAGCTTCGGCTGTATGATTGCATCTAAACAAGTTGATATGTGCTTTCTTTTGGTCATGAAATGTCTCTATGGAAATTTTCATTTGGATCCCATTTTCGTAACTTTGCCAATTTTATTAACAAAAAAGGGGGAGAATTAATGTGCAATTCACACTACAAATACATATGGTTTTCGGATCATTATGTAAGGGGGAGTGGTTTCTATGGGAGATGGAGTATTGACTAAGGGGGAGTGATATATATCACCATAGTATTGTTGTCGAAGTTGTGGTACAATTGAACTTTGATGATGTATAATAATATTATGACACTGTATAACAATGATTGAGAATTCTTGTTTTCTCATTGCTATAGCTACGGATTTTCAACAATGATGATGTTGAACTTACAACCTTTGGGATGGAGTACTTGGAAGTGACGAAGATTTCGAGTAATGTTGAAGATTAGGCATGTGGAATAGGAGGCACAAAAGTTTATTTATCTATTTTTGTATTCCATATGAATTGATAGTTTTGTCACTAAAATTGACAAAGGGGGAGATTGTTAGAGCACTGCTCAGTCGAACTCGCATGCGTTGCTATCTCAAGCATGTTTGTCAATGTTAGTGATCAAAACTATAAGTTTTGATTTCTAGTCAACTATAGCTAAGTATCGCACTAGGATAGAAAGTGTAGTTGAGCTCAAGAACTCTATGGAGGTCATCATACAATACGAAGAGATACTCAATGAACTGGTGGAACTTCATCGACTAAAAGGTATGTGGAGACTTGAACTTATCTATCACTCAAAAGTCTATCTACTCTATCTCCTATCTTGAGAAAAAAGTCGTTTTTGCTATATAGACTTTGATTATACACATTTGCTATTTCGATCCGAGTTTATCTCGCCTATCTATTTCTCAAAATATGTGTTGGTAAGCTTTTGCTTTGACCAAGTTCATCTTTTCCTAGTGACGAAAGTCATGTTATGTTTCAATCACTTAAAAATAGCTTTGACGAAAAATGGTTTGTGAATAACAACTATATAACGTCCTCTAAGAATGTTTCAATGATTGAAATGAGAGTTTAGATTATATAACCATTGTTGGATATATGCATTGTGTGGAAACACATACATGTATAAGTCCTTATTTCTTGAACAAAAGTATGCGTACTTTGTTGATCAGGAAAACCTGAACAAGAGTAAGCGAACCCAGTCCGCGTACTGTCGGAGGTTCTCTTCCCGAGAATTTTTGTTAGAGTTTGTAAACTTGTTACAAACTTATTACGGTTACTTAAGTACGCGTACCAAGTCCACGTACTTAAGTTGGTTATATCTAAAAATGATTATTTGTGAACTTATACTTATATTAACTAAGGAATGCAAGTTTGCAAATCGTGTCTATAAATTTCATGAATCGATTCGAGTGAATCAAATCGTTTTTGCTTCGATTGTGTCTTGTATACTTCTATAAGATCTAAGCAATTGAAAAACTCTCTAACTTGTTCTTTTGAGTCATTTGAACTAGTTATGGTGAAGTGGTTAATATGAAAGTGCTCATATGGATAACCATTTGGTTAACTATTGTTGAGCCAACAAATGTATATGTTTGGGTACGGTTACACAAACCTAAAAAATTTCATTTTATTTGTGTGTAACAAGCTAAGTTTTCGATCTTACGGTTGAAAGATATTATCTTGAATCTAATTAGGGTTTCTTCTAACGGTGAATATTGAATGCTTTGTTACTAAGCTAACATTGATTGCAAACCCTGATTTGAAAGACTATATAAGGGAGAACTCTAGCAACTGGGAAACCTAATCCCCGCACCTACTGTATGATATTAGTTGTATTAGCGAGAGTCGATTTTACTTTAACCTTAGGTTTCTATCGATACCCTGTAGGTTAACGACTTGAAGACTTCATTGATATTGTTAAGCCAGACCAATACTACTTTCTTGTAGTTGTGTGATATGATCTTGCTGATTCTATTGTGTTGAGTACAATCGTAATGATTGGCTTGAGATTTATATCTCCGATAGGCAAGATATAAAAGTAATCACAAACATCTTTGTCTCATCATTTGTGACTCCACAATATCTTCTTTCGCTGCGTCGATTTAGATTATTGTGGGGTGATTGATAATACTGAGTTGTTCTTTCGGGAATATAAGTCTAGTTTATCAATTGGTTCCTGTTTACATTGATTTATCAAAAGACGAAACAAAAATCGTAGGTATTTATGTGGGAGACAGATTTATCTATTACCGTAGACTTTTTGGTGTGATACAAATTTGTTTATTAAAGGCTTCCACTTTGGGTCGTAGCAACTCTTAGTTGTGGGTGAGATCAGCTAAGGGAATCAAGTGTATAGTATCCTGCTGGGATCAGATACATAAGGAGCATAACTGTGCCTTGGATCAGTGTGAGATTGGTTGGGGTTCAACTACAATCCAGACCGAAGTTAGTTTATAGTAGGCTAGTGTCTGTAGCGACTTAATACAATGTGTGTTCAATCTGGGCTAGGTCTCGGGGTTTTTCTGCATTTGCGGTTTCCTCATTAAGAACACTTCTGGTGTCTGTGTTATTTCTTTTCTGCATTATATTTTTTTATATAATTAAAATATCACAGGTTGTGCGTTTGAATCAATCAATTGGAGATCCAACCTTCGGTTGTTGATTGAAATTGATTGATCCTTGAACATTGGTCTTTGGTACCGTTTAAGTGATTTCTCTTGTATTCAATTAGACTCACAGATTTCTATTTGCTTGAGTAAGAATTGAATCAAGAAATAGAGATATAACTCTTTGATATACTTTATTAAGATTGAGTCTAGTTGATTATATTGAAAGTATATTGGAGTTAGTCCATACAGATTTCTAATCAAAATATTGGGTGTGGTTGCTAGACCCCCCTGCTTTTTCACTTTTACTTTGATTTTTGTATTATAATTTTTACTATAATTAAGTAAAATATACAATTACGTTGACTCCGTAATACTTGATAGTGATCCTATATACTTTGGTTATTACCGAACCTATTATCAAATAACACACTTTGTTGTTGTATTGTCTCGATCTTGTATCCATAGTCAATCACACAAGTTATCTTGTTGTTGTATTGTCTCAATCTCGTATCCATATATAATCACACGAAGTGTGAACCGAATTGTCGTATTGTCTCGACTCTGTCCATAGACGATCACATTCGGTAGATGACTTATATGTTGAAACAAAAAGATTTGGTGTATTGGGGTACCCCCCGTCTTTTCAATTGGTATCAGAGCAGGCAAACACGAAAAGATCAAACAATCTGTTTTTGGTGCGATCCAACTATAATATTTGAATCTATGTCTGATTCAGTTAACGTTATGCAAGATTGCGAATATTCAAAAGTTGAGAGTGCTACTACTTCGTTAACTCATGATCCAGGAGTTAAGGAGATTAATAGTGCATTTGAGTCAAACTCCGACGTCAAAGAAGATGCTGAAAAAGAGTTGGTAAAACTCCTAAAGCTTATAAAATCTCTGTCTACAAGGATGTTAATATTAAAGAAAAAATCTAATCTTCTTAAGCAAGAGATCAGAGAAAAAAACATTTAACTAAATATTCTAGACAAAGAGAATATGGATCTCACTGTCAAAGTAGAAGCTCTTGGTAAATCTCTTACTCAAGAACAAGAGATTCATCTTATGACTCTGACCAATGATTCTGTTATAATTTCTTCTGATGAGAAAACCAAAAGTCCTTGCTCGACTTTTGCAGATAGTGATAACAAGACTTGTTTGATCACGTCTAAAACAGATCATGATGATGGTAGTCTACCTAACTACATCAAGTTAGAAGAGAATGAAAAACCATCTTCTACAACTACTGATGATCAAACGAAATCTTGTCAAAGGAAACTTTGAACCGGTTTCGTGAGAAAGATCTTAAGGAATACAACTTTTAGTCACTTGACGGGAAACTTATACTTCTTCAAAATACTATTGTAGAAGTATTAAAAGAAGTTTCTTATCTTAAAAAATTGAAAGATCATTCCTCGGTAGAAAGACGGAATATACCCCAACCGATATAATCAACTCAAAAGAACCAGGTGAAAAGTTGATAATAACTTCTGGAAAAAGGTTCCACGCATGTCGAAACAGTCTATGTTCACATGAAGGTAGTTCCCCTATTGAACGCCTCTGAAAGAAAGATAAGGAAATAATATCAGCCATGAGAAACAATCAGGAAAAATTTCTAATAATTGTTTCCAATAATCAAGTTGACGTGCATAGTAAGAAAATCCTTCGAATGAGAAAATATTATGAAAATCTTATTAACAAAATTAAGAGAGATTTATCTATCTCTGAAAATTCTCACATCAGTCAATTTTCTCCACCGGATCCAAATCTCTTTTCGATTAAGAAAGATCAACAATCAGGGAGAAAATATGTTGGGCAGAAATTTCTAACAAGAAACATGAACTATGTTTCTGATACTCATTGTAAGCACAATAAAGCTTACTCCGATACAACCTGTGCACCCTCATCCAAGTTCGTTCTCATAAAGTTTGGTATGAGGAAGCACATAAGATGAGAGCACATGTTTTTGTGTTTGTATCATAAAATATGTGACAATTTTTGGATGAATTTCGAATTCATTTTGTCTAGAAAAATTGTTCATGTTTATCATGATCTTCCATAATTAGGTTTTATATGAAATTTTCGAATTTTAATAAACCTTCTAGCATGATAATTTTGTACATAGGAAAAAAAATATATTCTTGATATATTTTCGGAAATCCCTGGATATTTTCGGTATGAAAGTTGTCTCTTCTTAAGAGAAACTTTGTCTTACTTGTATTGAGAAACCCTGATTAATTATTATTTAAATCCTTGAGCATGCATCCAATAACTCGCAGTATTACAAAGGTAAATAAGTAGGAAGCTCAAAGAGTTAAGGATTTTCAAAGATCAGTACAAATAGGAGAAGAAGATCATATCAAAAATTATGTCTGATTATGAATCTGATAGTTCTACCTGATCCCAAGATGAGTCATGTCTGTTGGCTTTCAAATTTCAAGATCCAAAAGAAACCAAGTGGATACCTTCTGATAGTATGGTAAAATTTATCCATGGTTTTGAAGAACTAAGAACCAATCTCATAATAACGGATCGAAACCAAGATTGGCTAAAGGATGGGATTGAAGAAACTAAAGCTGATCTTGTAGACATGAAGGAACAAGTTAAAAAGCTTGAAAAACAAGAAGTGGTTACTGACAAGTCTCTCGAGATTATCTTCAAGAGTTTGAACACTGAAAAAACCTCAGTGAACAATCAGAGCACCACTAGGGATTAAGTTATATGTTTTGATACTTGAATCTGAAAATAGACATCAATGTATTGATTTATCTCGATATTATTGTATAAGGTCTATTTTGATCAAAACTATTAATATTATTTATGAATAAAATTATTATTTTATAAAAAAAATTCATGTGATAGTTACCGATTACATAGACTGTGAACGAATGTCTATATTTTGCAATGTGTTTTCGGTTTATGAGATATCTAATTTCGGTTTTTATTAACCTTAATATTCGATCTCATATGATGTAACCCTTATGATTTGTGTAGCTTTTTGATTTAGATGGATTAAGTTCTAGCCCATATTGGTAGGCTTTATAAAATGATCATATATAAGGTGTTCCGATTGAAACTCATATGTGAAAAGTCACAATATGTTGAATCAATTTGTGTTTACATGAGTTTTGTTTAGTATAACATATGTGTTTCGGGTTTTCAACCTTTGTTATTGATACGCAATAGTTAAAACCGATTCAACCTTTCTCTGGTAAAAGTTTCTTTTGTTGTTGTTTTTTTTCTTGCGAGAGGATGACAACACACAGGGTGGAATTCTTATTTGAACTTAGCTTAGTGATATATCTTTCTGGGGAGACGTGGCCGCAGAAATTGAGGTAACGAGTTTGTTATTTAATTGTTTTCATGTTTAAGAAAAGCATGTTCATATTGCATATATTTTTCTATTTCTTAACAAAATTTCGGTACAATTGATATGTTTCATTATGTTGTGTATGGATGTTTATGTGATTCAATTGTTTCCGGTTAAGAAAAGTGTCAATTTATTTTGCTTATTGTTTGGTATCTTCTTTATTGTTGCGTATCAAGTGTTTTTGCTTAACAAAATTCGGTGCAATTGTGGTGCTGTAATGTATATATATATATATATTTGTTCAATTACTTCCGGTTAAGAAAATAATTGTGCAAGTCAATTTATTTTGGTTTGTATCTATTGTTTATGGCTTAACAAAATACAGAATCATTTGTTTAGTCCAATTGATTCCGGATAAGAGAAACTAAGTTAATTTTGATCTTAGTTAGACTTATCAATTAAAGGATTTGTTTATTCAGGTCTAATCGAATGCCTTGACAAGGAAAACTAGTTAACCAACCTAGTGTTTGTCTTGTCTAAAGAGAAAGGTCTAAGTTATTGTATGAATAATTAGATCTTGATGAGAAAAATAAAGTTAATTCTGATCTTTATTTTGGTATTATCGAAATAAGCGATTGTGCATATGAAATCGGTACAACAATGGAATTGAGTATCTTAGTCGAATTATTGGATTATAGAGAAGATTTATTTGGGCAATTGTTTCCTTGATAACATTGTAGTTGCAGAATAACCTACAACTACACCCTCAATAGAATTAGTAAAAACTCAAGAAGTTCTTGATGGTGAATGATAACTTTCTTATTAATTCTCTTAATTGATTACACAGAATTATCAAAATGGAACTAGAATAGTTACAACTTTTTCTATTCTCTTTCCTAAGATAATTTCTTACACTCACTAAAAGAACCTCTCGAATTTTACATTTGAACTCCTATTTATAGTAAAACTTATACAGATGTATATGAATTGCGAAGTATCGCAACTCATACTCGCAAAATTATTCCATCCTCGCAAAACTTCATATTTCTCCGCGCTACTTCTATCATCGTATCATTCTATAACTCTTTTCTCCTTTATTTATTACGATACTCGTGAACTATTATCTTGCGATATTCAGTACCTACATCTTGCCTCTTCTCATGTCAATTCTACGAAGAAGAAATGATCGTGAGAACATAACCGTTACTTAGTCTTTTATAATTTGGACACGTCTTTTGTAACCGTTCTTTTCTAGTTATTCCCTTATATAACTCCTTTATATTCTCTTCCTTTTCTTCTTCTTACTTCTGCAATTTTATCTTCTGCTCATACTCTCTATTACTGTTTTCTCTGCAATTTTTCTTCTATTATATCTTCATGAGTTCTCCAAGGTAATTTCCTTCTATCTCCGCGCATTTCATTTGTTCTCCTCTTTAATTTCTGTATAATTCGTTATCTGATTTTGCTTTATTTCAGCAAAATAACTCCTCAGATGAAACCTCAACTAAAAAATTCAAGCCCTAATCCACGAAGAAGAAAATCTGAGAATCAAAAGGTAGTTAAAATACTTTGCCTTCTTTCCTGAACAATATATTGTTGCCTCAGTTTTTAATCTACATTTTGATTCGCAGGTTGGCGAAAAACCAAACCCTGGTAAGAGATATCGAATAACTAAACCCACACCATTAATTCCGATTGATGATTTCCCTCCTGAAGTTGATAAGGAATTTTCCTCTCCTCCTCGTGAAAATTCTTCTTCACACACACCTGCCTCTACTCCATTACCTACCTTTCAATCTCCCATCAGTGTCAATTTATCAACACTTCTTCAAGATCAACCCTCACAAAATATTTCTTCAACTTCTTCTCTTGAAAAACAACCCTCGCAAAATATTTCTTCAACTTCTTCTCTTGAAAAACCTATCTTATCCCCAAATCCTTTGAGTGCTATTTCTCCAGACAATTTGCAGCTTGCTCTTATTCCTTCAAATTCTTCTCCTCTTCCTCAGGAAATTCGAGATGGAATTTATTCAACTTTCCGAATGTTATCTGAGATTTCGACCAATACTGCGAAGTCTACTAATGTTCATTCGCAATATGAGTTTTGCGAAGTTCTAAATAATTTCGTCAATCCAGACATTTCTTCTTCACGTCAATCCTTGGAAAAAGAAATTGAATTTCTTCACCAATCTTTGAAATCTTCTCAAGCTGAATGTGAGGATCTCCGTAAAGAAAATTATCATCTTCAAAATAATTCTCTCGACTGTGCGATTCTTCGCAAAAGAAATGATGAATTGAAAGGTATGATTACTATCTTCATATTTTCCCTTTTATTTACTTATATTCTTCATATGCTTGAAACATCCATTAAAACCCATTCCCCTTTATAGAATCCATCCAGAAATGTAGAAGATTGGTACTTCACCATGAATCAGATGCAACAGAATATCGAACCAAGCATGAAAGCCTCTCAAACCAATTCTCCCATTTATCTAATCTTTACTCGTGTGCTCTTGACAACTCTGACGCTCTTTTTCAAGAGAATACTCAACTAATATATGATCAAAATTTTTTGAATGATGATATATCTCAACTTTTTTCTTCCTTAACTAAAGCTAAATTGAGAATAGAAACCTTATTAGAAGAGAACAAAACCTTATCAGAAGAGAAATGTTCGTTTTTGAATACATTGATTGTTTCTTCGCAAGAATTAAAAACTCTTCAGAATAAATGTTGCGATCAAGAAAATCTTATATTTCTCTGTTGAAAGGTGAACTTGAGAAATTAAAGAAGTCTTCATATGCTGAAAGAAATTCTTTTGTTATTGAGAAGAATTCCCTTATTAATAAGAATATAGTCTTGAGTTCTAAGAAGAATCAACTTGAAGAAGATTATTCGTCATTAAAAAGTCTTAATGCCAAACTTGCGAAGGATAAAAACTTTCTTCTTTCTAAAGATCAAAAGCTTCGTTCTCGACTTAAAGGATTAGTTGGTGATGGTTTTGATAATGCGATGAATCAGATGAAGAACTGTTGTCTATCTTTAGCTCAATCTCTTACTTCGCAAAGAGAAGGTAGTCATTAAAATTTGAATGCCTCCGGTATATCTTTTAGATTTCGTTATACTCGCAAATTTTATCCTTTGAATTTTGTTTTATTTGCAGAATCTGAGAACAACCTTCGTGATGCGAAAGCTGGATTAGAAGCCTCTTGTTCCGAGCTTCGTAAGAAAAATGCTTTGCTTTCTACCCGCTTAATCAACTCTCGTGACCGTGCTACTCGGAGATTCAACTATCTTGCTTATTCCAAAGATATCGAAGATACCAACCATCAAAAAGCTATACTTCGTGAAAGTCATATGAAAGCTCAAGTCTTTACGAATAACATTCTCTTATCAAGAGCCTTGCCTCCTGTGAAAATTACTCCTCTGAAGATATCTGACGATGAAGTTGCTCGTGAGCCTGATAGTGATTTCGATTATGAGATTGATGATGAAGATCTTGATGACGAGAAAGAATCTATTCCTCAAGGAGATGTTCCTGTTGCATATTCTTCAAAGGATGATATCTCGCAAAAGTCGAAGGCTGCTAATGACCCTACTCATCTTAAAGAGAATTCTTGAGAAAATGTTGAATAATTAAATTGCATCTCTATTGTTATGTTGCCTCTGCCTCAAGTGGTAACCCTGTTATCTTCTGAATATTTCTACGAATTCTAGCAAATGATAACTTACGAAATTGTGGAGAGAAAATACATTTTGCGAGTATAGAATATTTTGCGAAGATAAAGAAATCACGAAAAACGTTTTACGAGTAAAGGAAGTTCGTGAAGTAAATTTGCGAAGGTTCGTATGATGATTCTTTGATCCGAAATTAAGGGAAAGATTAGTTGTTATCCAATGTGTAAAATCATATAAATAGCCATTTAGGCATGAGAGAAGAAGAGAAACACATTTTGAGAGAGGGGATGATTTTAGGAGGAGAGAGAAAATTTTAGAGAGGGATTTTATTTTCTTTATCATCTTCTTCCCCAAAAATTCTAGAGCTCCAAATATTCATTAATGGAGTCTCAATTGTAAAATCATGTAATCACATACAATTACTAGTGAAGCACCGTGGATGTAGATCACATTGATCGAACCACGTAAAAATCTTTGTGTCTCTTTATAATTTTAGTACCTTCATTCTTAGTTTCATATCAAATTAATTAGGTTTAGGAATCATTTTAATGGATTCTTATGAGGGTGTAGTTGTGAGATAATCCGCAACTACATAATTGGCGCTAGAAACAGGGACCTAACCTTGTTGGTTCAAGAAAGCTAGAAAAATTGGTTACTGTTGGTGATGAATTGTACCGGACCTATGAGTTTTGAAGACAGAAATGGAAGTTCTTTTATTGGCATCTTCAAACAACAAACACATTAGTAGTAGTTCAGGAAGAGAGATGTGGATATGGAGAAATCGTCAAGCAAAATGAAATTTACACATGCTACGTCAACAATCGCTTCCAAAAAGGACAAATTTTTTCTCACTTTTCTTATTCTTTGTTTCATTTTTCAAAATTTGGGAATTTCAAAACACAAATTGAAAAATAATTTTTTTTGCGATCTAAACTTTGCTTTTTGTAGAAATTTGATTTATTATGGAAATTTTGAATTTAAAAATGTTTTTGATATAAATTTGTAGTAACCAAATCTCGTTTTACAAATTTATTTAAAGAATTTCTGACAAAATCAAAATTCAAGATTTTCTGTTGGTTAGAGATTTAAAGATTTACACTTCGCAAGAACAAGAACAAGTAGAATATATGGAAAGTTTTCATTCTTCATAGGCAAACATTACTTATCTTAATGATCTATAAACTGTTAACCAAATTTACTGATCGTTTGCAGCAAATTTTTTGCAAAGTTCTGCGTCATTGACGAAGAATTATCATTCCTACGAAGAAACGGGATAAATGTAATCATGAGTTCGAATCTTACGAACAGAAATGTCCAGGGAGAAGAAGAAGAAATTCAGTAGGACGGGGTGAAGTTCAGTAGTTCATTTTGCACAAGACAATTCAAGTTACATAAACTGTCCAGGGAGATATAAATAAGCAAAAGAACAAAAGAAGATTTATGCACAGACGTTCATTTACGTACAGACATTCATTTACGTACTTACGAAAGAGATTATCCCAATTACGAACAAAAGAAGAAGTATACGAAGAAGAAAGTTCGCAGCTACTAATTCTTACAAATGAAGTTACGAATGAAGTTACTAAAGGATGCTTTAGTCACGTGTGCTGGAAAACTAAGATGCTATACTTTAAAGTGTATGAGAAGGCTACTGTTCGCAAGAAGAATGTTTCTTACGAATATTAAAAATACTTTAAAGTTCGCAGTAAGAGACAAACTATATACTGATTTGGAAGACTAAGTTTCAGATGCTGAGTAATTCCACCAGATTTGAAGGTGGTATTCAAAGACTTTGAATGAGAGATGCTTAAAATCAACTTAATCGACTTGGGAAAGCTCAACTTCATAAGTAGGAGCTTGCGATCAATTCTTTTTTGAATATTTGACTCCCAACAACTTGAGCAGAAATGATTAGCAAAGAATGTTTCTTACGAACGTTCGCAGCTATAAAGAAATACCATGGGTTCGAAATTCTGTAAAGAATTTTTTTTTACGAAAGTTCGCAGCAAGATTATAACAACATCAACCAAGAGCTCTCTCACTGCACCAGACATATCAAGACTTGGATTTTCAACTTTAATCCTCAAACAAAAACCTTGTCCTGAGCACACACATTGCAATTGTTACAGTTTATAACAAAAAGAAGAACATGGACTTTTGCCCATGCATAGAGCAAAATCACTTTGGAACAAATGAGCCAATTCGGAAAGGAAGTTAACTCGTAAAGACGCAAAGATAACGTCAGATTGAGAAGAAGAGATATATAAGAAGTTTACTTAAAGGGTGGTTCCTGCAAAGATTAGCTTTGTGGTTACCAGAGAGGGAATCATTGACATCACTTGGTACATCTAAGGAAGAATGAAACATCAGCATAAAGCATGAGAAAGAGCACAGGTCTAAGGAAGGAATTCAAAAGACGTTTGCATGTTACTATATACTTAACAGAAGACGTTTGACTACACCAACGATGAAGAGAATTTGAGAGTAATGTTGCCATCAAGGAAGAAAGGAATGATATGCATACGTTGGACTTAACAGCTGATGGAGATTCGAAAGAAATTAAGCAACAAATATAGTAACATGCAAAGTCAAATCCCAATCGACTATTCGCAACAAATTTCGTCACCAGCTCCATCAAAGCAATCAATGAAGCTGCGAACAACACAACCAAAGCAAGAAAGAGGATCAATCATACATAAACGAGTAAGAGACGATTGATCAAGATTGACAAACAAAAGACGTCGAAGCCACAAAACTGGACTTTCAGTGAAACAAATAATTCAAAAAGGCATGCAGACCAATACCAAACATCTGAAAAAATACATAGAGATTATAGTTCTGCGAACAACACACCCCCTGCGAAGTTCTGAAAAAGTATTTAGAATTATTTTTGCGAACAAGAATCATGGGAAGAACAGTTTACTTCGTAAAAAAAAAAGGACGCAGATGTATAAGCCCGCCAACACAAACAGAAGGTAGCACATCAATGAAGCAACGAGTTTACAAAAATCCAGCAATGGCTCTTAACGAACAAATTTTAGGAGTTAACAAGTGAAGTAAGGTCACGTAGCAGACATCATCATCAACGATATAGCTCCATGAAGGTCAATTTGCATGATTACTCGACATGGCGGAATGGTCAATTTGCATGATCACAGTTTGATAGAACAGCCACCATCAGTTTCATAATAGAATTACTGGCAGCAAGCATCTTCTTCGTACGATAACTCTCATTTCGTCACACAGCAAACGAATCCAGCTAGTTACAGAAGTAATCAAAGAAAGAAGAAGAAGTTATGGAAAGCTTATTTCGCCTAAGGCAGTAACTGGAATCCACTTCCTGAAGGAAAGGAAATAAACTTCGTTAAATATTTCTCTTCGAAATATTTTTAAACATTTTTACTTAAACATTTTAATTCGCAAATATTTATTTTAGCAAATACTTCCTTCGCAAACATTTTTATTACGCAAACATTTTAACTTCGCAAATATTTCTTTCTCCAGCTGGTCAACCATTGGGTATAAACTTTCTCCCAACATAGTTCTCTGCTGATCAGGTGATGCATTGGCAATAACACTAGCTAAGGCACCAATAGGGATAGGTTGTGAAACATCATCTTTCATTGGGATTCCAGCCATGTCATATGGAACTGACAACATGCCTCCAGCAGCGCCCGACATTGGATCTTTAGGCATGATACGACCAGGAGGATGTTCGTTTACTTCGTGCAAATTATTACTTCGCAAGATTTTTGGATATTTCGCAGGAAGAGAGTGGAAGATTATTTCGCAAGAAATGGAAAGTCATATACTTCGCGAAAGACAACAACAAGCCGTAAAAAGGTAAGTGTCATTTCCTTTAATACTTTATTTACGGAAGATAAAAGATTTTTGAATTTATATACTCGCAAAATTTCTACAATTTCAAAGATTCCAAAACATTTTAAAGATTTTTTAGATTGGTAAAAAGCGACACAATCGCAAGATTCTAAAATTACTTCATCGCAAAAATTAAAAGATCTCAAAAGTTTTCAAAGACTTCAAAATTGCAAAAAAAAAACAGAGAAAATTCAATTCCTATATTTCTATAGAATAATTTTGATTTAAAGATGTGATATGGATACTTCTCATACTTCTTATACTAAACATTTCATGAAAGCATTCAACATTTTATATACATGAAAAATTTACGATGAATTTTTTTAAAAAAAAAAAAAAGAGGCGAAAAAATACCGCCATTTACGATTAACTTGCGAATAAAAGACCGCAATCTGTGATCAGCCTCCAAAAAAGAAAGAGAGCCGCAGAAAATTTTATACAGGCAAACCTTTGTGGCGTACACCCTAGTTCGCGAAGCTATATTTCGTAAGAGGCAAAGTCCTAAAGTACGTCATTTAAGGGGGTACCTTTAAACGTGGCTAAGGGTAACCGGAACACCACCAAGGACCCTTAGTACATGGTAAAAATTTAGGGGTACAACCCAATAATGGGGTACCTATCCGGGTTAGACACCTTGGATTCTCACCTAATCTAGCGACATTACGCAATATAAAATGCGGTGTAAGAAGATTTAGGTTGGGCGACTAAGGCATACTGTCTTTCCCAAGAAGTGCAGAAAACGATCAAGGCGCCGAGGTACACGGTTGAGTCAAGAGTGCCGGGTGAGGTTGAACCACATCTGCCATTTTTGACAAGTCTTGGCAAATGATGCACTTGGCCCAAAGATACCCCATAGGGTGCAACCTCGTAACTATAAGCCCTATAGGCAAAAAAGATAAGAGGTTGCGATCAAAAGCTGGTTGTTGGCATAACCGGATGGGAAGAGCTAACCTTGTATGGTCGATGTACGCTTCCTTGAAGGGGCAACCAGGGGGAAGATAAAGGGCAGCACCCTCCATTAGGGAGCTGATATGTGCTATAAGACGCAAATGTCACGAGGCTTCTTGTTTGCGAAAACATAAAGGCTTGTCATATTTGTGCAACAATTGAACTTCTGCGAGCCTTCTAAAAAAAAAAAAAAAAAAAGAGAAAGAAAGAAAAGAAAAAAGAACTCGCAGAACATAACAATGAAGATAAGATGAGATCAATGGGTTTTTACATGAAAGTGTAAAGACGTCCTGCGATTTCATTGCAAGACGATAATGTCACGAGGTTGTATATTCGCAAGAATGTTCAGACTTGTCATATTATCGCAAATACAAAATATTATCACAAAAGAGGTGGCAAAATAAGACCTTTACTTAGGAAGGCATGATAAGACCACAACAATTAATTCCATCAGTATCATTGAAGAATTTTGAAGAGAATATATATCATGAAGACAATCCCATTGAAGAAACAAAGAAGACAATCCCATTGAAGAAACAAAAAAGACAATCCCATTGAAGAATTTTCACGAAGAAGAAGCGATTTCATTCGCGATCAAAGACGAATATATATAAGAAAATACATAAATAAACTTGCGAAGATAGTTATATGAATGGAAGCAACTCAAAGTTATATCAATTTTACTACGGAAAAATGAGCTAAGCAACAGAAACTTGAAATATGCATTATAATAGATAAGTATTCACATCATACAAGCATCATACTCGCATCATTCAAACATTATATTTGCATCATAAATGCATTGCATAAACATTTCATGGCATAAGCATCGCATACATATTTCATAACATAATCATTACATAAATATTATATTCGCACAAGTATTGTACAAAATTTTACAGGAAAATACCACGAAACTTCGCAGAAAAGTTCATAATTCGCAGGACTATTCATAGTTCGTAACACTATATTCGTAACACTATATTCGCAACACTATGTTCGTAACACTATATTCGCAACAGTACATTCGCAACAGTATGATTCGCAACACTATGTTCGCAACAATATATTCGCAACAGTATGATTCACAACAGTATGTTCGCATCACTATTCACAGCACTATTCAGAAGTTCAGAAATGCGCAGAAAAACTCAGGAATTCGTAGAAATATTCAGAAGATAACAGGGTTACCACTTGAGGCAGAGGCAACATAACAATAGAGATGCAATTTAATTATTCAACATTTTCTCAAGAATTCTCTTTCGAAGATAAAGAACAGAGGCAACTATGGATACCCAAGAAAATATTTGATGTTCTTTATCTTCTCAGCAAGAATCCTCACCAAAAGTGGAATAATAATTTCACATGAACAGAGGCAATATTTATCACTCTCTTAAGGATACTTCATACTTCTTATATATTTCGAGGATTAAGTACTTCTTATACTTCTTCAAGGATATTTTATATTTCTTATACTTCATACTTCTTCAAGATACTTCACATACTTCATACTTCGCAAGATGATACTTCTAATTACTTCTTAAAGCTTCAGAACTTCGCAAAAGAATAGAGGCAAGTATATACTTTTTTGAGTTTGATATTCTTTCGCTCGTTCCTTCATCAACAAAGATCAAAGACTACTACAACGGATTTTTTCTTAAAGATCGCTCTTCAAGCAATATTCAAGAAAAAAGAGGCAAGATGTATGAGCGGAATATCACAGCAAATGATAACTTACGAAATTGTGGAGAGAAAATACATTTTGCGAGTATAGAATATTTTGCGAAGATAAAGAAATCACGAAGAATGTTTTACGAGTAAATGAAGTTCGTGAAGTAAATTTGCGAAGGTTCGTATGATGATTCTTTGATCCGAAATTAAGGGAAAGATTAGTTGTTATCCAATGTGTAAAATCATATAAATAGCCATTTAGGCATGAGAGAAGAAGAGAGACACATTTTGAGAGAGGGGATGATTTTAGGAGGAGAGAGAAAATTTTAGAGAGGGATTTTATTTTCTTTATCATCTTCTTCCCCAAAAATTCTAGAGCTCCAAATATTCATTAATGGAGTCTCAATTGTAAAATCATGTAATCACATACAATCACTAGTGAAGCACCGTGGATGTAGATCACATTGATCGAACCACGTAAAAATCTTTGTGTCTCTTTATAATTTTAGTACCTTAATTCTTAGTTTCATATCAAATTAATTAGGTTTAGGAATCATTTTAATGGATTCTTATGAGGGTGTAGTTGTGAGATAATCCGCAACTACAAACATATTGAAACTAAATTACTTTTGTAGTTTCAGTTTAAATAGGTTATCTAAAATGGTATGTGAAACCTTCTCGCTTAACTCTTATAGGTTGTTTACAAGTCTTTTATATTTGTAAGATCCTTTCAGTTTGTCCTTTATTTGCTCGAACATTTGTCATTTTGTAACAGAAAGGGGGAGAAATATATGGAGTAAACAAGTGATTTTTTAGTCATTATTAGGAATATACAATTGTGCTTAAACTTTATATCTAACGAAAGAGTAAAGCATTGACTAAGGAGGAGAAACTATCATATTGATGTGTAGTAATTCTTACTACAAAAGGGGAATACAAAGATGTTCGTATTGAATATTTACATAGCTTACCTTTAGGGGGAGTAAAAGCTTTTATAATTCAAATGTCAACAACGATATTTATTGATTGAATATATACAGGTTATTGTGTTGTTGAAATTTGGAATCAAGCGTATGAAGAATGCGTTAATTTGTAATTCGTTTCGCTCCATACGTAATAAGAGTTTTTCTCCGTAGATCAGTTGAACTTACCAAGCATTGGTATGTCAAGTTTGGTTGTCATATTTTAGTATCAAAACTCATCTAGAGTCGCTTGATTAAATACTAGAGTCAAATTCGTTTAGGTTAGACTAGAAATTTTTTGATCCACATTTACACCTTTATCATCTCGATGTAGTTTACCAGTGGTAGGCATAGGAGTTAGCTTAGGGGCGGACTTATCTAGACCAAATCTTGAGACGAGATCCTTAGCGTATTTTTCTTGAGATAAGTAAATTCCATTCCTGTGTTGTTGAATTTGTAAACTCAAAAAGAATTTTAATTCACCAACATTGCTCATTTCAATCTCCTTTCCAAGAGACACTTGAAAATCTTGTGCAAGTTTCTCCTTTGTTGATCCATAGATGATATCATCTACATAAACTTGAGCAGTCACAACATCTTTCCCACTCCATTTGGTAAACAGTGTTTTATTAGCTCCTCCTCTCGAAAATCCTATCCCAAGAAGAGATGAGGTCAGTTTTTCGAACCAGGCACGAGGTGCTTGTTTCAACCCATATAGCGCCTTATTGAGTTTAAGGACGTGATCTGGGAAGTCAGGGTTTTCAAATACCTTAGGTTGAGCTACATATACTTCTTCCTTTAAGGTTTCGTTTAAAAAAGCGGATTTGATGTCCATTTGAAATAGCTTTACCTTAAGAAAACAAGCATGAGCTAATAACAATCTGATGGACTCAAGGCATGCCACATGAGAAAAAGTTTCTTCAAAGTTGATTCCTTCGATCTGTGAGTATCCTTGAGCGACAAGTCTTGCTTCTTTTCTGATAATAGTTCCAAACTCATCAGACTTGTTCTTGAATATCCATTTGGTGCCAACAATATTGACATTTGGAGGAAACGGTACAAGTTTCCACACATCTTGTCTTTGAAATTGATTTAACTCTTCATTCATTGAATTCACCCACATGGGATCGCTAAGAGCTTCATCAATATTTCTTGGCTTTACATGTGAAAGATAACATCCAAAATTACACAGATTTTGAAGTTGTCCTCTAGTCTTTGCAGTAGAATCTCATCCTCCAATAATACTGTTGGGATCATGGTTTCTTTGAACACAGAAGTGTCATGGAGGGACACATTCTTGTTCAATAGGCATAGTCTAATCAGTGTTTTTCTCCCCGTCACTAGAAAGATCAGGATCAGTAACAATATGTATAACTTCAACTAAATACGGAACTTCTTTGACTTTCTCTGTTGGAGGAAGTTCAGTGGGAGAAAATTCATGATGAAATCCACTAATATCCACAATGATAACATTTGCAGATTCCATCATTACTTGGGTTCTGAGATTAAATACTCGAAAACCATGACTATTAGACGCGTAGCCCAAAAAGATACCTTCATCACTTTTAGTATCAAATTTCCATCTCTGTTCTCGATCTTTTAGAATGTAGCACTTAATTCCGAATACTCTAAGATAGTGTATGTTGGGTTTTCTACCATGCCACAACTCATATGGAGTATTTAGGGTTTTAGACCGTAGATAGACACGGTTGATCAAGTAACATGTTGTGAAAATAGCTTCTCCCCAAAATCTTAGAGGCAAGTTTTTGTTGTGGAGCATTACCCTGGCCTTTTCCTGAATATTCATATTCTTTCTTTTAGATACTCCATTAGCTTGAGGAGTTATCGGTGGTGAGTATTGTTGAATAATCCCTAGTTTGTCACAGAATTCAAATACTTTGGCGTATTTGAATTCAGTGCCACAGTTTCTTCTAATTTTCTTTAGTTTGCGACCTTGTTCATTATGGTACCTATTAACAATAATCTTAAATTCTCCAAGGGTTTCATTCTTATGAGATAGAAATGCTACCCAAGTGAATCTGGTGTAATCATCTACCATAACTAAAGCTTACTTCTTCTATCCAACAATATATTGTTGAATTGGTCCGAAGAGATCCATATGAATTAATAAAGTGGAGCCGTAGTGAGAATATCTTGAGATGAGTTATGGTGAACTTTTATTTTCTTACCCTTTTGACAGGCACCACATATACCGTCAATCTTTTCATTGATTTTGGGAATGCCTCTAACAAGTTATTTGTTAATGATCTTAGTTAAGAGACGATAATTGATGTGACCAAAATGCTCATTCCAAAGATGTGTAGATTCCACCTTAGTCAAATTACAACAATTACTAAACTGAGTATCAAGAAGATAACAGTTATTTTTACCACGAGTTCCTTCAAAAATCACTTTTCTAGTTTTGTTTACAATGTCAAATCAACTTGCATTGAAGACAACTCTATGGCTTTTGTCACATATTTGACTAATACAAAGAAGATGTGTAGTCATACCTTTGACGTATACTGCATCATGGATTTCTGAAACACCGAGAAGCTTGATCGTACACTTCTTGATAATGTAGCAATAACTCTCATCTTCGAAAGTAACTGGTCCTCCATCAAAGTCACTTATGGAAACAAACCACAAAAGTTCACCAGTTATATGTCGGCTACAACCACTGTCAAGAAACCATTGAAAGGGTGATGTTGATTTTAAGGCAAAAGCTCCCATACTAACACTACTTTCCTGTTTTGGTTTTCCTGTTAGTATTGTACACCTTTTTAGATAAGTAAACAGTTGTTCAGCTTCCTTGTGAAGTTTGCTCGCAACGTTTATACTTTTCTGGAAACGTGTACACGTATGTTGAGTGTGATTATGAGACTCGCAAAGCATACACTAGGAAACATCAATAATCTTATTTAAGAAGTTCTTCCTTCTATCAAGTTTCTCAAAGCATGTGCTTTGTTTGAGACTTGACTTACTATGACCCTTTAGATAGGAATCGAAGGAGTTATTCATCATTACAGAAGAAGTTTTGACATACTTCAAATCCATATGCTTTGCAATTTCTGCAACAATATCACGATTGATTCGGATTTTTTCATCCAACTTCCTTTGGAGAATAACAAGACTTTTAGCACATTCTCTAAGATTATGTTTTATTCCTGGTGAAGAATTTATAGAGACTTTAATGTCCATCTAGTCAAATCGCTAAAAACACATACTGATAAGGTCTTTAATCGTGTTTGCCTGTTCTGATACCAATTGAAAAAGCGGGGGTCTAACAACCTCACCCAATATTCGATTAGCAATCTTTATGGACTAACTCTAATATACTTTTAAGAGAATCAACTAGACAGTCAGACTCAATCTTAATAAAAAGTATATCATGGAATTGATATCTCTATCTCTCGATTTGATTTATACTCAAGCAAATAGAAATATGCGAGTCATTATCAAATACAAGAGATATAAACTTGGATAGAACCAAAGACCAATATCCAAGGATCAATCAATTTCCAATCAACAACCAAAGGTTGGATTTCAAAATTGATCGATACAATGCACAACTTGTGATATTTCAATTATATAATAAAATATAATGCGGAATAGAAATAACACAGACACCAAAAAAAATTTTAACGAGGAAACCACAAATGCAGAAAACCCCCAGAACTAGTCCAGATTGAACACCACACTGTATTAAGCCGCTACAAACACTATCCTACTACAAACTAACTTTGGTATGGAATGTAGTTGAACACTAATCAATATCACACTGATTCAAGGTACAGTTGTGCTCCTTACGTCTTTGATCCCAGCATGATACTACGCACTTGATTCCTTTAGATGATCTCATCCACAACCAAGAGTCAAAGTCGAAGACTTTAATAAACAAATCTGTATCACACAAAAAAGTCTACGATAATAGATAAATATGTCACCCACAGTACGAGTTTTGTTCCCTCTTTTGATAAAATCAAGGTAAATAGGAACTAATCAATAACCCGGACTTATATTCCCGAAGAACAGCCTAGAATTATTGATTACCTCACAATAATCTAAATCGTATGGAAGCGAAACTACATATTGCGGAATCACAAACGATGAGACGAAGATGTTTGTGATTTCTTTTTATCTTGCCCTATCATAGATATAATCTCAAGCCAATTATTCAATTGAACTCGTACGATATAAAATGGCAAGATCAGATCGCTCAACTAAAAGAGAAGTAGTTTCACCTGGCTTCACAATCCCAATGAAGTCTTTAAGTCGTTAACCGATAGGGTCTCAAGAAGAAACCTATGGTTAAAGGAGAATCGACTCTAGCAAAACAAACTAGTATCACACAGGAGGTGTGGGGATTATTTTTTTCAGTTGCTAGATGTCTCCTTTATATCGTTTTCAAATCAGGGTTAGCAATCTAAGTTACCTTGGTAACAAAGCATTCAATATTCACCGTTAGATGAAAACCCTGATTTATCCAAGCTAATATCTTTCAACCGTTAGATCGAAACTTAGATTGTCACACACAAATGAAATGCATTTCATTTAGGTTTGAGTTACCGTACCTAAACGTGTACATTTGGTTGGTTCACAAATATTTAACCAATGGTTAGCCATATGAGCACTTTCATATCAACCATATTCATCTTCTTCATAACTATTTCAAAGGACTCAAAAGAACTAGTTGAAGAGTTGTTCAATTTTTTAGATATTTATGCATAGAAACAATTGAAACAAAATCGGTTTGATTCACTCGAATCAATTCATGAACAATATAGCCACGGTTTGCAAATATTGCATTCCTTATTGATTTATTGTTTAAGTTCATGAGCTAAATGATTTGAGAAATATAACCAGCTTGGGTACACGTACGGATATGCGTACCTTAGCTACCGGATTTGAGTTTACAAACTCAGCAGAAATTTTCGGTTCAAAAACTTTCGTGGGTACACGTACCTAAGGTGTCTAGTTTACCAATTTGCAAACTGCAAACTTAACAGAAATTCTCGGTTCGAAAACTTCCGCCAGTACATGTACGGGTACGCATACCCAACATGTCTCCTTCTCCAATACTGCATGCACACATATGCATGCACTTGGTTTTTCGTACATGGATTTATACACTAATGTGCGAACACACTATATATGCTTATATCCATAGGTGGTTACGTAATCTAAACTCTACATTTCAATCATTGAAACATTCTTCTATAATGTTATAATAGTCGTTAGACATTAGAATCGACTATCGTCATCAAAGATATTTTCAAAATTGAAACGTTATCATGACTTTCGTCACGTGTAAATATGAAAACTGGTTAAAGTGAAAGCTTACCAACATATATTTCGAGAAAAAGATAGGCGAGTAAACTCGGCTCGAAATAACAAATGTGTATGTATGAAAACTATCATACTTATACAACTGTTGTCTCAAGAGTAGGAGATAGATAAACTTTTGTTTGCTAGATAAGTTCAACTCTCCACATACCTTTTTGGTCGGATGAAGTTCCACTGGTTCCTTGAGTAGTTCTTCGTGTTCGTAAGATAATCTCCATGGAGTCTGGAGCTCAACTATACTTAACTATCCTAGACCGAGACTTAGTCATAAGTAAACTAGAAATTAAGACGTATAGTTTTGATCACTAATGTGACTACTCTTTTTCCCGTAGCCTACGTGATGTATTCAGTTTGGAGGATCAGATGCTAAGTAGTATCGATACCTCTATTGAACTGACGATTCTAAGTAATGAAAGATATGTAAGATCACAATAATAACGAAGAACATAAATATAATGTAAAAGCTTCTAAGTTATCATGAGACACAAGAGATTAAGTGGTTCGACATTTTGTCTATGTCTACGTGGTAATGAATGATTGTTTTGTATTAAGTTGTAGTGGTTACAAATATCTTAAATGCTTCCCAAAGTAATAGAGAGAACTCAAGTTGAAGTAAACACTTAAGTTCTAAACATTAAAGAGGTATAAGCTTAAGACTAGATATTATCCTTCTAGGTATTTAATTGAATGCCTCTAGTTTGATGGTGAGGCTTAGTATTTATAGTCTCTTCTGCATTTGGTATATCTTTGCTGTCTCTGGGTCCATCGTCTGCTGATATACCTTTGGTGTCGGTGGTACCTTCGTCCACCGCGTACCTTCTCTAGTATAATTATGCCATCTCAGCTGACCCACATTCTTTGGGAACTACCAAACCTTTGTGTAGGTTGTACCTTCGTTCACCGCCAGCTTCTGCCAATCGGGTTCTGCCATGCTTCCTTTCTACACGTGTCTTGATTCATGCGTGTAGATAAGAGTTTTGTGCATTTAATGATGATTATATGCATCATCTACCTCTGTCCCCTCGCCAACTGCCTCCTAATAGGCTATGCTCGTACTCTTCTTATCTCCACTGTCGAGGTCCTCTTTCTTGGGGCGAGATAAAGTAGATCTGCGGAGGTATCCTTTGCTCCTTAGACTTCTTTGTTCAACGAAGGTTACATAGTTAGATTTATGTGCGACCACTAAGATCGTGACACGTGCTCCAAAGAATATTGGTATTCACAGTTTGCCCCTTTTCTTTCATATTCTACTATTCGGTAGAAGTGGAAGAAAATTTCCGTTACGCCGCCATTTCTGCACGTACCGATTGGGTGGTCCATACATGTCATTTCACACAATAACTTCCCCTTGAATTTCGGGACCTCCAAATTTTTGGATTCTCCAGCCGCCTATAAAAGAGGAATAAAGAGAAGGAATTTTCCTTAACTCCCATTCTTCTTCTCCAAACTGTCGCTCTCTATATCTTTCTTTGAGATTTTTCTTCCATCGGTGACTGCTTCCTTTTGACTCTTCGAGTGATTCGGCTTCACGATTGATCATATAAGTAAGTACTGCTCGTCTTTTAGTTTCGATTCTCCCCATATTCGGCTATGTGTCCCCTGCTTCGACTAGGAGATTTGTTGATGTTGATGTTTTACACTTGCATGTGAGAATTGTTACTCTTGTTTACTTGCTTGCACTGCATTGAAACTTGGGTGTTGTTTCGTTTTGATCTTTGATAACGATTCCGCCATGATTATCATGTACCCCCAAAATCTTGCTTCCATGATGTATGATGTTCGTTTCTCCCTTATAGCATAGTCAAGCCGTTTCCTTTGGTTGGTTTAGCAAAACCCATGCCCAAAGCACTTTAGTTTTTTCCCCTGTCTTGTTTTCGAAAGGAGTGTAATTTTTCTTCCGCCATTGTTGATGGAGAAATTCTTCCTGTTGGTATTAGGAATTATGAGGCTCCCGAAGAAGCCTACGCGTATGGGTCCGAAGATATATTTGTTAACGGATCCTCCTCCGATAATGGATCATCCATATGCTACGCCTTCTCCTCCTCCTGATGATTCTGAGGTTCCGGCTGGAGCTGAGGTGTCTGCGGTTCCATAGGAGGCTACGTATATTGAGGTAGAAGAGGTTGTTGTTGGAGATATTCCACCTCCTCATCCTCACTATGAGCTTTCGAGACTCCAATTTCGTGACAAGGACAGCTACGCTCATTTTTCGATTTCTGAGATCGTTAAGTCTTTTCGTCTTCACAAGTTCGAGGTTTCCTTTGTTGATTTCCCTGACGTTCTTACTGAGTCTCTTATCCGGGGCTTTCCTTATGATGATAACAATCTTCTTGTTAGTGTTATCCAGTTGGCTACATGTATGCTCCTTCCTTTGTTCAGCAGAAAGGATCCCTTCTATTATGATGTTTTGTCTTCAAGGGATGATCCTGTAAACAAGACTCAAGTTAGAGGAGTTATGCAATATACTAGTAATTACTGGATCGCCCATCGTGAGAGATGGTACCGTATCAAGGGTAAGACAACTATGGAGTTTTATGACCCCTTTTCCGAAGGAAGGTCTAAGCGTGAGGATTATACTCCTACCAACTTCAATGATACGTACTCTAATGCGATTCAGAAGAATAATCTTATTCCTTGGAGTGTCGGTCCTCGTCGTATCCATGTTACTGCTAAGAAGATCAGGGAGGGTAACAACCTTCATTTGTTGGAGGAGATTGATAAGACTTGTTTAACTACCATTCCTTATTCTGCTAGGCTGCCTCTGTCGAAGAATGACCACATCTATCTTGACCATGATGATCACTGGGCTCATGCTCCTATTCGTATAGTTGGTACTTGGGCCTATGGTTTTACCATCGAAGATTCTTCTCTTCCTCGTTCTGCTCGTTATTTACCCGAGAAGTATGACAAGTTTAGACCTTGGATCTTTAATCCTGCTGCTTCACATGAGATACCTTCGCCTACAATATTATCATACCTTTGAAATCTTTGTTTCCTTTGACATCTTTATATGCTTTGATGTCTTTGTCTGCTTTGACATCTTTTTCTTGTATTCTGCCTCCGCTTCTTCTGCTGGGGATGCTTCAGGCTCTGCTGGTTGCTCCGTATCCACAAGGACTAAGAAGAGAAAGCTTTGGTTGAAACGCCTGCGGAGGTAAGGATCATTATCATACCTTTGAGTTTGTAAGTTCCTTAGTGTCTTTCCCCTGATCCTTAGATAACGTATGTGTTTCTTTATAGTCATCCCAGAGGAAGGGTAAATTGAAGACTGTTATTGATCTTGATGCTTTGGAAGAAGACCCTAAGGCTTCCGGTGAGGTACCGCGTGAGGAGGACATGGATAATGTTGAGGATACTGGCCTTAGTTCCCATTTGGATGATATTGAGGAGGACTTTTACAAGGGTACCCCCAGTCCCGTCTGAGCTGTCTCTGCTGAGGGTGAGAACCTTATCGTTGATTATGGGGCCCAGCTGGTCGAGCATATTAGTGTGCAAGCCCCTGCTTCTAAGTTGTCTTTGAAGATGCCTTTGTTTTCTGCTCCTAGCGTAGCCTTTCCTGCTGTCTCTGCCACTAATGGAGCTGCTGCTGTGGCTTGTAAGAGTCTTTTTTCATCTCCTTCCACTTCTCTTCAATCAAGTGGTTCATTTACCAAGGTCGTTATTCCTACAACGAAGGATGGTGGTTCAGATTCGCAGCCGAAAAATAAGGTTGTAATTTCTCTGGATAGCGTTTCCTTCAACGTTGTTCCTGCCTCACTAGGGAGTGCTCAATCTGTTTATACTGCCCCTGCTATCAAAGCTATTGGACCTCCTCCTTCGTCACCGGATTGGACTATACTTGGTAATCTTCGTTCTGCTGGTGACATGGGTTTAGGACATTCTCAAGGACCGTCTTCTGTTCCTAGATGATCCACCATGTCGTCCCTTCATCGTGGTGAGAGTTCGGCAGTCATGCCTCATGTTGGTGCTGAATCGAGCCATGGTAAGATGCTACCGAGATTGAGCTTAAGAAGCTCCGACGATGTTATTCTCGAAGCTATACTACGGGATTCCAAAGGTCCCTTCTCTGTTGGAGTTGATCATCATCATCTTGATAGTTCAATTGAAGGAGCCTCGCAGTTAGATGTGTTGACTGCCCAGTTGCGCGCAACTAAGGACTTGTTTTTTGACCCTAATTGTCTACGTTCTAGTCAAAGACTTGGTGAGATTCGTAGGCGTAGCATCCAAGAGATGGAAGCTTTCATGGATACCTACGCCACTTTCCTTCCTCGTCTTTCGGAATTCTCAATAAGTGATTCTTACATGGGCATTTTTTCTTCATGATTTGACCTTCGTCCGCTCTAATGCTCCTTTGTTGCATCTTTGTAAGCATATCGATGTTAGATATAACTTATTCAAGGTTTATAAGGAAAAGTGCACCCATTTGAGTGACTTATTGGAACGTGCTCGCCAAGAGTACGCCCTCGCCTTTGCACAACATCCTTCATCAAGTGATGCAGCTTCTGTTTCTAAGATAGCTTCGTTGGAGTATGATTTGAGGAAGACGCATAGGACTCTGGAAGTTTTCTTGTTGGCTCTTGGGAGAGATAATACTGCTACCAAAGTTGTTGAGGATGGTCGTAAAGCTTCTGATGCTGCCTTAGCCGCTGAGTCCTCCAAAGCCATAGTTTCATTTCTTCTTTTCCTTAGATTTTTCTTTTAATTTTGTTGGTTGCATAGTCCTGAGACAACCTTCGTCTGCCAGCCGGTGGCTCTAGTAAACTTAGATATCTCCAAGATCAAGTTTCCAAGTTAACTTCTGATGTTTGGTATTACCAAAAGAAGTCTGATAGATTGATGAACGTAACTGTTCATAATGAGGCTCAGCTTTCCCTTGAGTCTTCTCATAATGCGGACCTAGTGAAGCAGATATCTTTGCTTCGTAAGGAGTATGCTGAAGCCTTTTTTTATAAGGAGAGTCTCATCTCCAAGCAAAAGGAGGATGTTTCCTTAGTCGAGAAATGCCTTTCAGCTCAAGATATTATTCGAAAGAAATATCACGCCGATTTGGAAGATGCTTGCGCTTCCTTAGCTAAGGTTACTGCGGAGCATAATGTGTTGGCTTTCGAAGCTCGTTCTCTTAAGAACAAACTTCCTGATTCAGGCTCCGATACTTCTTCTATGTCTTATATGTCCTTGGTAAAAAGGTTTGAAGAGTTAGAAAGTGTTTACCAATCTTTGTCCTCCGAGAATGCTTCGCTTAGGATAGATGTTGATAATCTTCGGACGGAAAATGATACCCTTGTGGAAGATCTTGAGGCAGCCGAGGTGGACCTTGTTGAAGCTCATCATAGTCTAGAAGAACCCCTTATCCATGTCGGAGGTAGATTAAGACATTTATTTTTCCGCAACACCCTTCGTGTCTTTACCCGCCTTTCCTTATTGCTGATACCCTTTGTATTTGCAGGTCTCCAGGAGCAGTTGGTAGGTGCAAATTCCAAGATTGGTCGCCTCGAGGGTCAGATATATGCGTTGGAGATATCTCGCCAGTTTGATGCCACTGCTAAATTTAAAGCCGAGGTGCTTCGGCAGGCTAATGATCATCTTAGTGCTCATATCATGGTGCTTCATCGAAAGTAATATTCGGACTCGGAGGTTCAAGCTTCTCGGATTAAGGCGCAGTTTGAACGTTCCGCCATTGATTATATCAATAATGCTTTTGCTGAGGCTGAGCTTCAGGCGGAGGGAGTTGTTTTTCCCCGTCTTCCTTATCCTTGATTATGCTATTTTTTGTTTGCTTTCAATCAAACTCCTTTGTTGTATTTTACCCCCAGCTGAGGGGCCTTTGTTGTCTTCTTTCTTTAGAACACCCTTTGTTGCGTTCTAAACCTTTGTTATCTGCAACTTTCAAGACATATTAGTCGTATTTTGGTAACAGATTCGTGGCATCTTTTATAGATTATGTAAGTAGACATATTGTGTCTAATTATTCGCACATTCATGTCATCACATAGTGCTAAGGTATGATTAACCTTTGGTGGAAAATTCAACATCCTACCAGGATATCCTTTGGCTAGAAGGTACCATGGTGGTGAGGGTCCCTACGTGGGAAATAAATTTCCTATAACCCTACGCGTTCAGATATGGCTGCTTTAATTTCCACAAGGTATCTCTCTTTATTGGATATATTCCTTACTATCTGCCTTTTGGAGGGATTCATTTGCCCTTAGGATCCGAGATTGACATATGCGCAGTTATGCCGTGCCCTTCCTCATCGTCAATCCCGACGGAGGGTGTAAATTCTAACCCAATTTGTATGTAATCGACATACACTTTTTCTTAGCAAAAAGTTTCTTTCATTAATTAGTTAGGTTTTGTAATACCTTTGATCAGGGATAGAACATGGTGGGCCATTGCCCCTTACCTTCTTCTCCTAAGTGATAATCATTCACTTACGGGTAGTACTTCTTTAGGTACATTGAATTCCAAGGGTGTTGCAATACTTCTCCTTTGAGGTTCCTTAGGTAGTATGAACCTTTCACGGCAATGTCGTGTATGATGTAGGGTCCGTCCCATGTTGGAGCTAATTTTCCCCATTCCTTGTTCTTTTGATATGGTGGTATTTGACGTAGTACGTATTCTTCAACCACAAAGTTTCTAGGAATCACCCATTTGTTATATTCACGAGCTAACCTTCGCTGGTAGTTCACCATCCTTTGCAAAGCCACTTCACGCCTTTCCTCGAGGTCATCTTTTCCATCATAAGCTCCGTTGTTAGGTTCTTTTCCCATGCCTCTGTCTTTATTGTTGGCAGCATTATCTCCGTTGGGATGACTGCTTCGGCTCCGTAGGTTAGTAAGAACGAAGTTTCTCCCGTGGATGACCTCCTTGTGGTACGTTAGGTCCATAGGACGTTGTGCAGCTGCTCGCACCATCTTTTCTTGTATTCCCCTAGCTTATTTTTCAAGTTCATTGCTATCGTCTTGTTGGTGGCCTCCGCCTGTCCATTGCTCTTAGGGTATATTAGAGTATACTTTTTCTTCTGAATGTTGCAAGCGTTAAACAACATGTCTATGATCTTTCCTTACAGCTGCTTTCCATTGTCAGAAACTATGGCGTTCGGTATCCCGAACCTGCAAATGATTTGCTCAAACAATAATTTGAAGACATCTGTGTCCCTAATCCTTGCCAAAGCCCTTGCTTTCAACCAATAGGTGAAATAATTCGTAGCTACTATGAAGTACCTTCTTTTCGATGTCCCATTTATAAAGGTTCCAACAATGTCAACTCCCCATTTGGAGAATGTCCATGGGATGATGACCGAGTTCAGCTCCGTTGTTGGTGCTTTAATCTTCTTGGAAAAGCGTTGGCATCTTTCGCAACGCATTGCTATGTTCTTTGTATCTTCGTCCATGCTTAGCTTGTAGTATCCTCGCATTTTGGCTTTGATTGCCAGAGACCTTTTTTCGCTGTGATTCCCAGCTTCTCCGCTATGTATATCATGTAGAATTCCTCTACCTTCGGTTTGTGAGAGGCGCCGTATCAGAGGTCCGACAAATGACCTTCGGTACAGACCCTATTCCATAGGCTGTACATTGATGCTTTTGATTTGATTTTTCGAGCTTCTTTAACATCTGTGGGCAGGGTATCTTTGTCGAGGTACAGGTGGATTTGGATTCTCCAATCGTCTTATACTTCGCCTTCGTTGCTTTCGTCTGACATGGATTGATCTTCGTCAGACTTTTCGGCTTTGTTGTCGGTTTCTTCCGCAATATCCTTTTCTTTTCCTGCTTCTTTCATGGCCCTGATCTGAACGACCATGGCTTCCTCTTCTGAGGTCGGTCCTTCTATCGAAGGTTCACAAATTCTCCCAATTTGGACAGAGGTGGTGTTTCTGTCCCTCAGCATTGATGATATAAATGCTAAGGCATCTGCATGTATGTTGTATTTCCGACAGACATGTCTGAACGTGACCTTGTTGATTTTTGATGTTGTTTATGGGTGAAAACTATTTCTGTTGGTTTTGGTAATTTGGGGTGTGTGGATGAGAAATGAATCTAAACCCTAAACAAATGCACTACACGAGAGTGCTTTTGATTAGAGAAATCAATATGTACAATTCTGGCCTAAACCAAGAAATGGCCGTTCCAGACTTGCTTCGGTCACAAAGTGAAGGAGATGGGGTTAATCTTAGGGAGGGAAGCGAAGAAGGTGTTGAGATTATGAAGGTATTGGCTGTATATGACTTGTATTAGAAAGTTGAACTGTCTTGCACAATGTAAGCTATTAGTTCCGGTGTTTGAATACGGTGTTATCAACACTTGCATCTGTTGTCTTGTCTTGTTTGGAAAATAGGTAGGAGAACCTGTTTATACAAGTCTTTAAGCTTAACCCTCGTATCTCGTTGGAAGTGGAGAAAGTGGAGTAATGGAGTTGTGTGTTAGTTTCAAACGACCAGTCTTTCCCACTTCTCCCATCATCACTAACCGTCCATGACTTCCTGACACGTTCTTGTGATGGCGTGTTGTGCGCTGCATGTTGTAAACTTCCAGATCAATACCCCAGTATGTATCCCCAGTTTGTGACATGATTGATGTCTCGAGTGTGTGGATCGTGGGACCCACAGAAAGTAGCATGTAATGCTAGATTAAATAACTAAGTTATTTAGGAAATCGATACTTGTGAAGTATCGTGTGTATTCTATGCAGGTACTACATCGAGTATATTCGGCATGTATGAAGCATCGCTGTTTGAGCATCTCAAAATAACCTCATGTCTGGCCTACTTCATGTGATGGTTTGGAGGTTGCGCAAGCAAGTCCTCCATTGGCCGACCACATGGTGTTGTAGAGTGACGGGTGGTGATCACCATGACGCCTCACTGACCAATTAACTCCTGACCAGGGATGTATAACCAAGCCGGTGAAGTTGAACGGACGAGATGATCTTTGAGACACTCATATGCGACCATTAGTGGAATTAGGGTTTTTGAAGAGGTGTGCAAGCATCACTCTTCATCTTGGTCGAATCCAAGCTTGGGATACGATTTTGGAAGGGCCGATCATTCATATGTGTAGACGGCATGACGGTGCAGGCGCCCATACCTCATCGTCTCGTGAAAGTGTGATCTGGGCCACTCAATTTTTCCGGTGAAGTTGAGTGGTCGAGATCAGTTTGCGACAAAAATCTGGTGTCGCAAAAGCCGCGCGTCATGCCAACTTTGGGCGCACATTTCAAGAAGACCAAGCTTGGTCAGTCTTGGACGATTAGTCTGGTATACATACGGCGAGCTGGTGTACACGTCCATACCTTAATATCCCATAGAAACGTGATCTAAGCCACTTAATTTTTCCGGCAAAGTTGAGTGGTCGAGATTAGTTTGCAATTGGGAGGTGTGACCACGCTAGTTTGGGCGTGCGAATCGAGGCAACCATGCATGATATGCCTTGGCCGATCGGGTGTGTAGATAAATGGGCCCATGATGATCGTGTTGATACTTACCGGACCTGCTTAGTCTATTCCGGCCGTGTGTCATACCCAATTTGGGGCGCACGAATTAAGATGACCAACCATAGTTGGTCCCGACCGATCGATCAGGTATGTAGGCAGGCCCACGTTGTTTGTGCTGACATGCTCTGGGCCCTTTGAATCTACATCTACACCCTCCATCTATGCCTGCGAAGATTGATGGTTGAGACTGATTTGTGACACATGTAATAGGCCGTAAACCCTAATTTAGGGTTTCACGTCCTCGCTGCTTTGGCATGGACGGTTTGGCAAGCTATGCCACCCTTTTGGGGAGACCGACCATGCGGGGCCCGAGTTGGGTCGGTAGTGAATATTCCAATACCTGCTTGGGGTTCATGGATTCAATCTAAGCCATCCAATCATGTTGGTGAAGTTGGATGGTCGTGATCGTTTCTGAGAATGATATGGACAGTCCAGATTCAAATATGCTCAATCGGGCTAGTATAACACACCGAGAGATGTATGCTCAATCGGGCTAGTATAATACACCAAGAGTTGCAGCTTGTATGGGTATTTCGTACATGCTTCATTATTAATGCTTGGAGGTTTGTGTTGCTCTGCTGAGAACAACACTCAATCTTCATGCCGCACTGATAATGAGTACAAGAAATATAAGGCTGGTCATGCATTAATTAATAATGCTGTAAATTCACAGGGTATATGGTATTGTTGCTACATGCTCCAACCTGGATGAATCTCATATATTTAATTCACATAATACTGGGATTTTTGCCACATGCTCCATTCTATGTGAATTAGTAAATTGAAGAAGTATTCATCACTTATTAATGGCTTTATCTTTTGCAAGATGTCAGCGCATAATTTTGGTTTTACAATTTTAGCCTTAAATGAAAATCCACCATCAACATTAAGTCCCCTGCCTAGCGCATAATGGTTGCATTATTGTGGGGTAGGCATAAGATGGTGACAGTTAAAGATAAAATTTATGAGACAAAGTTAGATGTTACCAGGTTAGACGGGTCATCCTGTCCTTGGATCATGTCACATTCAAGAGGAATCTAGGCGAGCATTCCCTTATTATAATGTCGGTCTTGCCTGCTTCGATCGACCTTGCTATGACTGCTTCGGTCGAGGGCCTGCTCCGTGCTTGCTCCGTTTGAATGTCGGTCTTGCTGGATCGACCTTGCTATGCCTGATTAGGTCTAGGGGATATTTCGTCTGCTTCGCTCGATCGTGGGGTTGTGCCTAATCGATGAACTGCTGCACCTGCTTCGTTCGTGGGACTATTGCGCCTGCTTGATCGAACGTGGGATTGATGTGCCTAATCGACGGACTGCTGCGCCTGCTTCGTTCGCGGGGCTACTTCGCCTGCTTGATCGAACGTGGGCTTGATGTGCCTAATCGATGGACTGTTGCGCCTGCTTCGTTCGTGGGAGCACTCCAGGTGTAAAGACGACCTTGGTGGGACCGGTTTCCTCTTTCGGGTATTTGAGCCAAGAAGGGATTATAACTTTTATATTATCTTCCCATAGAAAATTGTGCATATAACCCTGAACGAATATGGACCCCTCTATGTATATGGTTCGACCAAACGTCACCCTGTCGCACCTATTTGATAGGCATGTGGGCCCGCATACTTCTCTTAACCGCGGGACTCATCGTGCGCCTGCTTGATCGAACGTGGGCTTGTTGTGTCTGCTTAGGTTAAACGTGGGTCCACTGTGTACATGCTTTAAACGTCGGCCCTGTGCTTTAACTGAAACCGGCCCTGCTGTGTGCGCCTATTATACCGGCCTTATGTCCTGATTAACACCAGCCTTTGCGACTTGAGCAATACCAGCCTTGTGACTTGAGAAATACCAGCCTTGTAACTTGATCAATATTAGCCTCGTGACTTGATCAATACCATCCTTGTGAGTTTATCAATACCAGTATTGTTTTCTTTGCCCGTACAGTTTATGTGCTTGATCAATATGGGACCCGCCGCGTGCCTGCTTTGCTTGGGATCGGCTGTTCCTGCTTCGACCAGACATCAAACATGTTGCCTCACCCAACACCGGCCTTTCCCCTTGACCAACACCGACCTTTCTACTGTGACCAACACCGGTCTTGCTGACTAACACCGGTCTTCCCTTTGCTCGAACGTGGGACCCAGACGTTCTTGATTTGCTCAAACGTGAACCTTGTATGTTCGAACGTGGTGTGGGTCCCGCTGAGAGCGTTGAAGCATCTTCTGGAGAGAGCAGGTCCCGGAGAGCGTTGAAGTGGCTTCTGCTGGAGAGGGTGTTGAATAAGTTTGACTGACGGTGAAGGAACTTCATGCTGAGCCTCAGTCCCCAAGCGTGGTCTATGTGTCTCCATCTTGTATGCCCGATGGGTCTTTTGTACGTAATGGTCGTTGATATGGTGAAGCTCTGGATGGTATCAATCGACGAGAAATAATAGTTCTTGGCAGCAGCTGTGATCAGAAGAGACTGGCAGGGAGAGGCGTGATAGCTACGGGCACGAACTTGGCGGTCTTCATATAGTGGTAGAGCTCGTCTCATTGTTAGAGGGATAAACTAAAATCGATGGATTACTTGACGTTTCTTCATGAAATAAAGAATAGGGAGACAGTACCATGCCCAAGAGTATCCAGAGCTTTTGACTTGATAGGTGTTGTCGCGCTAGGTTTATGAGGATGTCTTTGAGATAGGCAGTGCTAACCAGTCTCAGTCATACTCCTTTGGTAATGCAACTACTTCTTCTACGGGAGAGCGTCTCTCACTGATGTAGTTACCATCGATCCATATATGGAATATCTTGGACGTTGTTTCACCATTACGACAGTCGTGCATACTGTACTGGAGTTGGAGTTGGGACACCTAGGATATTGTATCTCGGTGGCTTTCCTCTTGCTGCTTCAGCGAAACTGGTTTTTTCTAGCAGGGCAGATGTTGTTGTAGATGAGCGTTCAACAGCTTCACGAAGTCCAGTGGGTGACAAAAAGCGCAGACTATCCAACATAGCACGATAGACATGCACCTGATAGAGTGATTCGCCAAGATCTTGATAAACATGATGCGCGAACATCGTTATCTTCTTGACGCTGGTCCTTTGAGGTGTTGGCTTCAGTGGATATGAAGATGTCCCATGCTCGCTCTTGTCTGGGATGACATAATAGGCGAACCCTTTGTGATGATTCAGAGATAACAATATTCGTTGAATCCTCCGAAACACTTCATGTTATAGTGCGGTCCAGAAGAAACTTGATCCTTTCTTCATCAAGGGGTGAATGAAGCAAAAGTTCACCTTGCCCATGAAGTTTTGGATATCCTTCACGGTTCACGACAGCAGCATTTTGAGGATAGCTTGAGTCTTGGATTTGACTACTATACCATCCACGTAGTCTTCGACTTTATTATGCATCATGTCGTGGAAGATTTCCGTCATAGCGCGTTGATACATTGCACCGGCATTTTTAAACCAAAAGGCATAACAGTATAATAAAAATTGCCAAGAGGAGTTCGAAAGGTTGTCTTACTCGTGTCATGCTCATATATCCTTATCTGATTATAGCCGTTGTAACCATCCATGAAGAAGAACATGCCGTGTCCCTGGTGGCGTTTGCTAACATGTCGATGTTAGGCGTAGGAAATTCGTCCTTGGGGCGACATTTGTTCAAGTCTCTAGAATCCATGAAACACCTGATCTCGCGCCTGAATTGACTCAGGGATTGTTTGACCGGTTTGGATAGGAGATCGTATGAATGCTTAAAAAAGTTTGAGCTGATGGAGATAGGCCTAGGAGATTCCTCATCGTCGGGCTCATCAGTTGTGGAGTTGGTACCATCTTGCAGCTGTCGTGGAGCGTCTGACACTTCTTCTTGTGGCTCGTCATTGTTGTAGCATATCGTTGGGCGGAGAGAAGAATTGAGATGCCTTGTCAGGAAGGATACATCATGGGGCCTAGCCTTCGATGATGCAAGTCGGTCCTCCTCCTGGATTGACGCCCACATGGGGAGTGGGATGCAATGGACTTTATATGTTCCTTCTCGCGGAGCTTCCCTTGGTTTGAACATTTCCACTCCGCATATTTGTGCATAAGGAGACAATGATGCAGGAATACGAATGACTTCTTTATTCAGCATAGTCTTCAGGCATTGGTGATACGTTGAAGGTACGATCCCGTATGTGCTGGTCTGGTTTCCTCCAAAGTCTGTCAATGTGGTAGGATGCTATACGATCTTTCCTGAGCGAATCTTAGCCGTCCTGAGAGTCTTTAGAGTAATCACATTAAAAGACACTCCCGTGTCGATGAGGGCCCTCTTGAACTCAGAATCCTTGATGTGTGCAGTGGCATGTAGGGTCTGGTTGTGACCTTTTCTAGTTGATTGCAGCAAAACGTCTCTGCCCGCCGATTCTTCGAGAGGTGTAAAAGTTCGCATAAACTTTCCACTAGAGAAACCGCTTCCTGATCCATCGGCCTCTGGCTCATAGTGAGATTATTGACTTGAGGAGGATCGTTGTGAGGATCAGTCCCCAGTGTAGGAATCTCTATGACATGACCGTTCATATCTGATGTGGCTTCTTTTATCAGGTCCATGTAGGTCCGCGCCGCTGAAATACCTTCTCCGGGTGCGTTGAATGCGTTCCTTGTTGGCTCCAGGGGATGTCGCGGCTCTTGTGGAAATCGATCAGTTAATGTCTTAAGAAAAGATAGTACCTCTTTCTGTGTTGCATCCATATCCGTTTGAGTCTTAAAAATGACTTCCTGCCTCTCCATCAAATCTGTGATGGTAATGGGATATGGTCCTCCTCTTGCTCCTCCAGCTCCTCGTCCTGATGAAGGGGTAGAAGTTGTTGCTCTGGTGACCGCCGGAGGCGTTACACTTGAGGAGATGCTGGGATTTGCGGCTGCTCTGGCTCTGGTGATGGGAGGTGTTACACTTGCTGGAATATCTCCTGCTCTGCTGGTGCTAGTAGTAGAGGAAGAAATTCCACGAGATACACTGATGGTATTAACTGGTTGCACGGTTACACCTGGGATATCAACACCGAGAGTGTTGTCAATGCTAGTCCCGTCAGGATTGGTTGCTGATCCAGACCTAAGATCCACCATTTTCGAAAATCAGTTAAATTGAATTGGTATTGAAGAAATTTACTTCACAACCGAGAGATTAATCTCCTACTGTAGTCGCCAATTGTTTATGGGTGAAAACTATTTCTGTTAGTTTTGGTAATTTGGGGCGTGTGGATGAGAAATGAATCTAAACCCTAAACAAATGCATTGCATGGGAGTGCTTTTGATTTGAGAAATCAATCTGTACAATTCTGGCCTAAACCAAGAAATGGCCGTTCCATACTTGCTTCAGTCACAAAGTGAAGGAGATGGGGTTGATCTTAGGGAGGGAAGCAAATAAGGTGTTGAGATTGTGAAGGTGTTGGCTGTGTATGACTTGTATCAGAAAGCTGAACTGTCTTGAAAAATGTAAGTTATCAGTTCTGGTGTTTGAATACGGTTGTATCAACACTCTCCTCTGTTGTCTTGTATTGTTTGGAAAATAGGGAGGAGAACCTATTTATACAAGTCTTTAAGCCTAACCCTTGTATCTCGTGGGAAGTGGAAAAAGTGGAGTGATGGAGTTGTGTGTTAGTGTCACACGACCAATCTTGCCCACTTCTCCCATCATCACTAACCGTCCATGACTTCCTGACACATTATTGTGATGGCGCGTTGTGCGCAGCACGCTATAAACCGCCAGACCAATACCCCAGTATGTATCCCCAAGTTTGTGACATGATTGATGTATCGAGTGTGTGGATCGTGGGACCCACAGAAAGTAGCATGTAATGCTAGATTAAATAACTAAGTTATTTAGGAAACCGATACTTGTGAAGTATCATGTGTATTCTATGCAGGTACTGCATCGAGTATATTCGTGTAGATGGTGAATTTTCGACAAAGGGTAGAATTGTAAAACTATGCTCTAGATTCAGCAACCGGATGAGTATTGAGGCTCATGTCTCTCATTAAAGCATGAAAGCTCATGCCATAAGTCTCTGACTGAGAAGACTGTCTCTCAGAGTGCGTGTAGATGTGTAGTCTCTCAGATGAGACCATGACACATCTCATGAATATTGAGCAATTTCAGTAATTACTCCGGATCCGGCAATCGATGAGTATTGAGACTCATGTCTCTAAGCATGAAAGCTCATGCCATAAACCTCTGATGGAGAAAGTCTCTCAGAGTATCGAGACTCGTGTATCTAAGCATGAAAGCTCATGCCATAAACCTCTGATGGAGAAAGTCTCTCAGAGAAGATGTAGATGTGCAGTCTCCTAGATGAGAGCACATCTCATATTGTATAGAATCGAAATATTGGGCGGCTCCTAGACAGCATGCCTGCTAGTATAGAGAGATAACGTCTTCGGGATGCAACCAGGTTTTCCCCGACTATGCAAGAGGAATATGACACTCCAGCAAGTTCATATTGCTCAACCCTCAGATGATTAATGCTCTTAGACAGGAAGTCCTTCTAGTATAGAGCCATCAATTGATCATCTTAAATCGAATGAATATCCGGAAATATTCTATGAGCCATCGTCTGAATATCCAACAACATTCTACGAATCATCAATTAATTAATCGTCTGAATATCCAGCAATGTTAGACGATTCTCTGTTATATTTCATCACTTCAATTCGTGGTTCTTCCCAGCAGAATTTCACGGGTTAGTGATAAATGTTCAACAAAACAGGCATCTGAGCATCGAATAATCCCTGACAAAAATGGTGCAAGTGTAATTAGCAGATAATGAATGCACAGACCAGCATTTGAATGCACGAACGAGCATTTCAAAAAATACGAACGAACGAGGAACCTATGCAAAATAGGAAGGAAAAATAATAATAAAAAAATATTAGCAAAAGCGCCAGGGGACTGGGCTCACCAGCCGGCCAGTCATGCCGTGACCAGTCTCGCGCCCAATTTTATATTTTATCGTATTTTTACTATTTTCCTGATCTCATGAAAATCCTTTCGTTCGAGTAAAATTTCCTTTATTTCAAACAAGTTATCTAAGTCACATGATTTTATCAAAAATAATAAAATTAGGGAAAGGTATCACGGGACCGAGCACTAGCCGGCCATGTCTTGACCGTGCCCGGTCCCACACCTCAAGTCTCCATTATTTTATTATTTCTCTCAAATTATGAAAATTCCTTGATTTTATGAATTTTCATTAAAATCATGAAAATTACCTAATATCATGTATTTTTATCTAAATCACATGATTTTATCAAAAAATAATAAAATTAGGGAAAGGTGTCATGGGATTGCCGGCCGGCCGGTCATGCCTTGGCCGTGGCCGGTCCCACACCTCATGTCCCCATTATTTTATTATTTCTCTTAAATTATGAAAATTCCTTGATTTCATGAATTTCCCCAAAAATTAACTAATGGTGATCGTCGTTTACTCAACAAAATAAAAAAAAATATTTCCCACTAATTAAATATAATATAGCGGTAGTAAGGATCGTTCCCACAAAGAGTAATGCAATTGTTATGTTATATAAATCGGCAAAAATATAAAAGAAGGATAAAAATATAAAGATATTGAAGAAATCCTTCGCAGTTACTAACCGTTAAATCAACATTGTACCCGTTTATCTCTTGTTAGACTCAATTGTCACCAACCGTAGGAAAGCAGGTACGCTTAGCTATCCCCAAAATTCCTTGTATCACCGGATACAGAAGCACTCGACTACCGGATTCTATTCAAAAGAACCACCTTGAGGTACGCTTACAAGATGTAATTCCCATAACGCATTAAGATATGTGAATTTAGGTTTGATCCTAGCAGTTAAATACGGTACGCTCGGTCCACTTACTGGTGTTGTCTTTACTCGCAATTACTACACAGAATCCCTCCGCAAGGTCTTACGATTTCTACTTGTGTAGGAGATGAGAGACAATTACGGATCGAATCAACTCTCTACTAGCATTAGAATTATTAATAGACTAATCTAGTTGCGCACCCAAACCCATCTAAGAATCAATCATAAACCTTCGATATAGTAAAAACAATCCACAATGAATCAATTTAAAACTTGAAACAAACTTGTAAATAATTGAGCTTCACAATTAGAACTTTGAATTCATCCTTACAATAAAAAGAATATAGAAAAGAGATAGTTCTCCCCCTAAGGGGGAGAAAAACGGTGAAAAGAAGATATGAAAATAATAAAATTGTGCCTAGGGTTCCCTATATATAGAGTTTTGTAACCTCCTCTTTAAGAAACTATAAAACCTAGCAAAAATAGGAAAGTGCACCTCCCCTTGAAAAAACTAGAAAAACTAGCAAAAATAGGAAAGTGCACCTCCTTAGTCCCGTGCATAACCACGTGCAAACTGGGTTTCAAAGTCCTTCCAAAACTTGAAGTATCCGCACCACCCTTAATTCTGTTCGTGTAAAATTTGGCTCAATAGCCTATTGGTCTCGTGCAGCAGATGTATAAGCCCAGCTCATGTCTTCATTATCCTGTCAAGATCCGGCCCACTTTGTAACTTACCAAAGCAACTCAGCTTCATCTCGTCAGCCAACCATCACTCACGTCTTCTATTGAGTTCCTTCTCGTCTTTGGTGACGAAAATATACCCAAAATACTCCCAGTATCATCGAGCTTCAGGTCGAACCAATAAAACCCTGTCCGTAACTCCATCTCCCCAGCTTACTCATATCCCCAGCTTAGCTCATCGTTCATACAAACCGCGTATAACTCCTCAAAATATCCCGTACGTGTTGTTTTCTTCATCTTTTACTCGTCGAGCTACACCATATCCATCATCTTGGTCGATCAATATTCATTGCCCGATAATCACCATTCACCACCACTGCCAAGCTCAACTCCTCCATTCTCTGTCATCCAACAGTCTCGCTCCTCACTGAATCACCACGAGCTCTACAAATCTTCATCGACCGCCATAACCAACATGTATTCAATCACGTCCATGCATGCCATCATCTCCTGTCAGTCACTAATACTGCCATTACTTGCAGTAAGGAATTCCTTCTTCGCATCTCATTACCCTTGGCAGTAGCACACTTCACGGTTGGAAAATATGCCGTCTCAAATTCGAGCTCCATCATTTCTTATTTACTGCCATAGACTTTGTGTAACACCCATGGCTCAACCAGCAGCTCGAGCTCAAAGCATCATCGCTGCCACTATCATAATATGTGAACAACATCAGTACCTCTCGGCTTCTGCCATCATCTCCAGATCATCACTGCTGGGATATATTCAAGGCCTATGTTTATTCCTGCAAGTAGTGGTTTCCCATGCAATGATAATTCTACCTCTTTCATGGCCAATTGGACGGGTTCTTGTTCTTTTCGGGAATAAGCTCCAAAATTCCCGTAAAATATAAAAAGAAAGATAATAATACAATTTCGCAAGAAAACTAGCTAAGATAGCATAACCAATCGATACTTAGAGAGGTGTTTTTAGACACCTATCAAATTCCCCCACTCCTAAACTTTGCTAGTCCTCGAGCAAACAAAACGAAAAAAATATATAATACAACTCCATGTCGTGAGGATACGGTTACTCTTAGCATGAATAACATGCCTTTAAACCCCTAGGTGTCCCTAGTGGACGAGTTATAGTCTCATGAGGGCTTACGAGAGATATACCCACAAAACCTTTTAGCCAAAAAGAATAAAAAACCAATTAGCAATTACTCCCCAGCAACGGCGCCAATTTTGATGAGCGTCGTTTACTCAACAAAATAAAAAAAATATTTCCCACTAATTAAATATAATATAGCGGTAGTAAGGATCGTTCCCATGAAGAGTAATGCAATTGTTATGTTATCTAAATCGGCGAAAATATAAAAGAAGGATAAAAATATAAAGATATTTAAGAAATCCTTCGCAGTTACTAACCGTTAACTCAACATTGTACCCGTTTATCTCTTGTTAGACTCAATTGTCACCTACCGTAGGAAAGCAGGTACGCTTAGCTATCCCCAAAACTCCTTGTATCACAGGATACGGAAGCGCTCGACTACCGGATTCTATTCAAAAGAACCACCTTGAGGTACGCTTACAAGATGTAATTCCCAGAACGCATTAAGATTTTTGAATTTAGGTTTGATCCCAGCAGTTAAACACGGTACGCTCGGTCCACTTACTAGTGTTGTCTTTACTCGCAATTGCTACACAGAATCCCTCTGCAAGGTCTTGCGATTTCTACTTGTATAGGAGATGAGAGACAATTACGGATCGACTCAACTCTCTACTAGCATTAGAATGATTAATAGACTAATCTAGTTGCGCACCCAAACCCATCTAAGAATCAATCATAAACCTTCGATATAGTAAAAACAATCCACAATGAATCAATTTAAAACTTGAAACAAACTTGTAAATAATTGAGCTTCACAATTAGAACTTTGAATTCATCCTTACAATAAAAAGAATATAGAAAAGAGATAGTTCTTCCCCTAAGGAGATGAAAAACGGTGAAAAGAAGATATGATGATAATAAAATTGTGCCTAGGGTTCCCTATATATAGAGTTTTGTAACCTCCTCTTTAAGAAACTATAAAACCTAGCAAAAATAGGAAATTGCACCTACCATTGAAAAAAACTAGAAAACCTAGCAAAAATAGGAAAGTGCGCCTCCTTAGTCCCGTGCATAACCACGTGCAAACTGGGTTTCAAAGTCCTTCCAAAACTTGAAGTAGCCGCACCACCCTTAATTCTGTTCGTGTAAAATTTGGCTTAATAGCCTATTGGGCTCGTGCAACAGCTGTATAAGCCCAGCTCATGTCTTCATTATCCTGTCAAGATCCGGCCCACTTTGTAACTTACCAAAGAAACACAGCTTCATCTCGTCAGCCAACCATCACTCACGTCTTCTGTTGAGTTCCTTCTCGTCTTTGGTGACGACAACATACCCAAAATACTCCCATCATCATCGAGCTTCAGGTCGAACCAACAAAACCCTGTCCGTAACTCCATCTCCCCAGCTTACTCATCTCATGTTATCACAATAACTTTACCTGAATATGCTATGCTCGGTCAACAGCTCATCGTTCATACAAACCGCGTATAACTCCTCCAAATATCCCGTACGTGTTGTTTTCATTATCTTTTACTCGTCGAGCTACACCATATCCATCAGCTTGGTCGATCAATCTTCATTGCCCGATAATCACCATTCACCACTACTGCCAAGCTCAACTCCTCCATTCTCTATCAACCAACAGTCTCGCTCCTCAGTGAATCACCACGAGCTCTACAAATCTTCATCGACCGCCATAACCACCATGTATTCAATCACGTCCATGCATGACATCATATACTTTCGGTCACTAATACTTCTATTACTTGCAGTAAGGCATTCCTTCTTCGCATCTCATTACCCTTGGCAGTAGCACACTTCACGGTTGGAAAATATGCCATCTCAGATTCGAGCTCCATCATTTCTTATTTACTTCCATAGACTTTGTATAACACCCATGGCTCAACCAGCAGCTCGAGCTCAAAGCATCATCACTGCCACCATCATAATATGTGAGAAGCATCAGTACCTCTCGGCTTCTTCCATCATCTCCAGGTCATCACAGCTGGGATATATTCAAGGCCTATGTTTATTCCTGCAAGTGTGATAGGTATCTGAGACCATCTGTGTAAGCCCATAACTAAACTTGTGTATAGTGAAGATCAAAAACCACCTAGCTTGTGGTTGTACTGCTCTTAACTCTGGATTCGTAGTTGCTTTTTAACGCCTACACATCTGCCAGTAGTGGTTTCCCATGCAATGATAATTCTACCTCTTTCATGGCCAATTGGACGGGTTCTTGTTCTTTTCGGGAATAAGATCCAAAATTCCTGTAAAATATAAAAAGAAAGATAATAATACAATTTCGCAAGAAAACTAGCTAAGAAAGCATAACCAATCGATACTTAGAGAGGTGTTTTTAGACACATATCAAATTCCCCCACACCTAAACTTTGCTAGTACTCGAGCAAACAAAACGAAACAAAAATATAATACAACTCCATGTCGTGAGGATACAGTTACTATTAGCATGAATAACAAGCCTTTAAACCCCTAGGCGTCCCTAGTGGACGAGTTATAGTCTCGTGAGGACTTACGAGAGATATACCCACAAAACCTTTTAGCCAAAAAGAATAACAAAACAACTAGAAATTACTCCCCGGCAACGGCGCCAATTTTGGTGAGCGTCGTTTACTCAACAAAATAAAAAAAAAATATTTCCCACTAATTAAATATAATATAGCGGTAGTAAGGATCGTTCCCACGAAGAGTAATGCAATTTTTATGTTATCTAAATCGGCGAAAATATAACTGAAGGATAAAAAGATAACGATATTGAAGAAATCCTTCGTAGTTACTAACCGTTAACTCAACATTGTACCCGTTTATCTCTTGTTAGACCCAATTGTCACCTACCGTAGGAGAGCAGGTACGCTTAGCTATCCCCAAAACTCCTTGTATCACCGGACACAGAAGCGCTCGACTACCAGATTATATTCAAAAGAAACACCTTGAGGTACGCTTACAAGATGTAATTCCGAGAACGCATTAAGATTTGTAAATTTAGGTTTGATCCCAGCAGTTAAACACGGTACGCTCGGTCCACTTACTGGTGTTGTCTTTACTCGCAATTGCTACACAGAATCCCTCCGCAAGGTCTTGCGATTTATACTTGTGTAGGAGATGAGAGATAATTAAGGATCGACTCAACTATCTACTAGCATTAGAAGGATTAATAGACTAATCTAGTTGCGCACCCAAACCCATCTAAGAATCAATCATAAACCTTCGATATAGTAAAAACAATCCACAATGAATCAATTTAAAACTTGAAACAAACTTGTAAATAATTGAGCTTCACAATTAGAACTTTGAATTCATCCTTACAATAAAAATAATATAGAAAAGAGATAGTTCTTCCCCTAAGGGGGAGAAAAACGGTGAAAAGAAGATATGAAGATAATAAAATTGTGCCTAGGGTTCCATATATATAGAGTTTTGTAACATCCTCTTTAAGAAACTAGAAAACCTAGCAAAAATAGGAAAGTGCACCTCCCCTTGAAAAAAACTAGAAAACCTAGAAAAAATAGGAAATTGCACCTCCTTAGTCCCGTGCATAACCACATGCAAACTGGGTTTCAAAATCCTTCCAAAACTTGAAGTAGCCACACCACCCTTAATTCTGTTCGTGTAAATTTTGGCTCAATAGCCTATTGGGCTCGTGCAGCAGCTATATAAGCCCAGCTCATGTCTTCATTAGCCTATCAAGATCCGGCCCACTTTGTAACTTACCAAAGCAGCACATCTTCATATCGTCAGCCAACCATCACTCACGTCTTCTGTTGAGTTCCTTATCGTCTTTGGTGACGAAAACATACCCAAAATACTCCCAGCATCATCGAGCTTCAGGTCGAACCAACAAAACCCTGTCCGTAACTCCATCTCCCCAGCTTACTCATCTCATGTTATCACAGTAACTTTCCCTGAGTATGCTATGCTCGGTCAATAGCTCATCGTTCATACAAACCGCGTATAACTCCTCCAAATATACCGTACGTGGTGTTTTCTTCATCTTTTACTCGTCGAGCTACACCATATCCATCAGCTTGGTCGATCAATCTTCATTTCTCGATAATCACCATTCACCACCACTGCCAATCTCAACTCCTCCATTCCCTGTCAGCCAACAGTCTCGCTCCTAGCTGAATCACCACGAGCTCTACAAATCTTCATCGACCGCCATAACCACCATGCATTCAATCACGTCCATGCATGCCATCATCTCCTGTCAGTCACTAATACTGCTATTACTTTCAGTAAGGCATTCCTTCTTCGCATCTCATTACCCTTGGCAGTAGCACACTTCACGGTTGGAAAATATGCCATCTTATATTTGAGCTCCGTCATTTCTTATTTACTGACATAGACTTTGTGTAACACCCATGGCTCAACCAGCAGCTCAAGCTCAAAGAATCATCGTTGCCACTATCATAATATGTGAGCAGCATCAGTACCTCTCGTATTCTGCCATCATCGCCAGATCATCACTGCTGGGATATATTCAAGGCCTATGTTTATTCCTGCAATTGTGATAGGTATCCGAGCCCGTCTATGTAAGCCCATAACTAAATGTGTGTACAGTGAAGATCAAAAACCACCTAGCTTGTGGTTGTACTGATCTTAAATCTGGATTCGTAGTTTCTTTTTAACGCCCACACATCTGCCAGTAGTGGTTTCCCATGCAATGATAATTCTACCTCTTTCATGGCCAATTGGACGGGTTCTTGTTCTTTTCGGGAATAAGCTCCAAAATTCCCGTAAAATATAAAAAGAAAGATAATAATATAATTTCGCAAGAAAACACGCTAAGAAAGCATAACCAATCGATACTTAGAGAGGTGTTTTTAGACACCTATCAAATTCCCCCACACCTAAACTTTGCTAGTCCTCGAACAAACAAAACGAAACAAAAATATAATACAACTCCATGTCGTGAGGATACGGTTACTCTTAGCATGAATAACAGGCATTTAAACCCCTAGGTGTCCCTAGTGGACGAGTTATAGTCTCGTGAGGGCTTACGAGAGATATACCCACAAAACCTTTTAGCCAAAAATAATAACAAACCAATTAGCAATCACTCCCCGGCAACGGCGCCAATTTTGGTGAGCGTCATTTACTCAACAAAATAAAATAAAAAAATTCCCACTAATTAAATATAATATAGCGGTAGTAAGGATCGTTCCCACGAAGAGTAATGCAATTGTTATGTTATCTAAATCGGCGAAAATATAAAAGAATTATAAAAAGATAAATATATTGAAGAAATTCTTCGCAGTTTCTAACCGTTAACTCAACATTGTACCCGTTTATCTCTTGTTAGACTCAATTGTCACCAACCGTAGGAAAGCAGGTACGCTTAGCTATCCCCAAAACTCCTTGTATCACCGGATACAGAAGCGCTCGACTACCGGATTCTATTCAAAAGAACCACCTTGAGGTACGCTTACAAGATGTAATTCCCAGAACGCATTAAGATTTGTGAATTTAGGCTTGATCCCAGCAGTTAAACACGATACGATCGGTCCACTTACTGGTGTTGTCTGTACTCGCAATTGCTACACAGAATCCCTCCACAAGGTCTTGCGATTTCTACTTGTGTAGGAGATGAGAGACAATTACAGATCGACTCAACTCTCTACTAGCATTAGAATGATTAATAGACTAATCTAGTTGCGCACCCAAACCCATCTAAGAATCAATCATAAACCTTCGATATAGTAAAAACAATCCACAATGAATCAATTTAAAACTTGAAACAAACTTGTAAATAATTGAGCATCACAATTAGAACTTTGAATTCATCCTTACAATAAAAAGAATATAGAAAAGGGATAGTTCTTCCCCTAAGGGGGAGAAAAACGGTGAAAAGAAGATATGAAGATAATAAAATTGTGCCTAGGGTTCCCTATATATAGAGTTTTGTAACCTCCTCTTTAAGAAACTAGAAAACCTAGCAAAAATAGGAAAGTGCACCTCCTTAGTCCCGTGCATAACCAAGTGCAAATTGGGTTTCAAAGTCCTTCCAAATCTTGAAGTAGCCGCACCACCCTTAATTCTGTTCGTGTAAAATTTGGCTCAATAGCCTATTGGGATCGTACAGCAGCTGTATAATCCCAGCTCATGTCTTCATTAGCCTGTCAAGATCCATCCCACTTTGTAACTTACCAAAGCAGCACAGCTTCATCTCGTCAGCCAACCATCACTCACGTCTTCTGTTGAGTTCCTTCTCGTCTTTGGTGACGACAACATACCCAAAATACTCCCAACATCATCGAGCATCAGGTCGAACCAACAAAACCCTGTCTGTAACTCCATCTCCCCATCTTACTCATCTCATGTTATCACAGTAACTTTCCTTGAGTATGCTATGCTCGGTCAATAGCTCATCGTTCATACAAACCGCGTATAACTCCTCCAAATATACTGTACGTGTTGTTTTCTTCATCTTTTACTCGTCGAGCTACACCATATCCACCATCTTGGTCGATCAATCTTCATTTCCCGATAATCACCATTCACCACCACTGCCAAGCTCAACTCCTCCGTTCTCTGTCAGCCAACAGTCTCGCTCCTCACTGAATCACCACGAGCTCTACAAATCTTCTTCGACCGCCATAACCATCATGCATTCAATCACGTCCATGCATGCCATCATCTCATGTCAGTCACTAATACTGCCATTTCTTGCAGTAAGGCATTCCTTCTTCGCATCTCATTACCCTTGGCAGTAGCACACTTCACGGTTGGAAAATATGCCGTCTCAGATTCGAGCTCCATCATTTCTTATTTACTGCCATAGACTTTGTGTAACACCCATGGCTCAACCAGCTGCTTGAGATCAAAGCATCATCGCTGCCACCATCATAATATGTGAGCAGCATCAGTACCTCTCGGCTTCTGCCATCATCGCCAGATCATCACTGCTGGGATATATTCAAGGCCTATGTTTATTCCTAGAAGTGTGATAGGTATCCGAGCCCATATATGTAAGCCCATAACTAAACGTGTGTACAGTGAGGATCAAAAACCACCTAGCTTGTAGTTGTACTGCTCTTAACTTTGGATTCATAGTTTCTTTTTAACGCCCACACATCTGCCAGTAGTGGTTTCCCATGCAATGATAATTCTACCTCTTTCATGGCCAATTGGACGAGTTCTTGTTCTTTTCGGGAATAAGCTCCAAAATTCCCGTAAAATATAAAAAGAAAGATAATAATACAATTTTGCAAGAAAACAATCTAAGAAAGCATAACCAATCGATACTTAGAGAGGTGTTTTTAGACACCTATCAAATTCCCCCACACCTAAACTTTGCTAGTCCTCGAACAAACAAAACAAAACAAAAATATAATACAACTCCATGCCGTGCGGATACGGTTGCTCTTAGCATGAATAACAGGCTTTTAAACCCCTAAGTGTCCCTAATGGACGACTTATAGTCTCGTGAGGGCTTACGAGAGATATACCCACAAAACCTTTTAGCCAAAAAGAATAACAAACCGATTAGCAATTATTCCCCGGCAATGGCGCCAATTTTGGTGAGCGTCGTTTACTCAACAAAATAAAAAAAAATATTTCCCACTAATTAAATATAATATAGTGGTAGTAAGGATCGTTCCCACGAAGAGTAATGCAATTGTTATGTTATCTAAATCGGCGAAAATATAAAAGAAGGATAAAAAGATAAAGATATTGAAGAAATCCTTCACAGTTACTAACCGTTAACTCAATATTGTACCCGTTTATCTCTTGTTAGACTCAATTGTCACCAACCGTAGGAAAGCATGTACGCTTAGTTATCCCCAAAACTCCTTATATCACTGGATACGGAAGCGCTCGACTACCAGATTCTATTCAAAAGAACCACCTTGAGGTACGCTTACAAGATGTAATTCCCAGAATACATTAAGATTTGTGAATTTAGGTTTGATCCCAGCAATTAAACACGGTATGCTCGGTCCACTTACTGGTGTTGTCTTTACTCGCAATTACTATACAGAATCCCTCCGCAAGGTCTTGCGATTTCTACTTGTGTAGGAGATGAGAGACAATTACGGATCGACTCAACTCTCTACTAGCATTAGAATGATTAATAGACTAATCTTGTTGCGCACCCAAACCCATCTAAGAATCAATCATATACCTTCGATATAGTAAAAACAATCCACAATGAATCAATTTAAAACTTGAAACAAACTTGTAAATTATTGAGCTTCACAATTAGAACTTTGAATTCATCCTTATAATAAAAATAATATAGAAAAGAGATAGTTCTTCCCCTAAGGGGGAGAAAAACGGTGAAAAGAAGATATGAAGATAATAAAATTGTGCCTAGGGTTCCCTATATATAGAGTTTTTTAACATCCTCTTTAAGAAACTAGAAAACCTAGAAAAAATAGGAAAGTGTACCTCCCCTTGAAAAAAACTAGAAAACCTAGCAAAAATAGGAAAGTGCACCTCCTTAGTCCCGTGCATAACCACATGCAAACTGGGTTTCAAAGTCCTTCCAAAACTTGAAGTAGCCACACCACCCTTAATTCTGTTCGTGTAAAATTTGGCTCAATAGCCTATTGGGCTCGTACAGCAGCTGTATAAGCCCAGCTCATGTCTTCATTAGCCTGTCAAGATCCGGCCCACTTTGTAACTTACCAAAGCAGCACAGCTTCATCTCGTCAGCCAACCATCACTCACGTCTTCTGTTGAGTTCCTTATCGTCTTTGGTGACGACAACATACCCAAAATACTCCCAGCATCATCGAGCTTCAGGTCGAACCAACAAAACCCTGTCCGTAACTCCATCTCCCCAGCTTACTCATCTCATGTTATCACAGTAACTTTCCCTGAGTATTCTATGCTCGGTCAATAGCTCATCGTTCATACAAACCGCGTATAACTCCTCCAAATATCCCGTAAGTGTTGTTTTCTTCATCTTTTACTCGTCGAGCTACACCATATCCATCAGCTTGCTCGATCAATCTTCATTGCCCGATAATCACCATTCACCACCACTACCAAGCTCAACTCTTCCATTCCCTATCAACCAACAATCTCGCTCCTCACTGAATCACCACGAGCTCTACAAATCTTCATCGACCGCCATAACCACCATGCATTCAATCACGTCCATGCATGCCATCATCTCCTGTCAGTCACTAATACTTATATTACTTGTAGTAAGGAATTCCTTTTTCGCATCTCATTACCCTTGGCAGTAGCACACTTCACGGTTGGAAAATATGCCGTCTCAGATTTGAGCTCCATCATTTCTTATTTACTGCCATAGACTTTGTGTAACACCCATGGCTCAACCAGCAGCTCGAGCTCAAAGCATCATCGCTGCCACCATCATAATATTTGAGCAGCATCAGTACCTCTCGGCTTCTGCCATCATCGCCAGATCATCACTGCTGGGATATATTCAAGGCCTATGTTTATTCTTGCAAGTGTGATAGGTATCCGAGCCCATCTATGTAAGCCCATAACTAAACGTGTGTACAGTGAGGATCAAAAACCACCTAGCTTGTGGTTGTACTGCTCTTAACTCTGGATTCATAGTTTCTTTTTAACGCCCACACATCTGCCAGTAGTGGTTTCCCATGTAATGATAATTCTACCTCTTTCATGGCCAATTGGACGAGTTCTTGTTCTTTTCGGGAATAAGCTCCAAAATTCCCGTAAAATATAAAAAGAAAGATAATAATACAATTTCGCAAGAAAACAATCTAAGAAAGCATAACCAATCGATACTTAGAGAGGTGTTTTTAGACACCTATCAAATTCCCCCACACCTAAACTTTGCTAGTCCTCGAACAAACAAAACAAAATAAAAATATAATACAACTCCATGCCGTGCGGATACGGTTGCTCTTAGCATGAATAACAAGCTTTTAAACCCCTAAGTGTCCCTAATGGACGACTTATAGTCTCGTGAGGGCTTACGAGAGATATACCCACAATACCTTTTAGCCAAAAAGAATAACAAACCAATTAGCAATTACTCCCCGGCAACGGTGCCAATTTTGGTGAGCGTCGTTTACTCAAAAAAATAAAAAAAAATATTTCCCACTAATTAAATATAATATAGCGGTAGTAAGGATCGTTCCCACGAAGAGTAATGCAATTGTTATGTTATCTAAATCGGCGAAAATATAAAAGAAGGATAAAAAGATAAAGATATTGAAGAAATCCTTCACAGTTACTAACCGTTAACTCAATATTGTACTCGTTTATCTCTTGTTAGACTCAATTGTCACCAACCGTAGGAAAGCAGGTACGCTTAGTTATCCCCAAAACTCCTTATATCACTGGATACAGAAGCGCTCGACTACCAGATTCTATTCAAAATAACCACCTTGAGGTACGCTTACAAGATGTAATTCCCAGAATGCATTAAGATTTGTGAATTTAGGTTTGATCCCAGCAATTAAACACGGTACGCTCGGTCCACTTACTGGTGTTGTCTTTACTCGCAATTGCTACATAGAATCCCTCCGCAAGGTCTTGCGATTTCTACTTGTGTATAAGATGAGAGACAATTACGGATCGACTCAACTCTCTACTAGCATTAGAATGATTAATAGACTAATCTTGTTGTGCACCCAAACCCATCTAAGAATCAATCATAAACCTTCGATATAGTAAAAACAATCCACAATGAATCAATTTAAAACTTGAAACAAACTTGTAAATAATTGAGCTTCTCAATTTGAACTTTGAATTCATCCTTATAATAAAAAGAATATAGAAAAGAGATAGTTCTTCCCCTAAGGGGGATAAAAACGGTGAAAAGAAGATATGAAGATAATAAAATTGTGCCTAGGGTTCCTATATATAGAGTTTTGTGACATCCTCTTTAAGAAACTAGAAAACCTAGAAAAAATAGGAAAGTGTACCTCCCCTTGAAAAAAAACTAGAAAACCTAGCAAAAATAGGAAAGTGCACCTCCTTAGTCCCGTGCATAACCACATGCAAACTGGGTTTCAAAGTCCTTCCAAAACTTGAAGTAGCCACACCACCCTTAATTCTGTTCGTGTAAAATTTGGCTCAATAGCCTATTGGGCTCGTGCAGCAGCTGTATAAGCCCAGATCATGTCTTCATTAGCCTGTCAAGATCCGGCCCACTTTGTAACTTACCAAAGCAGCACAGCTTCATCTCGTCAGCCAACCATCACTCACATCTTCTGTTGAGTTCCTTATCGTCTTTGGTGATGACAACATAACCAAAATACTCCCAGCATCATCGAGCTTCAGGTCGAACCAACAAAACCCTGTCCGTAACTCCATCTCCCCAGCTTACTCATCTCATGTTATCACAGTAACTTTCCCTGAGTATGCTATGCTCGGTCAATAGATCATCGTTCATACAAACCGCGTATAACTCCTCCAAATATCCCGTACGTGTTGTTTTCTTCATCTTTTACTCGTCGAGCTACACCATATCCATCAGCTTGGTCGATCAATCTTCATTGCCCGATAATCACCATTCACCACCACTACCAAGCTCAACTCCTCCATTCCCTGTCAGCCAATAATATCTCCCCTCACTGAATCACCACGATCTCTACAAATCTTCATCGACCGCCATAACCACCATGCATTCAATCACGTCCATGCATGCCATCATCTCCTGTCAGTCACTAATACTGCTATTACTTGCAGTAAGGAATTCCTTTTTCGCATCTCATTACCCTTGGCAGTAGCACACTTCACGGTTGGAAAATATGCCGTCTCAGATTCGATCTCCATCATTTCTTATTTACTTCCATAGACTTTGTGTAACACCTCTGGCTCAACCAGCTGCTTGAGCTCAAAGCATCATCGCTGCCATCATCATAATATGTGAGCAGCATCAGTACCTCTCGGCTTCTGCCATCATCGCTAGATCATCACTGCTGGGATATATTCAAGGCTTATGTTTATTCCTGCAAGTGTGATAGGTATCCGAGCCCATCTATGTAAGCCCATAACTAAACGTGTGTACAGTGAGGATCAAAAACCACCTAGCTTGTGGTTGTACTGCTCTTAACTCTGGATTCATGGTTGCTTTTTAACTCCCACACATCTGCCAGTAGTGGTTTCCCATGCAATGATAATTCTACCTCTTTCATGGCCAATTGGACGAGTTCTTGTTCTTTTCGGGAATAAGCTCCAAAATTCCCGTAAAATATAAAAAGAAAGATAGTAATACAATTTTGTAAGAAAACAAGCTAAGAAAGCATAACCAATCGATACTTAGAGAGGTGTTTTTAGACACCTATCAAATTCACCCACACCTAAACTTTGCTAGTCCTCAAACAAACAAAACGAAACAAAAATATAAAAAAACTCCATGTCGTGAGGATACGGTTGCTCTTAGCATGAATAACAGGCCTTTAAACCCCTAGGTGTCCTTAGTGGACGAGTTATAGTCTCGTGAGGGCTTACGAGAGATATGCCCACAAAACCTTTTTTCCAAAAAGAAGAACAAACCAATTATCAATTACTACCCGGCAATGGCGCCAATTTTGGTGAGCGTCGTTTACTCAACAAAATAAAAAAAAATATTTCCCACTAATTAAATATAATATAGCGGTAGTAAGGATCGTTCCCACGAAGAGTAATGCAATTGTTATGTTATCTAAATCGGAAAAAATATAAAAGAAGGACAAAAAGATAAAGATATTGAAGAAATCCTTCACAGTTACTAACCGTTAACTCAAAATTGTACCCGTTTATCTCTTGTTAGACTCAATTGTCACCAACCGTAGGAAAGAAGGTACGCTTACTTATCCCCAAAACTCCTTGTATCACTGGATACGGAAGCGCTCGACTACCGGATTCTATTCAAAAGAAACACCTTGAGGTACGCTTACAAGATGTAATTCCCATAACGCATTAAGATATGTGAATTTAGGTTTGATCCCAGCAGTTAAACACGGTACGCTCGGTCCACTTACTGGTGTTGTCTTTACTCGCAATTGATACACAGAATCCCTCCGCAAGGTCTTGCGATTTCTACTTGTGTAGAAGATGAGAGACAATTACGGATCGACTCAAATCTCTACTAGCATTAGAATGATTAATACACTAATCTTGTTGCGCACCCAAACCCATCTAAGAATCAATCATAAACCTTCGATATAGTAAAAACAATCCACAATGAATCAATTTAAAACTTGAAACAAACTTGTAAATAATTGAGCTTCACAATTAGAACTTTGAATTCATCTTTACAATAAAAAGAATATAGAAAAGAGATAGTTCTCCCCCTAAGGGGGAGAAAAACGGTGAAAAGAAGATATGAAGATAATAAAATTGTGCCTAGGGTTCCATATATATAGAGTTTTGTAACCTCCTCTTTAAGAAACTAGAAAACCTAGCAAAAATAGGAAAGTGCACCTCCCCTTGAAAAAAACTAGAAAACCTAGCAAAAATAGGAAAGTGCACCTCCTTTGTCCCGTGCATAACCACGTGCAAACTGGGTTTCAAAGTCCTTCCAAAACTTGAAGTAGCCGCACCACCCTTAATTCTGTTCGTGTAAAATTTGGCTCAATAGCCTATTGGGCTCGTGCAGCAGCTGTATAAGCCCATCTCATGTCTTTATTAGCCTGTCAAGATCCGTCCCACTTTGTAACTTACCAAAGAAGCACAACTTCATCTCGTCAGCCAACCATCACTCACGTTTTCTGTTGAGTTCCTTCTCGTCTTTGGTGACGACAACATACCCAAAATACTCCCCGCATCATCGAGCTTCACGTCGAACCAACAAAACCCTGTCCGTAACTCCATCTCCCCAGCTTACTTATCTCATGTTATCACAGTAACTTTCCCTGAGTATGCTATGCTCGTTCAATAGATCATCGTTCATACAAACCGCGTATAACTCCTCCAAATATCCAGTACGTGTTGTTTTCTTCACCTTTTACTCATCGAGCTACACCATATCCATCAGGTTGGTCAATCAATCTTCATTTCTCGATAATCACTATTTACCACCACTGCTAAGCTCAACTCCTCCATTCATCTGTCAGCCAACAGTCTCGCTCCTCACTGAATCACCACGAGCTCTATAAATCTTCATCGACCGCCATAACCACCATGCATTCAATCACGTCCATGCATGCCATCATTTCCTGTCAGTCACTAATACTGACATTACTTGCAGTAAGGCATTCCTTCTTCGCATCTCATTACCCTTGGCAGTAGCACCCTTCACGGTTGGAAAATATGTCGTCTCAGAGTTGAGCTCCATCATTTCTTATTTACTTCCATAGACTTTGTGTAACACCCATGGCTCAACCAGCTGCTCGAGCTCAAAGCATCATCGCTTCCACCATCATAATATGTGAGCAGCATCAGTACCTCTCGGCTTCTTCCATCATCGCCAGATCACTGCTGGGATATATTCAAGGCCTATGTTTATTTATGCAAGTGTGATAGGTATCCGAGCCCATCTATGTAAGCCCATAACTAAACGTGTGTACAGTGAAGATCAAAAACCACCTAGCTTGTGGTTGTACTGCTCTTAACTCTGGATTCTTAGTTGCTTTTTAACGCCCACACATCTGCCAGTAGTGGTTTCCCATGCAATGATAATTCTACCTCTTTCATGGCTAATTGGACGGGTTCTTGTTCTTTTCGGGAATAAGCTCCAAAATTCCCGTAAAATATAAAAAGAAAGATAATAATACAATTTCGCAAGAAAACTAGCTAAGAAAGCATAACCAATCGATACTTAGAGAGGTGTTTTTAGACACCTATCACCTAATTTCATGTATTTTCTCTAAAATCATAGAAAATATTAAAAAATTAGGGAAAACTTGTGGGACCGGGCTCTAGCCGGCCGGCCATGCCCTAGCCGATCCCACACGCCCATTATTTTATTATTATTTGGTGTTTTGTTTCCTGATTTCATGAAAACTCCCTGATTTCAACAAAATACCTTGATTTCAACAAATCTCTTTGATTTTATAAAAATTCTCTAGAATCATGAAAATTATATAAAATTGGGAAGAGTGACTTGGGACCCGTAACCATGGCCGGACGGCCATGCTTTGGCCATTTCCGGTCCCACACTCCCATTCCCTATTTTATTATTATTTTATCTCTCATCTCATGGAAGTTCCCTAATTTTATCAAACTCTCCAGTTTCATGGAATTTCCCTTAAATCAAAGAAAAATGCATAAAATCACATAAAACTGGGAAAAGCATGTGGGACCGTGTGTCAGCCGGCCGGTCATTCCCTAGCCGTGGCCAGTCCCACACCTTGTAATTCCTTGTTTTATTTATTATTTTCATCATCTCATGTATTTTTCCCAGTTTCAGCAAAACCATGGATTTTGCATATTTTCTCCAAATATTGCTCAAACGTGCACTAGAAAATATAAAAATTCTCAGGACTGAAGCGCGGACATCATGGTGACACGGTCACATCCTCTTGACCAACCAAGGGCGACCCTGAGGCTTCCAAACAGCTGGTCCCGCATGTTTTAATGATTTTAACCTAATTTTCTCAATTGCTCATATTAGGTCCAAACTCTTTCCAAACAGTTGGGAGTTTGCTCAAACGACCATCTATTGGTCCCACGGCCACGAAGAGCCGGTCCCATGACCTCTTGGACGGTCCTCATATTTTCTACATCAGGTCTTATGATTTGTCGCTCACACGAGCATTATTTCAGTAAATGATTAAACCAGCATTTAATCATTCTTTCACCAACTGGTCCTCAAGAGACTTTGGTATTTTTGCTCATTCGAGCATCTAGGCGATGTATGGTGAACCCGTCATCCCATGTAGCCGGTCCCATGTTGATTTGCAATAAATCATCACTTCGATAAAATTAGGGTTTTGAATTCAGAGCTCTGCAGAAACGTGATTCCGAGCAGATTCAAACACTCTGATAATTTTATGTTGATTCCATAATTAACATTGTTATTTATTTTGCTCGACCCAGCAGTCAGTAAATTAAATTAATATTTTATTCGGTCCTGCTACTAATAAATTCATCAAACGAGAAATATTTGCTCAATATTAGCTCGAACCGGCAATATTCACTCAAATTAGCAATATTCGCTCAGACTAGCAATATTTGCTCAGATCAAAGAATATTGGTTCAACTATCAATATTCGACAATTCAGCAACACAGTTTGCTCGTTTTAGGTTATAATGATACTTCGTCTCAGCAGACATACATTTAATCCATGAGTTTCAGAACATTTGCTAAAATGTGTTCAACTCAGCACTACATGGACTCATCGTCCCACAAAGTCCGCAACTAACTCCACAATCACGAGATTTCAATCGTGTCACATGGGGGGATATTAACTAGGGTTTTGGTCTGGCGGTCTACGGCACATGTGTTCACCCACGATGAGAATGTGAGCAAGGTGTGCAATCAGTTGGAAGAGTCAGCAAAGTAGTGGGTGGAAAATTAACTAAGTCTCTGCACGATGAGTAATTGGTTTAGCACGATTTCCTACTTCCCCACTCTCTGATTCCAGCAAACTGTCACACTTCATGGGATCATGGTGTTTTCAACTCCGGCATTATAAAATGTCTCTGAATCCTAATTGAAAGAACAACATTCCAAGGAGTTTTCGAACATTCGAACAACAGTCTCCTATACGAGCAATTTCTCATCAAAGTTCATACATACAATATTTCGTCTACACGAACTCACAGAAATCACTCTCAATCAGGTAAAAACTCAATCATTCAGAGCATTTTCATGTTGAATTCATAATACACCTACAATCTCAGATCACCATTGATCTCACGCATTTCTCATCTTCCCTCCTACAGATCAACCCATCCTCTCTTGTGACCGAATTGACTATGGAACAACCATTGTTCTTGGTTTAGGCCGGAGTCATACAGATTGATCTCTCGAACTTAAAGCGCTCCCTTTTTTCAGTGCATCTGTGTGAGGTTCAACATTTCTCTCGGTTCAAGGAGTCTCCACGCGGTCGACTCTTCAATTCCGTAAAAACCAGAAAATCATTTTTCCCCATCTTCAATTCGGCATGTATGAAGCATCGCTATTTGAGCGTCTCAAAATAGCCTCATGTCCAGCCTACTTCATGTGATGGTTTGGATGTTGAGCAAGTAAGTCCTCCCTTGGCCGACCACATGGTGTGGTAGAGTGACGGATGGTGATCACCATGATGCCTCACTGACCAATTAACTCCTGACCATGGCTGTATAACCAAGACGGTGAAGTTGAATGGACGAGATGATCTTTGAGACACTCATCTGCGACCATTAGTGGAATTAGGGTTTTTAAAGAGGTGCGCAAGCATCACTCTTCAGCTTGGTCGAATCCAATCTTGGGATACGATTTTGGCAGGGACGATCGTGCATGTGTGTAGACAGCATGATGATGCAGGCGCCCATACCTTATCGTCTAGTGAAAGTGTGATCTGGGCCACTCAATTTTTCCGGCGAAGTCGAGTGGTCGATATCAGTTTGCGACAGAAATCTGGTGCCGCAAAAGCCGTGCATCATGCCAACTTTGGGCGCGCGTTTCAAGACGACCAAGCTTGGTAGGTCTTGGCCGATTAGTCTGGTATAGAGACGGCGAGCTGGTGTACACGTCCATACCTTCATATCCCATAGAAACGTGATCTAAGACACTCAATTTGTCCGGCAAAGTTGAGTGGTTGAGATTAGTTTGCAATTGGGAGGTGTGACCACGCTAGTTTGGGCATGCGAATCGAGGAAACATGCATGATATGCCTGGGCCGACGATGATCGTGTTGATACTCACCGGACCTGCTTAGTCTATTCCTGGACCCTTCATCCGAGCAGGAGAAAATGGACACTCGTGATCGCGACACAAACCCTAATTAGGTTTTTTGCCGGCCGTGTGTCATACTCAATTTGGGGCTCACGAATTAAGATGACCAACCATAGTTGGTCCTGACCGATCGGTCAGGTATGTAAGTGGGCCCACGGTATTTGTGTTGACATGCTCTAGGCCCTTTGAATCTACATCTAACCCTCCATCTATGCTTGCGAAGATGGATGGTTGAGACTGATTTGCGATACATGTAATGTGCCATAAACCATAATTTAGGGTTTCACGTCCATGCTGCTTTGGCTTGGATATCTTGGAAAGCTATGCCACCCTTTTGGGGAGGCCGACCATGCGGGGCCCGCGTTGGGTCGGTAGTGAATATTCCAATACCTGCTTGGGGTCAGATTCAATCTAATCCATCCAATCATGCTGGTGAAGTTTGATGGTCGTGATCGTTTCTGAGACTGATATGGACAGTCCAGATTCAAATATGCTCAATCGGGATAATATAACACACCGAGAGATGTATACTCAATCGGGCTAGTATAACAAACCGAGAGTTGCATCATATACGGGTATTTCGTACATGCTTAATTATTAATGATTGGAGGTTCGTGTTGCTCTGTTGAGAACACCACTCAGTCGTCATGTCGCACCGATAATGAGTACAAGAAATACAAGGCTGGTCATGCATTAATTAATAATGTTGTAAATTCACAGGGTATATGGGATTGTTTCTACATGCTCCAACCTGGATGAATTTTTTGTATTAATTCACAGAATACTGGGATTGTTGCCACATGCTACATTCTAGGTGAATTAGTAAAGTGAAGAAGTATTCATCACTTATTAATGGCTTTATCTTTTGTAAGATGTCAACGCATAATTTTGGCTTTTACAATTTTAGCCTTAAATGAAAATCCACCATCAACAGATGCATGCTCTTGTGCTAGCTTTAGGTACGAAGATAATATTGGATCTATTGTTTGGTATTTGAGCTCTATTTGTCTAATGACCAATTGTGAGTCACTAGTCAAACCAACGTCTGATAGGCCCAGCTCTCGAGCTAGACGTATGCTGTGTATGACTGCTTCATATTCTGTGATGTTGTTAGTGTATTTCTTGAATTATAACCTGAATGCGTAGACGAGTCTGTCTCCGGTGGATTTTTTTTTATCACAATCCCTATTCCTGCTCCTTCTCCGTTGGAGGATCCATCTACGAATATTTCCCACCTTCATGATATTTGCGGTTACAAGAGATCTCCTTGGTCTGACTTTTCTTCCTCCATTCCTGGGATGCCGTCTATCTCTGCTTTATCATTCATAGGTAGGTCCGTTAAGAAGTCTGTTAAGATCTGTGACTTCTCTGGTTTCCTGGTTTCGAAGATTATGTGAAACTGCTTGATCATGGCATTTTATTTTGCCACTCTTCCAATTTTCTCCGTGCTGTTGAGAATTTGACCTATCTGAGCCTTTGTATAGACTCGGATAGTGTGTGCATCGAAATATATTCTTAGATTTTGTGTTGCCACTACTAAGGCATATATGAGTTGCTCCACTTTGGTGTAATTATGCTATGCTGGACTGAGTGTCTTGCTGATGTAGTACACGGGATGTTCTCCCTGCCCTTGGTCTCGTACCAATACTGCACTCATAACGTAGCTTGTTGCTGCTATATATAAGGTGAGTATCTCACTTGGATCCGGATTCTGTAGAATAGGTACGGATGTCAAGTATTTTTTGATCTTGTGAAAGGCTTGTTCGCACTCCGCGGTCCATATGAACCTATTTACTTTCCTTAGCATATCAAAAAATGCTTTGCATTTATCTGACGATCTTGCTATGAATCTTCCCATGGAGGATAGAATTCCATTGAGCTTTTGTACTCCCTTCAGAGTTTTTGGAGATGGCATCTTCATTATAGCTCTGACCCTTTCAGGATCTACTTCAATTCCTCGCTGAGTTACTAGATATCCCAGGAATTTTCCTTAGGTAACTCCGAACGTGTATTTCTCCGGGTTCACCTTCATGTGGAAGCTCCTTATGACTTCGAATATCTCCCTTAGGTGTGAGAGATGGTCTTTTGCTTCTTTGATTTTGACAAGCATGTCGTCTACGTAAACTTCCAGTATTTTTCCTATCCAGGGTTTGAAGATTTTGTCTACTAATCTCTGGTATGTTTCCCCCGCGTTCTTTAGTCCAAAAGGCATCCTTGTATAGAAATACAGGCCTCGTGGGGTAAAGAACGCAGTATGCTCCTGGTCTTCTTCTGCAAGGGATATCTGGTTGTAGCCTGAGTATACATCCATGAAGGATAGTCTTTGATGGTCTTCGGTTGTGTTGACCAGTTGGTCAATGTTTGGCAGCGGGTAGCTATCTTTGGGGCACGCTTTGTTGAGGTTGCTAAATTCGATGCAGATGCGTACGCCTCCGTTTTTATTTGGAACAATTACCATGTTGGATATCCATGTGGGATATTTTACCTCTCGTATGAATCCTGCTGTAAGTAGCTTTTGAAGCTCCTTTTCTACCCCTTCGTGGTATATGTCCGCCACTTTTCGCATGCGCTGTTTGAACGGAGGTATCTCTGGTTTGAGCCGAAGGTGGTGTGAGACCAAATTCGGGTTGATTCCTGGCATATCCTCCTTTGACCATACAAAGACGTCTGCATATTCTTGTAGCAATTTTTGTAGTTGCACCTCCTCTTCCTCTTCAAGTAAAGTTCCAATGTTTAGCATCTTTGGATCTTCCTTTGTACCGATGTTGATCTTCTTCGTTGGTTCAACCGGTGATCAGATTTGTTGTTGAGGTCGTTGAGGAGCGCTTTTCTGTAATTGTTATTTGGCGGAGATGTCCGCGATTGGAGTGGTGGGGGTACCTTCTTCTGGTGTTGAGACGGATTTGGGTACTGGTGAGGCTTCGTCGTGTACTTTGTTGTTGCTTTCCTTGCGTCTCTTTCTTTCATGTTGCTGAGATGCAGTTCTCTCTTCGTTGAGTCTGATTTCTGCTAAGTTGTACAGCCTTGCGTCCTGCTGGTCTCCTTTGATTTCCATTTCACCCATAGGTATAGGAAAACATAGGTATTGGTGGTATGTCAAAGTTGTTCCCAGTAATATATGGACCCATAGTCTTCCCATGATGACATTGTAAGGTGAAGGTGCCTATACCATACAGAATCGTATGTTGGTTACTAAGGGTCCCGTGTGTACCTGCAAAATAATTTTTCCTTTTGGTCTAGAGACCACTCCGTTAAAACCGCATATTGTGCAAGTGGAAGAATCCATCTTCTCTGCTGTCAGACCCATGCGTAGGTAGGGTTCGTAAAATAGCACATTTAACGAACTTCCCCCATCCACGAGGACCTTCGTAACATTCCATCCATGTATTGGTAGAGTGATGACCAGTGGGTCATTATGCATTCCAACCTCTTGGTTGACGTCCCTTGTTGAGAATGCTAATGGCGTGGCCATCCATTCCTCCCAAGTGCTGGTAGGTGGTCCACTTAGCTTGAATACCTCCTGTGATTCAATCTTTTTTCTGTTTCGAGCTAACTCAAGTATGTCTTCGAGCGTTTCTTCTTTGCTTTCGCTGGAGAAGGTAATCATGTTTATGTATTTTCCATCTTGCGGTAGCTCCACCCTTTTCTTTGGGGTCTCCTCCGTCTCCGCTGGATTTAGTTGAATGTACTCCATGAACTTGCCTTCGTCGATGAATCTTTGGATTACACTTCTTAAGTGGTAAAATGTATCCGTGGTATGTCCGAAGTACTGGTGGTATGCACATTATTCCTTAGCCTGCTTCATTTTGTCTGGTTGCTTTCCCCTTGTATTAGGGTAGGGAAAGCCTGGCTTTGCTCCCTCCTTGCTTAGGATGTGAGAGAAAGTTGTATTGAGCTTTGTGTAGACTTTGTCAGTAAATTATTCTCTTCCTTTGCCTTTTTTTCCATCTCCATATTTTGATCGTTTATCTTGATACTTGGTTCTGCCCCCGGCTTCATTATATCGCTTAGGTATCTCCGGAATTGGTCCCAAAGAGTTGGTTCGCTGTGGAGTTGTTGTTGCCTTTGCTTGTGCCCTGGATTTGTCCTTATAGATCTCCCCGAGTCTGATGTAACGATCTTGAACGACCCTGAGCTCTCCTTCGGAATCGAGATCTCTGTTGTGGAGTTCCAGGAAGATGGCTGAGGTTCTATCAAGTCCGTACTTATAGCAGTTGATGCTAATTTCGAGATTGAATTTCCCAATTCCTTGGCATGTCTTTTTCCACCTATCTGTGTAATGCATCAATATTTCTCGGGGTCCGATAGCTAAAGCAAATAGCCTATCTAACCCTGCCTTTGTTTCTTTTTTGTACATGTACGTCTCCAAAAAGGCCGTAGATAATTGCTCAAAGGAGTCAATTGAGTTTTCCGGTAGATTCTCATACCATACTAGTGCTGATCGCGTTAAGATGGACGGAAAGTACCTATATAGTACTACCCCATCTCTTTACCAATGGGCAAGGACATGAGTGTAATACCGTAGGTGGGCTGCGGGATCTGAGGTACCATTGTAAGCATGGAACGTAAGTACCGGGCATTTCGGAGGGATGAGGTCCCCCAAAATGCGAAAAGACAGTGGTGACATGGTTGCCTCTTGTAACGCTTCTTCCATCCATGCACCTGCGTGACCAGTTTTTAAGCCTTGTATCTCCCTTCGTATCTTCTCCATTTGCTCCATAACCAAGTTCACATTTTGAGAATCTTTGGAAAATTCCTTGTCGTAGTAGGATTGTGAGGGTTTGTATTTTGAGTCCACTTCATCCTGATCGTGGTGCACTTTTCCAGTTTTTTTATGGTGGCTGGTCTTTGGTGGGTTGAGATCCAACCTTCGTCTTATTGAGATAGCTCCGTTGCCATGCCGCTTTTATGGAGGGAGAGCTTGGGAACCTTCGATCTGTGTGTCTAGCATACCTTTGAGGTTTTGGTTCTGCTGAGCCATCTCATGTAATGCATCTTCGTTTTCCTTGTTTCGAAGTATCAAAGCTGATACTTGTGCCGCCATTTGGTCTTCATTGTGAGCTCCACCTCCTTGAGGAGTGTTGTCGGCTGGATATTCAGAGTTTTGTATATCTTCATCTATTATTGGTGCATCCGGATCTATCTGAATTGGTATAAGGTTTCCCAACCATCGTCCCGTATGAGATAAGGTTCTGGGTAACCCTGCGGCAGCCGCAGGTGGCCTTGTATTGGTAGGATGCTCCGGTAATAGCATGTCGTAGATCGGTTGAGCTCCCGATGTCTGCCCCATCCCCTCAGTAGGAATAAGTATTTTGGTAGACATTGTTATTTTTGCTATCTCGCTTTGTCCATCCTCTGCTTCGTTTCTTTGGTTTGCTTGAGACAACTTTTGGGATCTCCCTCTTGTGAGTGCTGGTCGTGAGCTTGTTGGCACATCATTTGGTTTATGCATGCCTCCAACTTCTGATATCCTATAGTCACAAAAAGGTAAAGAAATCTGCTACTCGGGTACCTTTGTCCAAATAGTAGCAATTAATGCTCTGACAGAGAAGATGGCTAAGCATCTTTTTCAGAAAAAGGACCGGAATACTGTCTTTGACAGACATGTATTAAATATTTATGACACCCTTTGAGAAAACAACCTAAAAACGTTGAAAACCGGAAAAGGTGGGTGTCAGATCTCGGTAAAAACGAGGTTATTAAATGCGTTAGAAGATCTTTCTTCCTTAAAATCTCACTGAGAATCCTTTGTCAGTCAAAGGTTCCCAGATCTAGTTAAAAAAAAAAGGTTGTTTTAGTATAAAACAAAGATTTTGGCGTTTTGTGTTTACGCTGTTTGTAAAAAACTTTGTAGAACTGTAACAAGGTGTGTATTTAGAGGCTATGAACTCAAAAACATACACAAATAACGAATGAACGAACCACTAGAGAGTGAGATTCAATCATCATTACATAGATCCCTTCGTGTCCGAAGATGCATAAATTAAAAGTAAAAATGTGTCTAGACTCAACATCGTGAGAAAGAACACGGTGGGTGCCAAAATGTGACTACTCTTTTTCCTGTAGCCTACATGATGTATTCAGTTCGGAGGATCAGATGCTAAGTAGTATCGATACCTCTGTTGAACTGACGATTCTAAGTAATGAAAGATATGTAAAATCACAATAATAATGAAGAACATAAATATAATGTAAAAGCTTCTAAGTTATCATGAGACACAAGAGATTACGTGGTTCGACATTTTTTCTACGTCCACGGGTTAATGAGTGATTGTTTTGTATTAAGTTGTAGTGGTTACAAGGATCTTAAATGCTTCCCAAAGTAATAGAGAGAACTCAAGTTGAAGTAAACACTTAAGTTATGAACATTAAAGAGGTATAATCTTAAGACTAGATCTTATCATTCTAGGTATTGAATTGAATGCCTCTATTGGTGAGGCTTGGTATTTATAGTCTCTTCTACTTTTGGTATATCTTTCCTGTCTCTGGGTCTATCGTCTGTTGATATACCTTTGGTGACGGTGGTACCTTCGTCTACCGCATACCTTTTCTAGTAGTATTCTGCCATCTCAGCTGACCCACGTTCCTTTGGGAACTACCCAACCTTTGTGTAGGTTGTACCTTCGTTCTCCGCCAGCTTCTTCCAATCGGGTTCTGCCACGCTTCCTCTCTCCACGTGCCTTGATTCATGCGTGTAGATAAGATTTTTGTGTATTTAATGATGATTATATGCGTCATCTACCTCTGTCCCCTCGCCAGCTGCCTCCTAGTAGGCTATGCTCGTACTCTTCTTATCTCTACCGTCGAGGTCTTCTTTCTTGGGGCGAGATAAAGTAGATCTGCAGAGGTATCCTTTGCTCCTTATACTTCTTTGTTCAGCAAAGTTTACATAGTTATATTTATGTGCGGCCACTAAGATCATGACACGTGCTCCACTGAATATTGGTATTCACAACTAATATTGACAAACATGCTTGAGATAGCAACGGATGCGAGTTTGACCGAGAAATGCTCTAACACCATCATTCAACAAGTGCTAGTCAATTTGACCAAAGTTTAGGTGTTGTACCTATCATACATCTCAAGTATTATTCCAAGCATGCATTGGTTCTCTTAGTATGACCATCTATTTGTGGGTGGTAGGCAGTGTTGAGCTTCAATGTGGTACCCAAGGATTTGAACAATTCTTGCCAGAAGGTGCTGATGAACATTTTGTCTATGTAGAAAACTATTGAATATGGAAGACCATGAAGCTTGAAAATGTGATGTAAAAATTCCTAAGCTACAGAAATAGCTGAGAATGGGTGGCCAAGGGGAATGAAGTGACTATATTTGGTTAACCTGTCCACAACTACTAGAATGACAGATTTCTCATTGAAGAGTGGTAGACCTTCAATAAAATCCATAGAAATATGTTACCAAGCAGTGTCTGGGATGGGTAGGGGTTGTAGAGGGCCAGCTGGAGCCACATTGTCATACTTATTGCATTTTCATATATCATAGACAACTACAAATTACATAATATCTTGTTTCATCTTAGGCCAGTAAAAGTATGCTTTGGCTCTGTTATAAGTACCATGCATGCCAGAGTGTCCACCCACTGTTGAGCTGTGCACTGAATGGATAATATAGTGTCTGATATTGTTAGCTGATCCAATGTAAATCCTGTACTTGTACCTGATGACAACATCCTGCAATGTATAAGACTTGTGAGTAGGTGTAATGAGCAGATATGGCTTGATTTGTTGAACTGTAGAGTCTTATGCATAACTAATCAGAACATCATGAACCCATTGAGGTTGAATTATTGAAATAGCAAGACAAGTAGCATCAGTATGGGGTATCCTGGACAATGCATCAACATTTCTTATAGTCCAATCCAAGAAGATTCATCAGCCATTTTTGTTAAAGTACTGAAGTAATCTTATGCTCCATGAAAAATTTCAAACTTTTATGGTCAATATGAATAATGAATCTCGTATGAGATAAATAGTGTCTCCATTTTTTCACTGCCATCACAATGGCTAGCAATTTCTTTTAATAAGTAGACAAATCCAAAGCTTTAGGGCCAAGGGGTTTGCTAAAAAAAGAAATTGGTCTGTTGGTATGTTGGTCTGCTGGTCTACATTAACACATCACCCACTCCTATGGAACAAGCATCAGTCTCAAGAATAAATGGTAAGGAGAAATTTGGTAATGCTAGTACGGGAGTAGTAGTCATAACTTGTTTGAGTGTCTTGATGGCTTCCAAAGCAGCATGAGACCAACTGAAGCAATCCTTTTTGAGCATGTATGTTAGAGGCTTGCTAATAGTTCCATATCCTTTAATGAATCTTCTATAGTATCCAGTGAAACCCAAAAAACCTCTTAATTGCTTCAAATTTGAGGGTTGAGGCCAGTTTTGCATAACAACAATTTTCTCAGGATTAGCAGCAACACCTTCAACAGTAATCGAATGCCCAAGATATTCCAATTATGGTTGAGAAAAACAATATTTGCTCATGTTGGCAAATAAAGAATGGTCTCTCAATACTTGTAAGGTCTGAATAACATGGATAATGTGGTCCTGAAGTGAAGGGCTATAGACAAGAATGTCATAAAAAAAACAAGAACAAACTTTCTAATAAAAGGGTGGAAAATTTTGTTCATTGGGGCTTGAAAGGTAGTAGGTGCATTGGTAAGGCCAAAAGGCATAACTTTAAATTCAAAGTGGCCATGATGAGTTTTAAAAGCAGTTTTGTAGATGTCAGAAAGATGCATTCTAATCTGATGATACCGTGATCTTAAGTCTAACTTTGTGAAGATAACAAAACCATTTAACTCATCTAATAATTCTTCAATAAGTGGAATAGGAATTTTTTCTTTAATAGTTAGCTCATTCAGTTTCTTATAATCTACACAAAACCTTCATGATCCTTTTTTTTTTAACTAACAAAATTGTAGTTGCAGAATAACCTACAACTACACCCTCAATAGAATTAGTAAAAACTCAAGAAGTTCTTGATGGTGAATGATAAATTTTTTATTAATTCTCATAGTTGATTACATAGAATTATCAAAATGGAACTAGAATAGTTATAACTTTTTCTATTCTCTTTTCTAAGATAATTTCTTACACTCATTAAAAGAACCTCTCGAATTTTACATTTGAACTCCTATTTATAGTAAAACTTATACAGCTGTATATGAATTGCGAAGTATCGCAATTCATCCTCGCAAAATTATTTCATCCTCGCAAAACATCATATTTCCTCGCACTACTTCTATCATCGTATCATTTTATAACTCTTTCCTCCTTTATTTATTACAATACTCTTGAACTATTATCTTGCGATATTCAGTACCTACATCTTGCCTCTTCTCATGTCAATTCTATGAAGAAGAAATGTCATGAGAATCTCTATTCTCGTAAATTTAGTGTAGTTATTACCACCCATCAAGTTCGCAACACGTCTTTTTACTTTTCCCTTACCTTTTTGACATGTTTCTTCGTAACCGTTCTTTTCAACCATTCACGCTTACTCGTATTAATGAGTTTCTATCTTCATCAAACTCTCTCTATTTATAAATATTATCCTTTGTTTTTGCTTTTTATTCTCTTATCTTATTCATCTTCTTCACCATCGCGCCTTTGCAATCTCTTTTATCTTTTTTCCTTTCTATTTTCCATCTTATATTCAATGGCACCAAAGAAGAAAACTATTGAACAGATTAATGCGGAACTTGTTGATAGGGACCTCATTCTCTCTGAGATTGAAGGTTATGATAATAAATCTTCTCTCTGTGTGAAGCTCTTTACCAACTATGTTTGGGATGATTAGAAAATTTTAATCTCATGAGGTCAAATCCTCGCAGGTTTTCCTCTTCCTCTTTATGATGTTAACTTTCCTCTATTCTATGAAATTATTTCCCACCCCAATTTTTCTTGTGCCATTTACCAATTGACTGGTGATTGTATTCGCCTCTTAGTTGAATTCGAAAATCGTGCCGCTTTTGGGAAATCTTTGTATTCAGTTGATCTTAGGAAACCTGGATTTGAAAACATGGAAATTGTTGTCTGCGAATTATATCTGATTGAGGGTTTCTTCAAAAATTACACACTAATTTCTGTGAGGAAAGAAGATAATCGTTGGGGTGTTCGTCTTCATCATAAAGCTAATATCACAGCAGATGATCTTCTCATGCACGATATTGATTATGCTTCAGGAAATAATAAGACACCTCGTCGTTCTAATGATGAAGATTGGTATAAATACCCTTTAATATTATCGGGTTCTTATATTTCTTGGATAGTATAACTTCCTGCGAACCTTCGTAACCGCCATTATCAACCTTGGGTTTTTAGAAATGTATGTACTTTCATCTCCTTATCTTTTTGTTACCCTTTAATTTCAAATGAGGTAAGAAACACTCTTGTATTTTTCTAAACAATATATTGCTGCGAGTGAAAATAAGAGTTCTACTTCTTCTAAAAGGTTTACTTCGAGACAACAAACTCTTCGTTATGCGAAGGTTACCCAAGCTTATGGTAGTCAAGACGATGCTCTTCGCAAAGGGAAAAGGAAACTTCAAGATGTTGTTTACGAGAGGAGGAAAAAGAAGAAACTCTCATCCAAGACTCATTCCAATGTAATCTCTTCTAATGAGAATATTGAGGAAGATCTTGGTGATGAAGATGATAAATTTCCTGAGAAGGACTTTAGTTCTAATTCTGATACCCTTTCTGACGAAGGAGAGGATGATAATGATGTTGATGAAGGTGAAAATGAAGATTTCAGTATCCCAAAAACTTTTGCCTCAGCAATGGTTAGCATATCTGAGGCTTTCCTCCATTCTTCTCGTGGATTAGGAAATTATCCTACATCGAAAGCTCGCAAACTTATTGCGAAGGCTTGTAAAGTTCCTACTGTAATTGATAATAACTCCCTCAAAGGCATTTCAAGATTCGTCTCTCCTGCTTCATTATATGCTTTAGGTAGCATGGTAAGTTTCTTCTCTATTCCTTGTTTATTTCCCTTATTTTGATGATTTCTAACCCCTTTTTTCTAGTTTAGGTTGGAAGAGTTAGTTGTGCAAATTTGCTTCGATTGGGAAAGACGTCATTCTATTCTTTGAAAAGAAAACTTTGAATTGTTGTAAGAAGTTAGAGGTTGAAAATTCAAATCTCCGTCAGAAAGTAGAGGATTTAAGTATTGATAACGCAGAATTAATATCCCGTCACGAAGATAATTCACAATCTGCGAGCATCGCAATTGATAATTCTTCTCTTCTTGAGGAGAATAATCAATTAAAGCTTGAAAATTCTTCTCTTCGTAATGATAAGAAGAAATTAGAAGGTAAATTCTTTGCGATGGTAATTATTTTGATTAATTTTCCTTCGTAATTTGCTAACCAATTCCTTTCCTTAATTTCTCTCCTTGCTGCAGAAAATTATGCGAAGATGAATAACGATCTGGAAACTATCCTTGCTAATCGTAATAAGAAAATTTCTGATTTGAGATCTCAGCTTCTAATTTCCCAGCATAACCATAGTTTATATGTCAAGCGTTTTTGAGCTAAGATGACTCGCAAGATTTGCGAAGATAATGAAATTCCTCTCAAGAAGTACCATACGCTCCTTTCTGAAGAAATTCCTGAAGATACTCCATATATGGAAATCTCTGATAGTGAAGTTGAAGATGATAGTGAAGTTGAAGAAGAAGATCATTTTGATGGGAATAGATCACCTAAAAAATAACTTCACTCTTTTTTGTATATCTGTTCTATAACTTCACTCTTTTTTGTATGTCTGTTCTGTTTCTTTTCAATACAACACTTTCTTCTTGATTGCACTTTTAATCAATCCAACAATTTCTTTTTCAAAGCTTAATTTGAATTAATCTTTCTTTGATTGATTGTTTCCCTTATTCGCATAACTTGATCATGTGGAGAGAAATAATATATCTTAAAGACTTAGCTTAGTATTCCCTTTCCCTTATTATTGCTCTTCAAATGATCAACTATCGCTGGAAGTATTAGAATATCCTTCTCAATGTATCTTACGAAGTTTCTTCTTATTGTGATTATGAATAAAAAATCCTCCCTTCGAAGTATAAGAAATATAAGCCTTTTGCCTTTTGCGGAATGTTGCGAAGTAAATAATAAATCTCCCCTTGAAGTATAGGAAGTATGAAGTATACGAAATATGAAATACCCTTAAGAAGTATAAGAAGTATAAAATATCTTTGAAGAAGTATTAGCAGCATTCAATTTATGAAGAATTTCCCAATATATGAAGAAGTATAAGAATTATTACTCATTGTATGAAGAAGTATAATAAGTACTTAACCTTCGCAAAATTAAATATCCATTGAAGAAGTATAATAAATATGATATATTCTTGAAGAAGTATAAATAGTATTGAATTTGTGGAGAAATATTCAATATATGGAGAAGTATAAGAAGTATTTAATTCTCGTAAAATTTTACGAATATGAACTTATCTGTATTTGATTGCTATCAAAATTGCATCTTTTGTTAAGTCTTCGTGAAAATTCTTCAATGATGTTATCTTCTTTGATAGGACTTCTTGTAAAAATTCTTCAATGGTATTGACGAAGTTGTCTTCTCTTCAAAACTTCATGATGTATATTCTTGTAAAATTTCTTCAATGATATCGACGAAGTTGTCTTCTTTTCAGATCTTCATAATGTATATTCTTGTATAATTTCTTCAATGGTTTTGATGTAATGAATTTCATTAATTTCTGTGGTCTTATCATGCCTTCCTAAGTAAAGGTCTTATTTTTCCACCTCTTTTGTAGTAAATTTTTGTATTTGCGATAATATGACAAGTCTGAACATTCTTGCGAACATACAACCTCGTGACATTATCGTCTTGCGATGAAATCGCAGGACGTTTTTACACTTTCATGTAATAACCCATTGATCTCATCTTAACTTCTTTGTTTCATTCTGTGAGTTCTTTTTGTATGTTTTCCTTCTCTCTCTCTTTTTTTTTTTTTTTTTTTTTAGAATGCTCGCAGAACTTCATTTGTTGCACAAATATGACAAGCCTTTATGTTTTCGCAAACAAGAAGCCTCGTGACATTTGCGTCTTATAGGACGTATCAGATCCCTAATGGAGGGTGCTGCCCTTTATCTTCCCCCTGGTTGCCCCTTCAAGGAAGCGTACATCGACCATACAAGGTTAGCTCTTCCCATCCGGTTCTGCCAACAACCAGCTTTTGATCGCAACCTCTTATCCTTTTTGCCTATAGGGCTTATAGTTACGAGGTTGCACCCTATGGGGTATCTTTGGGCCAAGTGCATCATTTGCCAAGACTTGTCAAAAATGGCAGATGTGGTTCAACCTCACCCGGAACTCTTGACTCAACCGTGTACCTCGGCGCCTTGATCGTTTTCTTCACTTCTTGGTAAAGATAGTATGCCTTAGTCGCCCAACCTAAATCCTCTTACACCACATTTTATATTGCGTAATGTCGCTAGATTAGGTGAGAATCCAAGGTGTCTAACCCGGATAGGTACCCCATTATTGGGTTGTACCGCTAAAATTTTACCATGTACTAAGGGACCTTGGTGGTGTTCCGGTTACCCTTAGCCACGTTTATAGGTACCCCCTTAAATGACGTACTTTAGGACTTTGCCTCTTACGAAATATAGCTTCGCGAACTAGGGTGTACGCCACAAAGGTTTGCTGTGTATAAAATTTTCTGCGGCTCTCTTTCTTTTTTGGAGGCTGATCACAGATTGCGGTCTTTTATTCGCAAATTAATGAAAGTTTAATCGCAATATAAATTTTGAAACTCGTAACTTTTCCCAATTTCCTGCGAGCAAACAATATTCGTAAAATTTATCACGAAAATAAAAAAATTTGTTTTGCAACATACCTCATTTCCACGAGCAAACATACTGATTACCTTCTTGTTTTATTATTTTCCTTCTTCTTTCTTCACAAATCACAACTCCTTATTATCATCGTAAATTTCTTGTATGATTATCATCGTAATTTTATTCTCTTTTGCCTTAATCCTCCGCCATTAAATTTTCACTTCTTTTCACAGCCTTTGCTCTTTTTCTCCAATTTTCCTTCTCAGTAGTTTTTCCTTCGCAAACTTCTACTTCTGTATCGTAACATTTCTTTCCCTCAGCCCAATCACCCTTGATAATTCCAATACCCTTCATATGAGGAAACTTTATGCACTGATGTAGAGTGGAAGCTACGCCTAGAATTCCATGAAGCCATGGTATTCCTATCAAAGCATTATATGGTGATTCGACATCAACAACGCAAAACAGAATTTCAGTTCGCATTCCACTTAATGGAATTCGCATGCTCACTTATCCTTTGGGCTTGTTAGCAGTTCCATTAAAACCATAAATTCTGTAAGTAGAAAGTATTAAATCTGCATCTTTTCCCCCCATAGTTTTGTAAGCAGAATAGAAGAGGATAGTGACAGAACTTCCCGTATCAATCAAAATCCTATTAAGACCAATTGATTCTTCCTCCATATCATCTTCGTTTTCTTCCATATTCATGTAGATTGCTAATCTTACTACCAATGTATTATCATGTGCTTCACAACCTTCTGGAATTTTAGTGGCTTCAAAAGAAATTTCACATTTCTGCCAATCTTCAAGTCATGAAATTTTTGCGATGTTCATTACTTCCTTTCCTTCACCATCCCTCGCATATACCCTGCTTAACACATTATCATGAAAATCCTCTATGGTTTTATATGAATGAACAATGGAATTACAGAAAACATTCCTTGCTTTTGATCCCACTTCTATATGTAGGGTTTCTTCTCCCTTTTCTTGTCTTTGTGTTCTCCTCGAGTTATGGCTGGAGCCTGTGGTAATTGTTGCGACTATGTCTGCTTAAGTAAAAATTGATTTAGTTTTCCTTGATCAATCATTCGCAAGATTATCCTCTTGATATTATGTCAATTATTTGTAGAATGTCCATTAAAATGATGATATGAACAAAATTCATGACTTCTTGGACCCATTGGTGGTTCCTTTCCCATGTTCCATGGAGTTGGTATATGCTCTACCGGGATAATTGCTTGCCATATCTTTTCTACACTTGTATTCAAAGGTGGAAACTTTATCTCTTCCCTTACCATTCTTTGACCTCCTTGACCGTTGTTATAATTTTGTCTCTGGTTCCCTTGTCCAAAATAATTTTGCCTTTGTCCCCCATAATTTTCTTGTTGTTGATCTAATCTTGGAATTTGGTTATTTCCTATTAGATTATAGAAATTCCTCTCTCTATCATACTCTTCTTGATCTCTACTACCCATTGCTACCATTTTTGGCTGGCTATCATTGATTTTCTTCTCTTCTGAAATTTGCGAAGAAGTTTGTGAGGATGTTTCATAAGTACCTGCTACTACATTGATTATTTTGGGAAGTAAATTTGCTCCTCCATCTTGATTGCTAGTGTTTTCTCTTTGGATATGACTCCATCTTTGTTTTGCTTTTCCTCTAGTGGAATGTATTCTTCTTGCAATTCTCGTAACTCGTCATCATTATGGAATTCTTTCTTGAATATTTGAACATATAATTGTTCAGTTGCGAACATCGCATTTATGAAGGACAGAATCAAGTATCTCTCATCCACGCGCCCTGCCATATCACTGCACATAGTCTTCCATCGTCTTACCAAATTCTTCAAACTTTCACCCACTCTTTGTTTTAAACCAAATACATCTTCAATACCAAGCCGTGAAGAGTGATTTGTGATATATGCTCCAAGGAAAGTTGCTTGCAAATGACTGAATGACGTAATAGTGTTCTTAGGGAGTCCTTCGAACCACTTTAAAGCTTCCCCTGTTAAACTCGATGCGAAGTACTTGCATAACACATCATCATGATTTTCCCATTGTAACATGCATCTTATGTATGCTTTAATGTGCTGAATAGCACATGAAGTCCCATCAAAGATACTGGTAAGTGTGGGCAAATTTCATTTTGGTGGAATTCCTCCCAATTGTACTTCTCTAGCAAATGGAGTCCTCGCAGCTTCTTCTATTTCTTCATCTAATTGCCTTCTATCTCCTCCTCTTCTATTGTTTATCATCCCTCTCATTTCTGCTAATTCTCGAAATATCCGTGCATTTGCCTCAGAATTCTCATCCATTGGTCTTTTTAATGCAGCTTCTCTTCTTCTACGTTCTTGCGCTTCCTCCTTTGCGATCCTTCGCATTCTATCATATTCTTCATTAATGTTTTCATTTGCATAATTTTGCAAATATCTTCTTTCTAAATTATCATAATTGTTCAGTCGCAGAGTATCTTGGAATTCTTGTTCTTCCCTTTCTATTCTTCTCATGCGAATATCAGGAATTTCTTCTTCTTCATTTCTCCTCCTTCTATGATTTATTTCTTCTTGATTTGCTTGTACTCTGATTTGAGAGTTTGGTTCATTCCTCTCCACTTCTATTTGTTGATTTACAATTTTTCTCTTAATTCTTTCATACTCAACATTTTGTTTGTTACGAGTCTCTTCATATCTTCTTACTCCATTCTCGTGATTGTTTTGATGTACTGCTTGTTGTCTCTCAGTTTCTTCCATAAGTTGTTGTTCTTCCTCTCGATTCTGATTGTTTTCTCTAGGATTTGGCCTTGTTCGTAAATTCTCCATGTTTTGTTCGTGGTTTGGTATTAAAATGAAACGATTCTCTTGATTTCTTTCACCTTGATTCTGCGCTTGTTCTTGCATATTATTTTCATTATTGATTATCGGTGAATTTTGTCCTTCTCTTTATGTTCTAACATTTGATCTTGCAACACTTTGAGATTTCCTTCTTTGTAGCATCTCATTTTCCATCCTCAATTCTTGATTTTGTCTTGTTAAATTGGCACGTTCTTCAGCTTCGATCATTCGTTCTTCTTGGATTCCTTGTCTCAATGTTTCTAACATATCCCTTTCTCTTTCAAGAATTATTCCTCCCATAAACCTCCCATTTTCTCTGATTTGTGGTTCTCTATCTTCTTCTTCTGGTGTATCAGTTCTCCAAGTGTGTATACTCGCTCGATCATGATCTATTATTTGTTGAGCTTGATTTCTTCGATTACTCCTTCTCCTACTAGGTTCTCCTGTTATATTTGTTTCTCCTCCTGTGAGTCTTACATTTATTCTTACTTCAGTTAATGGTTCTGATGTGTTTCTTCTTCTTGTCATTTTTCTGGTACAGGAATTCTTCAAATCCTTGTTTCTAGCGCCAATTATGTAGTTGCAGAATAACCTACAACTACACCCTCAATAGAATTAGTAAAAACTCAAGAAGTTCTTGATGGTGAATGATAACTTTCTTATTAATTCTCTTAGTTGATTACATAGAATTATCAAAATGGAACTAGAATAGTTACAACTTTTTCTATTCTCTTTCCTAAGATAATTTCTTACACTCATTAAAAGAACCTCTCGAATTTTACATTTGAACTCCTATTTATAGTAAAACTTATATAGTTGTATATGAATTGCGATACTTCGCAATTCATCCTCGCAAAACATCATATTTCCTCGCACTACTTATATCATCGTATCATTTTATAACTCTTTCCTCCTTTATTTATTACAATACTCTTGAACTATTATCTTGCGATATTCAGTACCTACAAAAATAGGTGCTGCAAAAGGGCTATCGCTATCTTGTATAATACATGCTTCTAGCATATCCTAAACCATTTTTTCAACCACAACTTTTTGCACATAAGGACATATGTATGGTAGTTGTGCATATGGAGTAACATTAGCTTTTAAAGGAATTCTATGATCTAGCTCTCTGGAAGGAGGAAGTGAAGTTAGCTCAGCAAACACATTAGAAAAGTTATCCAACACAGAAACAATGGCAGGAGGAACCTCTGAAGTAGGAATAGAAGATACTGATAAAAACTGACCAATGCTAGCAATAGCTTTGGTTTTGAGAAACTTCAAGAAGGAGTCACCAGTTATCATACTGTAAGAAGGAGTTGAAGTACTACCATGTAAGGTGATTTTCTGACCTTTATGTAAGAAGGATATTTTCAGTTCAACTAAATTAAACATCATATCACCAAGTTGTTTTAACCAGTTCACCCCCAATACCATATCACAACCACCAAGTGGGAGGACTCTTAGATCACCAGAGAACTGATAGCCTTGTATAGACCAGTTGAGCTCAGAAGATACACCTTTGCTAATTGTTGTATCTCCATTAGAAATAGTAAACATCATGTGACCAGTTGGTGCTACATGAATATGTAATTGTTCTTCCAAAACAACATCTACAAAACTATGAGTACTACCAGTATCAATAAGGACCAAAATCTTGCGCTTATTAAGTTTTCATGGTACTCTAATTGTATGTTGTGTAATAAAACCTGTTGAGGCATGGAGAGAAATCTCCATTTTTGTGTCACCATAAGTTGTTGGAGAAACTACTTCTTCTTCTGAATCTTCTACGGACATTGATGATTGTTCTTCATCGGATGCCACCAGCATAAACAATTGTTGAGTCTTGCAGAAATGTCCTGGCCTGTAGAATTCATCACAATTGTAACATAGACCCTGGTCTCGACATAATTTCATTTGAGCTGGAGTGAGTTTTTTAATAGGAGGGATAGTGGGTGTTGTTTTGTAAGAGTAGGTGGCATAATAACAAATGGTTTAGAAGGGGAGAAGGATGGTTTAGGTGGAGCAGTGAGAGATGGCAAAGCAGGTTTGTATTGAGATGCAGACAAGGTAAAAGAACTTGTAGAAGGTTGGAAGGAGCGAGTGTATGGTTTATATGGATTAACCCGTAAGTCTACTGAGGCTTGTTGAATACGAGATAGATAAAAAGCATCAGTATCATATTTGGGTTGGAACATTTTAACTGGGTTACGAATTTATTCCTCCAAACCATTGATGAGAGTCGTTTACTCAACAAAATAATAAGATGTTTCCCACTAATTAACAAGTAATAAAGCGGTAGTAAGGATCGCTCTCACGAGGATTAATGCAATTGATATGTTATCTAAGTTAGCGAGAATACAAAAAAATACAAAAAAAAAAAAAGAATAATAAGAGAAAGAGGATGATAATTAAGAAATCCTTCGCCGTTACTAACCGTTAACTCAACATTATACCCGTTTATCTCTTGTTAGAATCAATTGTCACCAACCATAGAATAGAAGGTACGCTTAGATATACCCAAAATTCCTGTTGTCACTGGATACGGAAGCGCTCGACTACCAGATTCTATCTAATTGATCCGCCCTTACAAGGTGTAACACAATCGAATGCTTTGGGGTTTGTGAATTTAGGTTTGATCCCAGCAGTTAAACTCGGTACGCTTGGTCCACTTACTGGTGTTATCTTTACTCGCAATTGCTCCATAGAATCCCTCCGCAAGGTCTCGCGATTTCTACTTGTGTAGAAAATAAACGACTGTAGTAGCAGGAAATCCTACACTACACCCCTCACAAGAATTCATAATCATCAACACATATTTTGAAGATTAAGAACAACACTTTTATTAATTGATTCACAGAAATGTTACAAGTAATGGAAGAAAACAAGAATACAATCACTCTTTTCACTTTCTCTCTCCTAAATGACTTGCTTAACACTCGAAAAAGATCCCTCCCCCTCAAGTTTATTCGTCCCCTATATATAGGGTATTACATAGTGAATGACAGCTCATATACATCTAAGCTATCCTTTAATTTTGGTTCTTACTTGTGATATCCTCGTAAGAGTGTAAGTGTTAAATTTCGAAAATACTTAAAACTTCGCAGCATCTTCACGCTTTCTTCACGTTTATGTCATCGTCATCTGTTATATCATTTTCTTAACCAATCTGCGACACTCGCAAAATGTTGTTGATGAGGACTTCGCAAGTATGTCCCTACTGCGATATTATGATCCTACATCTTGCCTCTTCTCATGTATTTTATGTGAAGTAGAGAATGTCATGAGAAATTACTTTTCAAAATGCCGCAGCAGTTTATCTTTCCAAATTCTTCTCCCGACAGGATTCCATGAATCACGCTTGATTATCTACACGTGTTGAATATTCCTTCTACCACCGACACTTTCTGATTTTAACCGGTCACCTTCTTTTCCCTATTTAAGATAGGTTTAGTGGAAAAATAATCTTCTTCTTTCACTTTCTCTTCATCTTCTTCATCTTCATATTCTCTGATCTGCAAATCTTCATCGTCTGTGACTTTATTATTTTTTTATCGAATTCATCTTCCTGCTACTGTTCTTTCCTGCCTTCATGGATTCTCCAAGGTTAGTTTTCCCTTCTTCTTATTTCGATTTCGATTTTGCTGAAACTAATTTTATTTTACTGGAATCATCTTATTTTTTCTTTGTGTAATTCCCATAATATCTTTTGTTTCAGCAAAGGTACTTCTGGTATCAAAATTATAGTCCAAAACCCTAATAATTCCATGAATTCACAATCCAATACAGTTGCGAGAAAGAGAAAATCTGCGAATGACAAGGTAATAAGAAACATCACTATTTTTAATAACAATATTGTTGCCTCTGTTTCTTATCTGGGTTGTGATTCGCAGGATGGTAGAGATGCCAATAATCCTTCTAAAAAATCTCGTCAGCCAAAAAGTCATCCAAAAGTTGTTGATACCGCTGTTTCTTTTCCTGAAATGGAATCCTTAATTCTTCTTCCTTCGCAAAAAGAATCTCTTCCACCTGTCCGCGAGATTATCGCAACAGATTCTACCGTTTTAACTTCTGCTGCGAATGAGAATCCTTCTTATTTTGTAACCAATTCTTCCCAGATTGATTCTATTCATAGCCCAACTGTTAATCTGCCTAAAACTTCTTCTTCCAATGATACCTCTTTAGCAAAGAATAATAATCAACTTTCTATTGTATCTACTATTTTATCTGAATCTCTCCATTTCTCCCAAGAAGTTGTGAATGGGATAGATACTGCCTTTAAAGCTTTAGCTGATATCTTAGATGATGTTAGAAGATCTTCTGCTGACCCTATCAAATTTGGGACCTACGAGATTTTGGGTAGATATTTTGGTTCTGGTAAGATGGCTTCGCAAGTATCTTCGGAGAAAGAAACTGAAGCCTTAAAAGGATCTCTCCAAGCCAAAACTTCAGAATGTGATGCTCTCCGTCTCGAAAACCAAAAGATGCAGAACATTTCGTTGGATTGCGAACTTCTTCGCAAAAAGAATAATGAATTAAAAGGTACAATCTTCTTTTTCTTCTTTGTTGATTTATCTTATAGACAATTTCGTTTGTTCCCTCTTTAATTCTTTTGAAATCTTTTGTTCACACAGTAAGCCTTAAACCATAAACGATTCTTGGAGAGATTTCAATTTGAATCTGTCACTGAAGAATCCCGCGCTGATAGAGATACTTGGATGGATCAATATAATCAATTAGATAACCTTCATACATATTCCATTGATCAAATAGATAATCTTACCCAAAAAAATGCTCAATTAGTGCAAGAACAAAACGTATTAAGTAGTGAGATATCTCGCCTCTCTTATTCTCTAACCAAATCTAATTTGGCGATGGACACTTTATCAGATGAAAACAAAACCTTATCTCAAGAGAAACGGGATTTTTAAGTAAGACGGCGATCTCCTCGCAGCAATTAATTGTTCTTCAAAAAGTGTGTGATAACCAAGAACAATCTCTACATTCGCTGAAAAATGAACTTAAAGAAGTAACTGAATCATCTATTGCTGAGAAAAATACGCGTATGCAAGGTAGAATAGATTTAAGTGTAAAGGAAAGCTAGCTCCAAGAAGAATACTCCAAATTAGAAGAATCCTACTCCTCTCTTGCGAAAGAAAACACTTTCCTCCTCTCTAAGAAAAAGAACCTAAGGTATCGCCTGAAGGTTTTAGTCGGAGATAAATTTGATGATGCAATGAACCAGTGGGAGAATAATTTCTTGGCCTTAATTCAAAATCTAATTTCGCAAAAGGAAGGTAGTCATTTGGACTGCCTCAACCATTTTTCCTTGCTTAATTTTGCTTGTGATATTATTCTGCGAATTCTTCATCTTCACTAAATTTTTTGTATTCTTTGACTTCGCAGAATCTGAAAGAAAACTTCAATCTTCCGTCTCTACTTTGGATTCTAAACTTGCTAAGGTTCGTAAAGAGAATGCATTGCTCACTGCTCATCTTGCCTGTTCTCGCGATCGAGCAGAAAGAGAATATTACTACCTTCCCTATTTCAAGGACACGGAGATTAGAAACCGTGATAGAGCTTTTCTTCGCCAAGTCTATCTTAGAGCTCAAACTCTTGTGAATGATATTCTACTGTCCAATTCTCTTCTTCCAACAATAGTTAAACCTCTGGAAGTAGATGATGATGAAGTTCCTCGTCCTGCTGACAGTGATTTTGGCTATGAAAGTAGCGAAGAAGAAGAAGAAGAAGAAGAAGAAGGCCCTCTTAAAGAAGCAGCCGATGGAGATGAAATGACTGCTGGTAACCAGCCAAATGAGGAAGAAGCTAGAGTTAACCAGAATATGGAAACTACTGGCAAAGATGATAAAGTTGATGGAAACGATAAGGTTGGTGAAGAAGATAAAGCTGGTGAAGAAAATATTAAAATTTGAGTTCTAGTTTTATTTTCTTGAATTATTCTTTCTCCTCTTGCGAACAATGTTCTTTGGACCTTTTTTGGAATCAATTTTTCTTTTGATATTTTTAAGAACTTGCGAGAAAGATAATGACATCTTATTTATTAATTCTTATAATTGCCTCTCATTATCTTTCTTTTGAAATATGATCTGCATGAAAAATAATTAGTACTTTATAAAAAGAATTTATTTTAATATGTGTCCTTATTTTGCCTTCCTAAGTAAAGGTCTTATTTTGCCATCTTTTGTATTGCGACAAAATCGCAGGACGTTTCTACATTTTCATGCAGAAAACCATTGATCTTGCCTTAACTTTTTATTCATTTGTATTTTTTGTTGCGACAATATGACAGGCCTAAGTGTTCTTGCGAAATTAAAGCCCTGTGACATTGTCGTCTTGCGAAGAAATCGCAAGACGTCTTTACACTTGCATGTAATGACCCCTTGATCTCGTCTTATTTTCTCTTTTGTATTATTGCATCTTCAGGAATATTGCACAAATATAACGAATCTTAATACTCCCATGAGTAAAAAGTTTCATGATATTTGCGTCTTAAGACACTTATCAGCTCCCTAATGGAGGGTGCCGCCCTTATCTCCCCCCTAGTTGCCCTTTCAAGGAGACGTACATCGGCCATACAATACTAGCTCCTCCCATCCAGTCTTAACAACAACTAGTTGTGTTCGCATCCTCTTATCCCTTTTGCTTATATGGCTTATGGTTACGAGATTGCACCCTAAGTGGGGTTTTATTCGGGCCGAGTGCATCATAGCCAAGACTTACCAAGAATGACCAGGGTAGTTTCATATGCCCCAGGCACTCTTGGCTCAACCTTGTACCTCGGCGCCTTGGTCATACTCTGCACCCCTTAGGAGAGCTCTTATTACCTTAGTCGCCCAACTCAAGTCATATGCTCAAGTTGAGAATCCAAGGTGTCTCTCCTGGATAGGATTTCATTGACCCCAAATCTCCATGGCTCAGGTTTCAGCATAGGTGTAACCTTATCGCTGAGTCATGTTACATATACCCCATTCTATGACGTACTTTAGGTCTTACATTTTCCTCTTGCAAAATTTTATTCGCGAACTAGGGTGTACGCCATAAAGGTTCATCCCATTCTGGATCTTAAGGATCATTTCTTGCAAAATTTTCTCATATTTTCATTCTTTCTTTTGATATTTTTCAATCTCGCACCTTCTTTTTCATAAAAACTTTGTATTCATTCATTTCATTTTAATCATACATTATTTCGCAATTCATCTCTTCGCAAAGCCTCTTATGGGTAATATCTTTTTAGATATAATCTGTTACATGGTCTGCCAAGCCTCTGACCCACATCTCTTCCTTCAGGATCCATCAACTTATATGCCCGGTTCTAACTATCTCTTTAATGATATAAGGCCCATCCCAGTTTCTCGCTAACTTTCCACCATTCTCTCGTTGGTATCCTGGTGTTTCGCGCAGCACTAAATCACCTGGTTGAAATTCACGCTTTTTGACACGTTTATTGTACTCTCGGGCTAATCTTCTCTAATAATTCTCCATATGCAGTAATTCCTTTTCTCTCTTTTTTTCTAATTCATCAAGTTTGGTCAATTTCATTCATGCACTGAGGTTTTTCTCCCAAGCTTCTATTTTTGTTGTTGGAATAGCAACTTCTGTTTGTATCACAGATTCAACTCCATATGTCAAACAGAAAGGTGACATTCCAGTAGCTTCCTGCCTAGTTGTATTGTAATCCCATATGGCATTATGTACTTATTCACACCATGCCCTGTGATGTCCCTCTAATTTCTTATTTAATATATCTGTGATTGTCTTATTTGTTGCTTCTGCCTGCCCATTGGCCTACACATATAGAGGTGTTGATTTTCCATATTTTATCTTAAATGTATTAAGTAACATTTCTATGTTCTGTCCTTCAAATTGCTTTCCATTATCAGATATCGGCTGTGCAGGAATTCCAAATCTGCAAATTATATTTTCAAATATGAATGTAAAAATATCTTTGTCGTGAATATGCTGTATGGACTTTACTTCTCCCCACTTTGTGAAATAATCTGTAGCGACGATCAAATATCTTCTTTGTCCAGAACCGGGTACAAATGGTCACACAATATCCAATCCCCATTTTCCAAAAGGCCACACACTAGTTGAGGATGATAATGGTGCTCATGGTGCATGTATTCTTTTTCCATGTCACTGACAATATTCAGAACGTCTTGATAGTTGCTTCGCATCCTCATGCATGTACGGCCAATAGTAGCCTTGCATTTTTGTTATGTATGCCAAAGATCTTCCTCCACTGTGATTACCAGCGTCTCCACTGTGTAACATTTTTAATACCTTTTCTCCCTCTTCTCGTGTGAAACATCTAAGTGATGGTCCACTAAATTATTTTCGATAAAATATTCCATCTCTCAGTTCATAATTTATTGCACGGCTCTTTAATTTGTGTGCCTCCAATCTATTTCTTGGTGTTTCCCCTCTTGCTAAATATGCAAGAAGTTCTGTTCTCTAGTCTGTGATATTGTCTATTGGGTTTTCTTCTCCACCTTCTATTATCATTACATCCACCTATTCTTCTTCTTCTTTATTGATTGATTGAGATATGAGTGTCTGGATTTTTATGCATCTCGCAGTTGGATCTGTTATCATACTCGAAATGAAAGCATAAGCATCTTCGAGCTTATTATCTTTCCTTGATATATTCCTCCATTTTATTTTTGGGATCTTCCCTGACAATTCTTCAACAAGTTTTTTTTTATTTCTTCAAAGATGGTTCATTTGTTATGTATTCTCCTTTTATTTAGCGAATTACAAGTTGCGAATCACTGGTAATTCTTGCATTTTCTAATTTTATTTCTACTGTGAATTTTAAGGCATGTATCACAGCTTCATATTATGTTTCATTATTAGTGGATGCAAACTCCAATCTAAATGAAAAAGCCATCTTCATTCCCTCCGGCGAGATTAAGATAATTACAATTCCATTACCTTCTCCATTAGAGGATCCATCTACCAATATTTCCCATCTATTTGGTTCTGTTAACAAGTCCTTTGGATCTCCATGCTCTTCTTCTATATACATCATCTCCTCCACAACTTTATCATCTTCTAGAGGAAATTATGCTAAAAAGTCTGCGATAACTTGTGACTTTGGAGAAGATAATACTTCATATTTTACTTCAAAATGCCCTACTTGTGCATTACACCTCTCGAATCTGCCTGACCTCTTTGAGTGCTTCATTACCGATTTAATTGGTACTTTTGTTAATACTTTGACTTTGTGTGCTTTAAAATATATGCGAAGCTTAAATGTTGCATATACCAAAGCTAGAATTAGCTTTTCAATCTTTGAATAATTTCTTTCTGTGGCATTGAATGTTTTGATGATGTAATAAATTGTTTTTTCCACTCCTGCATCCATTCGCAGTAATACAATGCTTAATGCATGCGAAGTTGTCGCAAGGTAAATCAACAACTCTTCTCCTGGTTCTGCCTTTTGTAAAATAGATATGTAGTTGCAGGATTTCCTATACTACACCCTTGTCAAGAATCTATGAAAACTAAGTCATAATTGTGGATGAACAACAACACTTTTATTAATTCACTTTCAGGAAGATTTACAAGAAAGATCAAAACTCAGAAGTACAACTTTCTTTCTGGAGTTTCTCTCTCCTCCAAATTCTCTCAGCTCTCAAAAGTACATCATCATCTTCTGTATCTATCATGCCCTTTATATAGGGATTTACATAGTGGAAGACAACTAAGATTTCCCCTTAATTCGGATCTACTTTGCGATCTTATCGCGATCGTTACAATATTCCCTATCGTAAGAATGATGGCTATCGCAGGATCAACACATTCTTCTTTTACTTCTTCCATCGTCAGCTTCTATTAGTTATTCTGCAACGCTCGTGAAATGTTGTTGAAGAATTATCAGTAACGCTCGCAGAAATGTTTTTAATATCGCAGGAATAGTGTTGTAGCGATATTCTGGTACTACATCTTGCCTCTTCTCATGTCTTTTCTGCGAAGAAGAGAAGATCATGAGAACTAAGAATGCCATAATCGCTTATCTTTTTTGCTTTCCCATTCTAACACGTTTCTATGTACTTCGCCAGCTGTTTTCACGAGTTTCTTTCTTCCAATAAATTTTTGACACGTCTTCTGTAACTGCTACGATCTAACCACCCACGTCTTTTCTTTTCATTAATTACTTTCGTCTTCTTCGAGAAATTTCTTCTTCTATAAATACTCTTCTCCTTCTTATCTTTCTCTCTTTTACTTTCTTCTTCATTCTTCTTCTCTGCAACTTTACTGTTCTTCCGTAAATTGCGCATTCATTATTCTCATGATTTCTTTCTTCCTTTTCAACTTCTTCTTTCATTCCCATACTTGAAAATGGTTACTGCTGGTGCTAAAAATTTGAAGGCCTTCAATAGAATGCGCGAGAAACTCAGACTTAAAGGTTTTAACTTATCTCTGATTCCAGATCAAGATTCCAAATTAGAACTTTCCCTTAAACTATTTACTGACGACCAATGTTCTCGCGAGAAAATCATAGTATCGCTAGGACAACTTGAAGCTGGTCTGTAAGTGGACAACTTTTTTGTAAACTATAGAATTGTCAAAGATGTCCCCATCGTTTGTTCAAAGATGTCCCCATCGTTTCTTGCGATTAAGTGGACAACTTTTTTGTAAACTATAGAATTTTCCCTATGAAGAGGGATAGTACATGTTGGGGTGTTCGTTTGAAGAAGGAGAAGGTCACTGGTGACAATGCTCTTATGATGGATATTGACTTTCATACATCTACTAACCAAGGTCCTCGTCATTCTAGCGACGATAAGTGGTTTATCTTCCCATTAAGTCTTGAGGGTCCTTATATATCTAGTTCTCGCGAGCTTCCCACGAATCTCGCAGAATATCAACCCTGGGTCTTCAGCTGGCCTGAAAAATATAAAGAAGTATATTCTCTCAACTTTTCATGTTATTATTATTTATTGTCTTCTTTATATTCTCGCTAACTTTTTTGATTTTCTCAGATTGATAGAATGAAACTCATCTATCAAACTCTTAGGAAACCCATCATTCTCTTGGCTCTGAGATCTTTTACAGATGAAGTAAGAAATATTTCTTCATAAATTTTAACAATATATTGTTGCCCCTATTTCTTATCTTCAACTGTGCTCGCAGGAAATCGAAGAATTAGAACCACTGCCTCCTCCACAAATCAAGGAGAAATCTCCAAAGGAACCATCTGGGAAACCTATAAAGGAGAAGTCTACTACTTCTTCTAGGGGAAGATCTTCTGCCCCTCGCAATGATGAATCTAGCGATCCTCCGCTAAAGAAAAGAAAAACTCAACCTTCTTCTTATTCAACTCCTCAAATGATTCCAGAAAATCCAAGTGCTAGTTTTGGCGAGGATTTTAATGCTGGTGGTTTTCCTTCAATAAGAAATTCTTCTTCTTCTGATTCCTCAATGACTCATATGTCCAGAATTTTTAGTGATATTTCCCATAGCATGACCTCTAATGGCGAGGATGAAGTTATTGAAAAGACATCTCAAGCTCTCGCTAAAGTTTGTGATGCTCCTATATTAGTAGATAATGATTCTCTCCAAGGAATCTCTAGATCACTCTCCCAGTCTCTTGAATTCTCTTGGTGCTTTGGTATGTTTTCACTTCTTCAATTTGTTCATATTTTCTCTATCGCTAGATTTTAATTTATCTCTTTTCTTCGCAGGTTGGAAGAGATTCTTTTGCTGTTGCTTCTGACTTAGATAAAAGATGTGTCAATGCTGAAGAAAAAGCAGCTAAAGTTCACCAAGATAAGGAAAAACTAGAGTCTGAAGTTATTGAACTTCGTAAGAAGAATAAGCAGATGGAGACGGAAGCTTCCATTGATAAGAAAAAGATCGCTAATCTCGATAAAGCTAACCAGTAACTTTATGGTATGACTGATTTCCCTTCTCTCTTAATTCCTTTTATTCTATCGCAGCTTATTCAAGCAATCACTTTTAACTTGCAGATGTTTATGGTCTTACTGACGAGGCTATAATCTTTCAAACTTTTCCTGAACCTGTATATGATCATACTCTTCTCGCTAGTCTTAATAATTCCTTGAGTAACTTCTCAGATGATAAGATTAACTCCCTCTCCATAGATGAACTTAGATCCAAGTTTAATCTCTTAAAACTTGAACACAGATTCAATTTAGGCTTGACTGACAAATATAGACGCCTTTATTTTGATTCAAAGAAAGAAATAGATAAATTAAGGCAGAAGAATATCGATCTTATTGACGAGAAGGATCTCGCCATAAAAAGGGAGCTAAAACCTTAGCAGATTTTCATAAAACTCTCCTTGAAGTTCAAAAGGTTAGAGATAAACTTATCCGCGAGAATGAAGATCTTCTTGCGAGGGAGACTCAAATTCGATCTCGTCTCCTTATTAATAGCGATGACGAGTTTGCTTGGGCTGCGAAGGTTCTTGAAAATGGCAGAAATGATTTAGGTATAAATGTTAGCCTTCAAGTTGAACATGCGGCTCTAATTATAGATATGATTTCTGACAGAGAAGGTTATTGGCTACTCTTCTTCTCGCTAATTTCTTGTTTTCATTATTCTCTTTTATAAAATTTCTAATTTGTTGTTATATTATTGTAGAAGCTGAAAAAGGTTATCTTGAAAGAATCAAGGAGCTTGAACAAGAGAAGGATCAGCTCGCGAACACTCTTGTTGCTCGCAATTACAAATATTCACAACTGAAGAAGCAGTTTGTAATCACCACCGCGAACTTCAATAGATCTATCATTGTCGTTCGCAATGATTCTGTTAAATTGGTCTGCGATGACCATGGAATTTCTCCTTCTGTATACCCTGATCTGGCGAAAGAAGTATCCGCAGTAATTTCAAGTCTTGACATCTCTGATAGTGAGGCTGAAAATTCTGATGAGGATGAAAATGATAGTGATGACGAAGGTGAAAAGTCTGGTGGAGAAGAAAATAATGATGATAAAGGGGAAGAATTTGGCGATGAAGAGAGGTCTGATAAGGAGGATCGCGATGGATCTAACTAGTTCTTCTTTTTATTTCTCCTTTTTACGTAATATTTCCGTTAATTTGTAAATTTCTTTTGCCTCTTTTGTTTCTACCTGTAGGAATCAGCAAACAGTTCTTTTTCTGCAAGTTAATCAATCAATATAACTATTATTCTTTTAATTATCTGCGTGCTTGTATCTATGCAATTTTTATATGATAGATGAATAATAATTTCATCGTTCTCATGCATTCCCATACTTGCCTCTATTATTCATCTGCAATATAAAAATTGGTTAAATATTAAATCAAAATCAAAATTTACCTTAATATTGGCGATCTTACCATCAAATAATAGTTGCGTGAAATCGCAATTCTTATAACATCTGCGAGTATTATCGCAGTAATCTTGTGGTCTTATTGTGCCTTCCTAATTAAAGGTCTTATTTTGCCACGCTTCTTTTTTCTGCGACAAAATCGCAGGACGTCTTTGCATTTGCATGTATTGACCCATTGATCTTGCCTTAACTTTTTTCTTTGATAATATTGTGATAATATGACAAGTCTAAGTTCTCTCGCAAGATCAGAGCCTCGTGACATTATCGTCTTGCGATGAAATCGCAGGACGTCTTTACACTTTCATGTAAAAACCCATTGATCTCATCTTAACATTTTTCTCTTGGCTTGTTGCCTCTACATTATTTATGTCACACGACAATATGACATGCCTAAATGTTCTTGCGATCATAGATCCCCATGACATGGCCGTCTTAAGACACTTATCAGCTCCCTAATGGAGGGTGCCGCCCTTATCTTCCCCCTGGTTGCCCCTTCAAGGAGGGCATATCGGCCATACAATACTAGATCCTTCCATTCGGATCTGTCAACAACTAGTTGTGTTCGCATCCTCTTGTCCTTTATGCCTATATGGCTTATAGTTACAAGACTGCACCCTAAGTGGGGTTTTCTTCAGGCCAAGTGCATTGTATCCAAGACTTACCAAGGATGGCAAGAGAGTTTCGTACGCTCCGGGCACCCTTGGCTCAACCGTGTACCTCGGCGCCTTGGTCATACTATGCACTTCTTGGAAGAGATTCTCAGTCATCCAACCAAGGTATAACCATATATAGTTGGAAATCCAAGATCTCTCTCCCGGATAGGTTTTCTTTAACCCCATCGTCTGCATGACTCAGGTTCCAGCAGTGGTATAACCTTATCACTGAGTCATGTCAAGAGATACCCCCTCATATGACGCGCTATTAGGTCTTACATTTGCCTCTTAGGAAATTTTATTCGCGAACTAGGGTGCACGCCATAAAGGTTCGTCCCATTCTTATGTCTCTGCGAAATTTTATTCGCGCTTCTCGCAAGTATTTTAACTCTGATAGAATTTCATAACTTTGATCATTTTGGTAAAGTTTTGTGATTCTTTCAAGCATAATATTTTGTTCAATTACATATTTTTCAAACAAATTATTCGCAGAGTTCTCTGAAGTTCATCATTTTACCTCTTTACTTACTATTTTCTGATTCTGCTTTTCTGCTAAGTTTTACTGTTGTCTCTTTTTCTGCGAGACGCTCATCATCAGCTTTCACATCCTCTTTTCGTTTTATCGCATCAATCATTAACCTTTCACCTTTCTGTCGTTTCTTGATTTTGCACTTCCAATTTCTATTCTTTTCAGCTCTTTCTTCGCAAGACTTCATAACATTTCTTACTTTCTCCCCAGTCTCCTTTAATAACTCCAACACCTTTTGGATGAGGAAATTTTATACATTGGTGATAAGTAGATGCTACACCCAATATCCCGTGTAACCAAGGTCGTCCTATCAAGGCATTGTAATGTGATTCGATTTCCACAACGCAGAATAAGATTCTTGAAGATATTCCTTTTAATGGTATCTGCATTTCAATTTCCCCCTTTGGTTTGTTAGGTGTGCCATTAAAACCATAGATTTTGTATGTTGATGGGATTAGATCTTCGTCTTTTCCTCCCATGATTTTAAAGGTATGATAAAATAAGATATCAACAGAACTCCCTGTATCTATTAAGACTCTGTTGATGGCCCAAGAATCTTCAACTTTACTATCATTCTATTCATCTTCTTCTTGCATTTTCTTGGGATTAATCTCTAATCGTACGACCAGTGGATTATCGTGCTGCTTGCCAACCTCAGGTACATCTTGCGCAATGAAAGATAAATTTTTCTTCTGCCACTCCTCTAATGGTGAGGATCTCGCGATATTCAATATCTCTCTTCCCTATGTGTCTCTCGCGAAGACCCTGCTTAAAATATTGTCATGGAAATCCTCTATAGTTCTGCGTGAATGTACAATAGAATTACAAAAAAAAATCTTTGCTTTGTCTCCAACTTCTATTACGAATGTTTCTGCTCCTTTTACAGCATTCACTCTGCGAGTTTCTGGTGCTGGCGGTAATTGTTGAGATTGTGGATGTCCTACTAGAAAATGATTTAACTTTCCATGATCAATCATCCTCAAGATTATTCTCTTCACATTCCTACAATCGTTTACTGTGTGACCATGAAAATGATGATAAGGACAGAATTCTGGACTTCGATTGTTTGGATGGGGTTTTTTTCCCATGTTCCACGGAGATGGTATATTTTCCATTAAAATGATAGCTTCCCAAATTTTTTCTATGCTAGTATTGAGAGCGGGCATCTTAATTTCTTCCCATATTATCCTATGATTACCTTGTCCTTTAAAATTATTCTGCCTTTGTCCACCATAAGTTTCTTGAGGTTGATCAAGTCTTTGAATCTTATTATTACCACCGCGATTATAATAATTCTTCTCCCTTTCATATTCTTCTTGATCTCGACTGCCCATCGCTACTAATTTTTTTTGATTATCAATGACCACTTTCTCCTGTTGTGGTTGCGAGGTGATCGCTACATTATTTATCATTTTAGGGAGCAAACTTCCATTTGCCTCTAGCGAGATGGTGTTCATGATTGGGTATGATTCCATCTCATTTTGTTTCTCCTCCAAAGCAATGTATTCTTCCTGCAGTTCTCGCAATTCTGTCATGGTGATTGTATTTTTTATTCTGAAAATCTGAATGTACAGTAAATTAGTCGCGAACATTGCATTAATGAAGGATAGGATCAGATATCTTTCATCCACTCTTCCAGCCATTTTGCTGCACATTGATTTCCATCTTATAGTTAAGTGCTTCAGACTCTCGCCAACTCTTTGTTTTAGCCCAAACACATCTTCAATACCCGGCCGCGATGAATTGTTGCTAATATACACTCCTAAGAATGTAGCTTGTAAATGATCAAAAGAAGTTATAGTATTTTTTGGTAATCCCTCAAACCATTTCAACGCCTCGCCAGTTAAGCTGGATGCAAAATATTTGCACAATACATCATCATGATTATCCCACTGTAGCATACATCTAACATAAGCTTTGACATGTTGAACAACACAGGTAGTCCCATCAAAAATGCTGGCTAATGCTGGTAAATTGCATTTTGGGGGTATTCCTCTTAACTGTACTTCTTGATTAAATGGAGTCCTTGCAGCTTCTTCAATAGCTTCATCAAGTTTCCTTCTACCTCCTTCTCTTCTATTGCTTATCATTCCTCACATTTCTGCTAATTCTCTCAAAATTTTCTCATTCTCAGCTGAGTTTTGTTCCATTGGACTTTTTAGTACATCTTCCCTTCTTTTGCGTTCTTGTATTTCTTGTCTTGTGAGATTTTGCGTATCTCCTTCTTCTTCATCATCTTGTCTTTCTCTGCGATTTTCTCTTTCACCATCCTCTTGAAATCGCAGTTTCCTATCTTCTTCTCTGCGAATTTCTTCATTTCTCCTTATTTCTCTTCACTGTCTCTCTATTCTCCTTTGTATCCTATCATACTCCTCTTGAATATTATCATTATAGCGATTTTGTGTATGTCTTATTTCTCGATTTTCATGGTTATTTTTTCGTACTGCCTCTCGAAATTCTTGCTCTTATACTTCTACTTTTAATCTTTCTATCTCGCAAGTCAGGCGTGCTTGTTTAGTATAGTATCTTTCAATTTCTTCTTCAATTATTCTTTGATTCCTTTGATTCTCTCGCCCATGCAATATCCTCCTACCTTCCTATGGATTCTCTTCTTCAATTTGGTTGTTTCTTCCCTCTTGATTTCTATTGTTATGCAGATTATAACGATCGCCAATTATCTCTCCTTCTCTATGACGTTGTTCTCCATTTGAATTTTGTACTTCTTTTCTAACATTTCTCATTGGGGAATTTCGCCTTGGCTCTTCCCTGAATGATCTTGAATTTGATCTTACAGTACTTCTTGACCTCCTTCTTTGTAACCTCAAATTCTCCATTCTTAACTCATGATTTTGTCTTGTTAGATTTGCACGTTCCTCCGCCTCTAATATCCTTTATTCTTGTGTTCTTTGCCTCAGATCATCTACTATCCCGTTTTCACTTCCCACATGAACTAATTCTCCAGCCATTCTTTGATTTCTTTCTTCTTCTTCTCCATTTCTTAATTGTCGATTTTGTTCTTCTTCCATTGAATCCGACCTCCAAGTGTGTACGCTCACTCTATCATAATCCACATCCCTATTTTGTGATTGTGCTTGTTGATTCGGATGTTGATTTGAATTTTCTTCTTCATTTCTTGTTCTATTTCTTCCTGATCTTATTCTTAAAGATTCTCCTAATTCACCTGTTCCCTCACCTGCAAATCTTTTACTTCTTCTCACTGTCGTTGGTGGTTCTGATGTATTTCTTCTCCTTCTAGCCATTTCTCCAATTCTAACAATTTTTTCAAATCTTCAAGTTGCAATTTGAGATTTCTTAGACTGATTCTCCCTGTTTCTGGGCGCCAAAATATAGTTGCAGGATTTCCTACACTACACCCTTGTCAAGAATCTATGAAAACTAAGTCATAATTGTGGATGAACAACAACACTTTTATTAATTCACTTTCAGGAAGATTTACAAGAAAGATCAAAACTTAGAAGTACAACTTTATTTCTGGAGTTTATCTCTCCTCAAAATTATCTCATCTCTCAAAAGTACATCATCATCTTCTGGATCTATCGTGCCCTTTATATAGGGATTTACATAGTGGAAGACAGCTAATATTTTCCCTTAATTCGGATCTACTTTGCGATCTTATCGCGATCGTTACAATATTCCCTATCGTAAGAATGATGGCTATCGCAGGATCAACACATTCTTCTTTTACTTCTTCCATCGTCAGCTTCTCTTAGTTGTTCTTCAACGCTCGTGAAATGTTTTTGAAGAATTATCAGTAACGCTCGCAGAAATGTTGTTAATATCGCAGGAATATTGTTGTAGCGATATTCTGGTACTACAAGATATATTCATCAGATGTTCTTTAATGCCTTGGAAAGCTTTCTCACATTCATCCGTCCACCTAAATTTCGTTCCCTTTTTTAGTATGCTGAAGAAATGTTTACATTTATCAGATGATCACGAGATGAACCTCCCCAGCGAGGCTAAGAGTCCATTTAATTTCTGTACATCCTTTATCGTCGCTGGTGTTGGCATGTCACGAACTGCTTGCACTTTCTCTAGATCAACTTGTATTCCTTCCTTGGATACAATGTAACCTAAAAAAATTCCTGACGCAACTCCAAAAACGCATTTTTCAGGATTCACCTTAATATTAAATTGTCGCATCTGATCAAATATTTCCTTCAGATCTTGTACATAATTTTTTGCTTCTTTACTTTTTATTAACATATCATCTACATACACCTCTAGTGTTTTATGTATCCATTTTGCGAACACTTTCTCCACCATTCTTTGATATCTTGCTCCGGCATTTAGCAGACCAAATGGCATTTTTGTTTAACAGTATAATCCTATTGGTGCAAAAATGGCAGTATGTTCTTGATCTTCCTCAGCGAGAGGAATCTGATTATAACCTTTGTACCCATCTAAGGAAGATATCCTATCATTCCCTGCTACTGATTCAACCAATTGTGGGATATCTGGTAATGGAAAACTATCTTTCGGACAAGCTTTATTTAGATCAGTAAAGTCTATACAAATCCTTATCCCCTTGTTCTTATTTGGGACTACAACCATGTTTGTTATCCACTCCGGGTACTTGGCTTGTCTTATGATTCCTGCATCAAGCATTTTCTGCAACTCTTCTTCTATTTGGGAATGATATGTTTTTGCGATTTTTCTTATCCTTTGTTTAAATGGTCTTGCACCTTTGTCAATTTCCAGTTTATGACACACCACAGATGGATCTATTCCCGGAATTTCATCCATGTTCTATGCGAAAATATCTCTATATTCTCGCAAGATATTAATAGTTCTTTCTTCTTCATCTGCCTCCATCTTGGTCCCAATTCTTAGTATCTTGGGTTCCTCATTAGTTCCAATATTCACTTCCTTTGTTGGTTCTACTGTAGTGTAACTAGCCTTAGGTTCTTCCATTGGTGTTAGTTCTTTTTATCATTTTCGCAAGCTCGTTTCCTTCTTCTGAAATCTCGTTGGGTATTCCTTTTCCTTCTTTTGTTCTAATCATGTAAATTTTAAACTCTTCTTCTTTTTTTGCTTATTTCACCAATTTTCTGCGAAGCTTTTGCTTTCTTGGACGTTCTTCATGATGCTTTACTTCAATTTGATAACATGATTTTGCAATATTAATATCTTCCCTTATTTCACCAATTCCGCTTGGCATTGCAAATTTGATGCATTGATGTAACGTTGATGCTACGGCTTTAATTGCGTGTATCCACGACCTTCCCAACAGCATGTTATATGGAGATTCCATATCCACCACACAGAGCATTATTTGTGTTTCAATTTCCCCCAGCGAAATTCTTACTACTATTTCCCCTTTTGGTTTAGTTGTAGATTTTCCGAAACCATGAATATGATATGTTGAATAAGACATTTCTTCATCTTTGTATCCCATTCCTTTGTACGCATGATAAAACATTATATCCACTGAACTCCCCGTATCCACTAGATTTCTATTCACCGCCCATTCTTCAATAAATTTCGTTAATTCTTCTTTTTCTTTTTGTGCAACTGTTACTGTGATTACCAAAGGAGATGTGTGGCTCAAACTTTCTTTTGGTATCTCTGCTGATGTGAATGTAATTTTCTTCTTTTCCCAATCCTTCAACGGAGATATTTTTTCTACCGTCATAATCTTCTTTCCTTCAAAATCTCGTTTATGTATTCTCCCTCTAATGTTCTCATGAAATTCATTAACCATCGTTTTTGTGATTACGTTGCACTCCAACCTTCTTTCATCTTTATTGATCTTAATTATCCTTTCTCCAGATGATTTTTTGTTTTCTTCTATCATTTTCTTGATGTAGAAAGTTTTCACAATAATTTCCACAATCTTTAATCCACAATCTCCCCGTCCCTGTTTCTAGCGCCAATATGTAGTAGCAGGAAATCCTACACTACACCCCTCACAAGAATTCATAATCATCAACAAATATTTTGAAGATTAAGAACAACACTTTTATTAATTGATTCACAGAAATGTTACTAGTAATGGAAGAAAACAAGAATACAATCACTCTTTTCACTTTCTCTCTCCTAAATGACTTGCTTAACACTCGAAAAAGACCCCCCCCCTCTCAAGTTTATTCTTCCCTTATATATAGGCATAGTGAATGACATCTCATATACAACTAAGCTATCCTTTAATTTCGGTTCTTACTTGAGATATCCTCGCAAGAGTATAAGTGTTAAATTTCGCAAATACTTAAAACTTCGCAGCATCTTCATGCTTTCTTCACGTTTCCTCCATCATCATCTGTTATATCATTTTCTTAACCAATCTGCGACACTCACAAAATGTTTTTGATGAGGACTTTGCAAGTATGCCCCTGCTGCGATATTCTGATCCTACAATGACAATTACGGATCGTTAAAATCTCTACTAGCAGTAGAATGATTAATAGCCTAATCTAGTTGCGCACCCAAATCAATCTAAGAACTAATCATAAACCTTCGATATTGTAGGACCAGAATATCGCCACAATATTATTTTTGCGAGAATTAACGACATTCCTGCGAGTTATGCTGCGAGATTCTCTAACAACATACTAAAAGTGTTGCAGGAAGATCTAATAAATGACGTAATGAATGATGACAGCCAAAACATGAGAAGAGCGTGATAATTCTGCGAGGATTAAAGTACCTGCGAGAGTTGATATTATAGCTGTTGTGAATATCTCGCGGGCCAGATCCAAAATTAAAGGACAGCTTAGGTGTCACCCACTATGTAACTACCCTATATATAGAGGACCAATATATTTGAGAAAGGAGAGATAATTTTTGAGTGATGAGAAAATCTTGAGGAGAGAGAAAACTTAGAGAAGGCGGTTGTAATCTTGATTTCTTATATTTCCTGTAATTCTTTCTGGATCAAATTAATAGAAATATTGTTCTTTATCTTCAAATTATGTCTTAATCTTTGTGAATTCTTACTAAGGGTGTAGTGTAAGATTTCCTGCAACTATATTTTGGTGCCCGAAACAGGGAAGGATTGATGATTATTTGAAGAAAAAGATAAAAATTGACATTGTGATTGGAAGGAATTTGGAATAATTAGTGAAAGATCTTACGCAACAATCAACAGAGTTACTAAGATTAATGGCTAGAAGAAGAAGAAACACATCAGAACCACCAATAACCGTAAGGAGGAGTAAAATACTTGCAGGAGAAGAGACAAATGAAATGGGAAAATCTTTAAGATTTAGGACAAGAATGCACAGAACAAGGAATGATGGAGAAAATCAGGTTCAACAGCCAAATCAGCAAACGCCAATAGAAGATAGAGCTGTAGATTATGATAGAGATAGTGTGCATACTTGACGATCGGATTCAGTGGAAGAGGCAGGAAATCGACAATTAAGAAATGAAAGGCGGGAAGAAAGAAATCAAGCAGTAGATGAACGATTAATTCATGGACATGTTGCAAATGAAACATTAGAGGAATTAAGACAGAGAGAACAAGAAGAAAGAAGGTTAGCGGCTGAAGAGCGTGCGAATCTAACAAGGAAAAATCACGAGTTAAGAATGGAGAATTTGAGGTTACAAATAGGAAGATCAAGAAGTACTGTAAGATCAAGTTCACAATCGTTTAGAGAAGGAGTAAGGAGAAATTCTCCAATAAGGAATGTCGGTGAAAATATTCATGAAGAAATGAAGAATCCAAATGAGGAAAAATATTATGGAGGAGAGGAAATAGCAAATGATCGTTATGTTCCTCGCAATAACACTCCCGCAAGACATGATAATAGAAATCAAGAGGGTGGAAATAACCAAGATGGAGAAGAAAATCAAGAAGAAGGAAGAAGAATATTACATGAGCGAGAAATTCAAAGAAATCGAAGAATAATAGAGAAAGAAATTGGGAGACATTATGCTGAACAAGCACGTTTAGCTTGCGAGAGAGAGAGATTAAGAGCAGAAGTAGAAGAACAAGAATTTCAAGAAGCAATACGTCAGAATAATCATGACAATCGAGAAAGGAGACGTGCAAGAAACTTTAATAATAATAATATCAATGAAAAGTATGATAGAATACAAAAGAGAATAGAAAGACAGCGAAGAGAGGTGGTGAGAAATGAAGAAAATAATAGAGAAGAAAATGGAAGGAACATTCCGTTGCGAGTTCAAGAGGAAGGTGAAGGAGAAAACCGCAGAAGAAGGAAGAATGAAGACACGGAAGAAGAAGTAGAAAATCTCACAAGACAAGAAAGAAATGAGCGCAGAAGAAGGGAGGCTGCATTGAAAAGACCAATGGAGCAAGATTCGGGTGGAAATGAGCAAATCCTGAGAGAATTGGAAGAAATGAGGGGAATATTAAATAGTAGAAGAGAAGGAGGAAGAAGACAACTTGATGAGGCCATTGAAGAAGCTGTGAAAACTCCATTTACTCAAGCAGTACAATTAGGTGGAATACCTCCAAAATGCAATTTTCCAGCGTTAACTAGTATTTTTGATGGAACTACATGTGTTGTTCATCATATTAAATCCTATGTTAGATGTATGCTACAGTGGGAAAACCATGATGATGTACTGTGTAAATATTTTGCATCTAGCTTAATTGGTGAGGCGTTAAAGTGGTTTGAGGGTTTACCCAAGAATACCATAACTTCTTTCATTCATTTATAGACTACCTTCTTTGGAGCATACATAAGTAACAATTCTTCGCGACCTGGGATTGAATATGTATTTGGGTTGAAACAGAGAGTTTGAAGCATTTGACATTAAGATGGAAAATGATGTGTAGCGAGATGGATGGTAGAGTAGACGAGAGATATCTCATTTTATCTTTCATCAATGCCATGTTCGCAACCAATCTGTTATATATCCAAATTTTCAGAATCAAAAATACAATCATAATGACAGAGCTACGAGAATTACAAGAAGAGTATATTGCATTGGAGGAGAAGAAAAGTGAGATGGAATCATATCCAATCACGAACACTAGTTTAATAACACAGTGGCGAGTACCTCGCAGCCACAACAAGAAAAGATGGTGAATGATAATCAGCAGAAATTAGTAGCTCTGGGAAGCCGCGATCAAGAAGAATTGAAAAGAGAAAGGAGTTATTACAATTGTGGTGGAAATAATAAAATCCAAAGACTTGATCATCCACAGGAATCTTATGGAGGACAAAGGCAAAATTATTCTAGAGGGCAAGGAAACCAGAGGATAATATGGGAAGAAATTAAAATGCCACCTCTAAATGCTAGTATTGATAAAATTTGGGAGGCTATTATTTTAATGGAAAATATACCATCACCCTGGAACATGGGGAAAGAGCCACATCCGAATAACCGAAATCAAGAATTTTTCCATTATCATCACTTCCATGGCCATTCAATAAATGATTGCAGAAATGTAAAGAGAATAATTTTGAGGATGATTGAACATGGAAAGTTGAATCATTTTCTAACAGGGCATCCACAACCTAAGCAGTTACCACCAACACCAGAAACTCGCAGAGTAAATATCGCAAAGGGAGCAGAAACATTTGTCATCGAAGTGGGGGCTAAACCAAAAAATCTATTCTATAATTCCATTGTACATTCTTATAAAACAATAGAGGATTTCCATGATAATGTTCTAAGCATAGTCTTTGCGAGAGACATGGATGGAAGAGAGATAATGAACATTGCGAGAGTATCGTCATTAGAGGAGTGGCAAAAGCAGATTATTTCTTTCACTGCACAAGAAGCACCATAGCCAGGTAAAACGCATGATAATCCATTAGTAGTGCGATTATAAATAAATCCAAGGTATAAAGAAGAAGAAGATGATGAAGAAGAAGATAAAGATGTTGAAACAAATGATTCATGGGCTATTGATAGAATTTTGATTGACAGTGGAAGCTCAGTAGACATTTTGTTTTATCACACTTATCGTACAATGGGAGGAAGAGATGAAGATTTGATCCCATCAACATATAAAATCTACGGTTTTAACGGAACAGCAAACAAACCCAAAGGGGAGGTTACCATGAAAATTCCATTAAAATGGATATCTTCTAAAATTCAGTTCTGCGTGGTTGACATAGAATCTCCTTACAATGCTCTGATTGGGAGACCTTGGTTACATGGGGTACTAGGTGTGGCATCGACCTTTCACCAGTGAATTAAATTTCCCCATCCCCATGGTGTTGGAGTGATACAAGAAGATTGGACTGGAGGAAAGAAATGTTACTAAATGGACATTGAATCCTGCGAGCAAAGAATTGCGAGGAATAAAAACTGGAAAAACAACGTTAAACAACAACAAATAAGTGAAAGGTTAATGGTGGATGCGGTAGAAAGGCGAGAAGATGAAATTCTGTAAGATTTGTGTATGCATCAATGAAATGACTGGCGAGCACCTCACAGATGAAGCAGAGAGTAGTAAGTAGAAAAGGTAAAAATTTCAGTTTGAGAAGTTTAGAAAACATATGGATAGTTTGAAGAAAATTTTATTCATTTTCAAGATATGTACTTCTTGTTGAAAGAAAAAGATGAGATTGAAAGATCATATAAGAATTTAAATGCAAAAGCATAAGACATTGCGATATTCGCAAAAGAGACACAAGAATGGGACGAACCTTTATGGCGTACACCCTAGTTCGTGAATACAATTTCGCAAGAGGCAAATATAAGACCTAAAGTACGTCATATTAGGGGGCATCTCTTTGCATGATTCAGCGAAAGGTTATACCGCTACTGGAACCTGAGTCATGGAGATTGGGGTTATAGAAAACCTACCCAGGAGAGGTAACTTGGATTTCCAAATATATAAGGTTATACCCTGGTTGGATGACAGAGAGTCTCTCCTAAGGAGTGCAAAGTATGACCAAGGCGCCGAGGTGCACGGTTGAGCCAAGGGTGCCCGAGGCGTATGATACTACCCTGTCCATTCTTGGAAAGTCTTGTCTATGATGCACTCAGCCTGAAGAAAACTCCACTTAGGGTGCAGTCTCGTAACTATAAGCCATATAGGCATAAAGGATAAGAGGTTGCGAAAACAACTGGTTGTTGCTAGGACTGGATGGGAGGAGCTAGTCTTGTATGGAATAAGTACGTCTCCTTGAAGGGGAAACCAGGGGGAAGATAAGGGTGGAACCCTCCATTAGGGAGCTGATAAGTGTCTTAAGACGGCAATATCATGGGTCTTTATGATTCGCAAGAATATTTAGGCCTGTCATATTGTCGCGTGATAAATATTCTACATAGGCAACAAGCCATGAGAAAGTTAAGATGAGATCAATGGGATTTTACATGAAAGTGTAAAGACGTCCTGCGATTTCATCGCAAGACGGCAATGTCATGGGGATTTGTTCTCACAAGGGAGCTTAGACTTGTCATATTGTCGCAGAATAATGAAAGAATCAAGTTAAGGCAAGATCAATGGATTGTTACATGTAAATGTAAGAACGTCCTGCGATTTTTTCGCAAAGATCAAACGTGGAGAGATAAGACCTTTAATTAGGAAGGAAAAATAAGACCACACTAAAGATAAATAACATAATATCCGCGATATTATGTCAATAATTCTGGATGTTATTCTACTAAATTCATCATATTACGGATGAATAACAGAGGCAAGTATGGGAATGCATAAAATAATAACATTTTTATTCATCATTATATGATAAATCTGTGTAGATAGATAAAGATTGATGATTATATTAACCATATTGCAAAAAGAAATTGTTTTCTAATGTACACAGATAGAAGCGAAGGAAATCTATACACCAAGGAATATTTAAAACTGGAAAAATCCACAATGCCAGGAAAAAAGAGATAAGTTTACAAATTTTATAAAAAAGACACTAAGGAGTATCATAAAATAATAACATTGTTATTCATAATTATATGATAAATCTGTGTAGATAGTTAAAGATTGATGATTATATTAACCATATTGCAAAAAGAAATTGTTTTCTAATGTACACAGATAGAAGCGAAGGAAATCTATACACCAAGGAGTATTTAAAACTGGAAAAATCCGCAATTCCAGGAAAAAAGAGATAAGTTTACAAATTTTATAAAAAAGACCAAAAATAGGAAAACAAGACTACTTCGATTCATCGTCATCTTCACCAGATTTTTCTTGTTCTTCATCTTCATTATCATCTCCACTAAATTCTTCAGCTTCACTATCAGAGATAATTAGGTTGGGAGTGTTCGCTGGGATTTCTTCCGTGAGGAAAGGATACAAAGAATAAGAAATATTATGAGCATCGCATACCTTCTTGACGGAATCATTGCGAACGACAACAAGAGCATTGTTAAAATTCGCAGTAGAAATTTTAAGTCGCTCCTTCAACCTTGAACATTTTTCATTGCGAGAAGAAAGATCTTTCGCGAGATTTTATTTTTCAGTCTCAAGTTCTTCAATTCTTGTAGAATATCCCTTCTCAGATTCTGCAGGTATATAATAACAAATCAGAGATTTGACAGAAATATATAAGAGACAAGAAGATATTAAGAAGGAATAATAAACAACCTTCTCTTTCAGTGATCATATCTTTAATCAAGGGTGCTTGTTCAATATGAAGACTAACATCTACACCTAGATTATTCCTGGCTTTATCAAGAACTTTCGCAGCCCAGGCAAATTCTTCATCATTACTAATAAGAAGACAAGAGCGAACTTGGTTTTCCTTCACAAGAAGTTCTCTATTCTCGCAGATAAGTTTATCCCTCTCAATTTTAACATCAGTGAGAATTTTATGAAAATATGCTAAGGATTTAGCACCATTTTTAGCAATAAGATCTTTCTCATCAATAAGATCACTATTTTTTACTTCTTAATCTATTAGTTTCTTCTTTTAAATCAAGATAAAGACGCTTAAATTTATCGGTTAAGCTCAAGTTGAATCTGTGCTCAATTTTCAAAAGATGAATTTTGGATTTAAGTTCATCAAGGAAAAGAGATCTAATTCGATCATCTGAGAAATTACTTAAAATGTTATTAAGGCGAGCAAGAAGGGTATCCTCATCTACAGGTTCAGGGAAAGATTGGAGGAATGTATCCTCATCAGTAAGATTATAAATATCTGCAAAAATGGTTACTTGGATAAGCTAAAATAGGACACAAGAATTAAAAGAAAAGGAGGAAAAATTCATACCATAAAGTTGTTGATTAGCGTTTTTGAGGTTAGAGATATTTTGTCTATCACTTGAAGCATCCATTTCTAATTGCTTGTTTTTCTTGCGAAATTCAGCAACCTCAGCTTCTAGTTCTGCTTTACTCTTGCGAAGAACTATAGTCTTAGACTCTAGTTCATCCCTTTGGTTGCGAAAACCAGTGCTCTTCTTTTCAAAAATGGCACGCCTTCTTTCCAAGTCTAAGGCAACGACAAAAGAATCTCTACCAGCCTATGAAGAAATGGTTAGGTTTGTCAAAACAAATTTAATCAGAATTTTGGAATAAAATAAAGAAGTGAAGGAATAAAAATATACCAAAATACTGAGAGAATTCAGAAGACTGGGAGACATGGATCTGGAAATTCCTTCAAGAGAGTCATCGTCAACTAACAGGGTAGCATCATAAATCTTTGCGAGAGCTAAGCATGTTTCATTAACAGTTTCATCTCCAAAGTCATGAGGAATGTCGTGAGGGTTACCAAATATATGAGATAATTGAGTCATAGAAGACTCAGGTTGAAAATTTTCCCTCACTGTGAAAATACCAACATCATCATCATTACCATTATCATCAGTATTCTCGCCGGAACTCTCACTAGATTGAGAATAAGATGGTGTAGGAGTTTGAATTCTTCTCTTTTTTGAAGGGGGGGCAGTAGACTTTTCCTTGCAAGGAACAATGGGTTTACCCTTAGGAGGAACAATAGATTTTTCTCCGTGAGGAATAACAGATTTTTTTTTTGCGAGGACCGTCTTTGCTTTTGTCTATCCCTTTAGTCTTCGCAGGCCTTATGGGTTCAATTTCTTCAATAACCTTCAAAAAATGCAGATGAAGGTTAGAAATAGAGGAAACAATATATTGTTCAGAATGAGTAAAGAATATTTCTTACTTCATCTGTGAAGGACTTAAGAGCCAAATAAATGTTGGGATTCCCACTGTTCTGGTAGCTAAATTTCATTCTTTTAATCTGGGAAAATTGGAATGATCAGAGAGAATACTTATTAGGATATGAAAACAATAATAATAATAATTTGGAAACACACCTCAGAATCTTTTTCAGGCCAATAAAAGATCCATGGTTGATACTCTGTGAGATTCGCAGGTAAATCATGAGTACCAGAAATATAAGAACCCTCTAACATTAAGGGGAATTTGCACCATTTATCATCTTTGAAATAGAGAGGGGATGAGTTATTTCCTGGATGCCAGTCAATGTCCAGCATAAGAACCTTGTCATCAGCAATGCCATCTTTCTTTTGTAGACAGACACCCCAACAAGTTTTATCCTTCTTCATGGGGATCACTTCATAATTTGTGAAAAAATTCTTCACAGTATAATTTTCAGGAATGATTGAAATGTCTTTAAATTTGGGATTCTTCGATTCCTCAGGATATAAAGATTTTTTACCGGCACCGCGAGTAGCATACTCAAGTAACATACGAATACAATCTCCACTCAATTGATATATTGCTAGCAAAAATTTCTTATGCGAGAGAATTTCATAAAATAAGGGAAGTTCCGGATTGAAAAGGGGAATGGGAAGACCAGCTTCTAACTGACCCAGCGAGACCATAATTTTCTCGCTGGAAGAAGGATGATCAGAAAATAAATTGATAGAAAGTTCGGATCTAGAAGATTGATTGGGGATGGTAGATAATTTAAAACCTAGACCTTGAAGTTTCTATTGATGAAGTTCAAAAGTAGCTTGATTTATACGACTAACATGGGCCATTTTTTAGTATGGGAATGGAAAAAGAGTTGAAATCGAAGATCAAAAGAGGAAGAAAAGCTACAGTAGCAGATCCAAAATTTATGGAAGAACAGTAAATTTGCATAAATTTGCAGAGCGAAGAAAAAAGAAGGTAAAAAGAAAGAAAGAAAAGAATGAGGAAGTATTTATAGAAGAAGAAGAATCTCGAGAAGATAAATGTATTTAATGAGAAGAGAAGACATGGACGGTTGAAACGCAATGGTTGAAAAGGACGTGTCAGAAATTGAATGGAAGAAAAAATACGTGTGATAAATCTAGCGAAGGATGTAGAAACGTGCCAGAGTGAAAATAAAATGGAAAGATGAACAATTGAGGCATTTTTATTCTCATGACCTTTCCTTCTTCGCAGAAAAGACATGAGAAGAGGCAAGATGTAGGACCAGAATATCGCCACAATATTATTCTTGCGAGAATTAACGAAATTCCTGCGAGTTATGCTGCGAGATTCTCTAACAACATACTGAAAGTGTTGCAGGAAGATCTAATAAATGACGTAATGAATGATGACAGCCAAAACACGAGAAGAGCGTGATGATTCTGCGAGGATTAAAGTACCTGCGAGAGTTGATATTATATTTTTTGCGAATGTCTCGTGGGCCAGATCCAAAATTAAAGGACAGCTTAGCTTTCACCCACTATGTAACTACCCTATATATAAAGGACCAATAGATTTGAGAAAGGAGAGATAATTTTTGAGTGATGAGAAAATCTTGAGGAGAGAGAAAACTTAGAGAAGGCGGTTGTAATCTTGATTTCTTATATTTCATGTAATTCTTTCTGGATCAAATTAATAGAAATATTGTTCTTTATCTTCAAATTATGTCTTAATCTTTGTGAATTCTTAATAAGGGTGTAGTGTAGGATTTCCTGCAACTACAGATATAGTAAAAACAATCCACAATGATTAACTTTAAAACTCGAAATAAACTTGTAAATAATTGAGCATCACAATTAGAATTTTGAATTCATCCTTAACAATCAAAAGAATATAGAAAAGAGATAGTTCTCCCCCCCTAAAGGGGAGAAAAACGGTGAATACAAGATATCCCAAATTGTATCTAAGCTTCCCTATATATAGAGTTTTGTAGCCTCTTATTGGAGAAATTAGGAAACCTAGCTAAGATAGAAAAGTGCACCTCCTTAAAAATTGTGTCCCGTGCATCATACCCCGGTCGAAAACAAACTCATGCCAAAACTTGAGTTGCATCCTGATTCCATAAACAATTCCTGTCCAAAGGGTTTTCCATGTAACTGCAGCAGCTACTGGAATCTCATACATGAATAGGAATCCAAACCCAATTAGTCCTTGGCATGTCATTCCTATGGGACTGACAATAGAAACTTAATTTCACTCTTTTACTCTGCCTCAGACTCTCCATATATTCTGATGGCTCTGCACCATAGCAGCAAGTCAAGTCCGTTCCCATCACTTTCATCACATCTTCTTCTCAGACTCGACCCAACAGACCGCAACCCCATCGACTACCAGCAACACCTCTGCTCTATTCTTGCATATTCATTCAACATCCTAAACATATATTGTTTAATTCATTCAGCTCTATCATTCTTTGCTTCTGTAGAGATTCATCCTGTAGTTGCAGGACTTCCCACACTACACCCTTGTTAAGATCTTGCTATAATCAACTCACAATTGAAGATTAAAAACGACACTTTATTATTTTGTTCTCAGAAATGTTTACAAAAATGGAAGGATTCAAGATTACAACTATTCTCTTGAAGTTTCTCTCTCCTCAAGACTTTCTTAACTCTCAAAAATACATCATCCTTTCCTGGACACATTGGGTTTTTTTTATAGGGTAGTTACATAGTGGATGACAGCTAAGTTTTCCTCTTATTTCGGGTTGATTCTGCGATTGTACCGCGATAGTTACAATGTTAAATCTCGCAAGTTTTGTAACCATCGCAGAACAAACAAACTTTTCTCAAGTTTTCTTCAATTTTCAGTTATTACATCACTCTTTTGAAGGCTTTTGTAACACTCGTGAAGTGTAGTTGAAAATCTTGCGGTGATGCTCGCTGGGAAGTGTTGTTAATCTCGCAGAGAATAGATGTACCAATATTCTGCTCCTACATCTTGCCTCTTCTCATGTATTTTCTGCGAAGAAGAGAGGATCATGAGAACTTTTAAAATTCCGCAACTACTTATGTCTTCATTAATATCTGTTCTGACACGTTTATGTATCCTTCGCCAATTGTTTTCATGCATTCTCTCTTCTAATGAATTTGCGACACGTCCTCTCTAACCGTTGCGATCTGACCGTTCATGTCTTTTCTTAGCATTTATTACATTCATCTTCTTCGAGAAATTTCTTCTTCTATAAATACTCCTTTCATTCTTTTCTCTTCCTCTTTTACTTTCTTCTTCTTTCTCTCTGTAACTTCTCTGCAAGTTTACTGTTCTTCCGTAAATTGCGTGTCTGTTATCGCTGTGATTCCTTTCTTACTTTTCAACCTTTTTCTTCATTCCCATACTCCATACTTCAAACATGGTTGCTGCTGGTGCTAAAAATTTGGCTTCTTTTGGTGAGATGCAAGAAAAACTCCAAAGCAAAGGTTTTACTTTGTCTACAATCCCAAATCAGTGCCCTAAATCCGAACTTTCTCTCAGATTATTCACTGATTATCAATGCTCTCAGGAGAAAATTATAGTATCGCTAGGTCAACTTGAAGAAGGTCTTCCCATTCCTCTCTATGATCCAAAACTTCCATTATTCTATGAAATAATTTCTGACGAGAGATTCTCGCGAGCGATATATCAATTGGGTAAATATTGTATTCGATTGCTGCTTGAATATGCTTCTCGCGGTGCTGATAAAGGATCTCGCTACCCTGAAATTGCGAATAATCCTCAATTTAAAGATGTCCCTATTGTCTCTGCAGATTATATTGTAGATAATTTTTTTGAAAATTATAAAATAGTCCCTATGAAGAGGGATAGCACTTGCCGGGGTGTCCTCTTTAAGAAAGAAAAGATCGCTGATGATAAGGCTCTCATGCTAGACATTGATTGGCATACACCTACTAATCAAGGCCCTCGCCACTCCAGGGATGATAAGTGGTTTATTTTTCCGTTATGTCTTGAAGGTTCTTATTTTTCTGGTTCTCGCGAATTACCCGCGAATCTTTCAGAATATCAACCTTGGGTCTTCAACTGGCCTGAAAGAACTAAAGAGGTATAATCTCTCTGATCTTTTGTATAATTATTATTCCATTATCTTCCTCATGTTTTTATATTTTCTCTAATTACTTCAATTTTTTCCAGATTGACATGATGAAACTCAGCTACCAGGTCTTTAGGAAACCCAACACTTTCTTAGCTCTTAAATCTTTCACGGATGGAGTAAGAAATATCTCCTCATAAATTTTAACAATATATTATTGCCCCTATTTCTTATCTTCATATGTGCTCGTAGGAAATCGAAGAACTAGAACCAATAAAACCCGCGAGAACTAAGGATAAATCTTAAAAGGAAAAATCTATTGTTCCTCCCAAAGGGAAGTCTTCAGGCCCTCGCGGTGAAGAATCTGACGATCCTCCCTTGAAGATAAGGAAAACCCAACCCTCGTCTTCTTCAACTCCTCAATCTATTTCAGAAAATTTTGATAAGGATAACGATGATGATAATCTCGGCGTTGGTTTAACTATCCAAAATTTTCCTTCTATAAAGGATTCTTCTTCTTCTGAGTCTGCAATGGCTCAACTATCCAAATTTTTTGGCAAGAATATGATTGGTATCCCAAATGAGCATGGATATGAAGATATTAATGAAATATCCTAGTCCCTCGCCAAAGTCTGCGATGCTCTCATACTAGCTAACAGTGATTCCCTTCGCGGGGTTTCAAGATCGCTGACTCCAAGTCTCTTAAATTCACTTGGAAGCCTGGTATGTTTATACTTGTTCATCCTTTTTATGTATCTATTGATATTTTTGTAAGACATTGACTTATATAGTTCTATCGCAGGTTGGAAGAGCCATTTTTGTTGTTGCTTCTGATTTAGACAATATGCGTATCATTTATGAAAAGAAAGCTGCTAATCTTCGCCAAGATAAAGAAAAACTAGAAGTTGAGGTTATTGGGCTTCGCAGGAAAAATAAGCAGTTGGAGACTGAAGCTTCAGTTGACAAGAAAAAAATCTCTGATCTTGATAAAGCTAATCAACAACTCTATGGTATGATTTATTTCTTTTCTCTTTTAATTCTTATCACCCTATCGCATCTTATTCAAGTAACCATTTTTGCAGATATTTATGGCCTTACTGACGAGGCTACATTCCTCCAATCTTTTCCCGAATCTGTAGATGAGAGTACCCTTCTTTCTCGCCTTAATAATTCTTTAAGTAGTTTCTCAGATGACCAAACTAGGTCCCTCTCTGTAGATGAACTTAAATCCAAACTTAATCTTTTAAAGATTGAGCACATATTCAATTTAAGTTTAACTAATAAATTTAAACGCATTTATCTTGATTCAAAAGAAGAAATCAATAGATTAAGAAGTAAGATAAGTGATCTTATTGACGAGAAAGATTGTGCAATTAAAAATGGCACTAAGGCCCTAGTAGATTTCCATGAAACCCTTCTTAGCATTCAAATGGAAAGAGATAGACTTATCTGCGAGAATAAAGATCTTCTTGCGAGGGAAACTCAAGTTCGCTCTCGTCTTCTTATTAATAGCGATGATGAATTTTCTTGGGCTACGATGGTTCTTGATAATGCCAGAAATAACTTAGGTGTAGATGTTAGTCTTCATGCTGAACAAGCGGCTTTAATTAAAGACATGATTTCCGAAAGAGAAGGTTATTACTCTTATGATTTCACTAAATTATTTCTCAATTGAATCATCCTTATATGTATTAATTTTGTTAACATTTCCTTGCAGCATCCGAAGAGAACTATCATAAAAGATTTGATGAGTTAGAAGAAGAGAAAAGCCAACTCGTTGGAAATCTATCTTCTCGTAATGAAAAGTATTCTAGATTGAAGGAAAAATTGAAAATATCATCTTCGAATTTTAGTAACGCCCTTATCCGTGTTCGTAATAGCGATGTTAAACTAGTCTGCAATGATCATGGTATTCCTCATTCTACATATCCCGATCTTGCAAAGGAAATTCCAGCTGATACCCCAAATCTAGTTATCTCTGATAGCGAAGCTGAGGAATCTAGCGATGGTGAAGACGACAATAACAGTGGTAATGAAGAAAAGTCTTGCGATGAAAAGAAATCTGATGAAGATGAAGTTAATAATGATAACGATGAAGAAGAGGAATCTGGCGATGACAAGGAATTTGATGAAGAAAGTGAAGGATCCAAATAATTCCTTTTCTTCCTTTTATTTTCCTTGTAAATTTTGTACATTTATTTTCTGCTTCTCGTAACATTGCTGCGAGCTTCTCCAACTTGATGTGTAAACTTCTTTTGCTCTTATCTGTATGAATTAGAAAATAATTCTTTTTCTGCAACATAATCAATCAATCAATCAATCATAATTATTATCCTTTAATTATTTGTATAAATGTATCATCTATGAAATTTTATCATATGATGGATGAATAATAATTTCATCATTCTATGCATTCCCATACTTGCCTCTATTATTCATCTGCAATATGAAAAAATTGAATAGAGATTAGATATTAGTTATGAATCAAATTAAATTTTCCTCAATATCGGCGATGTTATCGCTAGTAATAATTGCATAACTTTATGATTTATGCGTAGAATTTCAAATCACATAAATTCTGCGAGCATTATCGCAATAATCTTATGGTATTATTATGCCTTCCTAATTAAAGGTCTTATTTTGCCACATTTTTTCTTTCTGCAACAAAATCGCAGGACGTCTTTACATTTGCATGTATTTACCTATTGATCTTGTCTTATCAATATTTTTTCAACATCTCTGCGACAATATGATAAGTATAATCTCTCTTGCAAGAATTAAACCTTATGACATTGCCGTCTTGCGATGAAATCACATGACGTCTTTACACTTGTTAAATGTAAAAACCCATTGATCTCATCTTAACTTTTCTCTTTTGGCTTGTTGCCTTTGTATAACTTTCGTCACGTGACAATATGACAGGCCTAAATGTTCTTGGGATCATAAAGCCCCATGACATTGTCGTCTTTAGACACTTATCCGCTCCCTAATATAGGGTGCCGCCCTTATCTTCCCCCTAGTTTCCCCTTCAAGGACGGAACATCGGCCATACAAGACTAGCTCCTCCCATCCAGATTTGCCAACAACCAACTCTTTTCGCAGCCTCTTGTCCTTTATGCCTATATGGCATATAGTTACAAGACTGTACCCTAAGTGGGGTTTTCTTCAGGCCAAGTGCATCATAGCCAAGACTTACCAAGAATGGTCAGGGTAGTTTTGTACGCCCCGGGCACCCTTGGCTCAACCGTGTACCTCGGCGCCTTGGTCATACTTTGCACTTCTTAGAAGAGATTCTCAGTCGTCCAACCAGGGTATAACCTTATATAGTTGGAAATCTAAGAGCTCTCTCCTGGATAGGTTTTCTTTAACCCCAACATCTTCATGACTCAGGTTCCAGCAGCGGTATAACCTTATCCCCGAGTCATGTAAAGAGATACCCCCTTATATGAAGCACTATTAGGTATTACATTTTCCTTTTGCGAAATTGTATCCGCGAACTAAGGTGCACGCCATAAAGGTTCGTCCCATTCTATTAATCTCTGCGAAAATTTATTCGCGTTTCTCGCGAGTATTGTAACTCTGATAAAATTTCATTTCTTTGATTTTCTTGTAAAATTTTGCAATTCTTTCAAACAGAGTACTCTTTTCAATTGCATTTTTTTCAAACAAATTCTGCGTAAGCTTCTTTAAATTTCATTATTTTACCTTTCTACGTACTGTTTTCTGGTTCTGCTTTTCTGTTATGTTTTCTTTATCTGCGAGCCGCTCGTCATCATCTTCCTCTCGCTGCTCTATTGAATCAATCATCAATCTTTCACACCTCTGTCGTTGCTTGATGTTGTACTTCCAATTGGTCTTCTTCCCAGCTCTTTCCTCGCAAGATTTTATATCAATCTCATAACATTTCTTGCTTTCTCCCCAATCTCCCTTAATAACTCCAACACCAGCAGGATGGGTAAATTTAACACACTGGTGGAAAGTAGATGCTACACCTAATATCCCATGTATCCAAGGTCGACCAATTAGGGCATTATAAGGTGATTCAATGTCAACAACACAGAACAAGATCTTGGAAGTTATCCCTTTCAATGGAATTCGCATTTCAATTTCCCCTTTGGGTTTATTGGCAGTACCATTAAAACCATAGATTTTATATGTTGATGGAATTAGATCTTCGTCTCTTCCACCCATGGTCTTATAGGTATGATAAAATAGTATGTCAACTGAGATCCATGTGTCTATTAGAACTCTATTGATAGCCCAAGAATCTTCATTCTCATCATCATTTTTTTCATCTTTATCTTCTATTTGCTTTGGATTTATCTCTAATCTTACCACCAATGGGTTATCATGCTGCTCGCCAGGTTCTGATACTTCTTGTACAGTGAAAGATATAGTTTTCTTCTGACATTCTTCTAACGGCGAGGATCTCGCGATATTCATTATCTCTCTTCCATATGTGTCTCTCGCGAATACTCTACTTAGAACATTATCATGGAAATCCTCTATAGTTCTGTGTAAATGTACAATGGAATTACAAAACAAATTATTTGCTTTAGCCCCAACTTCTATTACGAATGATTCTGCTCCTTTTACAGTATTTACCCTACGAATTTCTGGTGCTGGGGGAAATCACTGAGATTGTGGATGTCCTACTAAAAAGTGGTTTAGCTTTCCTTGTTCAATCATCCTTAAAATTATTCTCTTTACATTCCTGCAATCATTTACTGTGTGACCATGAAAGTGATGGTAAGGACAAAATTCTTGACTACGATTATTAGGATGTGGTTCTTTTCCCATATTCCATGGAGATGGTATATTTTCCATCAAAATGATAGCTTCCCAGATTTTTTCTATACTAGCATTTAGAGGCGGCATTTTAATTTCTTCCCATACTATCTTCTGATTACTTTGGCTTCTGAAATTGTTTTGCCTCTGTCCACCATAAGTTTCTTGCGGCTGATCAAGCCTTTGAATCTTATTATTCCCACCGCGATTGTAATAATTCTTCTCCCTTTCATATTCTTCTTGATCTCGACTGCCCATAGCTACCAACTTCTGCTGGTTATCAGTCTCCACTTTCTCTTGCTGTGCTAGCGAGCTGCTCGCCACATTGTTAATCATTTTGGGAAGTAAACTCCAATTTGCTTCTACTGAATTGGTATTCGCGATTGGATATGATTCTATCTCATTTTGTTTCTCCTCCAAAGCAATGTATTCTTCTTGTAGTTCTCGTAGTTCAGTCATAGTGATTGTATTTTTGACTATGAAAATTTGTATGTACAGCAGATTGGTCGCGAACATTGCATTGATAAAAGACAAGATAAGATATCTCTCGTCTACTCTTCCTGCCATCTCACTGCACATTGTCTTCCATCTTATGGTTAAATGTTTCAAACTTTCGCCAACCCTCTGTTTTAACCTAAATACATCTTCAATACCTGGCCGCGATGAATTGTTGCTTATATATGCTCCCAGAAATGTAGCTTGTAAATGATCAAAATAATTTATAGTATTTTTTGGCAATCCCTCAAACCATTTTAGCGCCTTGCCAGTTAAGCTAGATCCAATATACTTGCACAATACAACATCATGATTCTCCCATTGCAGCATACACCTAACATAAGCCTTAACATGTTGTACGGCACAAGTTATTCCATCAAAAATGCTGGTTAATGCTGGTAAATTGCACTTTGGAGGTATTCCTCTTAACTGTACTTCTTGAGTGAATGGAGTTCTCGCAGCTTCTTCAATATCTTCATCAAGTTGCCTTCTACCTCCTTCTCTTATGTTATTTATTATTCCCCTCATCTCTGCTAATTCTCTTAAAATTTTCTCATTCGCCGTTGAATTTGGTTCCATCGGTCTTTTTAATGCAGCTTCCCTTTTCCTGTGTTCATGTACCTCTTGTCTTGCGAGATTTTGTGTGTCTTCATCTACACCCACATTCCTTCTTCTGCGATCTTCTGCTTCACCTTATTCTTGCAATCACAACTGTACTTCTCTGATAATTTCTTCATTTCTCATCATTTGTCTTCGTCGTCTTTCTATTCTACTTTGTATTCTATCATACTCTTCCTGCATATTATTATTATAACGATTTTGTGTACGTCTCCTTTCTCGATTTTCATGGTTATTCTGTCGTACTACCTCTTGGAATTCTTGTTTTTCTACTTCTACCCTTAATCTTTCTCTCTCACAAGCTAACCGTGCTTGTTCATCATAATGTCTCTCAATTTCTTCCTCAATTATTCTTCGATTTCTCTGTATTTCTCGCCCATGTAATATCCTCCTACCTTCTTCTGGATTATCTTCATCATTTTGGTTGTCTCTTCCCTCTTGATTTCTGTTGTTAAGTCTATTATCCAAATTTTTTCCACGCGGATCATGGCGATCTTCTATTACCTCTTCTTCTATATGACGTTGTTCTTTATTTGGATTTTGCATTTCCTCTTGGATATTTCCTCTAGCATTTCTTATTGGAGAATTTCGCCTTAATTCTCCTCTTAATGATCTTGAATTCGATCTAACAGTACTTCTTGATCTTCTATTTTGTAACATCAGATTCTCCATTCTCAACTCGTGATTTTGTCTTGTTAAATTTGCACGTTCTTCCGTCTCTAATCTTCTTTCCTATTGTATTATTTGTCTTGGATCATCTGTTGTTTCATTTTCGCCTTCTCCATGAATTAATTCTTCAACCACTCCTTGATTTCTTTCTTCTCTTCTTCCGTCTCTTAATTGTTGATCTTCTACATTTTCCATCGAATCCGATCTCCAAGTATGCACACTCACTCTATCATAATCCACATTTCTATTTTGTATCAGTGTTTGTTGATTCGGTTGTGGAATTTGATCTTCTTTTTACATCCTTGTTCTATTTCTTCTTGTTCTTGTGGATGGGGAAAAACGATCTGCTGGTTTTTAAGGAATTGAGGAGACGACTGTGCGGAGGAGGTTCCTCGAACCAGGAAAAATGCTAATCCTCACACAGATGCACCACTGCAAAGGGGGTGCTTAGATTCGAGAGATGAATCTGTAGTACTCCGGCCTAAATCGAGACAACGACCATTCCAGAGTAAATTCGGTTACAAGAGAGGATGGGTTGATCTGTAGGAGGGAAGCTGAGAAATGTGTGGAATAGATGGTGATTCAAGGATTGTGGGTGTGTGAATTCTGAATATGATAAGTTCTGAATGATTGAAGTTGAACGATTGTGAAGAAATTGCTCAATTGATGAGTTTGATGATCTCGTTTTTTTCGAAGAGACGTGAGATTCTTACTCTGAGTATTTTATGTATTCATTCTATTTTAGATTCTCTCTGCCTTCAATCTTGATTCATGAACTTATTTATATTGCTGGAATTGTAGACACCATGATCCCATGAAGTGTGACAGTTAATGGAATCAAGGAGTGGAGAGGTGGAGATCGTGTTCGAAACCGGTTGTCCAGCGTGTAAAGACTCGGTAGACCTTCCACCCACTACCTCATGAATTCCTTCAAATGATTGCATGACTTGCTCACATTCCATCATATGTTTGAACACACGTGCCGTAGACCTCCAGACCAAAACCCTAAGTGATATCCCCCCAAGTGACACGATTGATCGTCTCGTGGTTTGTTAGTCAATTGATGATTTCGTGGTTTGAAGGGACAATGAGTCCACGTGGTTGATGAGTCGAACAAGATATTATAGAACCACCCACGAATTGAACGTGTCATGAGACATAGGTATAATTCTTATGATGAAGTGAGCAAGTATTGCTCATTCGATGGATTTTTGAACCGATATTCCTTAACTCGGGCAAATATTGATCATCTGAGCAAGTGTTGCTCTCGTGATGATTTGTTGAATATTTGACCGTCTGAGCATGTGTTGCTCATGAACGATTGGATGTGTGCCAAGAATATTAATTAAAGTGCTGGTCGTTGAACCTAACATAATTAATAAATTCATGACCATGAGGTCGTCGTAGAATTATTAATATTAATTCATGACCATGAGGTCGTCGTAGAATTATTAAGGTTAGAGTCTGGAAGCATGGTCCTTGAACTCAGAAACCCTAATTTGACCGATTGACGATCAATTCATGGTCAGAAGTTTTAACCATGGGACAAATGAGGAGCAGCTACATGAGACCGTGGATCAACCATGTAGTATCCATATGCTCACGTGAGCAAATATGATGAATTCACGTAGAGTTCATGATTAGTTGGTGAAAGAATGATTAAATGCTGGTTCAATCATTATTCAAAATGCTCGTCTGAGACTTAGGTGTAAAAACCTAATTAATTATGGGAGAGTGATGGACCGACCATAGAGTCATGGATCCGGCCATGGGTTGTCCCGTGACCGTCTGATGGTCACTTCATGAAAAATCCAAAGTGTTTGGAAGTTTAGGACCTAATACGAGCAATTGTGCAAATTAGGTCAAAACTACGAAAATCGATGGGATTGGCTTCCGTGAACCGAAGAGATAATCTTGGTCGGTCAAGATAATGTGCTCGTGTCCCTAAGGTGTCCGTGTCTCAGTCTTGAGAATTTTGACATTTTCTGGTGCACGTTTGAGCGACCATTTGAGAAAATATGACAAAATCAGAGTTTTTTGATAAAAACGTCAAAACTTCATCGGACGAAGGAAAATAATGAAAAGTGAGGGAATCATGAAGTGTGGACCGGTCACAGTGATCACGTGACCAACTGTTGGTCGCTTGAGCAACCCCCAAACCCTAATTAACGTCCTTTACTAGAATTGATGTAGAATTCTCATACGGACTCGGATTTTGATGGTCCGACCCTTCATTCCATACGGAAAAGAATTTCCTATCTCCCAACGAGGGAGGTTTTAGGTTTTGAGCTCGTTCGGGAGGTGAAAACACCCCGAAAGTAAAATTCAGGAAAGATTTAAGGGGCCGGTCCCACGATAAAACGAAGGAGTTTTGTTAAAATCAAGGAGTTTCCATGAGACGAAGGAAACACCATGAGACGATGGAAAATATTTATAAAATAAGGAATTGTGAGACTGGGACGCCGGTGGTCAAAGCACGGTCGGCCAGTTATGACCACGGTCACATGGTGTCCCTTCCTTAGTTTTACATATTTTGATGATTTTATGAAGGATTCATGAATTTTGAGAAATTTGATAAATTTAGAGTGTTTTCATGAATTGAAGGAGTTTCCATGAGTTCATGGTCTTTGAAAAATATCAAAATAATAAAATTCGGCCATGTGGGACCATGGAGGCGTGACCGACCGGTCATGACCTAATCCCACGAATTTTAATAATTTTTAAATAATTTTTGGGTATTTTTTGATGGTTTGAAGGAATTTTGAGAAAAATACCATGAAATCAAGGAAAAGTAAGATAATTAATAATGAAATAAATAAAACAGGGCGTGTGGGACCGGCTAGGGCATGGTCGGCCGGCCAAGGCCTGGTCCCACGAGTTTTCATAATTTAATTTATTTTATTATTATTTTTGATGATTTAAAGGAATTTTTTGAGGAAAAAATACCATGAAATCAAGGAGTTTTTTCATGAAATTAGAGAAAAATAATAATAATAATAAAATAATAAGGACCGTGAGGTGTGGGCCGGCTGGGACCAAGGCATGGCCGGTCGGCCAATGGTCACGCCCCACACACTCTCCTTAATTATTTTTTGACGGACTGATAGAAGTACCACGAATCTGAAGAATTTCCTCAAGACGGAGATTTGATCAAACGAGAGAATTTTATCAAATCATGAAAAATAATAAAAGTGTATTAAAAATATAGAATTAGCGTGGAACTGACCATGACACGATGAGTTGATCGTGTGTCCGTGTCCCAACGCCTTGGTCAAATATTTTTAATTATTTATTATTTTCTTCCCTATTTTGCATAGGTTCATCGTTTCGTCGTATTTTGAAATACTCGTTCGTGCAGTGATTGTTAATGCATCATCGTTGAATACACTTGCACCGTTTGAAACAGGGCTTACTCAAAGGTAGCTCCGATGCCCGATCGTTAATTATTTATTACTAATTCATGAAATTCAATAGAGAATAATCCATGAAATGAGTAATAAAACGGATAGATGTTTACTGTTAATTCATAGGATCAGCTAGAGATTCGACTACGAACTCAGAACAATGAGTGATCGTTGCCATTCCATGGGATCGACGTTGATTCGACCATGGAATAGGAGAAATGATATTTCCATTCCGTGGGATCGTCATTGATTCGACCATGAAATCGGAGCAATGATGTTGCCATTCCGTGGGATCGTCGTTGATTCGACCACGGAATCGGAGCAATCTTATTGCCATTCCGTGGGATCGTCGTTGATTCGACCACGGAATCGGAGCAATGATATTGCCATTCCGTGGGATCGTCGTTGATTCGACCACGTAATCGGAGCAATGATATTGCCATTCCGTGGGATCGTCGTTGATTCGACCACGGAATCGGAGCAATGATATTGCCATTCCGTGGGATCTTCGTTGATTCGACCACGGAATCGGAGAAATGATATTGCCATTCAGTGGGATCATCGTTGATTCGACCACGGAATCGGAGCAATGATATTGCCATTCCGTGGGATCATCGTTGATTCGAACACGGAATCGGAGCAATCTTATTGCCATTCCGTGGGATCGTCGTTGATTCGATCACGGAATCAGAGCAATCTTATTGCTATTCCGTGGGATCGTCGTTGATTCGACCATGAAATCGGAGCAATGATGTTGCCATTCCGTGGGATCGTCGTTGATTCGACCACGGAATCGGAGCAATCTTATTGCCATTCCATGGGATCGTCGTTGATTCGACCACGGAATCGGAGCAATGATATTGCCATTCCGTGGGATCATCGTTGATTCGACCACGTAATCGGAGAAATGATATTGCCATTCCGTGGGATCATCGTTGATTCGACCACGGAATTGGAGCAATGATATTGCCATTCCGTGGGATCTTCGTTGATTCGAACACGGAATCGGCGCAATGATATTGCCATTCAGTGGGATCGTCGTTGATTCGATCACGGAATCGGAGCAATGATATTGCCATTCCGTGGGATCGTCGTTGATTCGAACATGGAATCGGAGCAATCTTATTGCCATTCCGTGGGATCGTCGTTGATTCGACCACGGAATCAGAGCAATCTTATTGCCATTCCATGGGATCGTCGTTGATTCGACCACGGAATCGGAACAATGATATTGCCATTCCGTGGGATCGTCGTTGATTCGACCACAGAATCGGAATAATGATTTTGCTATTCCGTGGGATCGTCGTTGATTCGACCACGGAATCAGAGCAATGATATTTCCATTCCGTGGGATCGTCGTTGATTCGACCACGGAATTGGAACAATGATATTGCCATTCCGTGGGATCGTCGTTGATTCGACCACGGAATCGGAGCAATGATATTTCCATTCCGTGGGATCGTCGTTGATTCGACCATGGAATCGGAGCAATGATATTGCCATTCCGTGGGATCGTCGTTGATTCGACCACGGAATCGGAGCAATGATATTGCCATTCCATGGGATCGTCGTTGATTCGACCACGGAATCAGATCAATATTATTGCCATTCCATGGGATCGTCGTTGATTCGACCATGGAATCGGAGTAATGAAGGGATAATTAACCTCATGGGTCTATGCCTAGCAGAATAAACTGACTACGATAGGAGCATTAATTATCCTGACATGACTTGCCGTTAAGCCATCTCCTTTATATAGTCAGGTTAAACTCGTTGTTTGTTCCTGAAGACGATATTCCCCCGTAGAGCCGTCCATCCCATGATACTATATAGAAATAACTGAAAGTATTCAGTATTCATGAGATTATGTCGTTATCTAGACGTTGACTGCATATCTACATGTACTCTGAGAGAAAGCACTCTCCGTTGAGAATTCGATGAGAGACTCGTGTCTTAATACTCACATGCGATTGTTGAACCGACGGTCCGTACAATCATGAGTTTACGATTTTAGCCCTTGTTGAAAATCCACCATCTACAGTTCTTATCCTTGAAGATTCTCCTAATTCATTTGTTTCTCCTCCTGCAAGTCTTTTACTCCTCCTTACAGTTGTTGGTGGTTCTGATGTATTTTCTCTTCTTCTAGCCATTTCTTCAATTCTAACAATTTCTTCAAATCTTCAAATTGTAATTAGAGATTTTTTTAGCTTGATTCTCCCTGTTTCGGGCGCCAAAATGTAGTTGCAATATTTCCCACACTACACCCTTGTTAAGATCTTGCTATAATCAACTCACAATTGAAGATTAAAAACGACACTTTATTATTTTGTTCTCAGAAATGTTTACAGAAATGGAAGGATTTAAGATTAAAACTATTCTCTTGAAGTTTCTCTCTCCTCAAGACTTTCTTAACTCTCAAAAATACATCATCCTTTCCTGGACACATTGGGTTTATATTTATAGGGTAGTTATATAGTGGATGACAGCTAATTTTTCCTCTTATTTCGGGTTGATTCTGCGATTATACCGCGATAGTTACAATGTTAAATCTCGTAAGTTTTGTAACCATCGCAGAACAAACATACTTTTCTCAAGTTTTCTTCAATTGCCAGTTATTGCGTCACTCTTTTGAAGGCTTTTGTAACACTCGTGAAGTGTAGTTGAGAATCTTGTGGTGATGCTCACTGGGAAGTGTTGTTAATCACGCAGAGAATAGATGTAGCGATATTCTGGTCCTACACACCCATCTGTTCTTGGTAATACAACATCAGTCGAACTCAACCCAGAGCCAACCACTGTGACCAGCAAACTCAAGTCAGTTCCTTCCTTGTCATCTCCATCTTGGTCTCTTTTTGTCCCTGAAATCATGAACTTCACCACCATTACATCCCCCTCTTGCCATTCCGAGCTTCTAACATATCTCTAGACTCATCTTGGCCAGCCATAGAAACTCGAGCTAAAAAATTGTTGTCTTAAACTATTGACAGTGAACAAGAAGAAACTGTTCATTCAGGCAATTTATCAAATATCTGAAATGCACAACCTGGTGGGCTTATTCTCATCCATAATTCATATTTTATACTCTTCAATTCCCTGTATAATTGAAATTGAAGCAAACCCATGTCGTCTAATCCATTCAGAACTCACATACAACCATCAATTCAGCCATACGATTACCACAAAATCACTGGCAACAGTTCATCACTGTAACGGAAACATCAATGGCAACTACTCCACCTTCTCTTTAACTAGTTTGCTTAAGAACTTGCCATATAACTCGTAACACAACAACACAATTGTTCGTCTCATCATACTCATTCCCTGGCTGTTAACTCATACCGCTAGCTCCATATTCTTCAAATCATACAAGCCATCAAAAACCATTTAATCAATCAGTTCCAGATCCTCTTTTCTTCATAGTTTCAACCATATTTCGCGTTGCTTCTTACCACTTGTTTTTCATCTCTAAAATTGGCCTTAATCCTTGGTAGACAAACATCGAACCTTGGCCAGTGCCGGCAACTGAGTCTTGGTCTTTCTTCTTGCAAATTGGTTTCTCGACTTGGTTAAGGAAACCTAATTTTCTTCTATGCCAACACACGTGCATATTTTGTGGTGTGAATTTACGTTGGCACCAAGTAATCTGATATGGGCTACTCACAGGCTACCCCAAGCCTTGATCATTAAACAATCTTGCGTTGTTCTTGTGCGTTGTGTCCATCACCGAGAGTCGTCAAGTAATGCCTCAAAACTATAATTTTGCTTCTTTTGTGTCCAATTGGACGATTTCTTATTCTTTTCGAGAATAATCTCCAAAATTCCCATAAAATACAAAAAAAATGCTAATAATACAATTTCGCAAGAAAACTAGATAAGAAAGCATAACCAATCGATACTTAGATAGGTGTTTTTAAACACCTATGAAATTTCCTCACACTTATACTTTTCTAGTCCTCGAGCAAACAAAATAAAACAAAAATAAAATACAACTCCATGTCATTGGGGATACAGTCACACTTAACATGTGTAACAAGCCTTTAAACCCCTAGGTGTCCCTGGTGGACGAGTTATAGTCTCGTGAGGGCTTATGAGAGATATACCCACAAACCTTTAATCGAAAACTAATATCAAAGCAATTAGCAATTACTCCCCGGCAACGACGCCAATTTGATGAGAGTCGTTTACTCAACAAAATAATAAGATGTTTCCCACTAATTAACAAGTAATAAAGCGGTAGTAAAGATCATTCCCACAAGGAGTAATGCAATTGATATGTTATCTAAATTAGCGAGAATATAAAAATAAAATAAAAAGAATAATAATAAGATAAAGAGAATGATAATTAAGAAATCATTCGTCGTTACTAACCGTTAACTCAACATTGTACCCGTTTGTCTCTTGTTAAAATCAATTGTCAGCAACCGTAGAATAGAAGCTACACTTAGCTATCCCCAAAATTCATGTTGTCACAGGATATAGAAGCGCTCGACTACCAGATTCTATCTAACTGAGCCGCCCTGAGGTACGTGATGAGTGCCAAATATTGCATATTCATACACCTTTTCATTGGCACTTAACTCATCTTTCGCGCTTCAAAGTCATATATTATCCCAAATTCTGCATTCTTACCATCTTCAAGAATAAATATTTGTATTAATTAATTTTGTGTTTTTAAGTACTAAATAAATCTTGGAAGAATTGAGAAGACAAAAGAGAAGAAAGTTGGAAGCGTTGCAACCCGCTCGCGCATCAGTGGCAACTTTGTTTACAAATTCATGGGATTAAAAACCCATGATCCAAAACCCAAGACCCAAATCCATTTCCACATCACCCCCATTGGATTCTTTCCAAAACATCCACCTCACCCCCATTGGATTCTTTCCAAAACATCCACCTCACCCCCATTGTATTCCATTCTATCCATCAATTAAGAAAACATGTTTTGTTTAATTGTTGAGTGGTTGCTCTGATAAAATTCGAATCCAAAGTGTGAGAGAGTTTTTGTGTATAAATAGAGAGGGTTGTTGTGTTGAAAACTCATCCAAGAATAGCTTGTTCATGTTAGTTTATCAAATTTCAGTTTTGTTGTAATGTTCTTCATGTTCTAGTTTCATTTGCTAGGGTTTAAATGAAGCCGTAACTTATTGGTATGTATTCATATCTTGTATATTGTTCTTGAAAGTTTAGAATTGTTTAAATATATAATTTAATCCAAGTTTGTCAACATCTTGCTCTCACAATGTATGCCATGTATCCATTGTAGTTAGAATATCTCTATGTTGATTATGCTACAACTCATGCTTAACCAAATATTGATCCTCAGATTAGTTGTGTTTTAATTAGACAGTTAATGCTTTGGAGAAATACTTTAGTTGTGATTAAATTATCCATTGGAGAAACACCTTAGATATACGGTAGACTTGAATCTGCTGTAAGGACAAGAATAATATTACAAGTTGAATGCATATCATAGGTTAGTGGTGGATTTGAATACCCTAGTATCCATATTCTCAGTATTTACACCTTGATTTATTTGCATATTTTAATTCAAATTACTTTCTATTTAAGGCTTTGCCAATATCTCGTCGTATCGACAAAATCAAACCCCTTTTGGTTACTCTCTGAATCAGTTCTAAGTAAGGATTTAGAATCAACTTCTACACTCTCCAAGTCTCTGTGGTTCTACCTGTGCTTGCCCTGTGTTGCTTGTCGACACTGTGCACTTGCAGTATACACAATAGTAGGTATCTTTCCGAGCCTACCAGTACGCTTACAATGTGTAACTCAATCGAATGCTTTAGGGTTTGTGAATATTTGTTTGATCCCAGAAGTTAAACTCGGTATGCTCGGTCCACTTACTGGTGTTGCCTTTTCTCGCAATTGCTCCACAGAATCCCTCTGCAAGGTCTCGCGATTTTTACTTGTGTAGGAAATAAACGACAGTCCTGGATCGTTCAAATCTCTATTAGCATTAGAATGATTAATAGAATAATTTAGTTGCGCACCCAAATCAATCTAAGAACCAATAATAAACCTTCGATATAGTAAAAATAATCCACAATGATTAATTTTAAAACTCGGAATAAACTTGTAAATAATTGAGCTTCACAATTGTAGATGGGGAAAAACGAGTTGCTGGTTTTTAAGGAATTGAGGAGACGACCATGCGGAGGAAACTCCTTGAACCGATCGAACTGTCTAACCTCACATAGATGTACTGCAAGAAGTGAGTGCTTTGAATTCGAGAGATCAATCTGTAGTACTCCGGCCTAAACCAAGATAATGGCCGTTCCAGAGTAAATTCGATCACAAGAGAGGATGGGTCGATTTGTAGGAGGTAAGCTGAGAAATGTGTGGGATCAATGATGATCGATATTGTAGGTGCGTTGTGTATTATGCGTAAGAAAGTTCTGAATAATTGAATTTACTCGGTTGAGAGTGATTGCTTAGAAGATGAGTTCGTGTAGACGAAAGATTTTCTGTATGAACATTCTTGTCGAGAAAATCCTGTGTGTCTCAATCATAATTCAGAGACTTATTTATATTGCTAGAATTGTAAACACCTTGATCCCATGAAGTGTGATAGTTGATGAATTCAATTAGTGGGGAAGTTGGAAATCGTGTTAAAACCAGTTGCTTATCGTGCAGAGACTTGATTGATTTTCCATCCACTACTTTGATAACTCCTTCAACTGATTGCATGACTTGCTCACATTCTCTTCGTGTGTATGAAAACATGTGTTGTAGACTGCCAGACCAAAACCCTCGTTAATATCCCCCCATGTAACACGATTGATGTCTCGTGTGACTGTGGAGTCTGCAAGGCAGACGTGTATTTAGTTAGTCAGTTGCTAACTCCATGGGACGATGAGTCCTTGTATTGTTGAGTCGAACCTGATTTGAAAATGTTCTGAGACTCATGAATTGAACATGTCTGTTGAGACAGAGATATAATTCTCAAGTAAATGTTGATAGTTAAGGTGAGCAAATATTGCGCATTCGATGAATTGTTGAATGTTGATAGTTGTACCAATATTCCTTGGTTTGAGAAAATATTGCTCATGTGAGCAAATGTTGCTCATTTCATGAATTATTGGTAGCATGACTAAATAAATTATTAAATCAGAATACTGGCAACTGAACCGAGTATAATTAATAAAGTGTTGATCATGAGATCAACGTAAACTTATTAGCGTTTGACTCTGGAATTATGAAACTTGGACTCAAAACCCTAATTTGATCAATTGATGATCAACAGATGATTTATTGAAAATAAACCATAGAGTTAAAGAGGGACCGGCTACACGAGATGATGGATCGACCATGTAGTGCCCAGATGTTCAAGTGAGCAAAAATATACAAAGTCTCGTGTAGACCAGTTGGTGAAAGGATGATTAAATGCTTGTTTAATCATTTATTAAAATAATGCTCGTCTGAAAGGTGATAAAACCTAATTAATTATAAAAAGATGAGGGACCGACCAAGGGGTCATGAAACCGGACCTGGGTGGTCACGGGATCGAATATTGATCGTTTCATGAAGTTCCAAATTGTTTGGAGGAGTTAGAACCTAATGTGAACAAATTAGGTCAAATGATGAAAAATATGCGGGACCGGCCTCTTGTAAGCCAAAGATCCAACCTTGGTCGGTAAATCTAGTATGCTCGCATCACTAAAGTGTTCGTGTCTCGGTCCTAAGAATTTTGATATTTTCTGATGTGCGTTTGAGCAATCATTTGGGAAAATATGAAGAAATCAAGGATTTTTGCTAAAACTGAGGAAACTTCTTGAGATGAAGGAAAATTAATAATAAAATGAAGGAATCATGAAGTATGGGGCCGGCTATGGCCAAGGCACAATGAGCCCGGTCCCATAGCATTTCCTAATTTTATTATATTTTTTCATGATTTTATGGAAATATCAAGGAGTTTGTTGAAACTAAGGAATTTTGTTGAAATCAAGGAGTTTCCATGAGATGAAGGAAACAAAAATATTAATAATAATAAAATAAGGGCATGTGGGACCGGCTTGGGCATGGTCGGACGGCTAGGGCTCGGTCCCGTGAGCTTTCCCTGATTTTATGTATTATTTTCGTGATTTGAAGGAATTTTCATAATTTGAAGGAAACATCATGAAATCAAGGAATTTCATGAGATCAAGGAAACATAAAAAATAATAATAAAAAAATAAGGGGCGTGTGGGACCGGCTAGGGCATGACCGGCCGGCTAGGGCTTGGTCCCATGAGTTTCCCTAATTTTATATTATTTTCATGACTTGAAGGAAATATCATGAGATTAAGGAGTTTTCATGAGATTAGGGAAATAATAATAAAATAATGATGAATCATGAGGTGTGGGACCGTCCACGACTAGGGAATAGCTGGACGGCTAATAGATACAGCCCCACTACACCTTTCCCAATTTTATATAATTTCCTTGATGCGAAGGAAACACCATGAAACTGAGAAGTTTCCTTAAAATGAAGGATATTTGTTCAAATGAAGGGATTTTCATGAGATCAAGGAAAATAATAAAAATATGATAAAATATAGAATTTGGCGTGGGAATGGCCACGGCGTGACTGGACAGCTTGTGGGTCCAGTCCACTAACGCCTTGACTAATATTTTATTATTTATCATTTTCTTCCTATTTTGCATAGGTTCATCGTTCCTTCGTGTTTTGGAATGCTCGTTCGTGCATTCAGATGCTCGTTAGTGCATTATTGCTAAGTACACTTACACCATTTTGGTCGAGGCTTACTCGATTGTGGCTCAGACGCCCGTATGTTGAATATTTATCACTAACCCATGGAATTCTGTTGGGAAGAACCATGAATTGAAGTAATGAAATATTATGAAGACCGTAAAATATTTTCTAGGGATTCAGTTGGTGATTTAGAACTAATTAATTGATTACTCTATACTAGCACGTCGTCTAGGAGCATTAATTATTCAAGAATTGAGCGATATGAGCTTGTTGAAGCGTCATATTTCTTTTATATAGTCAGGGAAAACATTGTTACATCCTGAAGATGTTGTTGCTCTATACTAGCAGGAAAGCTGTTTAGGAGCCGTCCAATCATTAAGATTCTATACATATGTCTTTTATATAGTCAGGGAAAAGGTTGTTACATCCTGAAGATGTTATCGCTCTGTACTAGCAGTCAAGCTGTCTAGGAGCCATCCAATCGTTCGATTCTATATAAAAGTGATTACTGAAATTTCTCAGTATTCATGAGATATGTCGTTGCCTCGGTTGAGAGACTTCATATCTACATATGCTCTAAGATACAGTATTCTCAGTCATAGGTTCTTGCGGCATGAGATTTCATGCTTCAATGAGAGACATGAGCCTCAATACTCATTTGATTGTTGGATCAGGAGTATGTACAATTATGGTTTTACAATTTCAGCCTTTGTCGAAAATCCATCATCAACATTAAGTCCCCTGGTTAGTGAGGGACAATCATGTTCCTCAGTCAGCACTGGATGGTGATTTTTAGTTACAGACGATATACGTAATTGAACTTAGTCGTAAGATAGAATGTTACCGGATTTTTGATTGTACGAGCGGACCATGGCTTGAACGAAGATCCCAGTAGCACGACAGAGCATCGTCTAACGAGCGTAAATTGGTGTAGCACCGCTCTTTTTTCTTTTTTATTTCTTTTTTAGAAGTTGATAACTTGTTCATGAGTTGTTCATGTTAAAATTATGTATACATATGCATGTATAGACGTGAGTTTTGTAAAAACCCTTGTTTTAGGAACAAACGTTCGTTCGATTGTTAGTTTAAGAAACTAGCAATAATCCCTAATGTAGGAGAGATTTTTTTTTTTTTTAAATATGTGAGATTTTAGTAAACTCTCGTTTCAAAGGTGGATACTTGTATGAGAGAAAAAGTTTTTTTTTTTGGAATAGACGTGCGTCTGTTAGTAAACAATTTGTTTATGAGCTTTTATGAATTTTTTTATTTTCGATATGTAAGCTTTCACAATTTTTTGAAAATATACTCTCGAGGGAGCAAATATATATATATATATATGTTTTTCAAATTTACGTGAGTTTCACGTTAAAACATATTTTTTGTAAAATCAATGTTTTGAATTTTGAACAACCGTTGAAAGTAGACAATTATACATGGTGAAATAATGTCTGTATGTGAGTTTTTCACAATTGTAGAATGGACGTCTGTCCAATTTTTGAAAAACCGGTGGATGTTAAAATTCACTTGGGTTGTTCACGGTTTTATGAAAATCAAGTCATGATTTTGAATAATGAATTTTGTTCTTCTTTGCAGGTTTGAAGGAACGAGCAAGTTTTCAAAATTCTGACGTTTTAATCACTACAGCTAGTGAAATTGTAAATAGGTAAGAGTTGGATTGTTACCATTTTTGTTACGCGTTTGTTATTAGTATATCCATGACTCCATGTCTTTCGCCTCAGATAGTGGTGACTTCTGGTTACAGCCACTTTTCTGTCTCTTCCTAGGAACACTCCAAGAATACCAAATCAAAGATGAAGACTTCTGCAGATGCTCATGCCGAGGTGAATCAACCTTTCAAAGACGCTGGGGAGATGACACATTGTATGTCTCCCGATCATCTGGGAGTCGTCCGTGCTAAGATATATGCTTTCTTGGTACTAGTGGATGCGGAGGGAAAGCAGGGACGTGATGAAATATCACAAAAGAAAAGAGCTGAAGATGAAAAGCTCATATCTCATCCGCAGAAACACTGTTGACTTCAGCAAGTGAGGCTATCAGCTAAAGATAAAGTGCGGCCTTGCGTTAATGGTGTAGCTCCTGACGTGGATGAATGAGGACTTTCGTCATAATTTGTCATCAGAAAATTCAGAAGTTAGGTCTTCATTGAAAAATGATGTAGAATCTTCGTATGATGTCGGAATTTCACGATCTACCCATGTTTTCTCATGCCCAGGAAATTTCCAAGCTTTATGAAAGAAGATTTTTGATTTTTGAGCATGTTTAGGGGCCTAAATCAGAGAAACAGTAAACTTCCAGGAGACCTTCCGAATTTTTTCAGCTGGCATGTAGTCCAATATTTCAGCCACATCTCTTTGCTCGTTTCTCCAATTGATGTGAACTTTGGATATGTTGTAGAGGACATCCATACGAAGAGAATGTTATACGACCCATCCCTAGATTCTTCACCATTTTCTCCCAGATCTCTGCTTTGTGCGGTACATTGTAAAATTATCTCGGACAAGCTTTTTGTAAAACACTCATGTTGTGTCTTTAGACCATTTGCTTATGTCTTGAACGGTTGGTGAAGGATTTTAATATCGTTGATGCATTTGAGATTAGGACCCGTGATTGATACATGAGCATGGTGCTTGCAGTGCCATCTTGTTTCCGCTAGTCGTAGAAACATCACTTCTGAAACCTTGGTCACGAGACCATAACTGAGGTTGCTCTCAAGAGGGGATGATCTAATGACCATGGTTGTAGCATTTGTTTTATGATGAATGATTAGCATAGGTGAACTTGGTGCCAGTAACGAGTCTTGGAATGTGAACTGATCGTCATGATCAGTGGACCGTCAATCCCCAGTATTTTGTTAAATCTCTCCCTTTCTTTTTATTTCTTCCGGCAAGACCTAGATAGAGGACCCAGGTACCAGAAACTTGATGTAAACTCCTAGGTGGTAGAAGTAGGAGGTACCTTGATAAAGGCCTTAGCGAAAATACCTGGTGGATATCGATCGACTGTAGAGGTTATGAATCCCGTCCACGAATTTCTACTTGCATGTTCTAGAGGCTGTAGGAACCTCATACGTCATTGGAATTTGGTGCTTGACCCCAACTTTTAAAGCTAAGAGACCGAGTTATCATATGAGAAAAAAATCACCCAATTTGGAGTTTCCTAGGTCAGCCAAATAAGCACGCACATTTTTTATTTGTAATCCCGTGCAAGTTTTCAGATTCCATGAACTTGAGGGTAAATGCCATATCTTTTAGATCGTATGTCTGATTGATGCGCACTTTTGGTATGTTGTATAAGAGACATAGACGAATATCTTTAGTTGAGGAATTATTATCCCATTCCACACTCATTGGTACGTTTTAGTAAACCCATGGGCTGAAGTATGTTGTATCTCATTTGTAGAGGGGATGAGAACATCTTGTAGAAGACTTGGGATTGTGACCGCCCGTTTTGCAAGCTTCAGAAAGACTTTCATGTGAAAATATTTTATGTCTACACACCTTGATATGAATCATTAGTGCTTGGAGAAGTCTGATCCATCGAGTAACACTTTAGAGAACGAATAGTTGATGAATCTGGTCATGATGATGTTTCCCCTGAGACCGTCGTTGATGCTGAATCACGACAGAATTTTCTCCATATTTTCTTGTTGATGCCGATACTATGTTCGGAGTTGCTCCAGAGAACGAAAAGGCTAGAACCATGATTATCGACATAGTCTTTGCTCCTTCATCCAGTGAGCCTTTACATTCAAGAACTAACTAATGAGTTGAGCGTCCTTAAGATGAGAGTGTAGGGTTTAACCCAAATTCTCCCGAAACTTTACTGTGAAGTGCCTTGTCAGGGAATCGATGTTGTTGCGGTAGATAGAAGCATGCAGTTTCCATTATGGATGTGATTGTTGAAGAGAGGAAGTTCCTCAGTCAGGGGATTGTGATGTAGAGAGATCCGTTGATGAAGTTTCATGGAATCACATCAGGTTGCAATAACTTGTTATGTGGATAAAATTTATTGAAATAGAATTGATTTCTCCAATAAGATCAAGTTCCCGGTGTATGTTGAAGGAGTTTGTGCCATCCATGGATGAATGATGTTGCATCTGCTGCTTCAGAAGTCTTATCATGCGATAAGTTCAGTTACACTTTGATCGTGCTGGTGTTGAATCAAGGGTATATTTATTAAATACCCCTAGTTTTGACACCCAATAAATATACCCTTATACAACAATATAAATACCCCTATCATTTAAATACCTTATCCCTTAAAAAACAAATTACCTTAATACCCTCATTTACAATATTATTTTCCATTTAAAAATCTTATCCACTAAAAAAAATCTATTATTTTACATCCACCAACAACACCGCCACCACCAGTCCGCCGCTTCCACCACTCCGCCGCCGCCGCGAATCCGCCACCACCACTCCGCCGCCGCTGCTCCTCTACCACCACCGCTCCGCCACCACCGCCACTTACTAAATACAACTACCAATAATATTCCACCACCACTGTTGTTGTTGCCGCCGCCGCCACCGCCGCCATTAATATTAGGTGTCAACAACTGAAGTTGATCCAAAAAATCAAAAGTTCAAAAATATTTGTCAAATTTGGTTGTTGATTCCATTTTTCCATTGTTGATACACAAACGTTGGTTGTTGATCCCTAAAACTAAGGTCAATTTCTATTGTTGATACACAAATATTTGTTGTTCACTCCTTACACTAAGATCAATTTCCATTGTTGATACACAAATATTGGTTTTTTTATTCCATATTCCATTGTTGATACACAAACATTGGTTGTTGACTCCTTACACTAAGATCAATTTCTATTGTTTTCTATTGTTGATACACAAATATTGGTTGTTGACTCCTTACACTAAGATCAATTTCTATTTTGGATACATAAACATTGGTTGTTGATTCTATTTTTCTATTGTTGATACACAAACACTGGTTGTTGATTCCATTTTTCTATTGTTGATACACAAACATTGGTTGTTGACTCCCTAAACTAAGGTCAATTTCTATTGTTGATACACAAATATTTGTTGTTGACTCCTTAAACTAAGATCAATTTCTATTGTTGATACACAAACACTGGTTGTTGATTCCATTTTTCTATTGTTGATACACAAACACTGGTTGTTGATTCCATTTTTCTATTTCGATTTCTATTGTTGATACACAAATATTTGTTGTTGACTCCTTACACTAAAATCATTTTCTATTGTTGATACACAAACACTGGTTGTTAATTCCATTTTTCTATTGTTGATACACAAACATTGGTTGTTAACTCCCTAGACTAAGGTCGATTTCTATTGTTGATACACAAATATTGGTTTTTGATTCCATTTTTCCATTGTTGATACACAAAACATCGTTAACCTAAAAGACAATATGTGAGAGCTGAACTAATTGCTAGCGTTTCACTAAAATCTCTTATTTCATAAACTAAGTGTGTTTCGAAAACTAGAATTTCCCAAATGAACTCTCAAGACAACTGACCAACATGAGAAAATAGTCCTCATACAACATCATAACCCTACAATACAACTAACCAATACAAATTTTCAAGCAATGAATCATAAGAACTGAAAAGTAATATCATGATTAATTTAATATAGCCTAAGCCCGTGATAAAAATGAGATGACCACGTTGAACAGCAGTGTTATACCTCCAAAAATTCTTCAATCAGATTCTTTACAAATATTACTTTGAGTTTGCTTAAGAGGTCAAAAGGCTCTCCTCGAGTCTTTGCTTCCTTAGATTGCTTCTTTATCATCTTATGCCATTTCTTTATTAAATTGGAATCGAGGTACATCTCCATCTTCATATTACAATCACCCCAGTCACGTCAATGGAAAGGTCATGAAGATAAATTTGAACCACATAAAAATGAAATGAAAAAGTAATACTACCTGAAACAGCACATGAGACGAACAACTCCAGACCCGCATACTTGCTAGCTTCAATATTGTCTGGTAGACAATATCATCTTCCAAACTCTACCATAAACAACAACAAAATGTTTAGCAAGTATAGAAAACCATAAGAAGCCCTCAGAAGTGAAGAAAATGAAACATTAATATGAATCACTTTTGGTCCATATGCCTTTGCAAAGGTATGCTAATGCTAAGGTATGTATACAAACAAAAATACACAATTGGTAGTGGATAAAAGAAGAAAACCTGAAAGATATTAAAGTCCTTCCCTACCAATCCATCAACAGCTAAATTGTAAGAAAAAGACATCCAAGCAGCTATATTCTCTCTAAACTACAGCTGGTTAGTCTTTGACTTCTCAAGGTCACCAAATTCCAACAAAAATCAAATTCTCTCAACCCTAAAAAATAAAATTCTAACAAAAATCAAACCAAATCAAAACAGATCGAGAAAATTAACAAGTCACATGTTTATACTGCTTCTTCCTCTTTCCTGTTTATACCAAATCAAAACAGATCGAGAATTTTTCCTAGATCTATTTTCTTTTGATACAACTCTTCAACTGATTTTCCTCTTTTCCCAGTTTTTGATGCTGGATTCTTCGCTGGTGGATATGATGATGAATAGGTATTCGTGCAATCCCCAAATGGAGTCCTACTTATGGTATTCATTTCTCTTCTCAGATGTAGAAAATTGGAATTGAAAGAAAAACAGAAGTAGGTGGAGAAGAAACTGAGATTTTTTTTAGGAGAGAGAAACAAATCTTGATGGCGGTAAGGAACTGAGATTCATATCCATTGACTAATAGCGATTTGATATCCTCTATAACCATTAACGACGGCAAAACGACGATGATGTTGGCGGTGGTTTTCGGGAAAGCAACAGAGAGAGTTTAGATCAGAAAATGAAAATAAAGAAACGATTCTTTAAAAATCTTATTAGTACATAGGGGTAAATTTGGAAGAAGCAAAAATGTTAATGGACCCCTGATGGGCTTATAGATGGAAAGGGGTATTTTTATTGCATGATAAGGGTATTTCTGAAGCCCATCAAAACAACGGTCAATTATATAATTCCCACTTGAATCAATGTGTCATCGTCGAGATATTTGTGCTGAATCTAGAGGCGCCATTATAGAAGGTGTACTCTTTGATTGGGAGTACAATTTGAAGGCTTCTTAGATGCTTGAGCATTGAAGCGTCATATCCCTTAAGATCTTAGGTTTGATCATCTCTTGAGTATCTTCTGTTAATTATGCACTCCTTTCATTGCAGTAGTGGGATTCAACACTTGTGGCACACATCAAAACTCCTGCAAGGCTACCCACAAAGTGTTCTTTGCCATGCTTGGACATCTCATTAATGAATGTCTCAGTGCTCGATTCAACCACTTGGTAAAATACTAATGTGGTGAAGCTACAATTCGTCTTACAATAGCAGAGTTGCTAGCATATTAAGTCCTCATGCTAGGATATCATGTGAGGAAATAAATGACATAGACATGGGAGGAATAAGACTTGTTTGAGTGCGAAACCTCTTGATGAATGTCTACGCATCTTTCCAGGTTCTTGCTTCAACCTCGTCAAAGTTTGAAATTCGTCCAAGTGCTCTGATGACGGAATACCCGCCAAATCTTTTAGATCCAAACTTTCTTCATTGGAGAGATATGCAACCAAAGGTTCTTTGTCATTAGCCATCTTTTCAGCATGAATCCACGTTCGTCTTGAGAGTAATGTGGCCATAAGCATATCTGGGTGTCCTTCATGATACATGATTGACACTGGAGCGTGAATGGATTTTTATCGTGTGATACCAGCAGCTCTAATAGTTTTCAGAGGGATAACATTGACAGCAGTGCCAATATCGATCAACGCTCACTTGAACTTGTTTCCTTTGAAATGGACTGTGGTGAGAAGTCCCCAGTCGTACATTTCTTTGTCTGTTGCTAAAGGCTCATGGAGTGTCTCTTAAATTGATAAAATTTTCCCTGACACTATGTGGTTCAATGCAGCAAACATGTCTTACCTTTGAGCCTTTGATAAGTACAGCAATTCACAAACATGCTCGATTAAGGATTGAATTGCTTCCTTGATGGGTGGTTCAGAGAAAGTGAAGGTTCTAGCCTGGAGAGGATCTATGTGTACTCCTTCAGTCCCCAAGTTAAGCTCTCCTGATTCGACCTTTTCTTTGAATATGCGCTTCAAAGTTCTACATTCACTTGTGGGATGATTCACGAACATGTGAAAGAAAAAGTAACGAGGATTTTCCATGGCATCTTCAGTTGGTTCTTTCTTTACATACGGAAACTTGATTGCACCATCTTGAGCCCAGACATCTAGTAGTTCAATCACTTCTTCCTTGGAAAAATGGAAATTAGGTGCTTCTTGATCAATTCATGTATGTTGAGTAGGAGCTTGTGCATTATCCTTCCTTTGTGCTTTTGAAGGAGTTTTAGAAGTATGCTTGCGTTGTGACTTTTTTTTTTCTCCATTCTGCAACAACATTTGTGAAAGGTTAGAGGCTATACTATTTGTTGATTAAACGTATGCTACCTCGAGTTTCTCGTGGTTCTTCGGCCTTTGTAGCTTTAGCTCTTTCCAATAAAGCAGGTGATGTAGTTACTGATCCCTTAGCCACTTCATGAAGTTATGAGAAAGTCTGGAACCAAAGATTTTCAAGTAAAGCTCTGTAGACCGGGATCATTCCGTTGATGCACATATTTACAAGTAGCTGCTCTGTGAAGTTTGGGTCGTGACAGTCCAAGGATTGAACTCTGAACCTTTTCACATAATCATTGGGATGTTCATTGCTCCTTTGAAACATACTTCTTAGATCCGAGAGAGTGACTTGCTCTGACACGAAGAAGTATTTTCTGTAAAAAGCATTAATTATCTCTCCCAAAATGGTGATGCTTCCTGGTGCGATGTTGTTGTACCAGGTGTATGCTCTGCCTTTCAGAGACTTTGAAAATTCCTTCGGATGGACAACATGGTTATGCTCGTGTTCGCCCAATGATTCCAGGAACCGAGAAACATATTCTCCAGCATTGCATGTTCCATTAAAAAGAGTGAATATTGGAGAGGTATAACCTTTTGAAAGTGGAATCCTCTGTGTGGCAGCAGGATATGGAGGTTGGTCACGGTGGGCAGATGATGTCTTGTCTTTTCCTCGATCCTCAAAAAAGTGCTTCAGTTCTTCACGAGTGATGAAACTTGTAGGTTTCATTGCTGGCGAGTTATCTGCATCTTTTCGGACTTCTTCATCATGTACAACATGGATTGAAGAGATTTCAGGATCAACAGTTAAAGATATTTCTTTAGATTTTCCTTTCTCTCGCTGAGGATGAGTTCGTTAAGACGCAAGCTTGGATGTGAGAGTTATGATATAAGCACACAACTCTTTTTGTTTTGCAGCCATATTAGTCTGAACCTTCATGAGATCAACTATGGTAGGCCGATTTCCTATGGTTTCTTTAGGAGATCCACTAGGAGGTGGATTGTTGATGGTGCCAGTACCGTCGCTTGTAGGGGTGATCACTGGAGTACTAGTATTCGGAGGAGTATTATTGACAGGTTGCGCCGGAGGAGTGGTATTAGCGGTAACACTAGTGATTTCAATGTTAGGGTTGGGTGTTGAACCCGAGTTGGTAACTGAACTAGATCTAAGATCGACCATCTTTGTGAGAACTGAGATTTCAACCGAGAGATTAATCTCCCATTATGGTCTCCAAACTGTAGATGAGGAAAAACGAGTTGCTGGTTTTTAAGGAATTGAGGAGACGACCGTGCGGAGGAAACTCCATAAACCGAGGGAACTGTCTAACCTCACACAGATGCACTGCAATAAGGGAATGCTTTTAATTCGAGAGATCAATCTGTAGTACTCCGGCCTAAACCAAGACAATGGCCGTTCCAGACTAAATTCGGTCACAAGAGAGGATGGGTCGATCTGTAGGAGGGAAGCTGAGAAATATGTGAGATCAATGATGATCGAGATTGTAAGTGTGTTATGTATTCTACGTAAGAAAGTTCTGAATGATTGAATTTACTCAGTTGAGAGTAATTGCTTAGAAGATGAGTTCGTGTATATGAAAGATTGTTTGTATGAACGTTCTTGTCGAGAAAATATTGTGTGTTTCAATCATGATTCAGAGTCTTATTTATATTGCTAGAATTGTAAACACTTGATCCCATGAAGTGTGACAGTTGCTGAAGTCAATGAGTGGGGAAATTGGAAATCGTGTTAAAACCAGTTGCTCATCGTGCGAAGACTTGGTTGATTTTCCATCCACTACTTTGATAACTCCTTCAACTGATTGCACGACTTGCTCAAATTCTCGTCGTGTGTATGAACACACATTCCGTAGACCGCCAGACCAAAACCCTAGTTAATATCCCCTCATGTAACATGATTGATGTCTCATTTGATTGTGGAGTCTGCAAGGAAGACGTGTATTTAGTTAGTTAGTTGCTGACTTCATGGGACGACGAGCCCTTGTATTGTTGAGTCCAACGTTATTTGAAAATGTTCTGAGACTCATGAATTGAACATGTATGTTGAGACAGAGATATAATTCTCAAGTAAATGTTGATAGTTAAGGTGAGCAAATATTTCTCATTCGATGAATTGTTGAATATTGATAGTTGTACGAATATTCCTTGGTTTGAGCAAATAATTCTCATCTGAGTAAATTTTGCTCGTTTCATAAATTATTGGTAGCATGACCAAATAAAGTATTAAATCAGAATACTGGAAACTGAACCGAGTATAATTAATAAAATGTTGATCATGAGATCAATGTAAAATTACTAGCGTTTGAATATGGAATTATGAACCTTGGACACAAAACCCTAATTTGATCAATTGATGATTTATTGAAAATAAACCACAGAGTGAAGGAGGGACCGGCTGCACAGGATGATGGATCGACCATGTAGCGCCCAAATATTCAATTGAGCAAAAATATACCAAAGTCTCTTGAAGACCAGTTGCTGAAAGGATGATTAAATGCTGGTTTAATCATTTATTAAAATAATTCTCGTCTGAACCTTAGGTGATAAAACTTAATTAATTATGAAGAGATGAGGGACCGACCAAGGGGTCATGAAACCGGACTTGGGTGGTCACGGGTTCGAATAACGATCGTTCATGAAGTTCCAAATTGTTTGGAAGAGATAGAATCTAATGTGAAAAAATTAGGTCAAATGATGAAAAATATGCGGGACCGGCATTTTGCAAGCCAAAGAGCCAACCTTGGTCGGTCAAGGTAATATTCTCGCGTCACCAAAGTGTTCGTGTCTTGGTCCTGAGAATTTTGATATTTTCTGATGTGCGTTTGAGCCATCATTTGGGAAAATATGAAGAAATCAAGGATTTTTGCTGAAACTGAGGAAACTTCATGAGATGAAGGAAAATTAATAATAAAATGAAGGAATCATGAAGTGTGGGACTGGATATGGCCAAGGCACAATGAGTCCGGTCCCATATCATTTCCTAATTTTATTATATTTTTTCATGATTTTATGGAAATATCATAAAATCAAGGAGTTTGTTGAAACTAAGGAATTTTGTTGAAATCAAGGAGTTTCCTTGAGGTGAAGGAGTTTCCATGAGATGAAGGAAACAAAAATATTAATAATAATAAAATAAGGGCATGTGGGACCGGCTTGGGCATGGTCGGCCGGCTAAGGCCCGATCCCGTGAGCTTTCCCTAATTTTATGTATTATTTTCATGATTTGAAGAAATTTTCATAATTTGAAGGAAACATCATGAAATCAGGGAATTTCATGGGATCAAGGAAACATAAAAAATTATAATAATAAAATAAGGGGCGTGTGGGACCAGCTAGGGCCCGGTCCGATGAGTTTCCCTAATTTTATATTATTTTCATGACTTGAAGGAAATATCATGAGATTAATAAGGAGTTTCATGAGATTAGGGAAATAATAATAAAATAATGAGGAATCATGAGGTGTGGGACGACAACGACTAGGGCATAGCTGGCCCGCTAATAGACACGGTGCCACGACACCTTTCCCAATTTTATATTATTTCCTTGATGCGAAGGAAACACCATGAAACTGAGGAGTTTCCCTAAACCGAAGGATATTTGTTCAAATGAAGGGATTTTCATGAGATCAAGGAAAATAATAAAAATATGATAAAATATAGAATTGGGCGTGGGACTTGCCACGGCGTGACTGGACGGCCGGTGGGTCCAGTCCCCTAGCGCCTAGACTAATATTTTATTATTTATAATTTTCTTCCTATTTTGCATAGGTTCATCGCTCCTTCGTGTTTTGGAATGCTCGTTCGTGCATTCAGATGCTCGTTAGTGCATTATTGCTAAGTACACTTGCACCATTTTGGTCGGGGCTTACTCGATAGCGGCTCAGACGCCCGTATGTTGAATATTATCACTAACCCGTGGAATTCTGCTGGGAAGAACCATGAATTGAAGTAATGAAGTACTATGAAGAACGTAGAATATTTTCTAGGGATCCAGTTAATGATTTAGAACTAATTAATTGATGGCTCTATACTAGCACGTCGTCTAGGAGCATTAATTATTCAATAATTTAGCGATATGAGCTTGTTGAAGCGTCATATTTCTTTTATATAGTCAGGGAAAACATTGTTATATCCTGAAAACGTTGTCACTCTATACTAGCAGGCATGCTGTCTAGGAGCCGTCCAATCATTAAGATTCTATACACATGTCTTTTATATAGTCAGGGAAAACGTTGTTACATCCTGAAGACGTTATCGCTCTGTACTAGCAGGCAAGCTGTCTAGGAGCCGTCCAATCATTCGATTCTATATAAAAGTGATTGATGAAATTGCTCAGTATTCATGAGATATGTCATTGCCTCGGTTGAGAGACTGCATATCTATATATGCTCTGAGAGACAGTATTCTCAGTCAGAGGTTCTTGCGGTAGGAGCTTTCATGCTTCAATGAGAGACATGAGCCTCAATACTCATCTGATTGCTGGATCAGGAGTATGTACAATTATGGTTTTACAAGTTTAGCCTTCGTCGAAAATCCACCATTTACAACAATTAGAACTTTGAATTCATCCTGAACAATCGAAAGAATATAGAAAAGAGATAGTTCTCCCCCCCTAAGGGGGAGAAAAATGGTGAATACAATATATCTCAAATTGTATCTAAGCTTCTCTATATATAGAGTTTTGTAGCCTCTTCTTGAAGAAACTAGGGAACCTAGCTAAGATAGGAAAGTGCGCCTCCTTAAAAATTGTGTCCCATGCATCGTACCCCGGTCTGAAAACAAAATCCTGCCGAAACTTGAGCTGCACCCTATTTCTATAAATAATTCATGTCCAAAGGGTTTGCCGTGTAACTACAGCAGCTACTGGAATCGCATACATGACTAGGAAACCCAACCCAATTAGTCCTTGGCCTGTCAGTCCTCTGGCACTGACAATAAAAAATTAATTTCACTATTTTACTCTGCCTCAGACTCTCCATATATTCCGATGGCTCTGCACCATAGCAGCAAGTCAATTCCGTTCCCATTATTTCCATAACATCTTCTTCTCAGACTCGACCCAACAGACCGCAACCCCATCGAATACCAGCAACACCTCTGCTCCATTCCTTCAAATTCATTCAACATCCTAAACATACATCTATTATTTAATTCATTCAGCTCTATCATTCTTTGCTTCTGTAGAGATTCACCCATCTGTTCTTGGTATTATAGCATCAGTCGAACTCAACCCAGAGCCAACCACTGTGACCAGCAAACTCAAGTCAGTTCCTTCCTTGTCATCTCCATCTTGGTCTCTTATTGTCACTGAAATCACTAACTTCACCATCATTATATCCCACTATTGCCATTATGAGCTTCTAACATATCTCCAGACTCATCTTGGCCAGCCATAGGAACTCGAGCTAAAAAATTACTGTCTTAAACTCTTGACAGTGAACAAGAAGAAACTGTTCTTCAGGCAATTTATCAAACATCTTAAGTGCACAACCTGGTGGTCTTATTCGCATCCATGATTTATCTTCTACACTCTCCATTTCCATGTACAATTGAAATTGAAGCAAACCCATGTCGTCTAATCCATTCAGAACTCATATACAACCATCAATTCAGCCATACGATTACCACAAAATCACTGGCAACAGTTCATCACTGTAACGGCAACACCAATGGCAACAGCTCCACCTTCTATTTAACTGGTTTGTTTAAGAACTTGCCATATAACTCATAACACAACAACACAGTTGGTCGTCTCATCAAACTCATTCCCTAGCTGTTCACTCATACCGCCAGCTCCATCTTCTTCAAATCATACAAGCCATTAAAACCCATTTAATCAATCAGTTCCAGATCCTCTTTTCTTCACAGTTTCAACCACATTAACCATATTTCGAGCTTCTTCTTACCACTTGTTCTTCGTCTCTAAATTTGGCCTTAATTCTTGGTAGACAAATATCGAACCTTGGCCAGTGACGGAAACTGAGTCTTGATGGCAACAGCGAGCTTGGTCTTTCTGCTTGCAAATTGGTTTCTCGACTTGGTTAAGGAAACCTAATTTTCTTCTCTGCCAACACACGTGCAGATTCTGTGGTGTGAATTTTCGTTGGCACCAAGTAATCTGATATGGGATACTTACAGGCTACCCTAAGCCTTGATCATTAAACAATCTTGCGTTGTTCTTGTGCGTTGTGTCTATAACACCGAGAGTCGCCAAGCAAAGCCTCAAAACTATAATTCTGCTTCTTTTGTGGCCAATTTGACGATTTCTTGTTCTTTTCGGGAATAAGCTCCAAAATTCCCATAAAATATAAAACAAAGCTAATAATACAATTTCACAAGAAAACTAGCTAAGTAAGCATAGCTAATCGATACTTAAAGAGGTGTTTTTAAACACCTATCACCCACTAATAAAACTCATGGTAAAAATACTCGTCCGATAAGGATTTGTTGTTAGCCTTCATAATAGCCTTAAGAGATTCATAGCGTTCATAGTACTCTTCTACTGTGGTTATTTGAGACAACTTATTGAAACTACCCACATAATTATCAAAAGCAATATCTTCAAATCTTATACAAACATCAAAAGCAAATTTATCCCATTCAATAGACAATTAACCCTCCTGATAATCTAAGAACCACGAATCATCTTTTACATCTAAGTGTATAGAATCTAGTTCAACTCTCTTAATCATCTCAATAGAATTAAGGTGAAAGTATCTTTCACATTTCCTAAGACATCCCCTAGGATTAGATCCATCAAATCTAGGGAAATCAATTTTAGGATAGCGATGAAAGATACATGTAGTCAGATGAAACCCATTATTCCGACTCGATTCACCAAAAGGATTACCAATCTCAGATTCATATTGGAAATTTGGGTTTTGAACAGAATTTGCAGCTGAAACAGTAGGTATCTGAGCTCCCAAATACTTCCATATAGCAGTAAATTGCAAAGTGATATTATCTGTGAGTGTACTCATCTGATTTTTGAGATTAGATAAATCTTTTTCAACAGATAATAATCGTTCTCCATCAAGCTTCTGCTGATGAGCAACGTCCTTCACTGTAGGTGCTTTATCAACTCCTCCCTTCATGAATCAGGATATAGGATCGACCAAACTGATACTAAATATTATGATTCAACAAGTTAGAGACGACTCAACACATATCAGTAACCTTCTCTTCCAAATGGAATGAGCCTGAGTTTATATTATTTTGTTCTTACCGAGTTCATACAATCATTTAGACATAAATAAAACTCACCAATCCTCACTAACTCTCTCGGCCAATCACAAATGTTGATTGCCACTTAACCTAATCAAATAAAAGACTTATTTAACCCTGTTAATTAAACAAAAAGACTGAGATGAGACCAAAGTCAAGAGACTAGTTCATACGCTAGGGCTCGTGCCACAGGTACATAACATACAACAAAGTGTGTTACTTGATAATATTGAAAAAGCGGGGGGTCTAACAACCACACCCAATATTTCAATTAGCAATCTGTAAGGACAAACTCCGAGTTACTTTCTAGAGAATCAACTAGACAGTCAGACTAAATCTAGATAGAAATATCTCAAGGAGTTATTATCTCAATCTCTCAATTTGATCTATACTCAAGCAAATAGAAATCTGCGAGTCTTTATCAAAGAGAGATAACTTGGATGGTACCAAAGACCAATATCCAAGTGTAAATCAATTTAAATCAACAACCAAAAAGGTCATATATTCTAATTGATTGAACAACGCACAACATGTATTATTTCAATTATATAACAAAATATAATGCGGAAAAGAAATAACATAGACACAAGAATTTGGTTAACAAGGAAACCGCAAATGCAAAAAAAACCGGGACCTAGTCCAGATTAAATATACACTGTATTAAGCCACTATAGACACTAGCCTACTCCAAGATAACTTCAGTCTGGACTGTAGTTGAACCCCAATCAATCTCACACTGATCCAAGGTACAATTATGCTCTTACGCCTATGATCCAAACAGGATACTGCACACTTGATTCCCTTAGCTGATCTCACCCAAAACCAAGAGTTGCTACGACCCAAAGTCGAAGACTTTAATAAACAAATCTGTATCACACAGAAAAGTCTACAGTAATAGATAAATCCGTCTCCCACGAATATACCTACAAGTTTTTGTTCCGTCTTTTGATAAATCAAGGTGAACCGGAACCAATTGATAAAACCAGACTTATATTCTCGAAGAATAGCTCAACTTTATCAATCACCTAACAATAGTCTTAATCGACGCAGCGAAAAAAGATATTGTGGAATCACAAACGATGAGACGAAGTGTTTGTCATTACTTTTATATCTTGCCTATCAGAGATAGAAATATCAAGCCAATTATTGCAATTGTACTTGTACGATGGAAACAGCAAGATCAGATCACACAACTATGTTAAAATAAGTATCGGTCTGGCTTCAAAATCCCAATGAAATCTTTAAGTCGTTAACCTAGTTTTAGAAGAAGAAAACCAATGGTTAAAGGAGAATGGACTCTAGCTTAACACAACTAGTATCACACCGAATGTGTGGGGATTAGGTTTCCCAGTTGCTAGAGTTCTCCCTTATATAGTCTTCAAATCAGGGTTTGTCATCAATGTTATATTACTAACAAAGCATTCAATATTCACCGTTAGATGAAAACCTGATTAGATTCAAGCTAATATTTATCAACCGTTAGATCGAAAACATAGCTTTTTATACACACATGAAATGCACGTTTGTAAGATTGTGAAAACTGTACCCAAACTTGTACATTAGTTTGTTCAACAATAGTTAACCAAATGGTTAGCCATATGATAACTTCCATATCAACCATATTCTTCTTCACCATAACTAGTCCAAATGACTCAAATAAACTAGTTAGAGAGTTGTTCAATTGCTTAGATCTTTATGTACTACACAAGACACTATTTAAGCAAAAACGATGTGATTCACTCGAATCGATTCATGAACTATAAAGCCACGGTTTGCAATAACATTCCTTAGTTTATTAAGATAAGTTCATAAACATCGTTTTTAGACATAACCTACTCAAGTTCGCGGACTTAAGTTCCCGGACGGAGTTCACAAACTCCAGCAGAAATTCTTGGGTTCGTGAACTACGCCAGTTCGCGGACTGGATTCGCGGGCTGAGTTTGCGGACTGAAGTTCACATACTACTCCGGTTTCACTTGATCAACAAAGTTCGCAAACTTCGGTTCAAGCAGTAATGACTTATACATATATGTGTTTCCACAACAATGCTTATATCCTCCAATGGTTATATTGTCTAAACTCCCATTTCAATCATTGAAATATTCTCAGAGGGCGCTATATAATTGTTATTCACAAACTATTTTTCGTCAGAGGGATTTCCAAAATGATTGAAGCATAACATGACTTTCGACACTAGGTAAAGATAAGCTTGGATAAAGCGAAAGCTTTACCAACATATATTTCGAGAAATAGATAAGCGAGATATACTAAGCTCGAAATACCACATGTGTATAATCTATGTATATATAGCAAAACGACTTTTGTCTCAAGATAGGAGATAGAGTAGATAGAATTTTGAGTGATAGATAAGTTCAAGTCTCCACATACCTTTTAGTCGATGAAGATCCACTGGTTCCTTGAGTAGTCCTTCGTCTTGTATGATGATCGCCATGGAGTTCTTGAGCTCAACTACACTTTCTATCCTAGTATGAGACCTTAGCTATAGTAGAATAGAAATCAAGACTTTATAGTTTTGATCACTCACATTGACAAACATGCTTGAGATAGCAACGCATTCGAGTTCGACCGAGCAATTCTCTAACAATCTCCCCCTTTGTCAATTTTAGTGGCAAAACTATTAATACATATGGAATACAAAAAATATATAAATAAACTTTGTAGCTCATATTCCACATGTCGTCTAATCTTCAACATTACTCGAAATCTTCGTCACTTCCACGTACTCCAATGATCCCAAAGGTTGTAAGTTTAGCATCATCGTTGTTGAAAATCCATAGCTATAACAATGAGAAAACAAGAGTTCTCAATCATTGTTATAAAGCGTCATAGTATCATTACACATCATCAAAGTCTAATTGCATCACAACTTTAAGAACAATACTATGGTGATACATCACTCTCCCTTAGTCAATACTCCATCTCACATGGAAACCACTCCCCCTTACATAATGATCCGAAAACCATATGTATTTGTAGTGTGAACTACATATTAATTCTCTCTCTTTTTGTCAATAAAATTGGCAAAGGTACAAGAACGGGATCCTAATGAAATTTCCGTAAGATACATTTCATGACCAAGAGTAAATGTATATCATCTTGTTTAGATGCAATAATAAAGCCGGAGCTAAATGCATTCATCAAGGGGTTCATAAAGATACAAGATAACCCCTATAATATTCCACAACCGCACTCCCCACAAAGATTTGGCGATTAAGCACAAGTTCAAAAAGAACTCTCCCCCATAAAATGTCATTCCCAAGGGAAAAACAAAAGCGACATTAATTTCAAAAGAAAAGAAGGATTTCTTTGGACTCAACAAATCACATACAAGTATGAATTTGGAATCCAAAAAGAATATTCAATCAAATTAACCGTAAGCGAACCTAAGATTAATTTGACCAAATATGTTCAACACAAGTAAACTTATGGAGACTTAAAAACTCAATTAGATTAATCACAAGAGAACCCATAATTAATATAATTGGAATATACAACTAAAATAATCACAAAGTAATCAATTTAATCATTTATACTCACATAAGAAAATATATGGAGCGATGACTAAGTTAATCATAAAAACAACCAACCCAGTCAAAAATGCTCAAACATAAGAAAAACTTACGGAGTCATAACTAAATAATCACACAAGATGATTAATTTAGTTCAATATGCTCGACATAAAGTACCTTACGGAACACAACTATCTAATCACAAAAATAATCAACTTGGTTGTCTAGTGCTCGACATAAGACACAATACGGAGCCTCATAGTAACACACAAAATATGGATCAGGGAAGACCAATTACTGCGGAATACACAAGGATTCATTCTATGTTTTCATCACCATTTGCACAATGACATACAATAGACATAATCCTTGAATCACAAAATATTAACCTATCTTATATCAATAGTTGACAATATAGGCTTAACTTTTGTGTTTGTCAAAAGTCTATTCATTATTTTATCAATACTTGCATATCAATTCATGAACGACTTTACTTATGACAAAGTATGGGACAATCAAGTTCACGGACGTAAACACACATATCCCATAACAATATTGCAATATATAAAACCATAAAGATTATACTGCAAAGATCATCTTCCAAACAAGTTTAGAATTTAAACCAATAAATCTAAAATCAAGAAGATGAAAACGTTGGATATAACTATGTGTAATCACAATAATGGATATTCCAAACATTAGTTATTCTTCTAAAAAAACAAGAGGCAAACATAAACTACTCATCATCTTCATTGGAAACACTCCAAGATGCTTGAATAGTGTTCAAATCTTCCTTGAGCTCGGGAAACTTAGTTGCAACCACCGAAAATTGTTCTTGAACACACTTCACCCTTGAATTGACCTTACACACACCCTAGTGAATTTTTTAAAGTAGACTCAAGGTGGTAGGGTCACAATCATTAAGCAAGGCATCCCTTTTTCTTTTGCATACATTCTCCCTTATGCGTCTGAAGGTACACGGTCGAACCGGTTTGGGAACCCCGAGGGAGTTGCCAATTGAATCAATATCACGATCACGACAAATTCGTCCAATAAAGCATGGATAACCTAACATCTAGATAGGTGAAGTTATCGAAATCATTTGATAAATGATAAAACCACATATATCGAGACTTTGAACACCCATATCAAGGAAATAAACTAATTCAGCAAACTCATAATTCCACCAAGAATTATCAATCATGGAAGGACAAAGATTTGGGATACCAAGTTTCCCAAAAGCCATCAACGGGATACTAAGATCATTAGTAGGAAATGTTCCTTGATTCCAAGCTACCTTCTTGCCACAAAGCCCAATAGAGATATCATCACATGGTGGACGTTCATCACTCGGTCTAGGGAGACGCACGTTTCCCAACAGAATATTGGTAATATTTGAAATTAACTCTCTATCAACAAGAAACCTTTTTATATTTACCATGGATTTGAATTCCATCTTATTAAGATTAACATCATGAATGTTGACATAGAAAATTCTTGTGAGAAAATCAATCCTTGACCAAGACCATCAAAGATATTTCCAAGATTGAATTTTTTAAAGCAAGCTAAATCCTCATCATGTCCACTAGAGATATCCAATTTCTTTTCTAAAATAAAACCTTTAGATGAAATCTTCTCAAAAATTCTAGCACATGAATCATCCACAAACCTAATCCTAAGATAATTTTGGTCACAAGGAAGATCCATAATAGAGCTATTTGAATTTTTGGAATTCCTTTTTGAGCCCTTAGGATTCATCATGAGATCTAAGAAATTGAAAGGAACAAGAGGAATTCACTTACTTGGAGTGATATTGAACACCCTTTCTCTAAAATTCTCCAAAAGGTATTTAATGGAGAAGCACATAAGAAACCCTAAAGGTTCGCGTATGCGGACGGGTGAAGAAGATGAAAGGAGTGCGCGAAATTCTTCTTTATAAGACCAAACATGGGCTTGGACCCGTTTGTGAACCTCGACCCACAAAGAATATGAGATTTTATTAGATATTTGCACATCAAAGGTTATGCATCTTTAGACAAGGATGCAGAAGAAAGCTTTATTAGAACACTACACAACTCAAACCATTTCTTGCCCCATATCAAGATATATACACATGGGGTAGTGCCAATCTTGTTACCAAGAGGCATAATGTGCAGAGAAATTCTCATGCAACATTTTAGGTTGATTTGTCTGAGCAGTCCCTATAATGTAATCAATACAATGATGATAATCAGGGGAGTCTGAGCTTTTTAGAATGAAGATTCTTCTGATTCCTTGGTTGTACAATATTATTCAAAGGTTTAATATGTACAGAACCCTTTTCAGAGTGATTCTTAGACTTAACAGAATTAAGTTTTTCTAAGGATCTAAAAATATCTTCGAATGCTCTGAATAGATCTTTATCAAACGATCTATTATGATAGTATTCCTCATAGAGATCCATAGTTAATCTAGTGAGGTTCCAAATCCTTGAGAGCCATGAACGTTTTCTCAATCTTTCCTTCTCTTTATTTTTTTATTTAGATTGATACATATCATCTGGAACTTCCTTTTCAGATGAAATGGAATTATCATAAGAAACCAGAGGTTTTGACTAGAAGTTTTCCAAAGAAAATTCCCATGGGACAATTTTTAAGGACCGAACAAACACAACTTATCAGGTTTAAGGTGTTTGCCTGCTCTGATACCAATTGAAAAAGCGGGGGTCTAATAACCACACCCAATATTTTGATTAGCAATCTGTATGGACAAACTCCGAGTTACTTTCTAGAGAATCAACTAGATAGTCAGACTAAATCTAGATAGAAATATCTCAAGGAGTTATTATCTCAATCTCACAATTTGATCTATACTCAAGCAAATAGAAATTTGCGAGTCTTTATCAAAGAGAGATAACTTGGATGGTACCAAACACCAATATCCAAGTGTCAATCAATTTAAATCAACAACCAAAAATTTCGGATATTCTAATTGATTGAACAACGCACAACCTGTATTATTTCAATTATATAACAAAATATAATGCGAAAAAGAAATAACATAGACACCAGAATTTTGTTAATGAGGAAACCGCAAACGTAGAAAAACCCCAGGACCTAGTCCAGATTAAACATACACAGTATTATGCCATTACATACACTAGCCTACTCCAAGCTAACTTCGTCTGGACTGTAGTTGAACCTCAATCAATCTCACACTGATCCAAGGTACAATTATGCTCTTACGCCTCTGATCCCAACAGGATACTGCGCACTTGATTCCCTTAGCTGATCTCACCCACAACCAAGAGTTCCTACGACCCAAAGTTGAAAACTTTAATAAACAAATATATATCACACAGAAAAGTCTACAGTAATAGATAAATCCGTCTCCCACGAATATACCTACAAGTTTTTGTTCCGTCTTTTGATAAATCAAGGTGAACCGGAACCAATTGATAAAACCAGACTTATATTCCCGAAGAATAGCTCAACTTTATCAATCACCTCACAATAGTCTTAATCGACGCAGCGAAAAAAGATATTGTGGAATCACAAACGATGAGACGAAGTGTTTGTGATTACTTTTATATCTTGCCTATCGGAGATAGAAATCTCAAGCCAATTATTATAATTGTACTCGTACGATAGAAATAGCAAGATCAGATCACACAACTACGATAAAAGTAGTATCGGTCTGGCTTCACAATCTCAATGAAGTCTTTAAGTCGTTAACCTGGTTTTAGAAGAAGAAAACCAAAGGTTAAAGGAGAATCGACTCTAGCTTAAATCAACTAGCTAGTATCATACAGAATGTATGGGGATTAGGTTTCCCAGTTGCTAGAGTTCTCCCTTATATAGTCTTCAAATCAGGGTTTGCAATCAATGTTAGCTTACTAACAAAGCATTCAATATTCACCGTTAGATGAAAACCTGATTAAATTCAAGCTAATATTTATCAACTGTTAGATCGAAAACATAGCTTGTTATACACACATGAAATGCACGTTTGTAGGATTGTGAAAACCGTACCCAAACTTGTACATTAGTTGGTTCAAAAATAGTTAACCAAATGGTTAGCCATATGATAACTTTCATATCAACCATATTCTTCTTCACCATAACTAGTCCAAATGACTCAAATGAACTAGTTAGAGAGTTGTTCAATTGCTTAGATCTTTATGTACTATACAAGACACGAGTGAAGCAAAAATGATGTGATTCACTCGAATCGATTCAGGAACTATAAAGCCACTCTTTGCAATATCATTCCTTAGTTTATTAAGATAAGTTCACAGACATCATTTTAAGACATAACCTACTCAAGTTCGCGGACGGGGTTCGCAGACTTAAGTTCCCGGACGGAGTTCAAAATCTTTAGCAGAAATTCTCGGCTTCGAGAACTACGCCAGTTCACGGACTGAAGTTCACATACTACTCCGGTTTCACTTTATCAACAAAGTTCGCAAACTTCGGTTCAAGTAGTAAGGACTTATACATATATGTGTTTCCACAACAATGCTTATATCCTCCAATGGTTATATTGTCTAAACTCTTATTTTAATCATTGAAACATTCTCAGAGGGAATTATATAGTTGTTATTCACAAACTATTTTTCGTCAGAGCGATTTCCAAAATGATTGAAACATAACATGACTTTCGTCACTAGGTAAAGATGAACATGGCTAAAGAGAAAGCTTTACCAACACATATTTATAGAAATAGATAAGCGAGATATACTCAGCTCGAAATACCACATGTGTATAATCTAAGTATATATAGCAAAACGACTTTTGTCTCAAGATAGGAGATAGAATAGATAAACTTTTGAGTGATACATTAGTTCAAGTCTCCACATACCTTTTAGTCGATGAAGATCCACTGGTTCCTTGAGTAGTCATTCGTCTTGTATGATGATCGTCATGGAGTTCTTGATCCCAACTACACTTTTTATCCTAGTCCGAGACCTTATCTATAGTAGACTAGAAATCAAGACTTTATAGTTTTGATCACTCACATTGACAAACATGCTTGAGATAGCAACACATGAGAGTTCGACTGAGAAATGCTCTAACAAATATGTTCGGTATAAACCAAACTCTATAAGATCACAATCAAGTATTGCGGAGTTAACATACTCGTGTATTTTACTTAATTATAATAACAATTATAATGCAGAATTCAAAGTAAAAGATGCAATAAGATTTTGTTAACGAGGAAACCGCAAATGCAAAAAAACATCGGTACCTAGTACAACTTTGAATACTCTCAGAATTAAGCTGATATACAAAATATAAAACCAACTTCGTATAGTTGAGACAAGGAAGACTACCCCTATCTACTTAGTTCCCTCAGTATCCCTACGCCTTTGACTTCTAGAGTCACGCATGTGAATAACAAGTCCTTTTGGATTGTATTCCAAACATCAAAGGAAGAATTTGTTTGGTAACCACTCTAATCAATCTTGCTACAAGATATAGATGAGTCGTTGACATAGGCTCTCCCGTTTAATATGATAAACTCATTTGTTTGGTTAGATCAATCTAACTTTAACTACCGAAATAGTCAAGTATAGATTCACATTCAATCAATATAGATCTCAAATAGAAATATAGAGACCGCCGATCTCACGCAACTAATCAATCATATCTATCAAAGATAAATCGCTTTTAGTTGGATCCCAGCCTATCAAGGTTTGTGCACTAAATCCACAAGATATGAAAACTAATAAAAAAATCTTCTTCGTCTTCAACTTTTCTTTTATCTTCAAAACTGGCACAACTCAACTTGAATCTCTTGTGATCAATCACGCACAAAATGGAGTTTATTAACAATGGATTATCACAAGATGTCTTTAGATCTAACAACAGTTCTAAAGATCCCATCGATACTTTGATCTAGTCTGAGTGAATCTAATATCAGAAGAGAAGATTCTCAAGCATAAACAAACAAGGTGCAGTCAAAGTTTTAACAACCGTTAGTCAATCAAATAATATCGAAAACTAATAACACTGCAATTATCTAGTTTCTCACCAACGATACTCGTAGAGCTTCTTGATCCCACAAAAGTCTTCAAACGAGCGGTCGTAAGTGATTTCACATAATTAGGATACTTTTCTCTTCGAATAGACGGCTCCACCAGAAATAACAAAAAATAAAGTTTGCCTGGATTTTAGGATAGTTTGCGATAAATGCAAACTTAGGTATTTATAAACCAAGGATGTTTGGACACCAAGGAATTTCCAAAATCGAAAATATTCTCAAGATATGCTATGAATGCCAAAATTCGGTTTTCATAATAAATATTGGTTCAATATTTCACGAAATATATCAATAGAAAATCTTCAATTAGTAAATGCACATTACTAATTTTTATTCTCTAGAGCTATGCATTAATTGTTGGTAATTAAAGCATATAAAATGAAAAACCTTAATTAAAAGATTCTTAATTTATTTCGGCACAAGATCACCTTGAGTACCAAGGAATATCTTTGAACAATAAATGATAAGAGTTAATGCTCGTGTTCAAAGTATGTTGACATATTTTCACTGAAAATCCTTATTTCATATATACATGGATTTACTTTCTTGGAATCGGTTATACCACACTTCCAAACAAGTTTAGAATTGGTTTCCCAGTATTCCAATACTATTATGTGATTGATCATACCAAATCACAATGGTTAGTTATTATTGGTCATACCAAGTCACATACATGGGTTCGGATCGGTTATACCAATCACTAGGATCGGTTATACCTAAATATGGTACCTACTTGTGATCGGTCACACTAGTCACTAGGATCATTTAAAAGGATCAGTTCCATCTACATATGGTATCTACTTGTGATCGGTTACACTAGTTAGCAGGACCGGTTACACCAATTACAAGTATTGGTCACACAACACTTATGATCGGTCACACCAATTACTAGGATCGGTCAGACAAATTACAAGGATCGATCATATCATCATGGTGATTACTTAGGATCGGTTACACAAATTACCAGGACCGGTCATACCAAACCATAAGTCTAGGCATTGTGATCAGTTATACCAAGATACATAACATGAGTTAAGATTGGTTCTACCAACTCACACATATTGGTCATCCAAAGATATGCAATGAATATCCCGACCAATAAGCCTATGGATTTCCCTTTCTATTCACGAAACAAGTTCATGAATATAATTACTTTAAAAAAATATAAAATATTGTTTCCTAGGATGAAATCTTCGATCACCATAACCCATTCACATAATCATAACACTATATACAAAATTATGTCGATGTCATATCAATGAAGTTCAAAAGATAAGCGTTATACTTCGTAGTCTAATTCTGTAATACCATGATTATACTATTATGATCATGTCACATCACTAGAGTATTATATATAATATATATAGCTTTGCACTTATATTTTCAATATAACACGACTTAAAAGATACGAAACAGTTTAAGTCAATATTATTAACCTCAAGAGGAAGGATGATGTCATCGTCCAAATCCAAAGGAATCTCATATTTCTTACAACTACTCGACCTGATATTTCTTTTAGTGTTGGTTTTTGTGCTAGGTTTCAGGAAAATCCAAAGGAATCTCATCTTGCAACTGCAAAAAGGATTATTCGCTACATTAATTACACTGCACGGTGTGGTCTATCTTACACTTTTGATACTAACACTGATCTTACTGCCTATTTAGATGCAGATTGGGCAGGATATGTGGAAGATAGAAAAAGTACATCAGGGGGTTTCTACTATGTAGGATTGAATCTTATAGCTTGGCATAGCAAGAAACAAAATTCATAATCCCTCTCAACATGTGAAGCTGAATACATCGCTCCAGGCTCATGTTGTACTCAAATTATATGGATGAAATAAATGCTTGTTGGTTATGGAATCAACACTGGAATAATGAGAATCTTATGAGACAACACCAGCGCAATTCGCATAACATAAAATCCAGTTGAGCACTTAAGGACTAAACACATTGACAAAAGGTATCATTTTATTCGATATCTTTATGAAAATGGTATCATTAATATGGAATTTGTGCCCTCATAACAACAATTGGATGATATTCTCACTAAACCATTAGATGTTGCTACGTTTCAACACTTATGGTAGTCTATTGGTATCGTTATGGTTCATTAGTCATCCATAACTCTTTCCCCTAAGCTTATCTAGATCCTTTGGGCAATTGAGTTTAGAACTTCTTGAGGTGTAAAGCTTTTTCCACATTTGTTTCTAGTATATGTATCTTCTAAGTATCTTAGTGTTATATTAAAATCCTTCTTTTCTTGTAAAAGTAAGGTCGCTCTTGTTGTTCTCTCGGAAATGACATCAAATGAGGGAGAGTTCTTTTGAACTTGCGCTTAATTTCCATATCTTTGTGGGGAGTGCGGCTTTGGAATTTTTAGGGGTTATCGTTTTTCTTTATAAACTCCTTGATGAATGCATTTAGCTTCGAATTTATGATTGCATCTAAACTGTAGGAGAGGAATATCACAACAAATAATAACTTACGAAATTGTGGAGAGAAAATACATTTTGCGAGCAAAGAATATTTTGCGAGCAAGAAGGACATTTTGCGAGCAAAGGAAGCCACGAAGGTTCGCAAGATAATCTTCAAATCCGAAATGGCGGGACAACACAACTGTCATCTATTGTAAAATCATATAAATAGCCATTTAGGCATGAGAAGTGGGGGAGACACATTTTGAGAGAGGGGATGATTTTAGGAGGAGAGAGAAAATTTGAAAGAGGGATTTATTTTCTTTATCATCTTCTTCCCCAAAAGATTCTAGAGCTCCAAATATTCATTAATGGAGTCTCAATTGTAAAATCATGTAATTACATACAATCACTAGTGAAGCATCGTGGATGTAGATCACATTGATCGAACCACGTAAAAATCTTTGTGTCTTTTTATAATTTTAGTACTTTAATCTTCATCTTCACATCAAATAATTGAGATCATCATATTGGATTCTTATGAGGGTGTAGTTGTGAGATAATCCGCAACTACATAATTGGCGCTAGAAGGAGGGGACCTAATCTTGTTGGTTCAAGAAAGTTAGAAAAATTGGTTATTGATGGTGATGAATTGTACTGGATTTATGAGTTTTGAAGACAGAAATGGAAGTTCTTTTATTGGCATCTTCAAACAACAAACACATTAGTAGTAGTTCAGGAAGAGAAATGTGGATATGGAGAAATCGTCAAGCAAAATGAAATTTACACATGCTACGTCAACAATCGCTTCCAAAAAGGACAAATTTCTTCTCACTTTTCTTATTATTTGTTTCATTTTTCAAAATTTGGGAATTTCAAAACACAAATTCAAAAATAAATTGTTTGCGATCTAAACTTTGCTTTTTGTAGAAATCTGATTTATTATGGAAATTTTGAATTTAAAAATGTTTTTGCTATAAATTTGTAGTAACCAAATCTCGTTTTACAAATTTGTTTAAAGAATTTCTGACAAAGTCAAATTTCAAGATTTTCTGTTGGTTAGAGATTTAGAGATTTACATCTCGCAAGAACAAAAACAAGAAGAATATATGGAAAGTTTTCATTCTTCATATGCAAACATTACTCATCTTAATGATCTATAAACTGCTAACCAAATTTACTAATCATTTGTAGCAAAATTTTTGCAAAGCTCTGCGTCACTGACGAAGAAATGTCATTCCTACGAAGAAATGGGATAAATGTCATCATGAGTTCGAATCTTACGAACATAAATGTCCAGGGAGAAGAAGAAGAAATTTAGTAGGATGGGGTGAAATTCAGTAGTTCATTTTGCACAAAACAATTCGAGTTACATAAACTGTTCAGGGAGATATAAGTAAGCAAAAGAACAAAAGAAGATTTACGTACAAATGTTCATTTATGTACTTACGAAAGAGATTATCCCCATTACGAACAAAAGAAGAAATATACGAAGAAGAAATTTCGCAGCTACTAATTCTTACGAATGAAGTTACTAAAGGATACTTTTAGTCACGTGTGCTGGAAGACTAAGGCTAAGTTACTTACTCCATCAGCAAGTAAATTTTAAGGGAAGAAACAAAAGTTTAAGCCGGGAAAAAATTTGTGAGCAAAAAATGCGAAGCTTATACCATCAGCAACTCCGGAGAATAACACATGGGGAGATCTTAAACAATTTGTATCATTAGATACAAGGGAATAGTTGCGAAGATAGATATAAACAGTTACGAAGAATAAAAGCATCACTTCGAAAAGTGGCAAAAGGGAAGTTGAAATTCCTCTAGGGAAGACATAAAGCTGATAGGAGGAATATTTATCACTGTTAAGATGAATGGAGGAACATCACATGAAGAAATAAAAGTATCAGGAAAAGATCAAAGATCGTTATATGAATTAGATTGCGAATGTTCGCAAAAAAAAAAAAAAAGTATAGCATGAATGAAGAACATATTGAAAACAATTCTACAGCTTCGCAAAAATTGATGAATGTTATTGCTAGTGTAATTATACTGACGAATGTTCTCAATCTTAGCTGGAAAGGAATGTTGATGAGATTATAACATTACCACTACAATCATTGTCAACAATCAGCGAACATGAGAGCGAAAAGACCATAATCCGGAAGCAGCAAGGATATAAACATGATTATAGATTGTGAAGAAACAAAGTTATTGATCAAAGAAGATTTTCCAGCGAGAGAACCATTAAAATCCATCAAGCATGTTCAGGCCAACAAAAAGAGTCAACTATAGCTGAGACTAAAATATTTTCCAGTGATGCAAAAATGCAATGACGTTTCTCCAAATATTAAGTTTATTAGCAAAGAAAGTTAAAAACATCATTTGAGTCAACATCATTTCTGAGAAGAAATCCTAGCAGAACTTCCTGTAGGTGGATGCAGTTCACATCAGCTATAAAGAAATTTCATTCCTGCGAAGAAACATATATACTAAGAACATTTGATGCGTGAAGATATACTTCGCAAATAAATAAAGGAGAAATAAGGGAGAAATGAATTAGTCCAGCTCACAGCAACCAAATATCAATTTTTGCGAAGGTGAAAAGAACAGCAGCCAATGACTGTATATTTCTTCCCTAAGACGGTAACCAGAATCCATTTCATGAAGAGGGAAGTTTACTTCGCAAACATTTACTTCATGAATATTCACTTAAGTTCGCAAATATCTAACTTCGTAAATGTTTACTTCGCATATATTTTCCAAGACTTGCATCGACATAACCTACTTTGGGAAGAAGCAAACTACTCCGTGAACAACCAGCAATCCATCAGAAGCATAAGGTGAACTCTATCACAACTCTCGCGGGCATGTATCTTCGGCAACACACCAGTTCAAAAGTTACCAGTATTGTTTCATTATTTCGCAAACAAGAGACAACAACAAGCCGTAAAAAGGTAAGTACCATTTCCCTGAATATTTTATTTACAAAAAATAAAAGATTTTTTATTTTATTCCCCAAAAGTGATATATTCGCAAGATTTCTACAATTTCTAAGATTTCAAAACATTTCAAAGATTTTTTAGATTGGTGAAAAGTGATACAATCGCAAGATTCAAAAATGAGTTTATCGCAAAAATTTAACGATCTCAAAATTTTCAAAGATTTCAAAATTACAAAAAATAGAGAAAATTAAATTCATATATTTCTATAGAACAATTTTGATTAATACTTCTCATACTTTTCATACTCCTTATACTAAACATTTCATGAAAATATTCAACATTTTATGTACATGAAAAATTTACGATGAATTTTTAAAAGGCGAAAAAATACCACCATTTACGATTAACTTGCGAATAAAAGACCGCAATCTGTGATCAGCCTCCAAAAAAGAAAGAGAGCCGCAGAAAATTTTATACAGGCAAACCTTTGTGGCGTACACCCTAGTTCGCGAAGCTATATTTCGTAAGAGGCAAAGTCCTAAAGTACGTCATTTAAGGGGGTACCTATAACATGGCTAAGGGTAACCGGAACACCACCAAGGGCCCTTAATACATGATAAAAATTTAGGGGTACAACCCAATAATGGGGTACCTATCCGGGTTAGACACCTTGTATTCTCACCTAATCTAGCGACATTACGCAATATAAAATGCGGTGTAAGAAGATTTAGGTTGGGCGACTAAGGCATACTGTCTTTCCCAAGAAGTGCAGAAAACGATCAAGGCGTCGAGGTACACGGTTGAGTCAAGAGTGCCGGGTGAGGTTGAACCACATCTGCCATTTTTGACAAGTCTTGGAAAATGATGCACTTGGCCCAAAGATACCCCATAGGGTGCAACCTCGTAACTATAATCCCTATAGGCAAAAAGGATAAGAGGTTGCGATCAAAAGCTGGTTGTTGGCAGAACCGGATGGGAAGAGCTAATCTTGTATGGTCGATGTACGCTTCCTTGAAGGGGCAATCAGGGGGAAGATAAAGGGTAGCACCCTCCATTAGGGAGCTGATACGTGCTATAAGACGCAAATGTCACGAGGCTTCTTGTTTGCGAAAACATAAAGGCTTGTCATATTTGTGCAACAAATGAAGTTCTGCGAGCCTTCTAAAAAAAAAAAAAAAGAATAAAGAAAGAAAAGAATAAAGAACTCGCAGAACATAATAAAGAAGTTAAGATGAGATCAATGGGTCACTACATGAAAGTGTAGAGACGTCCTGCGATTTCATCGCAAGACGGCAATGTCATGGGGATTTATGTTCGCAAGAATATTTAGTCCTGTCATATTGTCGCAACAATTCCTGAAGAGGCTAAAATACTATTCAAAAAAGTTAAGATGAGATCAATGGGTTTTTGCATTAAAGTGTAAGAACGTCCTGCGATTTCATCGCAAGACGATAATGTCACGAGGTTGTATGTTCGCAAGAATGTTCAGACTTGTCATATTATCGCAAATACAAAAGTTTACTACAAAAGAGGTGGCAAAATAAGACCTTTACTTAGGAAGGCATGATAAGACCACATCAACTAATGAAATTCCTTACAATCATTGAAGAAATTATACAAGAATATACATCATGAAGTTTTGAAGAGAAGACAACTTCGTCAAGATCATTGAAGAATTTTGAAGAGAATATATATCAAAGAAGACAATTCCATCAAGATCATTGAAGAATTTTGAAGACAATATATATCAAAGAAGACAATTCCATCAATATCATTGAAGAATTTTTACAAGAATATATATCATGAAGTCATAGCAAAAGAGGCGATTTCATTCGCGATCAAAGAAGAATTTATAAGAAAATACACAAATAAACTTACGAAGATAATTATATGAATAGATGCAATTCAAAGATATATCAATTTTACCGCAGCAAAATGAGCTAAGTAACACAAACATTAGCTATGCATTATAATAGATAAGTATTCACATCATACAAACATCATACTTGCATCATTCAAGCATCATATTTGCATCATACAAGCATCATACTCGCATCATTCAAGCATCATATTTGCATCATAAATGTATTGCATAAACATTTCATGGCATAAGAATCGCATACGCATTTCATAACATAATCATTACATAAATATTGTATTCGCACAAGTATTGTACAAAATTTTACAGGAAAATACCACGAAACTTCGCAGAAAAGTTCATAATTCGCAGGACTATTCATAGTTCGTAACACTATATTCGTAACATTATATTCGCAACACTATGTTCGTAACACTATATTCGCAATAGTACATTCGCAACAGTATGTTCGCAATAGTACATTCGCAACAGTATGTTCGCAGCACTATTCACAGCACTATTCAGAAGTTCAGATATGCGCAGAAAAACTCAGGAATTCGTAGAAATATTCAGAAGATAACAGGGTTACCACTTGAGGCAGAGGCAACATAACAATAGAGATGCAATTTAATTATTCAACATTTTCTCAAGAATTCTCCTTCATAGATAAAGAACAGAGGCAACTATGGATACCCAAGAAAATATTTGATGTTCTTTATCTTCTCAAAGAAGAATCCTCACCAAAAGTGGAATAATAATTTCACATGAACAGAGGCAATATTTATCACTCTCATCAAGGATATTTTATACTTCTTATATAATTCGAGGATTAAATACTTCTTATACTTCTTAAGGATATTTCATACTTCATATATAATTCGAGGATTAAATACTTCTTATACTTCTTAAGGATACTTCATACTTCTTATATATTTCGAGGATTAAGTACTTCTTATACTTCTTCAAGGATATTTTATATTTCTTATACTTCATACTTCGCAAGATGATACTTCTAATTACTTCTTAAAGCTTCAGAACTTCGCAAAAGAATAGAGGCAAGTATATACTTTTTGAGTTTGATATTCTTTAGCTCGTTCCTTCATCAACAAAGATCAAAGACTACTCCAACAACCACAACAAGTGATTTTTTCTTAAAGATCGCTCTTCAAGCAATATTCAAGAAAAAATAGGCAAGATGTAGGAGCGGAATATCACAGCAAATAATAACTTACGAAATTGTGGAGAGAAAATACATTTTGCGAGCAAGAAGGACATTTTGCGAGCAAGAAGGACATTTTGCGAGCAAAGGAAGCCACGAAGGTTCGCAAGATAATCTTCAAATCCGAAATGGCGGGACAACACAACTGTCATCTATTGTAAAATCATATAAATAGCCATTTAGGCATGAGAAGTGGGGGAGACACATTTTGAGAGAGGGGATGATTTTAGGAGGAGAGAGAAAATTTGAAAGAGGGATTTATTTTCTTTATCATCTTCTTCCCCAAAAGATTCTAGAGCTCCAAATATTCATTAATGGAGTCTCAATTGTAAAATCATGTAATTACATACAATCACTAGTGAAGCATCGTGGATGTAGATCACATTGATCGAACCACGTAAAAATATTTGTGTCTTTTTATAATTTTAGTACTTTAATCTTCATCTTCACATCAAATAATTGAGATCATCATATTGGATTCTTATGAGGGTGTAGTTGTGAGATAATCCGCAACTACATAAACAAAGTTGATATGTACTTTTCTTTGGTCTTGAAGCGTCTCCGTGAAAATTTCATTAGGATCCCCTTTTCGTACCTTTGCCAATTTTATTGACAAAAATGGGGAGAATTAATATGTAGTCCACACTATAAATACATATGGTTTTCGGATCATTATGTAAGGGGGAGTGGTTTTCGTGTTGAGGCGTAAGCATTGACTAAGGGGGAGTGATACATATCACCATAGTATTGTTGTCAAGGTTGTGATATAAGAACTTTGACGCTATGTAATAATATTTTGACACTGTATAACAATGATCGAGAGCTTTTGTTTTCTCATTATTATGGATACAAATCTTCAACAACTATGATGTTGAACTGAACATCTATGGAATCATGGGAGTACTTGTAAAAGAAAAAGTTTTCGAGTAATGTTGAAGCACCAAGGAGATCAAGCATGTGGACGAGAAGCTACAAAGTGTTATCTATTTTGTAATCCATGTGTATTGATAATTTTGTCACTAAAATTGACAAAGGAGGAGATTATTAGAGCATTGCTCTGTCGAACTCGCATGCGTTACTATCTCAAGAATGTTTGTCAATATTAGTGATCAAAACTATACGTCTTGATTTCTAGTTTTGTTAGAGCATGGTTCGGTTGAACTCGCATGCGTTGCTATCTCAAGCATGTTTGTCAATGTTAGTGATCAAAACTATAAGTCTTGATTTCTAGTCTACTACAGCTAAGGTCTCGAACTAGGATAGAAAGTGTAGTTGAGCTTAAGAACTTTATGGAAATCATCATACAAGACGAAGGACTACTCAAGGAACTGGTGGATCTTCATCGACTAAAAGGTATGTGGAGAATTGAACTTATCTATCACTCAGAAGTCTATTTATCTCCTATCTTGAGATAAAAGTCGTTTTGCTGTATAGACTAAGATTATACACATTTGGTATTTCGAGACGAGTTTACCTCGCCTATCTATTTCTCGAAATATGTGTTGGCAAAGCTTTCGCTTTATCCAAGTTCATCTTTACCTAGCGACGAAAGTCATGTTAAGTTTCAATCACTTTGAAAATTGCTCTGACGAAAAATGGTTTGTGAATAACAACTATATAACGTCCTCTAAGAATGTTTCAATGATTAAAATGAGAGTTTAGACAATATAACCAATGAAGGATATAAGCATTGTTGTGGAAACAAATATATGTATAAGTCCTTATTCATTGAACCAAAGTTTGTGCACTTTGTTGATCAAGAGAACCGGAGAAGTGCGTGAGCTTCAGTCCGCGAACTGGTGGAAGTTCTCGACCCGAGAATTTTTGCTGGAGTTTTTGAACTCCATCCGGGAATTTATGTCCGCGAACCCAGTCCGCGAACTTGAGTAGGTTATTTCTAAAAACGATGTTTGTGAACTTATGTTTATAAACTAAGGAATGCTATTGCAAACCGTGGATATATAGTTTATGAATTGATTCGAGTGAATCAAATCTTTTTTGATTCAATTGTGTCTTGTTTAGTACATGATATTTCCTTGCAATTGAACAACACTCTAACTAGTTCATTTGAGTCATTTGAACTAGTTATGGTGAAGAAGAATATGGTTGATACAAAAGTTATCATATGGCTAACCATTTAGTTAACTATTGTTGAACCAACTAATGTACAAGTTTGGGTACGGTTACACAAACCTACAAACATGCATTACATGTGTGTATAACAAGCTATGTTTTTGATCTATCGGTTGATAAATATTAGTTTGAATCTAATCAGGTTTTCATCTAACGGTGAATATTGAATGCTTTGTTACTAATCACATTGATTTCAAACCCTGATTTGAAAGACTATATAAGGGAGAACTCTAGCAACTGGTAAACATAATCCCCACACATTCTGTGTGATACTAGTTGTGCTAAGCTAGAGTTGATTCTCCTTTAACCTTTGTTTTCTTCTTCTAAACCAGGTTAACGACTTAAAGACTTTATTGGGATTGTGAAGCCAGACCGATACTACTTTTCTTGTAGTTGTGTGATATGATCTTGTTGTTTCTATCATACTAGTACAATTATAATAATTGACTTGAGATTTCTATATCCGATAGGAAAGATAAAAAGTAATCACAAACATCTTCGTCTCATCGTTTGTGATTCCACAATATCTTTTTCGCTGTGTCGGTTAAGACTATTGTGAGGTGATTGATAATATTGAGCTGTTCTTCGGGAATATAAGTCTGGTTTATCAATTGGTTCATGTTCACCTTGATTTATCAAAATACGGAACAAAACTCGTTGGTATATTCGTGGGAGACGTATTTATCTATTACCGTAGACTTTTCTGTGTGATACAGATTTGTTTCTTAAAGTATTCGACTTTGGGTCATAGCAACTCTTAATTGTGGGTGAGATCAGCTAAGGGAATCAAGTACTTAGTATCCTGCTGGGATCAAAGGCGTAGGAGCATAATTGTACCTTGGATCAGTGTGAGATTCAAAATATTGGATGTGGTTGTTATACCCCCGCTTTTTCAATTGGTATCAGAGCAGTCAAACACGTCCAATACCTTACAAGTCTGTGTTTGTGGCAATCTAAGTCTTTGGACAAGATCTCTTGTATGCATACCTAGATATCTCCTAAATCTTTTGATTACACCAAGTGTCTTGAAAACACCTCAAAGGATTACTCCTTAGTTGATTCTTCCGAATATTGAGGTAGAAATATTATTCAATCAGATGTTGACATCTCTTCCTCCTCTCATGAGACATGTGACACTCTGGCAAAAGCTGAAAAGGGGCTCACCATAATTTCAAAACATTCCACTGAGATTATTGATTTTCAGGATCATGAGCAGCTTGTCGATGATTTTGAAAAGTCTCTTGATCGAGAATGAGAACTCTATAACATCATTGAGTCTTTCTCCAAAAATATTGAAAAACTTCTCCAAGAAACTACTCTACAACGTGAAAAGATTAGTTCTCTCGAGAGAATTGTTAAGGAAGACTCAATTAGATAAAAGTATTTGATCGAGACTCATTCATATGATATTTACAGACTTCGTGTCGAAAAAGTGAAACTAAGTGCATCTCTTACTCTAGCCCATGAATAGTGCAAATCCTTGGAAAAGGAAAACTCTGTCTTAAGGGGAAATTCTTCTGTACAATCTAATTCTCATGAATTACAGCACATGAAGAAGTATCCTCCAGTAGAAGGTTGTGTCAAGAAAGGTTTATATAACTTGTAATCTTCTCATACGGCTATGAAGTTAAAACAGGTGCCAATTATTGCTTCTCCTCCACGAACCTGCACCTTCTATGGGAAAAGGAATCACTATGCTATTCATTGTTTTGCCAGAAGGAAATAAATTTCTAAACTTCATAATTTGCTTCTCTTCACTGTCAATGGAACAAATAGTCAATCGACTACTGCAGTGAATCACTTGGCCACAGAAAATCAGAAAACTTATAAAAATGATCTCTATTCTAGAAATCATCACAGGGCTCAAGTGCATTCAGGCATAAATTCTTGTGTTGCTAATGAAAGCATTCTGAGTACTTATAAGAAGGTTTCTGATAAATCTAAGTCTAGAAAATGGATCCCTATCTATTTTGATCCTCTTGAACCAATTACAAGAGGTCATAGATTTAGTCCTCAGAGAAAACCATCTGACGGATATGTTAAACACGCTATGGTTTACCCTTCAGGGATGAAAGTCAACCGAAGAAAGGAGAAGAACACAAAGATCAAACAGTCAAATGATATATACAACTCTTTTCTCAATGATCATAGTGGAATTAGATTTCACTCTACTACCCGACTCCATGTATTTGTTTCCTTGCTTCTAACTTGAGAGGTGCATGGAAATTAATTGAGGAGTACTCAAGTATGTTGTATATTATTTCTGTTTAAGTTTTTGTATTGACTGTCCACAAACGTCCACGTCCTCCTCTCGTGAGATCTTAGGGTTTCGAAACTAGAGTTTATTACTCTTGTTTACCAACGCATATATACTTATTATATATTGTGTTTTTTTCTTCTTCCCTAAAATTGTATGGAAAACTCTGCAAGATCTCAAGAGATTGTGCATCTTGATATGGAGGAAAACAATCAGGAACGTGAGTCAATTCAGGAGCTAGTTCTAAAGAAGATGCTTGAAAGAAAGGATCACAACTCCTGGATTGATGATTCTGTCAGGGATTTAACTCGTTTTTAGAACAATTCAAAGGTCGAGTTTGCAAATCTTCAATTGCAAATAAATCAACTTCTAGATGGTCAGGCCAAAATTCATGCTAATCAGAATCTTCTAATATGGAATCAAAAGAAGCTCAACATGGACTGTGTCAAAGCTAGACAACTTGCTCAGGTTGTTGATCGAAAAGTTAGTTTTCCAACTCACGAACATGGTGTTTCTACAGTCAAGAGAGTAAAGGAAATCAGTGATACCTTCTTTGATGGATTCATTGAAAAATATGAGGTTCTCAATGAACTCTGACTGTTTGCCTAGTAAATCTTCTATTTTTCTTGTTTTGTTTAGAAGAATAACTATAGTTTGGAATAGCCATTATTGTGATTACACATAGCTATGTCCAACGTTTTCATCTTCATGTTTTTAGGTTTATTTGTTTAAATTCTAAAACTGTTTGGAAGATGATTTTTGCAGTATTAATATTTATGATTTTATATTGAAATATTATTATGGGATATGTGTGTTTGTGTCCGTGAACTTGATTGTCCCATACCTTGTCAAAAGTAAATGCGTTCATGAGTTGATATGCTTAAAGGAATGAATTGACTCTTGACAAATACAAAATTTAAGCTTATTATGTCAATTTTTGATGGAAGATAGGTTAAAATCTTTTGTTTTCAAGGATTATGTCTATTATATGTCATTGTGCAAATGGTGATGGAAAATAGAATAAATCCTTGTAATTCCAGAGTAATTGATCTTCCCTGATCCACTTATTGTGTATTACTATGAGACTCCGTAATGTGTCTTATGTTGAGCACTAAACAATCAAAGTTGATTATTTTTATGATTAGCTTAGTTGTTGTTCCGTAAGATACTTTATGTCGAGCATATTGAACTAAATTAATCATCTTGTTTGGTTATTTAGTTATGACTCCGTAAGTTTCTTATGTCAAGTTTGAACAATTAAATTGATTAGTTTTGTGGTTAGTTTGGTTGTGTATTCCGGTTAGATTAATTATGGGTTCTCTTGTGATTAATCTAATTGAGTTTCTTAAGTCTCCATAAGTTTACTTGTGTTGAGCATATTTGGTTAAATTAATCATAGGTTCACTTAGGGTTAATTTAATTGAATATTTTTTGGATTCAAATTCATACTTGTATGTGATCTGTTATGTCCAAAGAAATCCTTATTTTATTTCGACATTAAGGTCGCTCATGTTGTTCTTTCGGGAATGACATATTATGGGGGAGAGTTCTTAATTGAACCTGTGCTTAATTGCCAAATCTTTGTGGGGAGTGCGGATGTGGAATATTATAGGGGTTATCTTGTACCTTTATAGACTCCTTGATGAATGCATTTATCTTCGTCTTTATGATTGCATCTAAATAAGATGATATATACTTACTTTTGGTCCTGAGATGTCTCTTACGGAAATTTCATTAGGATCCTGTTCTTTTACCTTTGCCAATTTTATTGACAAAAAGGGGGAGAATTAATGTGTAGTTCACACTACAAATAAATATGGTTTTCAGATCATTATGTAAGGGGGAGTGGTTTCCATGTGAGATGGAGTATTGACTATGGGGGAGTGACATATCACCATAGTATTGTTGTTAAAGTTGTGATGCAATTGGACTTTGATGTTGTTTAATGATACTATGACACTGAATAACAATGATTGAGAACTCTTGTTTTCTCGTTGTTATAACTATGGATTTTCAACAAAGATGATGCTAAACTTACAACCTTTGGGATCATTGGAGTACTTGGAAGTGAAGAAGATTTCAAGTTATGTTGAAGATTAGACATGTCGAATAGGAGCAATAAAGTTTATTTATATATTTTTTGTATTCCATATGTATTGATAGTTTTTTCAGTAAAATTGACAAATGGGGAGATTGTTAGAGCATTGCTCGGTTGAACTCGCATGCGTTGCTATCTCAAGCATGTTTGTCAATGTTAGTGATCAAAACTATTAGTCTTGATTTCTAGTCTACTATAGTTAAGGTCTCGGACTAGGATATAAAGTGTAATTGAGATCAGGAACTCCATGGAAATCATCATACAAGACGAGGGACTACTCAAGGAACTGGTGGATCTTCATCGACTAAAAGGTATGTGGAGACTTGAACTTATCTATCACTCAAAAGTCTATTTATCTCTTATCTTGAGACAAAAGTCGTTTTTCTGTATAGACTAAGATTATACACATTTGGTATTTCGAGCCGAGTTTACCTCTCCTATCTATTTTTATAAATATGTGTTGGTAAAGCTTTTGCTTTAGCCAAGTTCATCTTTACCTAGTGACGAAAGTCATGTTAAGTTTCAATCACATTGAAAATTGCTCTGACAAAAAATGGTTTGTGAATAACAACTATATGACGTCCTCTGAGAATGTTTCAATGATTGAAATGAGAGTTTAGACAATATAACCAATGAAGGATATACGCATTGTTGTGGAAACACATATATGTATAAGTCTTTATTCCTTGAACAAAAGTTTGCGAACTTTGTTGATCAAGAGAACCGGAGAATTGCGTGATCTTCAGTCCGCGAACTGGCGGAAGTTCTCGACCCGAGAATTTCTGCTAAAGTTTGTGAACTCCATCCAGGAACTTAAGTCCGCGAACCCAGTCTGCGAACTTGAGTAGGTTATGTCTAAAAACGATGTTTATGAACTTATCTTTATAAACTAAGGAATGCTATTGCAAACCGTGGCTATATAGTTCATGAACCGATTCGAGTGAATCAAATCGTTTTTGCTTCAATTGTGTCTTGTGTAGTACATGAGATTTTCTTGCAATTGAACAACTCACTAACTATTTCATTTAAGTCATTTGAACTAATTATGGTGAAGAAGAATATGGTTGATATGAAAGTTATCAAATGGCTAACCATTTGGTTAACTATTGTTGAACCAACTAATATACAAGTTTGGGTATGGTTACACAAGCCTACAAACGTGCATTACATGTGTATATAACTATCTATGTTTTCTATCTAATGGTTGATAAATATTAGCTTGAATCTATATCAGGTTTTCATCTAACGGTGAATATTGAATGCTTTGTTACTAAGCTCACATTGATTGCAAACCCGGGTTTGAAAGACTATATAAGGGAGAACTCTAGCAACTGGGAAACCTAATCCCCACACATTCAGTGTCATACTAGTTGTGCTAAGATAAAAGTTGGTTCTCCTTTAACCTTTGGTTTCTTCTTCTAAAACAGGTTAACGACTTAAAGACTTCATTGGGATTGTGAAGCTAGACCGATACTACTTTTATTGTAGTTGTGTGATCTGATATTGCTATTTCTATCGTACGAGTACAATTATAATAATTGGCTTGAGATTTCTATCTTCGGTAGGCAAGATAAAAAGTAATCACAAACATCTTCGTCTCATCGTTTGTGATTTCACAATATCTTTTTCACTGCGTCATTAAGATTATTGTGAGGTGATTGATAAGGTTCATGTTCACCTTGATTTATAAAAAGACGGAACAAAACTTGTAGGTATATTCGTGGGAAATGGATTTATCTATTACCATAGACTTTTCTGTGAGATACAGATTTGTTTATTAAAGTCTTCGACTTTGGGTATGTAGATGGTGGATTTTCGACAAAGGCTAAAATCGTAAACCCATAATTATACGAACTTCTAGTCCAGCAATTAGACGTGAGTATTGAGACACGGGTCTCTCATCGAATCTCTGACTGAGAATACTGTCTCTCATAGTACATGCAGATATGTAGTCTCTCGGCTGGACAACGACATATCTAATGAATACTGAACACTTAAGTAATTATTTCTATATAAAATCACGAGATTGACGGCTCCTACACATCTTGCTCTGCTAGTATAGAGCGATAACGTCTTCAGGATACAAACAACAGTTTTCCCTGACTATATAAAGGATATGAAGCTCCAACAAGCTCATATCAGAATAATTAATGCTCCTAGACAGCTTGCTCTGCTAGTATAGAGCCATCAATTAATTATTCTTAGATTCATCCATTCAAATATTTTCTGAAAATATTCAAATATTTTCTGAAAGTATTCAAATACTTTTATAATATTTCGTTACTTCAATCCATGGTTCATCCCAGCATAATTCCATGGGTTAGTAATAAATATTTAACAACACGGGCATCTGAGCTACCTCTGAGTAAGTCCCGACTCAAACGGTGCAAGTGTACTCGACGATGATGCACTAACAATCACCGTATGAACAAGTATTTCAAAATACGACGAGACGATGAACCTATGCAAAATAGGAAGGAAAATAATAAATAATTAAAAATGGACCAAGGCGCTTGGATCATGGGCCCACTGACCGGACGTACGTGTCGTGGTCAATCCCATACCAGTTTCATATTTTTATCATATTTTTTATTTATTTTCCCTGAGTTCATGAAAATTATTTCACTTGAACAAATATCTTCGTTTTGAGGAAACTCCTCAGTTTCATGGTGTTTCCCTCACACCAAAGAAATAATATAAAATTAAGGAAAACATTGTGGGCGGTGATTATTGGCCAACCGGCCATGCCTCGATCCCATCTGGCCCCACACCTCATGGTTCTTCATTATTTTATTATTAATTCCCTAATTTCATGAAAACTCCTTAATCTCATGATATTTCCTTGATCCCATGAAAAAATAATATAAAATTAGGGAAATCCGTGTGACCGAGCCCTAGCCAGCCGGTCAAGCCCTAGCTGGCCCCACACGTCCCATTTTATTATTATTATATTTTTCATGTTTCCATAATCCCATGATATTTCTTAATTTCATGATATTTCCTTCAAATTATGAAAATTCCTTTAAATCATGAAATAATACATAAAATTAGGGAAAACTCACGGGACCGGGCCCTAGCCGGCCAATCATGCTCAAGCCGGTCCCACACGTCCCTTATTTTATTATTATTATTTTTCATGTTTTCCTCATCTCATGGAAACTCCTTGATTTCAACAAAACTCTTTGATTTCAACAAAAACACCTTGGTTTTAACAAATTCCTTGGTTTTATCATATTTCCCTAAAATCATGAAAATATTATAAAAAATTTGGAAAAACATGTGGGATTGGGCCCTTTGGCCGGTCCCACACTTCATGATTCCTTCACTTTTTTTATTATTTTTCCTTCATCTCATGAAGTTTTGACGGTTTCATCAAAAAACCCTGATTTCTTCATATTTTCTCAAATATTTGCTCAAATGCACATCTGAAAACATCAAAATTCTCAGAACTGAGATATGAACACTTTGGTGACATGAGCGTGTTACCTTGATCGACCAAGGTTGGCTCTTTGGATCGCAAGGAGCCGGTCCCGCATATTTACACAATTTGACCTAATTTGCGCAATTGCAAGTATTAGGTCCAAAACTCTTCCAAATAATTTTGGGATTTTCATGGAACGGTCGTCATTCGATTGCGTGACCACCCAGGTCCGGCTTCATGACCCCTTGGTCAGTCTTTCATCTCTTCATAATTAATTAGGTTTTATCACCTAAGGCTCAGACGAGTATTTTCGAATAAATGATTAAACCATCATTTGATCATTCTTTCATCAACGAATCACCAACTCTTCGAGAGGCCTTGGTATTTTCTCACACGAGCATATGGGAGATGCGTGGTCGACCTACGGTCCCATGAAGTTGGTTCTCCTTCATTGCATGGTTAATTTTCAAATAAACTATCAATTGATCAAATTAGGGTTTCTGAGTCCAAGGATTATAATTCCAGATTCAAACACTAATAATTTTATGACATCTCATGATCAGTATTCTTATTAATTATGCTCGGTTCAACTACCAGTATTTTAATTAATATTTTATTTTGGTCACGCTACCAATAATTCATTAGACGAGCAACACTTGCTCAGACCAAGGAATATTGGTTCAACTATCAATATTCAACAATTCATCTAATGAGCAACACTTGATCACCTCAACATCAGAATTTTATCTCTGTCTCAGCAGACACGTTCAATTCATGAGTTTCTGATTTTTTTTGCAAATCATGTTCAACTCAGCAAATACATGGACTCATTGTCCCATTAAATCATGAAGTCAGCAACTGACTAATTAACCACGAGACGTCAATCGTGTCACTTGGGGGGATATCAACTAGGGTTTTGGTCTGTCGGTCTACGGCACGTGTGTTCAAACACACGTTTAAATGTGAGCAAGTCGTGCAGTCAATTGAAGAAGTTAACAAAGTAGTGGATGGAAAATCGACCAAGTCTCCGCACGATGAGCAACTGGTTTTAAACATGATTTCCATTTCCCCACTTCTTGATTCTATCAACTGTCACACTTCATGGGATCATGGTGTCTATAATTCCAATAATATAAATAAGTCTCTGAATCATGATTGAATACAACAACAAGAATCTCACGTCTCACTGACAATACGAGATCAACAACTCATCAATTGAGCAATTAATCTCAATTGAGCAATTTCAATCATTCAGAACTTATCATATTCAGAATTCATAACACACTTACAATCTTTGATTACCATTGATTCCACATATTTCTTAGCTTCCCTCCTACATATCAACCCATCCTCTCTTGTGATCGAATTTACTCTGGAATGGCCATTGTCTTGGTTTAGGCCGGAGTACTACAGATTGATCTCTCGAATTCAAAGCACCCCATTTGCAACGGTGCATCTGTGTGAGGTTGAACATTTTGCTCGGGTCAAGGAGTCCCCTCTATATGGTTGTCTCCTCAATTCCTTAAAAACCAGCAAATTGTTTTGCCTCATCTACAGATTGGCGACCACAGTAGGAGATTAATCTCTCGGTTGCAATTTCAAATTCATCAAAATGGTTGGTCTTAGGTCATGATCAGTTACAAATCCTAACTCAAACATTGCTAGCACCAGCAACAATAAAGACATCCCGGAAACTGTTCCGGCCACTAACATCGACGGCAGTGACAATACTCTTCCTTAGACTAATGCGGAAGGTCATCCTCTGTTTGGCCGACATCCCGAAGAAGTCAGAGGAAATCCACCACTTACCATTATTGATCTTATCAAAGCGCAAGAAACTCTTGCAAAGAATCAGACGGATATAGCCGCAGCACATCAGAAGCTATTTGATCATCTGAAGACTCTTACTGACAAATTGTCAGAGAAAACTAAAGAAAAAGGAAAAGAGAAGGAGAAGTCCTCAGACGTTGCTGATCCTGAAGTAATTCCAATTCACACAGTGAATGACGACGAAACCGACAAAGATGCGGGCAATTTGTCAACAAAAGAATCATCAAACTTCGTCACTCGGGAAGACTTCGAGCGTTTTCTGGAGAATCATGGAAAAGACAAGACATCACATGTCCATCATCACCAACCCCCATATCCTGATGCAACGTATATGATTCCCCTTCCTAAAGGTTACGTTTCTCCAAATTACACTCTGTATGATGGAACCGGCAATGCTCGAGAGCACATCTCTCGTTTCCTTGAAGCCTTAGGAGAACATGAGCATAACCATTTTGTTGGACTCAGGGAATTTTCAAAATCTTTGAAAGGAAGGGCATACACCTGGTACAACAATATTGTACCTGAAACTATCAACAATTGGGGAGAAATGATTAACGCCTTCTATATGAAGTACTTCTTTGTGTCAGAGCAAGTCACTCTCTCTGATCTTGGAAGGATGTTTCAAAAAGTCAGTGAAAATCCCAATGACTATGTGAAAAGATTCAGAGTCCAAGCCTTGGATTGTCATGATCCAAATATCACGGAGCAATAGCTAGCGGATTTGTACATCAATGGCATGCTCTACAGAGCCCTACTGGAGAATCTCCGATTCCATACTTTATCAGAGCTCCACGAAGCCGCGAAGAGGTCAGCAACCACTTCACATGCTTTGTTATAAAGAGAAAAATCCACAAAGGCTGAAGAAGCACGAGACCCTCGAGGGAGCAGACGTATGATCAACAAGAAGTACAACCTGCAGCCCTCGAAAAATGCTTTCACGGAAGGGAGCAAACGGAAAGCTGAACCACAGCGCAAGCATACTTCTTCCAACCCTTCAAAGGAACAAAATAAGGATAACGTGCAAACTTCTCCTCAACATACATAGGATCCAGAAGCACCTGACTTTCCTTGCTCCATTGAAGAAGTCATTGAATTGTTAGAGGCCTGGATTCAAGACGGTGCAATAAAGTTTCCATATGTCAAGAAGGAACCAACCGAAGAGGCCATGGAAAATCCTCGGTACTATCACTTCCATAGGTTTGTCAGCCACCCCACAAGTGATTGTAAGACTTTGAAGCGAATATTTAAAGAGAAGGTCGAATCAGGAGAACTTAACTTGGGGACTTAAGGAGTACATAAGAATCCTCTTCCAATCAGGACTTTTTCTATCTCTTAACCTCCTGTCAGTTAAATCCCTGATTGAACATGTTTATGAATTACTATACTTGTCAAAAGATCATAGGAAAGACATATTCACTGCATTAAACCTCATCATGTCAGGAAAGCGTCTGTTGATTCAAGAGACTACCACTGAGCCTCCATCTACATACAAGGAAATGTATGACTAGGGATTTCTCACCACAGTGCACATCAAAGGAAACGAATTCAGGAGAGCATTTGTTGACGTCGGCATCGCCATCAACATCATCTCTTTGAAAACTCTTAGAGCCGCTGGCATTACTCGACAGAAATCTATGCATGCCCCTATGGCAATGAGAGATCACAAAGGAATCTTCAGAAACACTTACGTCTACATCATCCTCAAAGTCAAAGGAAATTTGGTCTGCACTGAGACCAAGTTTTACATAATCATAGAAGATCCAGGATATGATATGATTCTTGGACGCACGTGGATTCATGATGAAAAAGTGGCACCGACACCTTCAATTGCACGTTCCTCTGCTGAAGAAACCTCTGACCCGGAGGAAGAAATAGAAGATACCTCACCATTTGAATATTTGGAGGAGATCAAAGCCTTGACAGAGCTTACGCATAAACTTGGCGAATATCCAAATGCTTTTGTCATGAGATTCCACACTCAGGCAAGTCTTATTCCTTCTCATATGCTCATATCGTCAGTTTTCAAATATGCTCATTTGGTCCAAGGGCTTCACTCCACAAACAATTTAGCAATTGCAAAATGCTATGAGTGGATCATCTCGCCACAACAATATTTCACCCAATGGTTGATTCCAGAATGTCCTAAAGTTGATAATTCAATCAGGCGATTCATTTTGGAAGATGTGGCCAAGCATGACAGGCATTACGAGGGATACTCCCTCCTGCGTGAGTGTCCATATGCGCCAAAACCGTGGAGCCGCACCACACAAGGAATTCCGAATCAACAAAAGATATTCAAGGCACGGACGACCAAACCCAACAAATACTGTGAAGGGGACTTAGTTCTAAAAGCATTCCAGCGCAACCTTCACTCGGCAAGGAAATCCAATTGGGAATGACCATTCATGGTTGCTAAGTCCATAACTAGAGGATATTACAAGTTGGTCAACACAGATGGACGAACCCTACCAGTAATTCATGAGAATTGGATTAAGGCGTTTGTCTAAAGTTATTTGACATTTGAGATACTTGGCGTCTAAACATTCATGACATCTGGATTTGGCATTTTAGGATTTTCTTTTATTTTATTTCAATTCCTCCAAAATGTTTGCAATACTTGCAATTAGTATTCTAATTCAGCAATTTATCAAAATTCAATTCATATTTCTTAAAATAAAATCTCTATCAAACCCAAAAGAAAATCCATAACCGTCTACCAATCCAAAACCATGATATCAAAACCCAAATAAAACCTCACATCTCTCAGAAGTTCAGAATTTCAAGAGATTATGGAAAATAAATCAAAGAAAATCAGCGAAGAAAGATTTTTTCACCTCTGCATCCTTCAAAGCCTGCAAAGCTGCCTTCTATTAAGTCAGCTCTTCGGTCATCCTGGCAATCTTATTTTCCTTCTCCATCACAGCATCATTTGGAAAGGGAATGTTACTTTCACATGAGTCTTTGATAGCATTCATCTTCTTACGAAGCCACTTCACGTTGAAGCCAAGTCTCTCAGAATTCTCCAAGTTGAACTCCCAATCAAAGAGTACATCTGGAGTTACAATATTTCTATCCATGGTGCATACATCGTTTACAACATGTAAGATAACACTTACTTGCATGGTTAAAGAATAAGCACGCTTCGAGTCTCTAGTAACGACGATGCGACCAAATTTCTTCCATATTTCCTCATACAAGTTGGCATATCCAATGGGAACGCCAAATCCACCGACCAGTCTGTGGTACAAGAGTGATGCATCGAATGGAGGATCAAAAGAAACTCCTGCACTTGGATATTCATGCACCACTATAAGGTTTTCAATTACGGGAATGATCTCTATAACAACAATTTCTTCAGTCTCCCCTACTAACGGTTCAGCTCCTTTCACCACTGAAGCAATAACAATCAAAGTCTCAGTTTCATTAATTGTTTCAACAGTAACACTCTCATTGACTTGAAGTGCAGGGATGGTTGCCTCCTTATCAATGACCTCAAGACCGCTCGTTTCGTCATTTTGGGTTCCTTCATTCTCAACTTCGGTATTTTGCACCTAATACGAAGATTACATGAGATTAGGATCATCCAAGCATGAAACCAAAAGAAATCATGAAATATAGCATACAAGTGGTCTAACATCATCAAAGTATTTCATTATACATGCTAGATGTCATCAAATAACGTGAAAGTCACAAAAAACACGTTTTACGACAAGCTCGCCTGAAAATATTTTACACTACCCTGTACGAAACGATGAACTGGGATCAATTGGTAAAGAATAAAGGGTTTATTTATATACTATTCTCTTCGTACAGGTGTTACTACAACATGTGAAAATTTGATAGCAATCGGATGAACGAGCAAAAAGATGTGGTCGAAACTCGGGACTACACTACAACTGAAAATTTCCTGAAAGTCTCCTGGATGTTTACTGTTTTGTCTGTTTTGGCCCCTGAACGTGCACAAAACTTAAAAATCTTCTTTAAAGCTTGAAAATTTCCTGGGCTTAAGGATGCATATGCGGATCATGAAAATCTGACATCAGACGAAGATTCAACGGCGTTTTTCCTTAAATGCCGAGTTCTGAATTTTCTGGTGACGTATTTTCGGCAAAACTTGTCATATGTTCACATACGTTCTCATTCATTCACTCATAGATCAGCAAGTTTATACTTATATGGATAAAATATAAGAGGAATACTTACTTGGGTGGTCTCCGAAGCATTCAAAGAATCATAATTGCTCGCATCAACGTCGACAACTCCATTACCTTCATTTGGTTTTGAACTCTGGGAGTTTTCTTCATCGCCATCCTTCGAGCGAGCATCACCAGTATTCTCCATGCCCATGGAAACATCCTCCTGGATATATTCTCAGAATTTATCATTTTGTTTACCAAGCATCATAATTTGCTATATGAAGAAATAATGACTTATGATCCTTCTTCAACACCCGAGTCAGAAACCTTCTGCCCAGCAGCATAGAACTGAAGACCGACAATACTCGATGGGGTAAAATTCTGCAACAGGATAGCCAAAGTTGGTTTCAAGATCCTAATTATGCAGATGAGAGGAAGTCATGATGAAAGAAAGATTGATAACTTACCAAACAAGTCACTGGGGACTTTATGGTGTTAGGTAACATCTTGTAATTCTTGCTACTGCCTTCTCCGCCATGAATAGTTGCTTCAGCTTCCGAGAGATTTACATCAATTCACTATCTTAAATTATGGCCGCCTTGTGAAAAGAAATTTTGAGGCAATGATCAAAATACAATCATCATAATCTTATGAAGAATTCATAAAATACTTACTTGTGAACATCCTGGAGAAGTTTTCCGTTTATCACTACCAGGGAAATACTTCAATCTTGGTCTAGTAGAAATCATCTCAGGAGAAGGAGGCTCCTTCACTAAAGGTTGATTAAATCTTACAAAATCAAGTAAACGCTGGAGTTGTTGATCCTAAAAGTTTATGTAACCTGGAGTTACATATGAAACTCTCTCAGAGCTAGGGAACCATAATTCGCTTCCTTCCACATGTGTGCAATCCAGACGGGTCATGAGATGATAAACTGAGGGTTTTTTTCTTCGAAAAGTTGGAACACACTGATCCATACCCATTTGCTGAGCTGCTCTATCAATATTGTATTCTTCTACTGAGAATTCACCATGCATTCTGGATATCAGGTAACCGGGAGTACAACTTAGCATAAAAGCTCTCTCACCGTCGTCCAAATCAGCACCAGATTTCAAAATCATGCTCTCTTCATCATTAAAAGTTCTCAACTGAGAGATATAAGAGGGAACTGATACCCATGGGCGGAAGGTGAATTCAGACTCACGATCCAGGACATCAACAAAGCGGGTCTTAAGCCGAGGTTTCTTTGTGGACCAGCGCATGATCCTGGCATTAGCTTTCTCAGAGAAAACATGGCGAGCATCAGTATTCAATCCTTGCAAAATGGTATGTGAAATAGGTGAATAACTCTTGAATTGCTCCCACATCCAGGCTTGAAGACACATTGTGTTAGGATAACACTCAATATTCATAAAACCGTTCGAGATACTAGAGTCCATGATCAGGGAATCCAAGTTAGAGTACAAAGAACCCAGGAACAAGCTACCTATTGGGAGTTGATCACCTTGAGCCATCTTAATTGCAAAAGGAATCACGAACGGCTTCAAAAAATTTCCAGCATCTTCAAATACATCTCTGGACAGCCATAAGCACAAGAAAGCAGCAATAGATAACGTACCATAAACAGGCCACCCTAGAGGAGTATCTCCTGGCCACCAGTGTATTAACCAATGAGCATAATAACCTTTGCTGCCAGACGCCTTATTGATCTCTTCCATCGTGGTTGTCAAGATGTTAGAGATGGCAACTTCCTCTGATGAAGAAAGATTTTCAGGAAGATTCCCCTTGATTGGAAGATGCAACAAATCAACTATATCTTCTAAAGTAACGGTAAACTCTCCCCATCTGCATATGAAAGACTGAGTTGGAATACACTATCGAGAAAGTAAAGCTACAATACCTCGTGCATCATGAAAAATGAATAAATCTCCAGAAGCTTGAATGGCTCGTAATACTCGTGCATCATGCAACTTAGCTCGAACACGAGAAAAACCCAGCATGTACCTCGCCCATCCAGAAAACTTTTCCAAGGGCCGTCGAGAAAGCTTGAATTCGATAATCGATGCAGAAAAGTATCCTCGTTCAAGACAGAACCGAATAGCTACCTGAGGAGTCACCAATTTTTTCTGAGTAACCTCTCTAGGATTTATCAGAAGACGAAATGCTGGAGTTTTGAGACGCTTTTCAGGCCCTTGATCTATGAAGAAGGCATCCTCTATGTTTGGAACGTTCTTGATTCCAGGAGTCTCGTCTTTGCCAATGGAATTCTCTTATGTGCATGAATCATCCCTAGAGGCATCATCATCTATGTGTGAATCTTCCCTGGAAGTGTCATTGTCCACACACATATCATCTCTGGAAGCATCATTGATGTGAGAATCAAACATCCTTGCAAAGTAGCTGTAACATGCACACAATACGTCGCTTCAGTATACCATTATACAAGATGCAAACGTCTATAAAATGGTAAATCTCAACTCTTACCTTTTTATGATTCCGCTAACAGTAGTGAATGCAACGTAAGGGTTAATACTTCAAAACTTGCTCGTCTCTTTGAACCTACAAAAGACGTTCAAAATTTCAGATTTTATAAAATCATGAATATTTCTGTTGTGTGAACATTCACCATGGAATTATGAAAACTACAACATTATTTCATCATAAATAATTGTTTATTTCTAAGTAATATTATACAAAACTCAAGTTTTGATTTTAAAGAAAATAATATATATTTGCATATATATACATGTAAAGAAAACGTGATTTAATCACGTAAATAATTTTTTTTACGTGAGCAAGGCTCACGAAAATAAAACTTGTGGACACTCCAAAGTTTTATCAAAAAAAAATATCCATGAATATACCATGGTTTTTATAAAAAAAATCTTTTTCTTCGTAGTTTATTTCAGTTTTGTGAAAATTCACCTTTTCATGATAAAAATTTGGTTCACATGAAAGCTCATAAACTTAGTTTTATCACTGGACCTAAATCTTTATATATAAAACAAAAAATCTCTCTTAAATCAGGGATAATTATTAGTTTTCAAAAACTAACGATCAAACGAACATACGTTTTCAAAAAACAAGGGTTTTTCAATAAAATCCTACTCACATGCATAAATATGTGGTTTCAACATGATCACTTCATGAAACTCATATGAACATCAGCAAACATCAAAAAAAAAAATTGTGCTTACCTGGTCGGCGCCGGCGGAAGTTGTCCGAACGGTGGCAGCGACGGTCGGCGGCGCTGAAGCTCCGACGAAACTTTTATCCCCTGCTGATGGCGTAAAGGTGATGAAGAGATGATGAAGGTGCTGGTCGTGGGAAAATTAAAAAAAAAAGGGAACAATTCCTTTTATACGAAATTTTATTTCCAAAACCTAATTTTCTAAGGATTTCCTTATTGGTCCCGGCCCGTGAATCCTAAACGACCAAGGTCCCGTCGTCCGAATCAACGGTTCAACACCAATTTATGTTCACCAAACGACGCTCTATCATGCCACAGGGATCTTCATTCAAGTCATGGTATGCTTGTACTATCGAAATCTGGTAACATCTTAACTTATGACTAAGTTCAATTACTGATATTGTTTATGACCGAAAAATCACCATTCAACGCTGACTGAGGAACACGACTTTCCTCACTAAGCAGGGGACTTAATGTAGATGGTGGATTTTTTACAAAGGCTAAAATCGTAAACCCATAATTATACGAACTTATGGTCCAGCAATCAGACGAGAGTATTGAGACACGGGTCTCTCATCGAATCTCTGACTGAGAATACTGTCTCTCAGATTACATGCAGATATTTTGTCTCTCGGCTGGACAACGGCATATCTCATGAATACTGAACACTTCAGTAATTATTTCTATATAGAGTCACGAGATTGACGGCTCCTAGACAGCTTGCTCTGCTAGTATAGAGCGATCACGTCTCCAGGATACAAACAACAGTTTTCCCTGACTATATAAAGGATATGAAGCTCCAGCAAGCTCATATCAGAATAATTAATGCTCCTAGACAGCTTGCTCTGCTAGTATAGAGCCATCAATTAATTATTCTTAAATTCTTGGATTCATCCACTGAATTTCTGAAAATATTCAAATATTTTCTGAAAGTATTCAAATACTTTTGTAATATTTCGTTACTTCAATCCATGGTTCTTCCTAGCAGAATTCCATGGGTTAGCAATAAATATTCAACAACACAGGAATCTGAGCTACCTCCGAGTAAGCCCCGAATCAAATGGTGCAAGTGTACTCGACGATGATGCACTAACATTCACCGTACAAACAAGTATTTCAAAATACGACGAGACGATGAACCTATGCAAAATAGGAAGGAAAATAATAAATAATTTAAAATTGACCAAGGCGCTGGGAGCATGGGCCCACTGACCGGACGGACGTGCCATGGTCAATCCCATGCCAGTTTCATATTTTTATCATATTTTTTATTTATTTTCCTTGAGTTCATGAAAATCCTTTCACTTGAACAAATATCTTCGTTTTGAGGAAACTCCTCAGTTTCATGGTGTTTCCCTCACACCAAAGAAATAATATAAAATTAAGGAAAAAATTGTGGGCGGTGATTATTGGCCAACCGGCCATGCCTCGATCCCATCCGGCCCCACACCTCATGGTTCTTCATTAATTTATTATTATTTCCCTAATTTCATGAAAACTCCTTAATCTCATGATATTTCCTTGATCCCATGAAAAAATAATATAAAATTAGGAAAACCCGTGTGACCGTGCCCTAGCCGGCCGGTCAAGCCCTAGCTAGGCCCACACATCCCATTTTATTATTATTATATTTTTCATGTTTCCATAATCCCATGAAATTCCTTGATTTCATGATATTTCCTTCAAATAATGAAAATTCCTTTAAATCATGAAATAATACATAAAATTAGGGAAAACTCACGGGACCGGGCCCTAGCCGGCCAATCATTCTCAAGCCGGTCCCATATTCCCTTATTTTATTATTATTATTTTTCATGTTTTCCTCATCTCATGGAAACTCCTTGATTTCAACAAAACTCTTTGATTTCAACAAAAACTCCTTGGTTTTAACAAATTCCCTGGTTTTATCATATTTCCCTAAAATCATGAAAATATTATAAAAAATTGAGAAAAACGTGTGGGATTGGGATCTTTGGCCAGCCGGCCATTCCTTGGCCATGGACGGTCCCACACTTCATGATACCTTCACTTTTTTATTTATTTTTCCTTCATCTCATGAAGTTTTGACGGTTTCATCAGAAACCCCTGATTTCTTCATATTTTCTCAAATATTTGCTCAAATGCACATCTGAAAATATCAAAATTCTCAGAACTGAGATACGAACACTTTGGTGACATGAGCGTGTTACCTTGATCGACCAAGGTTGGCTCTTTGGCTCGCAAGGATCCGGTCCCTCGTATTTACAAAATTTGACCTAATTTGTGCAATTGCACATATTAGGTCCAAAACTCTTCCAAATAATTTTGGGATTTTCATGGAACGATCGTCATTCGATTGTGTGACCACCCACGACCGGTTTTAAGACCCCTTGGTTGGTCTCTCATCTCTTCATAATTAATTAGGTTTTATCACCTAAGGCTTAGACGAGCATTTTCGAATAAATGATTAAACCAGCATTTGATCATTCTTTCATCAACGAATCACAAACTCTTCGAGAGGCCTTGGTATTTGATCACACGAGCATATGGGATCTGCGTGGTCGACCTACGGTCCCATGAATTTGTTTCTCCTTCATTCCATGGTTAATTTTCAAATAAACCATCAATTGGTCATCAATTGATCAAATTAGGGTTTCTGAGTCCAAGGATTATAATTCCAGATTCAAACACTAATAATTTTATGACCATCTCATGATCAGTATTCTTATTAATTATGCTCGGTTCAACTACCAGTATTTTAATTAATATTTTACTTTGGTCACGCTACCAATAATTCATCAGAGGAACAACACTTGCTCAAACCAAGGAATATTGGTTCAACTATCAATATTAAATAATTCATCTAATGAGCAACACTTGCTCACCTCAATGTCAGAATTTTATCTCTGTCTCAGCAGACATGTTCAATTCATGAATTTCTGAACATTTTTTCAAATCATGTTCAACTCAGCAAATACATGGACTCATAGTCCCATTAAATCATGAAGTCAAGCAACTGACTAATTAACCACGAGACGTCAATCGTGTCACTTGGGGGAATATCAACTAGGGTTTTGTTCTAGCGGTCTACGGCATGTGTGTTCAAATACACGTTGAAATGTGAGCAAGTCATGCAGTCAGTTGAATAAGTTAATAAAGTAGTGGATGAAAAATCGACCAAGTCTCCGCCCGATGAGAAACTGGTTTCAAACATGATTTCCATTTCCCCACTTCTTGATTCTATCAACTGTCACACTTCATGGGATCATGGTGTCTACAATTCCAACAATATAAATAAGTCTCTGAATCATGATTGAATACAACAACAAGAATCTCACGCCTCACTGACAATATGAGATCAAAAACTCATAAATTGAGCAATTACTCTCAACTGAGCAATTTCAATCATTCAAAACTTATCATATTCAGAATTTACAACACACCTACAATCTTTGATTACCATTGATTCCACACATTTCGTAGCTTCCCTCCTACAGATCAACCCATCCTCTCTTGTGACCGAATTTACTCTGGAATGGCCATTGTCTTGATTTAGGCCGGAGTACTATAAATTGATCTCTCGAATTCAAAGAACCCCCTTTGTAGCAGTGCATCTGTGTGAGGTTGAACATTTCGCTCGGTTCAAGGAGTCCCCTCTGTACGGTCATATCCTCAACTCCTTCAAAATCAGCAAATCGTTTTGCCCCATCTATAGGGTCGTAGAAACTCTTAGTTGTGGATGAGATCATCTAAGGGAATCAAGTACATAGTATCCTGCTGGGATCAGAGACGTAGGAGAATAATTGTACCATGGATCAGTGTGAGATTAATTAGGGTTCAACTACAGTCCAGACCGAAGTTAGCTTGGAGTAGGCTAGTGTTTGTAACAGCTTAATATAGTGTATGTTTAATATGGACTAGGTCTCGGGGTTTCTCTGCATTTGCGGTTCCTCGTTAACAAAATTCTAGTGTCTGTGTTATTTCCTTTCCGCATTATATTTGTTATATAATTAAAATAATACAGGTTGTGCGTTATTCAATAAATTAGAATAGCCAACCTTTTAGTTGTTGATTTAAATTGATTGACACTTAGATATTGGTCTTTGGTACCATCCAAGTTTATCTCTCTTTTATTTAAAATAAGACTCGCAGTTTGCTTGAGTAAGATTTAAATCGAGAGATAGAGATATAAACTCTTTGATATACTTTTCTATTGATTGAGTCTAACTGTCTAGTTGATTCTCATAAAAGTATATTCGAGTTTGTCCATACAGATTGCTAATTCGAAATATTGGGTGTGGTTGTTAGACCCCCACTTTTTCAAGTTTACTTATGACTAAGTCTCAGTCTACGATAGTTATGTATAGTTGAGCTCCAGACTCCATGGCGATTATCTTACGAATACGAAGAACTACTCAAGGAACCAGTGAAACTTCATCCGACTAAAAAGGTATGTGGAGACTTGAACTTATCTAGCACTCAAAAGTATATTTATCTCCTACTCTTGAGACAACAGTCGTATAAGTATGATAGTTTTCAAACATTCACATTTGCTATTTAGAGCCGAGTTTACTCGCCTATATTTTTCTCAAAATATGTGTTGGTAAGCTTTTGCTTTAACCACTTTTCATATTTACCCATGACGAAAGTCATGATGACGTTTCAATCTTGAAAATAGCTTTGATGACCATAGTCGATTCTTATGTTTAACGACTATTATAACATTATAGAAGAATGTTTCAATGATTGTGTTAGAGCATAGCTCGGTTGAACCCACCAAGCGTTGGTATGTCAAGTTTGGTTGTCATATTTTAGTGAACCAAAACTCATTTAAGAGTCGCTTGATTTAAATGTACTAGAGTCAACTTCATATAGGTTAGCTTGAAAGTATTAGGGTAAGACATTACAAGTATTGCGAAGACTTGAAGAAATGAAGAAGTACGGAGCTACAACCACAACATCATCCTTCCACTCGAGGTTAGTGATATTTGACTTGAACTGTTTCATTCCCTAACGTATCTTTCAAGTCGTGCATATTGAAAACATAAAATTGCGAAGCAAGAACACTCTAGATAGACATAGTATTAAGAAATACTATATGAAGTTTCATGCTTAACCATTAAAATTTGTATATGAGACATCGACATAATCGTATGAATGCTATTGTGATTATGTATGGGTATGAAGCGAGGATTTCATCATAGGGAACAATGTTTACATGTGTTCTAAGAAGTAAGTTCATGATATGTGTTGTGAACCAAAATGGAAACCGCCAGGCGTTATTGGGGTTGTTCTTCATTGCAAATCTTATGAACGACCAATATGCATATGTGTGATTAGTATAACTGCTCATGGTGTTTGTGTTCTAGGTAAAACTATTCACATGAGGCCTGACTTATGTATTGATATGACTTTTATTAGTGAAACCAATCTTAAGTAATCACCTGGGGTATGATAAGGTTTGTGAGTGTCTGACCAAATTTGGGAATGGGGAACCAATCCTATGAAGAGGTGTATTACATCACAAGGGGGAACCGATCCTTGTATGAGGTGCAGCAAGGTTTATAGAAGAAAGAGGAACCGATCCTATGAACATGTGCAACATATTTTTAGGCAAGGGGGAACCGATCCTATGTACATATGCAGTGCATACAAGTTAGATACCAAATATATGTGGGGAACCGAACCTTGTACCTAGTCAGTCGTATTTTTGGTAAGCTAGTGTAACTATGCACAATACTCACATGGAGGTAGAACCGAAACTTGTTTTGGTAGAACCGTACACCCATGGTTTGTGATTGAGTGGTACTTGATCAATCATATAGTTCTTGAAAGTCAGATAAACCAATTGTAAATTTGTTTGGAAGTGTGGTAAATCGGTTTCAAGTGAGTAAGTATGAAAAAGGACTTGCAAGAGTAAGATGTCGACACACTTTGAACACGCACATTAATGTGTATTATTTTATTGTTCAAAGATATTCCTTAACATCTAAGAAGGAAGTAAATCCCAAGATCGAATTTAAATAAGTTAAGAATTTTTTAATTAACGCTTTTAATTATATATGGAAAATAAGTAAATCCTAAGATCCATGGAGATTTCGATCATTATTTTTGGAAAGTGCATTCATAGGAAATATGAAATATGGAAAAATATCTTGAGAATATTTTCGGTTTTGGAAATTCCTTGGTGTCCAAACTTCCTTGTCTATAAATACTTTGAGTTTGCATTTCTAGCAAACTAATCCTTTGTGACAGTAAACTTCCTCGATTGTACTGTTACTGGTGAAGCCCCCTATCGGAGAGGAGAGTAATCTAATTAGGTGAAATCTCTTACGTCTACTTAATTTAAAGTCTTCTTTAGGATTGAAAAGCTCTAGCGCGACCCGATGGTAGGAAACTAGATATTGCGGTTTATCTTTAGTTTTCGTATTGATCTGATTAACTAACGGTGGTTGAACTTTGATTACACCTAGTTTGTTTATGCTTGAGAATCTTCTCTTCTGATATAAGATTCACTCAAACTAATTCAAGGTTTCGACATGGATCTTTAGACTGTTGTTAGATCTAAAGACGATCTTGTGATAATCCATTGTTAACAGACTCCGTTCTGTGTGTGATTGATCACAAGAGATTCAAGTAGTTGTGTGCAGGTGTTTATTGAATATCAAAGAAGATTTGAAGACAAAGAAGAGATAGAAGATTTCAGACTTGGTTTTTATAATCTTTGGTATGAACAATACTTGTTTTGGTAAAAGAGGATCCAATTAATAATCGGTTTATCCTTGTGGTAGATTGGATTGATTAATTGAGAAGATCGACATCAATACAGTTCTTTGGATTAAGAGTGTTGATTGGCTTAATCTTAACGATTACCTTTTGGTGATTGAACATAAGATAGATCTTGGAACCTGGCAAAGGAGTTTATGTTAAGATAAACATAAGAGCCTTTGCGCAACTCATATCACTTAGTTAAAGAGAGTTGATACCAAACAGATTTGTTGTTTCTTTACTGTTTGGAATACGAACCAAATGAATTGGTCCAAGCACGTGACTTGTTAACAGGTTAGAGGCGTGGGAATACAGAAAGAACTAGGTAAACTATAGGTTTATTGCTTGGTCTCAACTATACGAAGTTGGTTTATTTTGTATAACGGCTTAATCCTGAGAGTATTCAATTCTGGACAAGGTCCTAGGGTTTTTCTGCATTTGCGGTTTCCTCGTTAACAAAATCTTGCTGTGTCATTTACTTTATATTTCCGCATTATAATTATTTTATTATAATTAAAGTAAATTGCACAAACGTTAATTCCTATTTACTTGATACGTGAATGCTATTGTGTTTAGTAAAGTCCGAACCTTTGTATCAAGTAAACATACCTTGTTGTTGTATTGTCTCGATCTCGTATCCATAGACGATCACACGAAGTGTGAACCGGTTAGTTGTATTGTTTCGACTCAGTCCATAGACAATCAATTTCAGATAAAGGACTTATAGGAAGGAAAAGTTTTAGCTTGAGGTATATTTGGGTACCTTCGCCTTTTCAATTGGTATCAGAACAGGCAAACACGAAAAGATCTAACAATCTGTGTTTGGTGCGATCCGTCCTATAAGACTTGAATCTTGTTTATGATTCAATTAACTTAATGGAAGGATTTGACTACTTCAGGAGTTCGTGGTGGAAAACACTTATGGAGTATATAACACCATTATTCCTAAACCTGGTAGGAATTATGCATATGTATGTCGTGGATGACTTACATAATCCTTTGATTGTCATAGGATTGTATATCATTATGATGAATAATGATTAATGGTCAATAAGACAGATCGTATCTCGAAGATGTATAAGATTCTACTTAAGATTTTTATGAACCTCGGCTATTGTGTTCCTGTAAAATATGAAATCTTAAGTATATTTTGGATAGCCTATCAAAGTATATTCGTATACATTTTCAGATCAAAGACTGTTAATGTTTCACTATCTTGGATGCGTTTTTGGAAAATATGTAATCCTTTAAGGATTGAGTTTTCAGTTAATAATTGTATTATCTATGGATTGCTTCATACACCTCACAATTGTTTTTAATGAAGAAAGTGATCTTTTAAAATTCTAAATGATTTATGATTCAAATGGTATTTTTAACAAATATCATATTTTGTTCAATTATATATCTGTATACTCTCTAAAATTCTTGAGCATATTTCAAGTGATATTATCAATTTCTGGTAATGAAAGAGTAAATAGGCTATTGGATTAAAACATGGAATCAATCCGAAATAAAGATCCAGTCCATGAAGAACCGGTTTTCCAAAAGAAAGACCTAGAAACAAAATCGGAATTGTCTCCTCACAAGTCTTGGTTTTTGATTTTCCTAGTATTTCTTAAAACTAGTTATTTCCGGTTATTGATCTCAAGTCTTCCTATAAAAGATAATCTCTTACTATGTGTTCAAACATATTGGGGAAGACTAGTCAAAACCATAACTAGGGTTTTTCATATTTTCGCAAATATGGAAAAAATGAAATCAAGGACTAAGTCCGCTGATAATCAGGTCAAAATTGATAATGTTGAAAGGATCAGATTTCCTAACAGTATAGATAACAAGCATGAATTTGCTCGTTTCGTTGACAACTCATGTTTGTAGAAATATGAAATTCTCAAGGGAATAGAATTTACTGCTGAGAAAAGGTTTGATCCTGAAGTCAGAAATAAGGATTATGTGAAGTTTGTTCAAAATCAGAACTGGGGAAATCTTTTTCATTTTGAAGAATATTCACCTGATATGGCAAGAGTTTTCTATGCCAATATGCACAATATTGATAAAAAAAAACTCATTTTTGTGATTCTTGTTGGTCGAGGAATGTATTACATTAATCGCTCAACAATTTCAAGGGTTATTAAGTACAATGTGGAATGTAATCATATAATTACTGGAGTTGAAATTGAACACGATAACATTTCAACATGCATCATTGGAAAGAAGGCTACTTGGGAAAATGATAGATTACTAACAAAGGATATACCCTTTCATCTGACGGATTTTGGTAAACTTGCACTAGCAACTATCTTTGCGAGTACAAGAGATAAGTCAGTTTGGGATAAGATATTTGTTGAATTTGTCTATTTCCTGTTAAAAGAAGATTCCCAGATAGATCTCTGTGGAATAATTGTGATCCAAATGATAAGTATATCAGATTCTATTTTGTCATCTGGAATCAAGAGGCATCTCGGGTTTCCATGTATAATCACCAGAATTTGTGAAAATACTTGGGAAGATAACTTTACTGATATGAAAAGCATTAATACTGTAACTTATAAGGTTACGATCCAAATGATAGGAGGACAGGCCTCCAAGGATGTGGTTGAAATAATCTCACCTAAGTCTTTCAAGAAGTCTCTCAGTATTCATCTTGAAAAGATTGGTAAACAACTTGACTGTTTTCAAAAACAAATGGCTTTTACTGATAGAAAGAATCCAGAAACTCACAAAGGAATTCTAAGCATTGAATCCGAGTTCTGGGATATTGAATCAAAAATTGAAGAAAAACGTCAAAAGGCTCTCAATGGGCAAACAAATGGAGTTTGAGTTTTCATTTTCTTCAAAGAATAAGAGTAGACATTAGTTGTTGATTTATTTAAAGTTCCGCTTAAGTGTCTATTTATTAATAAAACTATCTTATTTTAATGAATAAAATTATTTAATTTATAATTTTTCTTGTGATAGTTTTTGATTTACACAATCGGTGCTTTAATGCTTTATTTATTTGCTATATATGATTATGGGATGTTTGATTTCGGTTTTATTACCTTGATATTCGATCTTATAATATGTTGTGATCTTATGGTTTGGGTGACTTTTTGATTTAGTAGGATTAAGTTCTAGCCCATGTTGGTAGGCTTTATCAAAGGATCATGAGGGGTTCCTGTATAAACAATATGTGAAAAAGTCACAATATGTTGAATCGATTTTGATTTAGCATAAAAGCATATGTGTTTCGACGGTTTTCAACTTTTGCTTGCAATTGTTAAAACCGATTTTCAACCTTTCTCTGATAAAGGTTGGTTGTTGTTATTCTTTTGTTTTTGGCATAAGGATGACAACATAATGGTATTTTGATATCAATTCTCCTTGGAAGAAGAAGATGCAATCATATTGGAGAAGTTGGATGTGAAACTGAGGTAACAATCTTGTTAGTTAATTGTTTTCCTGTTTTAAGAAAAGCCTATTTTTATTTGATATATATATATTGCTTTTGCTTAAATGAAATTGTTGGTATAATTGATGTATTTATTCCATTATGTATGTGTAGATGTTTGTGTGATTCAATTCGTTCCGGTTAAGTAAAACATTGTTATCTTGCTTTTTTGTGTGATATCAATCGTTTAGGCTTACGAAAGTTTGGTGCAATTGCGGTTCTTTAATGTTTATGTTATTTCAATTGCTTCCAGTTAAGTAAAAAAATTGGTAGTTTGCTTTATTGTATGGTATGGTATCAATTGTTTACGCTTACAAAATTTCGGTGCAATAGTGGAACTTTAATGATATATGTTGTTTCAATTGTTTCGGTTGAGGTAAATAATTATGCAAGTTGATTTATTGGTTTGTATGAATTATTTATGGCTTAACGAATGAATATTTTGACATGATGAGTTGTTTAGTCCAATTCGATTCCAGATAAGCTAAGCTAAGTTAATTCTGATCTTAGTTAGACTTATCAAGGTGTAGGCTTCGGTTATTCAAGTCTAGTCGAATGCCTAAACAAGGAAATGCTAGTTAACTAACCTAGTATTTGGCTTGTTTAAAATCTAAAGGTCTAAGTTATATGGATAATTAGAACCTGATGAGAAAAATGGAGTTTATCTTTGTTTTGGTCTTATCGAATGAAGCGGTTGTATTTATACAATCGGTTTAGCAAAGAAACTAAGTTGCTTAGTTATTTTTTAGTTTGCTAAACTAGTTGGGAAAATTGCTTCGGGCAATTATTTCCATGATAACATATCAAAACACAATTACTTTGAAGTTTCGGTTTTGATATTGGTTATCAAAAATGGTATGTAAAACCCTCGTACTTGACTCAACAGGTTGCAAGTCTATTTTGAGATTTGTAAGATCCTTTTCGTGTTGTCCTTTATTTTTTTCGTTTCTTTTTCATTTTTTTGACAAAAAAGAGGAGAAATATATGGAGTAAACATGTGATGATGGTATCAATTTTATGTTGATTGGTGTCACCAGGGAAGAGAACAATGGTACTTGAAACGTTTATCTAATGAATGAGGAAAAGCACAGACTAAGGGGGAGTAACATATCATATGATTGGGATAACAAAGACATGCGGATTGAAAATCTACATATCTCACCTTTAAGGGGAGTATGAGCTTTGTTATTATAATGTCAACAACGAAATTTTAAGGATTGAATTAATGCAGGTTTTTTGTCACTAAAGTTGACAAAGGGGGAGATTGTTAGAGCATAGCTCGGTTGAACTCACCAAGCGTTGGTATTTCAAGTTTGGTTGTCATATTTTAGTGAACCAAAACTCATTTAAGAGTTGCTTGATTTAAATGTACTAGAGTCAACTTCGTATAGGTTAGCTTGAAAGTATTAGGGTGAGACATTACAAGTATTGCGAAGACTTGAAGAAGTGAAGAAGTAAGGAGCTACAACCACAACATCATCCTTCCACTTGAGGTTAGTGATATTTGACTTGAAATGTTTTATTCCCTAACGTATCTTTCAAGTCGTGCATATTGAAAACATAAAACTGCGAAGCATGAACACTCTAGATAGCATAGTATTAAGGAATACTATATGAAGTTTCTTGCTTAACCATAAAACTTTGTATATGAGACATCGACATAATCATATGAATGCTATTGTGATTATGTATGGGTATGAGGTGAGGATTTCATCCTAGGGAACAATGTTTACATGTGTTCTAAGTAGTAAGTTCATGATATGTGTTATGAACAGAAAAGGAAATCGCCAGGCGTTATTGGGGCTGTTCTTCATTGAAAATCTTATGAACGACCAATATGTGTGATTAGTATAACCGCTCATGGTGTTTGTGTTCTAGGTAAAACTATTCACATGAGGCCTGACTTATGTATTGATATGACTTTTATTAGTGAAACCGATCTTAAGTAATCACCTGGGGTATGATCGGGTTTGTGAGTGTCTGACCAAAGTTGGGAAAGGGGAACCGATCCTATGAAGAGGTATAGTACATCACAAGGGGGAACCGATCCTTTTATGAGGTGCAACAAGGTTTATAGAAGAAAGAGGAACCGATCCTATGAACATGTGTAACATATTTTTAGGAAAGGGGGAACCGATCATATGGACATGTGTAATGCATACAAGTTAGATACCAAATATATGTGGGGAATCGATCCTAGTACCTAGTCAGTCGTATCTTTGGTAAGCTAGTGTAACTATGCACAGTACTCACATGGAGGTAGAACCAAAAATTGTTTTGGTAGAACCGTACACCCATGGTTTGTGATTGAGTGGTACTTGATCAATTACATAGTTCTTGAAAGTCAGATGAACCAATTCTAAACTTGTTTGGAAGTGTGGTAAATCGGTTTCAAGTGAGTAAGTATGAAATAGGACTTGCAAGAGTAAGATGTCGACACACTTTGAACCCGCGCATTAATGTGTATTCTTTTATTGTTCAAAGATATTCCTTAACATCTAAGAAGGAAGTAAATCCCAAGATCGAATTTAAGTAAGTTAAGAATATTTTAATTAAGGTTTTTAATTATATATGGAAAATAAGAATTAGTAATGTGCATTTGCTAGTTAAAGATTTTCCAAGGAGATTTCGATCATTATTTTTGGACAATGCATTCACAGGAATTATGAAAACCGAGTTTGGGTTAATATGGAAAAATATCTTGAGAATATTATCGGTTTTGGAAATTCCTTGGGGTCAAAACTTCCTTGTCTATAAATACTTTGAGTTTTCATTCCTAGCAAACTAATCTTGCATGACAGAAAACTTCCTATATTGTATTGTCACTGGTGAAGCTGCCTATCGGAGAGTAGAGTAATCTAATTAGGTGAAATCTCTTATGGCCACTCAATTTAAAGTCTGCTTTGGGATGGAAAATCTCTAGCGTGACCCGATAGTGGGAAACTAGATATTTCGGTTTATCTTTAGTTTTCGTATTAATTTGATTGACTAATGGTGGTTGAACTTTGATTGCACCTAGTTTGTTTATGCTTGAGAATCTTCTCTTCTGATATAAGATTCACTCAAACTAGTTCAAGGTTTCGAAATGGATCTTTAGACTGTTGTTAGATCTACAGATGATCTTGTGAAAATCCATTGTTAAAAAACTCCGTTCTGTGTGTGATTGATCACAAGAGATTCAAGTAGTTGTGTGCAGGTGTTCATTGAATATCTAAGAAGATTTGAAGACAAAGAAGAGATAGAAAATTTTAGACTTGGTTTTTATAATCTTTGGTGAGCACAATACTTGTTTTGGTAAAATATGATCCAATTAATAATCGGTTTATCCTTGTGGTAGATTGGATTGATTAATTGAGAAGATTGGCATGAACACAGTTCTTTGGATTAAGAGTGTTGATTGGCTTAATCTTAACGATTACCTTTTGGTGATTGAACATAAGATAGATCTTGGAACCTGAAAAAGGAGTTTATGTTAAGATAAACAGAAGAGTCTTTGCGCAACTCATATCACTTGGTTGAAGAGAGTTGATACCAAACAGATTTGTTGTTCCTTTACTATTTAGAATACGAACCAAAGGAATTGGTACAAGTACGTGACTTGTTTATAGGTTGGAGGCGTGGGAATACAGACGGAACTAGGTGAACTATAGGTTTAGTATCTTGGTCTCAACTATACGAAGTTGGTTTATTTTGTATAGCGGCTTAATCCTGAGAGTATTCAATTCTGGACAAGGTCCCGAGGTTTTTCTGCATTTGAGATTTCTTCATTAACAAAATCTTGTTGTGTCATTTACTTTATATTTCCACATTATAATTGTTTTATTATAATTAAAGTAAATTACACAAACATTAATTCCTATTTACTTGATACGTGAATCATATTGTGTTTGGTTAAGTCCGAACCTTTGTATCAAGTAAACATACTTCGTTGTAGTATTGTATTGATCTCGTATCCATAGACGATTACACGAAGTGTGAACTGATTAGTTATATTGTCTCGACTCAGTCCATAGATAATCACTTTCGGAGAAAGGACTTATAGGAAGGAAAAGTTTTAGCTTGCGGTATATTTGGGTTCCCTCGCCTTTTCAGATTGAAATGTAGAGTTGAGATTACGTTACCACCTATGGATATAAGAAGATATAGTGTGTTTTCACATTAGTGCATAAATTCATGTACCGTAAACCAAGTGCATAAGTGTGCATGCGGTATTGGTGAAGGAGACAGGTTGGGTACGCATACTGGCGGAAGTTTTTGAACCGAGAATTTCTGCTGAGTTTGTAGTTTGCAAACTAGTAAACCAGACACCTTAGGTACGTGTACCCACTGAAGTTTTCGAACCAAAATTTTCTGCTGAGTTTGTAAACTCAAATTTTGTAGCTAAGGTACGCATACCCGTATGCATTCCCAAGCTGGTTATATTTCTCAAATCGGTTAGCTCATGAACTTAAACAATAAATCAATAAGGAAAGCAATCTTTGCAACGCGTGGATATATTTTTCATGAATTGATTCGAGTGAATCAAACCGATTTTGTTTCAATTGTGTCTATATATATAGATCTAAGAAATTGAACAACTCTTCAACTAGTTCTTTTGAGTCATTTAAACTAGTTGTGAAAAAGATGAATATGGTTGATATGAAAGTGCTCATATGGCTAAGCATTGGTTAACTATTTGTGAACCAACCAAATGTACATGTTTTGGTACGGTTACTAAAACCTTAATGAAATACATTTCATTTGTGTGTGACAAGCTAAGTTTTGATCTAACGGTTGAAAGATATTAGCTTGGATAAATCAGGTTTTTTATCTAACGGTGAATATTGAATGCTTTGTTACCAAGGTAACTTAGATTGCAAACCCTGATTTGAAAACTATATAAAGGAGAAGTCTAGCAACTGGAAAAACTAATCCCCACACCTCCTGTGTGATACTAGTTGGTTTTGCTAGAGTCGATTCTCCTTTAACCGTAGGTTTCTTCTCGAGACCTTGTCGGTTAACGACTTAAAGACTTTATTGGGATTATGAAGACAATAAACTGCTTCTCTTGTAGTTGAGCGATATGATCTTTCCATTTTTTATCGTACGAGTTCAATTGAATAATTGGATTTAGATTATATCTCCGATAGGGCAAGATAAAAAGAAATCACAAACATCTTCGTCTCATCGTTTGTGATTCCACAATATCTAATTTCGCTTCGATACGATTTAGATTATTGTGAGGTGATCAATAATTCTAGGTTGTTCTTCAGGAATATAAGTCCGGGTTATTGATTATTTCCTGTTTACCTTAATTTTATCAAAATACGGAACAAAAATCGTAGGTTTATCCGTGGGAGACATATTTATCTATCATCGTAGATTTTTCTGTGTGATACAGATTTGTTTATTAAATTCTTCGACTTTGGGTCGTAGGAACTCTTGGTTGTGGTTGACATCATCTAAGGAATCAAGTGCGCAGTATCCTGCTGGGATCAAAGACGTAAGGAGCGCAACTATACCTTGAATCAGTGTGATAATGATTAAGGTTCAACTACATTCCAGACCGAAGTTAGTTTGTAGTAGGCTAGTGTTTGTAGCGGCTTAATACAGTGTGGCTTAATACAAAATTTCTGCATTATATTTTGTTATATAATTGAAATATCATAGGTTGTGCGTTGTATCAATGAATTGTGAAATCCAACCTTTGGTTGTTGATTGGAAATTGATTGATCCTTGGATATTGGTCTTTGGTACCATCCAAGTTTATATCTCTTGTATTTGATAAAGGCTCGCAGATTTCTATTTGCTTGAGTATAAATTAAATCGATCGAGAGATAGAGATATTAACTCCTTGATATACTTTTTATTAAGATTGAGTTTGACTTTCTAGTTGATTCTCTTAAAATTATATTAGAGTTAGTCCATACAGATTTCTAATTGAAATATTGGGTGAGGTTGTTAGACCCCCTCTTTTTCAGGTGGTTTAACACCAATTATCACTCAAGCCTTAAAATGACACCATTCTAAGCTTTATATGGGTATACACCCCCTAAACTAGTCTTCCATGTTAATGCCACTACTTCAGTAGCAACTGTACAAGATTATATTCAGAGAAGAGACCATATGCTTCACTTACTGAAATAGGATTTGGCAAAGGCCCAAGAAAGAATGAAGTTTTTTTGTAGATCAGTCTAGAACTGATAGAACATTTTTGGTGGGTGATTGGGTATTTTTGAAAGTACAACCCTATAGACAATCCTCAGTGTCCTTGCGCAAAAACTTTAAATTTTCTGTTAAATACTATGGCCCATTTGAAGTTATACAGAAAGTAGGAGCTATAGCTTATAAACTTAAGTTGCTAGTAGGTTCAAGAATTCACCTTGTGTTCCATGTTTCACAACTCAAGAAGAAGATTGGTCTCCACACTACTCCTTCTCCTAACTTACCACTGGTGGATACTAATGGTACATTTGTGATGGTACCTGTGGCAGTTCAGGATACTATAGTAACCTTACGTGGAGGTACTTCTATCTCTCAGATCTTGGTACAATGGTCCAACTCTCCACCTAAAGATGCGACATGGGAAGACAAAGCTCATATCCAAGCGCAATTTCCTAACTTCATCCTTGAGGACAAGGATGCTTAAAATGGGAGGGTATTGTTATGTACCTGTGGCACGAGCCCTAGCGTATGAACCAATCTCTTGACTTTGGTCCCATCTCAGTCTTTTTGTTTAATTAACAGGGTTAAATGAGTATTTTATTTGATTAGGTTAAGTGGCAATCAACGTTTGTGATTGGCCGAGAGAGTTAGTGAGAATTGGTGAGTTTTATTTATGTCTAAATGATTGTATGAACTCAGTAAGAAGAAAATAATCAAAACTCAGGCTCATTCCATTTGGAAGAGAAGTTTACAATTATGTGCTGAGTCGTCTCTAAATTGTTGAATCATAACATTGTAGTATTATCTCGTTCTTGTATCCATAGTCAATCACACAAGTTATCTCGTTATTGTATTGTCTCGATCTTGTATCCATAGATAATCACACGAAGTTTGAACCAAATTTTCGTATTGTCTCGACTTTGTCCATAGACGATCACATTCGATAGAGGACTTATAAGTTAAAACAAAAATATTGTTGTGTATTTGGGTACCTTCATCTTTTCACCTTGACCGTCTGTGTGATTGGACCTTTCAGCTCAATTTCTGGTTGCGTCTTCATCACTGTTGGGATCCACATCTTGTGCCGCTTTCTCCAGAGACGCCTCAACTTATTCTTCGGGCACAGCAGCTACCGCCTCAACATCTTCAGCATGCGTATCTTCTGCACCTTCTATAGAATCCATTGCAACCTTGTAAATCGTGACAATCACTTTCGGACGTTCAGTCTCATCAGTATCAGGGTCAAGGATTATCACACCACCACGTATTAGGTAATCATACTTCCCATCACCCGCAGGACGTTCATGTTCAACCCTTCGTCTCTTCAACCGAGCCGCAAACCTTTCATCTCTCGAGCTTACTGGTGCTTGTGACGCCTCGCGTTTCCACTTCGCTCGCAACGCTTCTTCATGTCTTTGTTTCTCCTCCATATCGATTGCAACTGAAAGAGCATGGAGCCTCCCCCTGACAATGGTTAAATGCAAGACAGACATTCCCTGTACGGCATGGCCGACTTCACGAAGTGGCGAATCAATTTTAGCCATCACCTCCTCATGTGCGTTAGCTTCTGGTTTATCAACTTCAAAACTTTTTTCTGAAGAAGCTGCAGAGTGATCATCACCAACTCCTTTCATGATGTACTGCAAAAAAAGAGAGGAAGACAAGTTACGGCGGCACATAAAAAGTATTCTAATCACAACTATCTCCAATCGATTAAGAAATCAACGTGTGGAGCAATACCTGAGATGTTGAAGAAGACGATCGCCTAATGATAAGAATACAGGAAAACTTCTTTATATGCTTCACGATCCAACAAGATCCCCAGGAGAAAAGAAGTCCACCTTTGCCGCTTTATGAGGCCATTGAGTTGGGATTGTGATCAACAGTGTTTATTGAATGCACGATGCTTGCTAGGCATATGATAAGGCACACAGAAAGAGGAAGGCCAAGGTGGATCGACCCACCAAGATGTACTTCCCCAGCCGAGCTTTACCATTGGAAGGATCAACTCAACCAGCTCCAAGGCATTTAACACACATGGCATACCTTCTCCCACGCGGTAAACATGTATTTACTCTGGCTTTAATTATTTTTGTATGAAAATTGTCACCATCTCATGCCTACCCTACAATAGTGTAACCATTGCATGCTAGGCAGGGGACTTAATGTTGATGGTGGAATTCTATTCAGGGCTAAAATTGTAAAAGCCAAATTCTAAGACGACGTCCTACAAGGGATAAAGCCTTCGTGCGGTGAATATTCTCACCATATTAATTCATTGGAGCATGTGCAACCATCCATGAGAATTAAAAACTACCCAGAGCGGAGCATGTAGCAACCATCCCGATTTTCTGTAGGTTTGCAGCATTACAATTAATGCCCTGCTCAAAGCCTTGTGTTCGATATGCAAACAACCGTAGGCTACCTGACGGCGGGTTATATTAGCCCCGTTGAACGCATGCAAGATTACCCATGTTAGTCTCACCTGCTGAAAACAAACTCAAAAATAGATCTCATCCGTCCAACTTCGCAGGCATGGTTGGACGGCCTAGATCACGCGCGGGACCGAGTAGCGCGCACGCACATGCTCACCGTCGTCCCAACATTCCCCTCGCACCATCGACCTCACCAAAAGAGGTCGTAAAATGCCGGATTCGGTCGGATATAGGTAACCGGTCGGAAACCCTAAATTAGGGTTTGCATCAAGTGGTCGCAGGCAGCCACTTTGAGACAAACGAACGGAAGCCAAAGGAAGGCGGGATTAGCTGGCCGACCACACCAGCATGTCCACTATGGGCCCAGATACACGGCCAACCAATCGTCCGCGAACGGTTGCAGACTAGCCATATCGAAATTCCTACCCAAAGGTAGCATGCTAGGCCCCATTCTAATCTCGGTTGTCCATCATCACAGGCTGAAACGAGCGACTTAGATTGCTCTGATTGACTTCCAACAAGCATGGGCATGAAGAGTGGTGTCCCGCCTACCTTCTCGACCGATCAGCCACTCCATGTAAGCCTCCCAAGGCTGAAAACCGTTAGGGTGAAAAGGGAGGCTTGCAAGCCTTCCAAACCTTAATCCAACGGTTATTCCTCCATCAATCTCGTCCGTCCAAGTTCGCATGCTTGGATGAATAGCCTAGGAAGGGAGTTAGGTGGGAAACAAGGTATCACCGTGATCACCATCCTCCACACTTCCCCATGGCATAACCGGCCAAGGTGGGTCCCGCTCATGCGACCTCCGAACAACGCCTGAACATAGCTAGTTGAGTCACTTCAACTTGCAATCTTTTCATCAAGGTTGTGTAGGCTTCAAGCATGTTAAGCATATTTAATGCACCGCATGCATACAATATGCGCCTATAAACAACTTGATTATTTTACCTAGCACCATTTGCTACCTTATGTGGGTCCCACGACTCACTCGAGACGTTAATCACGTCACAACTGGGGGATACAAACTGGGGTATTGGTCTGGCGGTTTACAGCGTGCAGCGTGCAACACGCCATCACAAGATCGTGTCAGGGAAACATGGGCGGTTAGCGATGATAGGAGAAGTGGGCAATCAACCGTGTGACACTAACACACAACTCCACTTCCTCCATCACTCCACTTCCTCCACTTTCCCACGAGAGACGTGATGAAGGCTTATCGACTTGTATAAATAGGTTCTCCTCCCTATTTCCAACAACAAGGAAAAAACCAAGTGTTAATACCATCGTATTCAACACCCAGAGCCTGCCTGCAACATTTGCTAGCCTTCTCAACCTTCTGTTAACAAGTCATCAAATAGCCTTCACCTTCATACTCTCAACACCTTCTTCGCTTCCCTCCCTAAGATCAACCTCACATCCTTCACCTGTGACCGAAACAAATCTGGAACGGTTGTGTCTTCGGTTTAGGCTAGAATTGTACAGATTATCTCTCGAATCAAAAGTGCTCATCGTGCAGCATATTTGTTGAAGGTTTAAATTCACTTCTCATCCACACACACCCAAAATTACCTAAACCTGCAGAAGTAGTTTTCTCCCACAAACAATTGGAGACCACAGTGGGAGGTTAATCTATCGGTTGTGAAGTCGATCTCTTCAATACCATTTCAATTTTCAAGAATGGTGGATCTTAGATCTGGATCAGCAACCAATCCCGAGGGAGGTAGCGCTGACAGCACTTCTAGCGCTGATATCCCAATTACTGGTGTCACTATACAACCCGCCATTACAACCAACGTGTCCCTTGGAGTTGCGTCTTCTACCATCAGTACCACCAGTACCAGCGGAGCAGGAGCGGACATTCCAGTAGGTGTGACACCTCCCATTACAAGAGCTAGAGAGGCTGCAAATCCAGGCATTTCCTCAAGCATGACACCTCCGTCCGTCACCAGAACGACTGCTACTCCCCTTCAGGACGAGGATCTGGAGGACCCAAAGGAGGACAACCTCCTATCACCATGGTGGACTTGATGGAGAGACAAGAAACCCTCGCTAAAGCTCAGGCAGATATGGAAACCACTTAGAAATAGGTACTCACCTTCCTTAAAACATTAACCGATCGATTACCACAAGAGTCGAGACATCCCCAAGGGCCAACAATAAATACGTTCATCACACCTGGAGTAGGTGCCTCAGTCACGCAAGCCTACCTAAACGAAGAGTCTTATGCTGCTGACCACACAAGAGAAAGGGACCAGGAGCATCTCGGGGAAAGGAGCCGACCATCCAACTTTATTACACGTGAAGATCTGGAGAGACTCCTCCAAAATCGTGGCAAAGAAAATCCAATGGACGCGCATCGACACCAGCCTCCATATCCACAAGACGTGCAGCGGATTCCTCTTCCCAGGGGATACACCTCCCCTCAATTCACCCTTTACGATGGTACCGGTAATGCTCGTGAACACGTCTCTCGATTTTTAGAATCCTTAGGAGAACACGAATACAATCACGTTCTCCTCCTGAAGGAATTCTCCAAATCACTTACGGGGAGAGCCTATACGTGGTACAACAACATCGCACCCAACAGCATATCCAATTGGAGTGAGATGGTCAGCGCGTTTTACAAGAAGTACTTCTTTGTATCTGAGCAAGTTACTTTCTCAGACCTGGGGAGAATCTCCCAACGGAACAACGAACATCCAAATGATTTTGTCAAAAGGTTCAGAACACAAGCGTTGGACTGCCATGAACCAAATGTCACAGAACGACAGCTGGTGGAATTATGCATCAACGGAATGATACCCATATATCGCGCCCTGCTGGAAAACTTGGGATTCCAGACGTTCTCAGAGCTCCATGAAGCAGCCAAACGTTCATCCACTACCGCCCCAGCATTATTGGAAAGAACCAGGATCGTTCGGAGCGACGATTCACGAGATAATCGGGTAAACATGAGCCTCATCAACAAGCAGTATAATACTGGCCCTTCTGTCAGTGTAGTAAGCGAAGGCGGAAAGAGAAAAGCTCCAGCGGCGGCAGAACAACTACCCAAGCGTGCGGCTCAAACGCATAAAGCTTCGCCCCGGAAGAGAACATGCAAGGATCCTGCGCAGAGCACCGAAGACACAGGCTTCCCGTTTCCGATAAATGAAGTAATGGAACTCTTGGAGGCATGGATTCAGGATGATGCTATCAAGCTACCTCCTATCAGACGTCCACCAACTGAGAAAGACATGGCAGACCCTAAGTACTGTTGTTATCATAGGTTTGTCCACCACCCAACTAAGGATTGCAACAAGTTGAAAGAAATCTTCAGGGAAAAGATAGCAGCAGGAGAGCTTCAATTGGGAAATGAAGGAGTTCACAGAGACCCTCTTCCTGTCCGAAGTTGCATGATCTCTGGAGACTCTGTGCGCAAGACTGCACAATCCATGATGGAACACCTGTGTGAAATCTTGTACCTTTCCAAGGTACAACGTCAAGATATATTCATGGCCCTCAATCGTATTGTGTCAGGCAGGCATTTGTACCCAGAAAAAGAAGTCGTTCCAGCATCTCAATCCTCCTTGGAAGATAGCGCCAACAAAGGAAACTGGGGACTTTTGACCGTCGCCCATTTGAAAGATGTCAAGTTCGATAGCACATTAATCGATGCAGCTTCTGAATTCAACATCGTTACTATCAAGACCCTGCAAGCTGCGAAAATCTCAAAGCAGGAGGCTACCCGTGGTCCGACTGTGATCAAGAGCCCAGCAGGAGAGTTTGTGGATGTCTACGGATACATTGACCTTGATGTCAAGATCGGTAACACTCCAACACAAGCCAGATTCCATATAATTAAGGAACATCCAGATTATGACATGATTCTGGGGCGCCCGTGGGTACACAAGGCGCATTCCTTACCAATCTCAGTACCTGGAAGAATCTCCAACAAGCCAGCTCCGATGATTTTCAACAAACCTTGGAGACTCGAAGACTGCCTGTTGCCTCCATACCAACAACTCACAAGAATAACGCAACTCCCTGGTGAAAGCCCTTCGTCCTACGTCAAGAGATTCCGAGCCCAAGTAAGTCTCATTGAACAACCCTCTTTGCAAGTAGTGGATAATTGTCCTGCTGGACCACAGGGGACTGTTTCACCTGACAGGCGGGCCACCACCAAGAGATGTGAATGGAGTGCTGGCCCCTTTAAGCGCTTCACCAAAAGTTTGGAAGCAGTCAAGAATGACACGTGTCATAAGCAAGCTGTTATACCAAGTCCAAATCCGTTTCAAATCGGAGATATGGTAGCAAAGGTAACCACGTTCCAAGTTGGAAACATGGAAGTAAAAATAACTGCCCATCCTGATATGCCTGCAAAGGAAGAGGAAGTATTCTTAGTGGAAGATGTTATCTTGGGCGATTACTGCAAGATCATCAATGCAGACAAACTCGAAGGTGTGGTTGTTCACTCACGATGGCTCAAGCCCTACCTCACTTGAAGACACGACATCACCTCTCTAATCCCCCCGGGGGGATTCCTCCAACAATTTTCCTTTTCACAATATTTGTAATTCCTTCAAAATGATGGCACCGCTTGCCTTCATACTTATTAGGGTTTCAATATTTCTTCAAGTAATCAAGATTTCATTCCTTTTATAATTTCTCATAAAATTACACAAAGTTATGAGTCACCTTCAAACCACCATTACCCAGAAAGAAAACCCTAAATCCTCATACCAAATCTTCATACCAGCCTGGTAATATGGGAGGAATAAAACATGTAAAAAGGGGAGGAGGAAGGTATCCTACATGATCTACTTCAACAGAGCCAGACTCACGTCATGGGGCACAAGCAGAAAAAATATGCATGTTTCGAAAAGCAACATTGAATAAAACTTTGTTCAAGACAAGCAAGCAAAGAAGAAAACTTCAAACTCAGCCGCCACTGAGTATATAAAAAAAAACACTACGAAGAAGAATAACATGGAAACTCAATTGCTGGTTGCGTCTTCATCACTGTTGGGATCCACATCTTGTGCCGCTTTCTCCAGAGACGCCTCAACTTCTTCTTCGGGCACAACAGCTACCGCCTCAACATCTTCAGCATGCGTATCTTCTGCACCTTCTACAGAATCCATTGCAACCTTGGAAATCGTGCCAATCACTTTCGGACGTTCGGTCTCATCAGTATCAGGGTCAAGGATTATCACACCACCACATATTGGGTAATCACACTTCCCATCACCCGCATGAAGTTCTTGTCCATCCTTCCGTCTCTTCAACCGAGCCGCAAACCTTTCAGCTCTCGAGCTTACTGGTGCTTGTGACGCCTCGCATTTCCACTTCGCTCGCAATGCTTCTTCATGTCTTTGTTTCTCCTCCATATCGATTGCAACTGAAAGAGCATGGAGCCTCCCCTTGACAATGGTTAAATGCAAGATATACATTCCCTGTACGGCATGTCCGACTTCACGAAGTGGCGAATCAATTTTAGCCATCACCTCCTCATGTGCGTTAGCTTATGGTTTATCAACTTCAAAACTTTTTTCTTAAGAAGCTGCAGAGTGATCATCACCAACTCCTTTCATGATGTACTGCAAAAAAGAGAGGAAGATAAGTTACGGCGGCACATAAAAAGTATTCTAATCACAACTATCGCCAATCGATTAAGAAATCAACGTGTGGAGCAATACCTGAGATGTTGAAGAAGACGATCGCCTAATGAGAAGAATACAGGAAAACTTCTTTATATTATTCACGATCCAACAAGATCCCCAGGAGAAAAGAAGTCCACCTTTGCCGCTTTCTGAGGCCCTTGAGTCGGGATTGTGATCAACAATGTTTATCGAATGCACGATGCTTGCTAGGCATATGAGAAGGCACACAGAAAGAGGAAGTCCAAGGTGGATCGACCCACCAAGATGTACTTCCCCAGCTGAGCTTTACCATTGGAAGGATCAACTCAACCAGCTCCAAGGCATTTAACACACATGACATACCTTCTCCCACGCGGTAAACATGTATTTACTCTGGCTTTAATTATTTTTGTATGCAAATTGTCACCATCTCATGCCTACCCTACAATAGTGTAACCATTGCATGCTAGGCAGGGGACTTAATGTTGATGGTGGAATTCTATTCAGGGCTAAAATTGTAAAAGCCAAATTCTAAGCCAATGTCCTGCAAGGGAGAAAGCCTTCGTGCGGTGAATATTCTCACCATATTGATTCATTGGAGCATGTGCAACCATCCCTGAGAATTAAAACCTACCCAGAGCGGAGCATGTAGCAACCATCCCGATTTTCTGTAGGTTTGCAATATTACAATTAATGCCCTGCTCAAAGCCTTGTGTTCGACATGCAAACACCCGTAGGCTAATTGACGGCGGGTTATATTAGACCCGTTAAACGCATGCAAGACTACCCATGTTAGTCTCACCTGCTGAAAAAAAACTCAAAAATAGATCTCATCCGTCCAACTTCGCAGGCATGGTTGGACGGCCTAGATCATGCGCGGGACCGAGTTGCGCGCATGCACATGCTCACCGTCGTCCCAACATTCCCCTCGCACCATCGACCTAACCAAAAGAGGTCAGCAAATGCCGGATTCGGTCGGATATAGGTAACCGGTCGGAAACCCTAAATTAGGGTTTGCATCAAGTGGTCGCAGGCAGCCACTTTGAGATAAACGAATGGAAACCAAAGGAAGGCGGGATTAGCTGGCCGACCACACTAGCATGTCCACTGTGGGCCCAGATACACGGCCAACCAATCGTCCGCGAACGGTTGCAGACTATCCATCTCTAAATTCCTGCCCAAAGGTAGCATGCACGGCCCCCTTCTAATCTCGGTTGTCCATCATCGCAGGCTGAAACGAGCGACTTAGATTGCTCTGATTGACTTCCAACAAGCATGGGCATGAAGAGTGGCATCCCGCCTACCTTCTGGATCGATCGTCCACTCCATGCACGCCTCCTAAGGCTAAAAACCGTTAAGGTGAAAAGGGAGGCTTGCAAGCCTTCCAAACCCTAATCCAACGGTTATTCCTCCATCAATCTCATCCGTCCAAGTTCGCATGCTTGGATGAATAGCCTAGGAAGGGAGTTAGGTAGCAAACAAGGTATCACCGTGATCACCATCCTCCACACTTCCCCATGGCATAACCGACCAAGGTGGGTCCCACTCATGCGACCTCCGAACAACGCCTGAATATAGCTAGTTGAGTCACTTCAACTTGCAATCTTTTCATCAAGGTTGTGTAGGCTTCAAGCATGTTAAGCATATTTAATGCACCGCATGCATACAATATGCGCCTAAAAACAACTTGATTATTTTACCTAGCACCGTTTGCTACCTTATGTGGGTCCCACGACTCACTCGAGACGTTAATCACGTCACAACTGGGGGATACAAACTGGGGTATTGGTCTGGCGGTTTTCAGCGTGCAGCGTGCAACACGCCATCACAAGATCGTGTCAGGGAAACATGGGAGGTTAGCGATGAAAAGAGAAGTGGGCAAGCAACCGTGTGACACTAACACACAACTCCACTTCTTCCATCACTCCACTTCCTCCACTTTCCCACGAGAGACGTGATGAAGGCTTATCGACTTGTATAAATAGGTTCTCCTCCCTATTTCCAACAACACAGAAAAAAACCAAGTGTTAATACCATTGTGATCAACACCCAGAGCCTGCCTGCAACATTTGCTAGCCTGCTCAACCTTCTGTTAACAAGTCATCAAATAGACTTCACCTTTATACTCTCAACACCTTCTTCGCTTCCCACCCTAAGATCAACCTCACATCCTTCACATGTGACCGAAACAAATCTGGAACGGCCGTGTCTTCGGTTTAGGACAGAATTGTACAGATTATCTCTCGAATCAAAAGTGCTCATAGTGCATCACATTTGTTGAAGGTTTAAATTCACTTCTCATCCACACACACCCAAAATTACCTAAACCTGCAGAAGTAGTTTTCTCCCACAAACAGTTAGGTTTTTCTTTTGAGTTTGTAATTTTTAACCAATCATACATTGCCAAGTATCCTCGCGAATTCCAAATTGAATTTGTTTTCCTTTTTTTATTTTTTTTATTCTTTTTAAACCAATCATATGTTGCCAAGTGTCCTCAAGAATTACAAATTGAATTTGGTTTCCTTTGCTTTATCCTTTTCTATTCATTTTAAACCAATCATACATTTCCAAGTTTCCTCACCAAAGAGCTCGTTTCACAAAACTCAAAAAAGACCTATTTCGGCCAATAGAAAGCGAGGGTTTCCTCACCATTCAACTTGGGAGTTTTATTTTTCTAAGCCTTTAAGTATTTAGATAGATACTTAAGCTAACTCGTCCACTTATACAAACCTTAGAAAATATCCCTTGTATTTCATTCTCTAAGCTCATATCACCCTTTTCTGATTGTTATCAGTAACCCACATGACACATATTACTAATGAATAAATATCTTTCACCCAAGGTTCTGAATTGAGAAATATTAGACTGTTTTACTCAAACCCTAGAGACTTACTGTTTGAGAGTGAAAACATTTTATGCTGGTTTTTGTAATTTCGGGTGTGTGGGTGAGAAACGAATTTAAACCCTAAACAATGTACTGCAAGGGATTACTTTAGATTCGAGAGATCAATCTGTACAAATCCGGCCTAAACCAAGAAATGGCCGTTCCTGACTTGCTTCGGTCACAAAGTGAAGGAGATGGGTTGGTTTTGGGGAGGGAAGCGAAGAAAGTGTAGAGACAAGAATAGTTGATTCTGGATGAGTAGTTGTTTTATGACTTGTATCGGAAAGTGGGAAGCTAATAGATGGAGAGCTAGAAAATGTTTTCTGAGTGTTGTATGTTCCTGACCTGAACTTGTTGTTCATTGGAAATAGGTAATGCCTATTTATACAAGTCAAAGTGAAACGTACTCTAGTCTCATTAAGAAATGGAAAACGGGTGAGTAAATATGAGGAGGTGGTAACCGGTAACGCCTGGAATTGATGTTCCATAAAAGAAAGTGTTTCACCATTACTATCTGTATTTACTAACCGCCTCATCCTTATAAAACTAGGGCCAAAGGTTGTCATGCGTTAGCTGGTAACCTTTGACGGCTAAGATCTGCACCTTAGATGAAAAATTGGCCGTTGATCGTCGCACGCCTTCGTTTTGGCAGCCGCAATAGGGAAGGCCGGCATGGTATAGCGCGGAAAGGTGGTTGGCAGGCCATTGGCATATGTGGTATGGCATGCCTTGGTGCGGTTTGGCGTGGCCAAATTTAGGGTTTTGGGCCAAAGGTTACCATGCGTTGTTTGGCGACCTTGGACGGCTAGGATTTGTATCTAAGATGGAAGGGTGGCTGTTGATTGTTGCACGCCTTCATTTTGGTAGACGTAATAGGGAAGGCCGGCATGGTATAGCGCGGCAAGGTGGTTGGCATGCCATTGGCACATGTGGCATGGCATGCCTTGGCGCGGTTTGGCGTGGCCAAAATTAGGGTTTTGGGCCAAGGGTTACCATGCGTTGTTTGGCGACCTTGGACGGCTAGGATTTGTATCTAGGATGGAAGGGTGGCCGTTGATCATCGGATGCCTTCGTTTTGGTAGCCGTAATAGGGAAGGCCGGCATGGTGGGGCCTAGGCAAAAATGGCGCGGATGGCTTGGCATAGTGGGGCCAAGGGTTTGGCGCGGACATCTTGGCATGGTGGGGCCAAGGGTTTGGCACGGACGGCTTGTCATGGTGGGGCCAAGGCAAGGTGCGGTTGGCTTGGCATAGTGGGGCCAAGGGTTTGCCATGCCATGGGCACATGGTGCGGCTAGCATGGTTGGGGCCATGGCTAGGTGCGGTTGTCTTGGCATGGTGGGGCAAAGGTTTTGGCATGCCATGGGCGTAGTGGTGCGGCTGGCATGGTTGGTATCCCTTGGCGCGAAGATGTGGCTGACATGGTTTTCCATCGCCACAATGGTGTGTCTGGCATGGTGGGGCCAAGGGTTAAGCATGCCATGGGCACAGTGGTGCGGCTGACATGGTTGGCATGCCTTGGCGCGGAGATGTGTCTGGCATGGTTTGCCATCGGCAAAGTGGTGTGGCTGGAATGCCTTGACGAGGAGATGTGGCTGGCATGGTTTGCCATCGGCACAGTGGTACAGATGACATGGTTTGCCATCGACACGGTAGTTCGGCTGGCATGGTTGGCATGCTTTGGCGTGGCGATTTGGCTGGCATGGTTTTCCATTGGCACAGTAGTGCGGCTGGCATGGTTGGAATGCCTTGGCGCGGAAATGTGGTTGGCATGGTTTGCCATTTGCACTGTGGTGCGGCTGGCATGGTTGGCATGCCTTGGCGCGAAGGTGTGGCTGGCACGGCATTCCATTGGCACATGTGGTGTGGGAATTAGGGTTTGGCCTATCGAAACCCTAATTAGTATTAAAAAAAGGTACCCTGGTAATTTTCTCGCAGATATATTAAAGGGTTCAATAAATGTGCTTAGTGGAGAAATTATTACTCAAGTTCTGTGACGTCACTGTCTTACTAGGGTTTTACGATTTTAACCCTAAGCTAAAAACCACCATCAACATTAAGTCCCATGCTTAGCTCGGAATGGGAGCATCGTTGCGAGGTAAGCATAAGATGGTGACAGGCTAGGATAAAAATCGAAACAACAATTCGTGATAATATGGTCAGGAAGGTCCGACTAACCTTTTTCGAGAGGTAAGGAGAGTTCACGATCCCCGTGTTTGGAGGCCTTGCATAGATTCTATTTGTGGTGTAGACCGTGAAATGGTGAAATAAAGATCGTCGGCTAAGTCTGGATATGCATCATCTTGGTTGGGTTAGGGAACATCATGACGCTGGTTTGGCGAGTTTTTGGTGTTGACGCGGCAAGTCATGGATCGGACGGCTTGGTATGGTGCGGGCATGGCATGATGCGGTTTGGTGAGGCAATGAATGCGCAGACGGCTTGGCATGGTGGGCCAATGCATGGTGCGGATGGTGGTGCAAGGAATTACACGGTTTGGTGAGGCAAACATAGCACAGACGGATTGGCCCAGTAGCGGCTTGTCTTTGCGGGCATGCTTGTCTCCTTCCCTACATGACTCATATAGGAAGTTATTTCCTTATTCAAAACCCTGCAAGTGTTATGCCCGTATCAAAGGGGCGTTATTCCTTCCTCATGTCACCTTGTCGGTTTTTTTTTTCAAGTATCGGTGCTGGCGGCAGAGAAGTAACGATGCGGGAAAGTGTGTCTTAAACATGTACTTCCACGTTTTCTCACCAAAACATAATTTACCTCACGTGGCCAGGCATTCCCTTATGTTTGCCAGTAGAAAACGGTTTCATTAGAATCTGATATCACGCCTCAATCCGTGGCTAGCAGGAGGTTTTCCTTTTTGGGACCTCATCGCTCTGCTGGTTATAATACATGATTTTTAATCCTTCATTTGCACATGTCGTTCTGAAATTGTGTTTATCCTATATCCTTTCTATGGTTTTGTAGCTCAGAATGAGAACTTCCAATGATAGATATGTCTCCAACATTTCGGGGAGAAACTTTGGAATCGATGAAAATCAGTCTTCTTCTCATGGGGAGGCGTTGAATAGAATTGAATCTATGTTTCGTGAAGCTGGCGAAATCATTCAGGATATACCTTTGGAGGAAGAACGGGAAGGCGGAAAAGCATCCCAGTGCGTTGGGAGGATTTGGTGCAACAAAACTTCTTCACGGCCCATTGATAGGGTGGGACAGATTGCTTCTCAGTTGAAACGGCAGAAGGCCAAGCTTGTGAAACTTTTAGGGGAAAATCAACGTAGCTCCCCTGTCCAGGACGGCGTCATAACCCTTGATTCTTGTGAATCGGGAAATTCTCCTCGAAAGGTCGCTGAGAAAACTTCTGAGGAAGACGATGATGTTGCGGTTGATGAAACTGAAACAACTTTTGGAGAAGACGGTGAAACTATTGTCAGCGGCATTGGAAAAGTCATGGTGACATATGTTGGATTGGTTGCCGAGGCGGATATCGGTAAAAATACGGATGATATTGCTGCTGAGACTACTTTCGGGTGGGATACTGAGGATGTTATTGCTGATGTGGCTTCCGGATGGAATTTTTGCTTCCCGAAAGATTATTGGGGAAAGTGTTTGAAAAAATATCTGACCAAGGCATTGACAATTCACACATTAGCTTTCTATGACTAGCTTCTTCTTCTACATTGTTTTTATTCGCCGCTTAGTTGTCCTGATGTTTTGTAGGCTTATTTTTTCTTTACCTTACTTTTATTCGCGACGAAGTTATTTGCATCCCGCTTGCTGTTTCAGTTTTTGAATAAAACTTCTCATTTTTCTCATTTTTTTTTGAAAGACCCAAGCCGTCCCTTGGAATGGGTTAGTGTTTTTGGTTGTGATTAGATGGTTAATGGATTCTCAATGATTTGGGATTTATTTGGTGTATTTTTTCTGACATTTGGGAAACTCATTCGAAAAGAAATATATGCCTTTTTGAATAAAAATGAAACCCTAAAGCGGAATACAAATGGTGCATTCATCTTGGGGAGATACGAATATTTTGGTGAGGGAAGGAAGGAGAAATTGCTGGAGGAAATACTAAAAGTAGAGTGGATTGAAGAGGTTAGTACATCGTTTTAGGGATTGAAAATCTTGAGCCATCGCGAGTGAACTATCACACCTCCCAGCTTTTCTGTATTGATGAGATTGCAATAACCTCCCAAAAGGACGTCTGCCACCAGATATGGCTCGTCTTCTTTTTCCTTTGGTGAATCGGTCTGACCAGCTATCTTTATCGTCACCTTCCCAACTTGGAACGAGTTCACTTTGACCACCATATCTCCGATTTTAAACGAGTTCGGGTGTTGTGTAACCGTTTGAATCTTGGTCTCGTCAGTTTCGATGGCAGCTTCCAAATTCTTTGCAAAGCGTTTGAATAGCCCAACGCCCCATTCACATCTCTTGACGACGTCCGCGCCAGTAGTCGCGATGAGTCCCCATGATAGAATATGGGAAGAAATGACTGGTTGTAGAGAAGATCGTTCGTCCAAACTTACTTGCATTTGGAATCCATGAGTTAGCGTCAACATGTCATCTCCAGGTGTCCGGGTTCCATCGGTAACTCGTCGATGCGGCAGCAAGTGAGACGGTTTATTAGAGATTCTTTCGGGCGTTGATATCAGTATAGGGGATGTTCCCAATTTCTCCTTGTTGTCGAGTACCCACAAGTGCCCCAATATCATGTCGTAACCCAGTTCTTTGACAATGTGGAATTTGCTATGCGTTATAACGTCTCCCATCTTGATCTCGAGGTTAATATAGCCGTACGGGTTCAAGGATTCCCCTCCCGAGTTATTAATCACAGATGGGGAATGGGTAGCCTCTTGTTTCGTAAATCCCGCAGCTTTCAAAGTCTTAAAAGTAATAATGTTGAAGTCAGAGGCCGTGTAGATTAGAGTGTTGTCGAATTCAATACCTCTTAAATAGGACGCGGTCAGTAGTCCCCAGTTTTCCTTTTCAATTCCGCTTGCTGAGAGAGCTTGGGCTCTTGGCATGGCTTCCGTGGAGGGAAAAATCCGTCTGCCCGACACGAAACGATTGAGAGCTGTGAAGATATCTTGGCGCTGCACCTTGGAAAGGTAGAGAATTTCGCATACGTGATGCATCATGGATCGCACAGTCTCGTGCAAGGAGTCCCTAGAGACTCCACAATTCCTCACCGGAAGTGGGTCTCGATGTACTCCCTCGTTTCCAAGTTGAAGTTCCCCTACTTCTATCTTTTTTTTTGAAGATATGCTTCAGCTTGTTGCAATCACTGGTTGGGTGGTGAACAAATATGTAGTAGTGCAGTATTTGGGGTTTGCCATCTCGGCCTCAGTTGGTGTGCGTATGAGAGATGGTAGTCTGATAACATCATCTTGAATCTATGCTTCTAAGAGATCAATCACCTCCTCAATGGAAACGGGAAATCCAGGGTATTTCCTTCAGCTTCGTGATGACGCATGGGAGCTTTGGCAGCGGCCTTCCGTGGTGGAGTTTCTCGTCGTGCTGGTGCTTCGTGTTTAGGCTGCTGGTCTGCAGCTGGGGCCTTCCTTTTTCATACCTCATTTACTACGCTCACATAGGAGGGACCGGCGTTGTACTGTTTGTTGATGATACGTCTATTCGTGCGAGTTTCACGCACGTCTTCGGTTTTGGTTGGTCTAGCTTTTTCTAGTAATGTTGATGTTGTCGTTGTTGATCGCCTAGAAGCTTCATGGAGGTCAGAGAATATCTGGAAACGCAGGTTCTCTAGCAAGGCGCGGTAAATGGGAGCCATGCCGTTGATGCATGAATTCACCAGCTATTGCTCAGTAACGTTTGGGTCATGACAGTCTAGTGCTTGAACTCTGAATCTCTTAACAAAATCATTTGGATGTTCATTGTCCCATTGGTACATCCTTCCTAGGTCAGAGAAGGTAACTTGTTCAGACACAAAGAAGTACTTCTTGTAAAATGCGGTAACCATGCCACCCCAGTTGGGGATGTCGTTGTACCATGTGTACGCTCTTCCGGTAAGCGATTTCGAAAACTCTCTCATACGAAGAACGTGATTGTATTAATTTTTTCCTAGGGATTCCAAGAAGTGAGAGACATGCTCTCGTGAATTCTCGGTGCCATCGTACAGGGTGAATTGAGGAGAGGAGTATCCTCTTGGAAGAAGAATTCTTTATATTTCAGATGGGTAAGGATGTTGATGATGATGCATGTCTATTTCGTCATTCTTGATTTGATTCCGGAGAAGTTTCTCCAGATCCTCTCGTGTGAAAAAATTGTACGGCTGACTTCTTTCCAATGGGGTTCTGGAACGAATCTCCTCGTCCGGGGAGATGCGTTCCGCCGATGTGCCAGCGTCGGGGGTGTTGGAGGCGTTTCTAAACGGCTATGGAGGGCGTGACTCAAGCGGCAGCCGCTCTGTCAGAGATTTAAGAAAGACGAGTACTTCTTTCTGTGTTGAAACCATATCCGTATGGGATCTAGCGAGAACCTCCTGGCATTCCATTAAATCAGCGATGGTGATATAAGGTCGGCTTCCTCTGGTTCCTCCAGTTTCTCGTCCCGTTGGTAGGGTAGTTGGAGTCTTAGTGGTGGTTGGAGGCGTCATGCTTGACGAAGCGTTAGGAGGAGGCAGCGGCTCTGGCCTTGGTGATCGGAGGTGTTACACCTGAAGGAGTGCTTTCGGTGTCAGTAGGTGGCTTAGTGATGTTGTTGGAAGTAGCGTTAACACCAGGGACAAATTCTACGTTGGTATTCTCGGCAGTTGATCTGGATCTAAGTTCCACCATGTTGGAGGTGTAAGTGAAAGGTGATATCGGAAGTTTGGAAATCGATATTGCAACCGAGAGATTGATCTCCCACTGTGGTTGCCAATTATTTGAGGGTGAAAACGGTTTCTGCTGGTTTTGGTAATTTTGGGTGTGTGGGTGAGAAACGAATTTAAACCCTAAACAATGTACTGCAAGGGAGTACTTTAGATTTGAGATATCAATCTGTACAAATCCGGCCTAAACCAAGAAATGTCCGTTCCAGACTTACTTCAGTCACAAAGTGAAGGAGAAGGGTTGGTTTTGGGAAGGGAAGTGAAGAAAGTGTTGAGACCAGAATAGTTGATTCTGGAAGAGTAGTTGTTTTACGACTTGTATCAGAAAGTGGGAAGCTAACAGATGGAGAGCTAGCAAATATTTTCTGAGTGTTGTATGTTCCTGACCTGAACTTGTTGTTCGGTGGAAATAGGTAATGCCTATTTATACAAGTCGAAGTGAAACGTACTCTGGTCTCATTAAGAAATGGAAAACGGGTGAGTAAATAGGAGGAGGTGGTAACCGTTAACGCCTGGAATTGATGTTCCATAAAAGAAAGCGTTTCACCATTACTCCATGTATTTACTAACCACCTCATCCTTATAACACTTTCTTATAACGGGCGTAGTATACACCGCACGCTGTAAACTGCCAAACCTGTAGTTGCAGGAAATCCTACACTACACCCTTGTTAAGATTTCATAATAATAAACTCATACTTAAAGATTAAAAACGACTCTTTATCACTTAATTCTCTGAAAAGTTTACAGAAGTGGAAGAAATCAAGAACACAACTATTCTCTCAAAGTTTCTCTCTCCTCAAAACTTTCTCAACTCTTAAAATACATCATCCTCTCTCTGGACATACTGGGTCTCTATATATAGGGTAGATACATAATGGATGACAGCTAAGTTGTCCTTTACTTTCGGATTTTATTTGCGATCTTATCGCAACAGTTATAATATGAAATCTCGCGAGAATTGTAACCATCGCATATAAATCATGTTATTCTCGTGTTTCCTCAATCTTCAGCTATTACGTCATTCTTTAACCTACTCCGTGACACTCGCAAAGTGTTGTTGAAGAGCTCGCTGTATTCTCGAAGAAGTGTTGTTTATTTCACGGGAATATTGTTGTAGCGATATTCTAGTCCTACATATTGCCTCTTCTCACGTCTTCTTCGCAAAGTGGAGAGGATATGAGAATCTCCAACTTTCATAGCACTCGCAACTTCCTTTTTTTCCATGTTTTTTCCTCGACAAAACTCCGAGAATTTAGCTTAACCGCCTACACGTGTTGTAAATTCCTCTTTTTTACCGACACGTGTATACCCAACGGGTCATCTCCTTTTGCCTATAAAAGGTAGAATTTGGTTACATAACTAATTTTCTTCTTCGTCCCTTTGCCTTTTTGTTTTTCCGTCTGCAACTTTTCTTCTTCTTCATATTTACTTGCTACTGCTTTAATGGAATCTTCAAGGTATATTTTTTTCTGACATTACTAAATTCCATTTCGCTTACTTGAATTATGTTTACTCTTATTTTACTAATCTTTTCTATTTGATTCTTCATGATTTCCATACTATGTTTTTCTTTTCAGTGAAATTAACGCCCAATCTGTAATCCAAAACCCTAGTCTTCATAAGAAACCAGTTGAGAAGAAAAGGAATCCTGCGAGTCATAAGGTAGTAAGAAACATTTTACTTATTCTTAACAATATTGTTGCCTCTGTTTCTTTTCTAAGTTATTACTCGCAGGACGACGAGAATATCGCTAGACCTCGCAAATGATCTCGCCAGGTTAAAACTCTTGAGGCTGATATTATCATTCCCAAATTGACATATGGGAGAGCAATTCCAATAGCTTCGCAAGTGGAACCTTTTTATTTTGTTTGCGAGAACATCGCCGCTAGCATCCCTTTCTCCACTGACCTTTTTACATATGAAGTTTCCAAAGCCGCTGTCAGTCCTTTATTACCTTCGACTGTTACCTTCCCAAACACTCCTCCTTATGATGACGCAACCATTGCAAGTAACTCAAATCTCCAACTCGCCATCATTACCACTTCACCCTCTACACCTCTTCCCTCATCCAAAGAAACACCAATAGAGGTTGATGTTTCTTTTAAAGTTTTATCTGACATCTTACATGATGCTAGGAAATCTTCTATTGGACGGCTAGGATTTGTATCTAGGATGGAAGGGTGGCCGTTGATCGTCGCATGCCTTCGTTTTGGTAGCCGTAATAGGGAAGGTCGGCATGGTATGGCGCAGAAAGGTGGTTGGCATGCCATTGGCACATGTGGCATGGCATGCCTTGGCGCGGTTTGGCGTGGCCAAAATTAGGGTTTTGGGCCAAAGGTTACCATGCGTTGTTTGGCGACCTTGGACGGCTAGGATTTGTATCTAGAAAGGAAGGGTGGTCGTTGATCGTCACACGGCTTCGTTTTGGTTGTCGTAATAGGGAAGGTCGGCATGGTGTGGCCAAGGCAAAAATGGCGCGGATAGCTTGGCATAGTGGGGCCAAGGGTTTGGCGCGGACGGCTTGGCATGGTAGGGCCAAGGCAAGGTGCGGTTGGCTTTGCATGGTGGGGCCAAGGGTTTGCCACGGACGGCTTGGCATGGTGGGGACAAGGCAAGGTGCAGTTGGCTTTGCATGGTGGGCCAAGGGTTTGGCATGCCATGGGCGCATGGTGTGGCTAGCATGGTTGGGGTCATGGCTAGGTGCGGTTGGATTGGCATGGTGGGGGTTTGGCATGCCATGGGCGCATGGTGCGGCTAGCATGGATGGGGCCATGGCTAGGTGCGGTTGGCTTGGCGTGGTGGGGCCAAGGGTTTGGCATGCCATGAGCGCAGTAATGCGGCTGGCATGGTTGGCATCGGCACCGTGGTGCGGCTGTCATTGTTGGCATGCCTTGGCACGGAGATGTGGCTGGCATGGTTTGCCATCGACACGGTGGTGCGGCTGGCATGGTTGGCATGCTTTGGCGCGGCGATGTGGCTGGCATGGTTTGCCATTGGCACAGTGGTGCGGCTGGCATGGTTGGCATGCCTTAGCGCGGAGATATGGCTAGCATGGTTTGCCATTTGCACTGTGGTGAGGCTGGCATGGTTGGCATGCCTTGGCGCGGAGGTGTGGCTGGCACGGCATGCCATTGGCACATGTGGTGTGGGAATTATGGTTTGGCCTATCGAAACCCTAATTAGTATTAAAAAAAGGTACCCTGATAATTTTCTCGCAGACATATTAAAGGGTTCAATAAATATGCTTAGTGAAGACATAATTACTCTAGTTCTTTGACATCACTATCTGACTAGGGTTTTACGATTTTAACCCTAAGCTATAAACCACCATCAACACCTACCTAAATATGTTTGTGATATGAAATACGTTGACGAGGTAGTGAATGTGGAAAATCCATATTTCAGGTCAAAGTTCCTCAGATAACTGAACAAATAAAAAGTGAACTATTGAGAAAGAAGAACTAATCCTTGGGTTCCATTTATAACCCTGAAAAACAATTGATGATAAATATATACATCATTTTCAAGTTGACTCAACTTTGATGATAAATATATACATCGCACTGTATGGCGAAATAATGTTCATTAAAATATAAGTAAATTTGAAAAATTGGAAGTAGAACAATACAATAATTTAACGACTCCTTTTATTTAATAGCATGCTTCAAAAAAAAAAAAAAAAAAAAATTTAACGACTCATGCATACGGAATGAAATCTTATTGAAGGAAATTGCTACTACATAATTTAGTTTCCATCTATACTATAATTTTTGGAGATAGTTTATTAAACTATATGAGCTTCAAAAAAAGTTATAAGGAAGAAATAAATAATGTAATGAAAATAAGCAAACTAAAAGGAACGAAATTGATCTATCTAGCTACTAGCTACATGCTTATTTATTTTTATCATCAGAGAATAGTACATATATAATAAACCATAATTCTTCCAACATTCACTTTGTGAAAGAGATTACCATGTTCTTAAACACAAATTCACAACTGAAAACAGTTTTTTGCCTTACGTAGATCATTGCGCCAAATAATAATTATTTCCAACGTTCTTCATGCGCATAACTTGTGCGCATATAGAGAGGGAGAAGAAGAGCATTACCATGGTAAATATGATCAAAATATTGGAGCGATCTCCATAGGATCTTCCTCAAGAACTTGTCCAGTTGCTTCATCCAGGAGCCACTTCTCTAATAAAGAAAATGGTGGTTGGTTTTGATCATCTTCAATCAACCCTTGGTGATCACTCTCCGAGATCGAATCAACCCTATCTTCGATTGGAGTAGTAGCTGATGTAGTAGTAGTTGTTTGAGGTTCCTCTGGGGATGCTGATGTCGTCGACCCATGAATTGTAGTCGAGTCTGAAGAAGATTTCTGCTCCCAACAAGCCATATTACTTATGCTGTCAAATGTTAAAAGTGATTCAAAGTAATCTGCCTCATTTGAGATAAGATCATCATCTTCATTGCAGGATTCTTGTACTTCAACTTTCTTAACAAGTAGCTTGTCATCATCAAGGTTATTGTTACCACTATTGCTAGTGTTGTGGTTGTTGTTCTTGGAGTTATTGTTGCCATTGGGTAGTACTTTCTCTTCTGTTTGGGTAGCCTTTAATTTGAGTGCAGTACTACAATTCAACTTATTAGGAGAAGTCTTCATCCAACCTTCCAAGAGTCTTGAAATGTTTTCTGTGCTTGAAGCATAAGAAATAGTTGAGGTAGTACTACTAGTATTACTACCTACACTACTTCTATGACTACTAATGAACTTATTTAGGGCTGAATTTTGATGGATCAAATGATGATGATCTAAGTTTCTTATTCTATCATAACTACTACTATAATCTTTGCTAAAAAACTGAAAGCTGGTTGATGAATCCGATGACGACGATGATCCCAAATGATGAGGGTGTAATATGGAATGAAACTTCTTTAGTTTCTTCTTTAAATGTGTATTCCAATAGTTCTTTATATCATTATCTGTTCTTTGTGGAAGATATGAAGCTATCGCTGCCCATCTGTGTGATTCCCCCCAAAAAAGAAAGGCTCGAGTTATTATGTGCCGATAATAATATTAGGACTGATTTCAAAATTAAACTAAAGAATTAGTAGGGCTGATGAGAGAACTGTAAATAAATATACATACTTGTTGCCCAATAAACTTTGAAGACTTATTATCATCTTTTCTTCTAGTTCAGTGAAATTTCCTCTCTTGATTCCTGGTCTTAAGTAATTAGTCCATCTCAACCTGCAACTTTTACTGCACCTTAGCAAACCTAAAATAAGACGACAACAAACAAACAAAAATCAGGTTAAAGTATATATATATATACACGAAAAGTTAAATGATCACCATGCATAAAATCAAATTCATAAGAAGTTGGAAGTAGGGAGAGTAGTGAGGATATTGTATACTTACCAGTATTAGTTGGAACTGATCTCCAATTCCCTGGTCCATGGTCTTTGATGTAGGATGCTAAAATTAGGTCTTCTTCAGGAGTCCAAGGTCCTTTCTTGATACCAACTTTATCACAACAAGGAGGTCTTCCCATGGCTTGCTTGCTTTCTTTTCTTTGCTCCTCTATTTTTGTATGATCTATCTTTTCAACTAATTATATAAGGATACTCCTCAACTTTCCTTCTCTAGAAAAAACAAACTACCATTACTTCTGCTCAGTACTACTACTCCTCATGAACTGGATAATAACCATGAACATGTGACTCACTATATATACAAAATGAATGAATTGCAAAATAACTTCATGAGAGAGGGAGAGAGAGAGAGAGGTATAATAGCTGTTCTCACTCCTTTGATGATCTGATCTACCTCTCTGACTTACTTAGCTTTTTCTAATAATAACTCTCTTATCAAACCATATTAAATTCAGTCAAATTTACACTAAGTTGTAGAAATTGTGTTTTTACGACATTAAGATTTTTTTTTGGTGTTTACTAGCTAGATACAGCAGTAGTAATGGTGAGTGCATATATGCATGTATGTTCTTTTTGGGGTTCACATGGATCGTACGTACATGACTTGCTGTTTCTCAACAAAAAAGTTGAAAATCAATTATTATTGGTTTCAATGCGCGGTTTATGATGTGAGTTGATTTTCATTGGAGTAATTGCTGATATTAAGTTTGCAGTAGTATATGATTTGATAAATAGGTTAACCCTAAAAATGTTACTTGATTGCTCGGAAGTTCAGAACTATAGCAGTATTTATTGCAGTAGATTTTATGATCCACGAGAGTCCGCGGAATTGTCTCTTTACTAACATTGTTCAAAACTTTTGTTCATGATATTTCCATAACTTTGGATTGATTTTTCATTTTAGCCTTTTATGTTACAAACAGAAATGAAGCAGAAATTTATGTTCTTGTCTGATAATTTCATATCAAACCAAACATCTTCTCAAAGGAATGTTCTCTGTTTGAATCTAACGTTATCCAAGTAACGGGAAAAAATTAATACAATTAAAAAGAACTCGGAGTAAACAAGAATTTAATTTAATTTTTTTTTTTTTTTTTGATGCCAAAGATATTAAGTAAAAGAAGCTACATTGTCTGCAATCAAAAGACTCTCAATGATGTTTGGAGGTTTATCCAACCAAACACTATTAACTCTATATTTTCTACTGAATTTTGCTAATTTATCAGAAGGTTTATTACTAGACCTAGGAACAAAATGGCATTCCCAGTGAGGGATGCTTTTTAGACACTCCATGGCATCGAGCAAAATGTCTTCGTTTTCCCAGGCTATCACTGGTACTAGCTTGGTTATGTAGATTTCAATTCCTTGCAAATCCGTCTCAAAAACCACAAGAATTTAATTTAGATTTTCAGTAATCGTATTTAGCTGTTTTCTAGTCCAAACAAATTAATCTATAGGCAAAACTAAATAGTGTCTCTAATTTCTATAATGGTATTATTTGCATAACTTAGTTGAGTATTCTAAGAAATATGGTTGTGTATGTGTCACAAATCTGAAAATTTTGCCACCATTAACTACATAATATAATTACCTCTTTTTATCTCTATATATTAAATATTTATCTTGATTTTATAAATTAATCTCCTCTATATTAGATAAATATTATTACATGAAACTAGTTGGAAGCCTAACAAGCTAAGCTCCAATGACATACTACTACATTAATTGAACAGGTTGTTGTGCAGTGCTAGCCTCATGGGTAACCTAGCCGAGGGAGCCGAAACGGCGGGAGGGAGGGCTGAGATTGTGTCACAAGGGGGCAAACTAACACTACCTTCCATGTTAATTCCTGCAATATTAGGCCATTGGGGACTCGAACCTGGAACCTCCTGGAGCGCATTAAATTTTGGGGAACGGGGATGACCAGCTGAGCTAGGGGCCTGTTCTTCATAAGATCAGACTCCTAAAACAAAATTTATATATCCCTTGGAATTGTGAATTATATAACCAAACACACCATGACCATAAGATCAAACGACGATGAATGAAAAAGAACCTATGGTATAACTTCTATAAAATAATAGGCTTGGGACCAAGAGAATTTATTATTTTAAAGAAATATTATATTATCGATAATATAATAAATTGTTATTTTATAGTTAAATAATATATTATTATTATATAGGATAATTACTAGTTTGGAAGTTGAATAACAATTGTAGATCGTAAATATATTATCGATTAATTTTGTTGAGATATTATATTATTGACTAATTGCAATAAGAATACAACCATTCCAAGTATCAATCACACTTCACCACTTCTTCATGCAATATAACAACGTGACCCTGGATCTTTTGAGTGCATAACAAACTATTATGGATAAAATACAACTTGATTTGAATTTTTAAGAAAATCAAAACAATATTGAATCATATTTGGAGAAAATTTAACATGTATGAAATTTATATTTTATTTTTACAGTAGCATTATTATTTTATATATTATTTGGGACCTATTAATACTTAAGGAAAACTTTTGAAATGTATTATTTTATGATTTTATCGAATTTATTATTTTAGCACTAAGGGTCCGAGTCGGGACCAATAAATTTTATTATTTTAAAGAAAATATAATATTATCGAGTATTATTTTAAAGAAGTTATACTAAAGGGATTATACTAAATGGTTTAAACTGTTGCCTTTTGGTTTAGTTCGGGGATTCGCCAGAACCAAATTACAATCTAACGGTTTTCAACATACTAAAACCATTCCAAAGTTAATCGATTTTGCTTTGGTGCATGCTGTATCACGGTTCGGAACAGTTTTTATACAGTCCTACGTTTAGGTGCTTGTAAATGTTGACATATCGCTTACTTCGTCTTACTCGTGTGTTTTTGGTTTGATGGTGTTGGGTGCAATAATCAAAACAAAGAAAAATCAAATATGCACAAGTTATTGATACTTAGCTCATATTAATGGAAGTGATGGATTTGATGAAACGAGCGAGCTTCTCATATCTCCACAACAACAACAAGACAAAACTTTGAAAAACAGAGTGAGTCACGTGTTCAACACGTTGCCCTTAAGACATTAGCGTCCGGCTACACTCAAGAGTGATGCTATAGCCCTCACATGACGGATATCTCCAGGATAAAACACCCTAATACACCTACTACTAGCATATGAAGTAGATGCTCAACTTGAGTTTGGCAACTCCGAAAAACTATAAAGGAAAATCGCGAACGCTTGAGGAAACATATAAAATATCTTCCCTTGGGGGTCCCTCTAAAATATAGAACAACCCCTTTCCCATAGATTTTACATAAGTAATGAATTTGTTTATATAAAGGAACAAAACAACTTAAGAAGAGGAACTCCCCGATGTGGGACTAAAAAGCTTATATAGTCTCTTAAAATAATTAAAAAGTGGAAACTCTACAATGTGGGACTAATAAGTTTTTCATTCACAAAAGAAAACGATAAATTATAATTTTATTAAAACCTTAAAAATTATTTTTTAGTAATTGTTTTCTAACAGATGGTCCACCAGAACTGGATATGGATCTGACATTTTCTCAATGCTAAACCATTTGCACAAACTTATAAATAAACAGTCTGGTTTAGTCTGGTGTGGTTTAATAATCCGTTTGGTTTGGTGTGGTTTCATATACGGTTTGGACCGCTTGTTGTACAGACATTTCTGTTGAATACATTTCACTATAAGGATCTATGCATTCTTTTGTTTTTGATATGTTTTCAGCTCAAGAATATTTTAGAGATTTTTCAAATGTTTATCCCTGCGTTGAAATCGTGTTTCGATGGCAAATCCGTTTTCATTCTCACTTTCTTCAACAACGGTAAGCATCCACCATTCCACCTGACAGAAGAGAGAAAGAGAAGGTAAGTGTTCTCGTCACTGTTGAGATTATTAGTCCCACATTGTCTGGACAATATAAGATCCTGCGGTTTATAATCCTTAGGGCCTCTCCACTCATAGTCAATCGGCTATGAGTTGGATGTCCACATTCTAACATGGTATCAGAGCAGGCTATTTTGCGACGAGTCATTAGACCGCGCATTTACTCCTCGTCACCCGATTTAATTGTCCACGTGTTAGACCCAACTAGGCTACACGTGAGGGGGCGTGTTGAGATTATTAGTCCCACATTCTCTGGACAATATAAGATCATGCGGTTTATAATACTTTGGGCCTCTCCACTCATTGCTAATTGGTTTTGAGTTGGATGCCCACATTCTAACAGTCACTGCATGCACCCTTTGTTTTTTATTTTATTTAAAAAGACCAAAATAAATAATTTCTGGGTGAAAAAAACATCTAGATTTTGATACTGTTTATATGGACAATAATATAAAAATATTCAGGATGCAACCAGTTTCATCCTACCCATTTTCAAATACCTTTTCTTATTTTTAATTTACATCAGGATGCATCCAGTTTCATCCTCGCTATTTTTTAAGTTTAAGCCGGGATGAATCCAGTTTCACCCTTGCTTCTTTTTTTTTGTGTCCATTTCATCTATAAATTTTTTTACTCGTCCATTAGAACCATGTTTTAGAAATATTTGGACAACTAAAATTGGTTAAAAAGACCAAAATCAATAATTCCAGGGTGAAAAAGACATCTATATTTTGATACTGTTTAAATGAACAAAAATATAAAAATAGTCAGGATATAACCAGTTTCATCCTACCCATTTTCAAATATTTTTTCTTATTTTTAGTTTATATCGGGATGCATCCAGTTTCATCCTTGCTAATTTTTAAGTTTAAGCCAGGATGAATCCAGTTTCATCCTTGCTATTTTATTTTTGTCCATTTCACCCATACTAATTTTTACTCGTCCATTTGAATCATGTTTTAAAAATATTTGGACAAATAACTCATTTTCGGTACACAGGGTATTTAAAACAGAAAACCAATCCTAACCATTTTGATTCAGCTACGGGTAGAAGGGGTAAACAGTGTTTACAAATCTAAATAATTTTCTATAAAAGATCGTGGACTAGATTCGATATGCCTGGATAGGGGTAAACAGTGTTTACAAATCAGATAGAGATAACTTCCAAGCTTGAATTGCAGGAATTACCTCACTTGGCATTGCATAGAGCCATTTTAATTTTGCATTCAAAAAATCCCAGACATATCTTGCAAAGTCACAATGAAGCAACAAATGAGAAGTAGTTTCAGCAGCAGCACAAAAAAGACAATTCTCTGGAACATTTATTCTTCTTCTTCTTAACATATCTCTTGTAGCCAACCTGCCATGAGCAATTAACCAAAGTAAAAAACCAACTTTTGGAGGACATCTTAAACTCCAAATATAAGAGAAAGCTGGATTATATTGAACCTCTTCCACAGAAAGCTTGTCATACAATGACTTGACTGAGAAAATCTTTTTAGGTGTGAATGGTCAAAATATCTCATCTGCCTGACTTTGATTGAACTTGAAGAACTGCAAATCAACTAGAAGAAGATTTAACTCATTTCTCACAGCAGCATTCATTCTTGTAGGAATATGAAGGTTCAAGGTTATAACATTACCATTTAAAACACCCAAATCAGCCACTGAAGAGTGCTTAGCTCTGGATAAAGCAAAAAAGAAGAGGTAATTGAGATTTAATAGGCTATTCATATAACCAGTTTCCATGCCAGAACTTCACTAAGATACCATTATTAACTTTGAACCTGACAAACTTCCTGAAAATTGAATTTGTCTTCATGATTGCTCTCCACACAGACCTGCCATAAGTGCATTTTGGAATCTTAGGACACCACAAAGTATCACCAACACCATACTTCTCATCAATAATCTTTTTCCACATAACACCATTTTCATTTGCATATCTCCAAGACCACTTTGATAATAAATACTGATTAAACTAGCTTCAAGTTCTTAATACCCAATCCTCTAAACTTTTTCTTCATGCACAAAGCCTTCCATTTAACAGGGTGAATCTTCTTCTTCCCCTTATTGTAACTCCATAGAAATTTTCTCATAATATGCTCAAGTTTTTTCAATACTGAAGAAGGGATTTCAAACAGAGACATATAATAAACTGGGAGGCTAGCAAGCACACTGTTGATAAGTGTAATTTTTCCTGCTCTGGAGAGAAGAGGCTTCATCCAACCAGGAAGTCTTCCAACAAACTTGTCCACCACTTTGTCCCGTTTTGCTACACCACTACATTTATCTCCCAAGGGAATGCCTAGATAAGTTATAGGTAGAACACCATTGTAACAACCAAGAAGAGAAGAGAAGACATTTAAGTCACCATCATAACCAACACCAAATATCTGACTCTTAGAAAAATTTATTTTTAAACCTAAAAGCATCTCAAAAGAAAGAAGAATGATTCTTAAGTTTTTAACATGTTCAATGTCAGGATCCAAAAAGATAAGAGTATCATCTGCAAATTGCAAATGACTAATCATCAAACCATCATTCTTAACTTGAAAACCTGATAATAATCCTTTCTCTTGAGCTCTCTTGATCATTAAAGTTAGAGCTTCACCAACTAAAAGAAACAAAAAAGGTGATATTGGGTCACCTTGCCTTATTCCTTTTAATTACCCAATATTTTCATGCTCCTTCGCACTTCTATGCTCTTATGGATATGAGGTGTTATCTCATTTTACTGTTAGGTGATCACAACTATCAATATACAGACCATCACTCTGGTTCGGCTTGTGATATCTTGGGTTGCACTGCAACCTTCGAAAATACTCGATGTTGGTGTCTACTGTCTATATATATCTCTAGGGCTTGAAAACCATACATCCCAAATGCATGGTTTCGGCATGAAATCCTCTCTCCTCTCTAGATCTTTCTTATAAGCTAAAATAAAATTTCACCACCATTAAAGCTTATTGTTAATATCTAGTTTATTTTGGGCTAGATCATCTGAGCAGGTTTCTTGTTTTCTTTTTTCTTGTTTTCTATGCGCTCTTATGGGATTTTTTGTGATCTCAATGGAGTTTTTGGGTAGAAGTTCAAGTGTGGTGATCAAGATTCAAGACAATTGGGCATATTACTCTCATATTTTTATGAGAATATATCTCTTTTTTAAGAAGAAAAAACCCTATCAAAATGGCTGGATTATAATCACAAAACCCTATTCAAGATTTTTATGAGGATCTTATTTAAAATTATTAAAAACATTTATCTAAATTAGAAACAAACATGATTAATATCTTTATTTTTTTACCTTCAATTCTTTTATGAAACAATTATGATAAATACGTAAGGGTAGTCTAGGAAATCTCATGGTCTCCTAATATTTTGATTTTGTCAAAGCTGATTAAAATTCTGAAATGGTCATTATCCATTTCCCCGTCAAATGAACAACATAAACATCACTGCAAGTCCACAATAATATAATTTTATTTTTCTAAGAAAAATTTATTTACCACTTGATAGATCTAAATATTATAATTTGATTAAGAATTGATAAATTTAGATATGTTAAGTACTTTTCTTCAACACAAAATGTGGCATATTATGTCTTGTTTATATGTGATATGTGATATGTGATTTGTTGTACTTTCTTAGCGTGTTGTGATGTATTTTCATCTTGTTGCAATATGCTCGCCATTTGGTGCTTAAATGTGCCGCTTATTGTATTGTGTCGACGTGCCTATTAGCTTTCCACAACACAGTACAACATATTAAGAAAACATTGTATTATGTTATGAATACAACTCTTGTATAGCGATGGTAATTTTGTATTTTATCAATTTATACATTGATTTTAGAGTGATATATACAAGGACGGTCCTGAGTATTTTTTTTCCCCGAAGCAGACAATATTTTTTTGCCCCATCATAATATATGTTTTTCTCATGCTTGGTTTAACTCTTTTTTCTATTTTGAGATTGTAAAGCTTGTTTTTGTTCTTTTAACTAGAGGCATACCTGCAACAAATAAAAATTAGGATTAGTAGAACGAATACAACTTATCATTTCTCAATTATAACTAGAAATTGGATTACTAGAAACCAAAAACATTTACATAGGATAGAGGATAGAGCCTTAAACATCGACATCAACTGATTATGCCTGAAATAAATTGATGTCATGTACGGTTAACAATTCAAAGTGTTGACAGAAGTATCGATAATAGCACTGGACCTTAGTTGTATCCTCATCCTGTTTTGCTTTGTTTCCTTCAAAATAGTAGCACTAGCAATTTATATGAAGTAAACAAAATTAGTAATAATTACGTTTAGATTAGTTTCCATGGGCAATGACAATTTAATTGGGATTCAATTCAATTCAACTCCAAAATTTGTTACCAAATTAAGATTCAAATTAATCTAAAATTGATGGCCTAAGAAAATTACCTAACATCAATGACATTTTTCCTAACTATGGTTCAACAATAATAATAGTTTATAAAGAGAATTATCATATACAAGAATACAAAAGAAAAATGAGATGTTAAATATTAGAGCTAGAATACCTTTACAACTTTACTCTTAAATCCTAATAGGTCTGATTTTTTTTTGTTTCTAAAGCCAGCCGGCAAGGATTTCTCAGTGCAACTAAAAAACATCCATTATAGCCCTGAAACTATTCCATTACTGCCTTATCAAATAATTCATGAATTAGCCCTTTATTTGTTTTTATTTTGATGAAACCCCAAAAAAGCAAAGCAAGTATTTTGTTGCCATGTATGCCCTGTAACCCCAAAGTGGGGCTTTCCCTGCTTCCCCTATTGGCATTTTGATGAAACCCCAAAAAACAAAGCAAGTATTTTGTTGCCCCCTATGCCATGTAGCCCCAAAGTGGAGCTTTCACTGCTTCCCCTATTGGCCCGGCTATATATATTGGTAATTTTGTCCAAATCAACCTAAATTATGAATGAGTCGTCTTAATTTTGAAAGTCGATTGAGCGCAGTGGAGCCAGTTGAGAGCAGGGGTGTGCAACTGACTCCCAAGCCTAAAATTCTAAAGAAAGTTGGCTTTTAAGCTCAAGTATGCATACTTGCTACCCCTTGATACATTTTGCATCCCCATAGCAATATTTCTGCCTCGAGGATAGATTAATTCATTAAGACTCCTTTGAAATTCTTGTTATTTGGAAGAAAAAATCCTTAATAATCCCCCTTGAATATGATTTTTGTAGATTTAGCCTCATTTATAAGGCCAAGCACCATCCCTTCCCTATCCTTCAAATAAAGGGAAGGGATATCACAAGGAAGGCAACCTCATTATGGTGCCCTTTTTCCCCTTCCTTACACGATACGGAAATTCAACAGCCGTATGAATAGTGTTATACGACTACTGAGTTTCCGTTTTTTTACCAGTTTTTTTCCTAATAGGAATATATTTGTCTGGGTAAAAAAAGATATTTTAAGAGTAAAAAATATATATAATAGGTAAAAAGGAGATATAATAGGTAAAAATAAGAGTTTTAGTAAAAAAAAAAAGTGAAAAAAGAAAAGTTTTAAGGTAAAATTTTAAAAACCAGAAACGGAAACTCAGTAGACATATAAAATGCTACTGCAACTCAGTAGCCGTATTAACTTTCATACGGCTACTGAGTTTCCGTAAACCGTAAATTTATACGGCATCCGAATAGTCGTGTGATTTCCCTTCTCTACAAGGCGGATCAAATCTGATCCACGAATTTTTAGATTTTTCCCCACATATGAGGGATATGATGGGGAAAAGGGGCACCATAGTGCTTGGCCTAAGAGGTTTGTAACTCTGTCCCTGTCTACCTCCGCCCGTGGGATTGAGATTCTACAAACTCTCTAGATCAACCTTCGGTCCCTTCCATATGGCTAAAGATATCTGCAAAATGCTAGCTAACTAGCTCTCACATTGTAGCTAACTAATCGCGAGTGACATTCGCGTCCAACACTTCGCCAATTCTGAGATTAAAATATATAGGATATGATCCTTTACTCCGATTATATGCATGCCAGGTCCGAGAACGGCCACATTCGACTTCAGAAATCAGAAAAAATAACTTTATCTCTAGTTATCCACATTTCTTATTCTTTCGTTAAACAGTAAACTTTTCGTTTCACTTGCTAGTTGCTTCTGCAACCAACGGACCCCCAAATTAAAGTTAGAGGTGGTAGCCGTTCCTCCGAGATATATCTACTTACTATTCAATAATACTGGACTACAATAGCATGTACCACTCAATGACAAAGCTATGCCTAGCTAGACTCTATCTAGTTCCTTGACGGATACGGCGCTTTGTTTGTTTTGTTTTTTCTGACAGGAAAAGGAAAAACTTGTATAAAAAATTTCATCGTCTCAGGAATATATAGTGACAAATTTATAGAGTTACTTGGATGTGTTAACCACACCATCTCAATTACAGATTAACGTGGACAATGAAAAGCTACGAGAGACATCACAACTCAAACCTCAAAAAAGCAAACACTTAAGAGATCTCCTTAGTACTCCTTAGAGCTTCTCCAGTGGCATGTGTGTGGAGATAAATGTCAAAATCCACCTAGGATGTATATCCAATTTCTCTAAAATCATTCTCCAACCCAAATGTCATAAATCAATGTATGCATGACTTTAGGCAGACAATGTCAAGGGGAATGTCTAGTTTCCCACATTCCCCTTGACATTGTCTACCATCCAACTTAGAGTTTCTCCAATGGAATGTGTGTGAATAAAAAAGTCTTCATCCACATAGGATACACAACAATTTTTATAAAAATAGTCTCCAACCCATTAATGTGAGGATGATGTGGCAAAAAAAAAGTTAGACATCCTCTAAGTCAACCTCTAGTTTTAGACATTCACTTAGAGGATGTCTTCACATCCTAGTCACATTTTTATTAATAAAAATCATTAAAAACAAAAAAAGTCAATAATTTTAACCAATCATATGCCTACAATTAAGTAAAAGAATGATGCAACGTTTTATGGGTTGGAGATAAAATTTATTTTCTCCTAATATTTAGGAATTTATACCTAGAGGATGTCTTAAAATTGATGCCACATATGAAAGATCCACATTCACCATTGGAGAAGTTCTTAGTTTTTTTTAATTAAAAATATATTTTATTTACTAAAATACAATACATAATCATATTTAGATCTAATAAAATCTTCAAATTACTAAACATAAAATTTACATTTAATAGAAAATGATCACAAACAACATCATTGGAGATGAATAACTTTTTTCACCTAAACTTAAGGAAAATTTGAAATAATAATGTCTTATTTGTGTTGCCACATAGGAAATACATACAACAACCATTGGAGAAAGTCTTAGAACATTGTTATATCGGAAATGACAAACCTATCGAGTTGAAAATCCAGCCAAACCTCCTGTATCTCACATTTTATGGAGCCCACCGCCAAAAAAAAATCGCCCGTGCTAATCCCAGTGGGCAAAGGGACCCCAAAATCTGTGAGAAGCAGGATTTTTTGCGGTATTACCGCTCGTTGAGTCTATCACTCCCCTTGTTATATAGCCTATCATTTCTTTCAATCTACAAATTCCACCATATGGCGATCTATATAGGGGAATGTGTTCGGGCCGTGGCAGATCCATACACTCTTTTCTTCTGGCAAAATCAAAATGTGCAAGTAGCTGCAGCCTTCAAGCTCAAAAAACGTCGACGGTGATCATTTTCTTTCCGAAATATGACTGATTGGCTAGTATTTTTTTCACTCTTTTTCATTTAGCACAAGCACAATGAATTTCTTTGTAGGCCTGACAAACATTGGCCCCCTTTAACCAATTTGGTCAGGATAGATTACACACTTTCGAATGTTTCATAAGTTCTTTTATAGAAATGAGTCAAATGACTATGACTATATAGAACGATCGAGATCCAAACAATATTATAAAAACATACAACCAAAACAAAACCCTAAAGTAGATAAAGATAAACCTTATATGTATGAATTAATGCCATGGGCCATGGACCAAAATGAGGTGTTTCTTTTGCGGTCTGTTAAAACATTTTTTTATATTTTACGCCATTTGGGAAGTTAGACCATTTATGTTTTCCATTTTGGTAGTTGTGTGCTCCTAGCTAGTTACATCATTTTATTTTCTGGATGATAATTAACCTTGTTTCCGTTAAACTTCTACTTCAACTTGCGTTCCTGGACATACTTTGACAGCTCATTTTCTTGACCAGCTCCAATATGTTTCTCTAAATATTTGCCAATTAACTTAGGCTGTTTGAAATGGGAATGTGTCATTGGAACAGAACAAGTCAGAAGAAGAAGATTTGAATCATTTTGATAATCACTTACTGCCACTAACTGACTATTATTAGTTTGAGAAAAAACAAGTCTAAAATGCGGAAAATAATACTATCGCGGCGATACATTGATATGCATGAAGACCCTAAGTTTATGTGATGTTATTTTTCATGATTTATATGGGTTGATACCAATTTTACTAGGGACTAATACTAATCCATCAATCTAATGGTCAGGATCGTTAGGATTTTTTCGTCCTATATATTATGTAGGAGTATCAGTCCTTAGTAGAGCTGACATCAATCCATATAAATCATGCTATTCAAACTGATTTTTGTCGTGAAGAATATGGAAAACAGTTTTTGATGCATAGCATAACTGCAGGCTGCAGCATTTCTGCTGATTAATGTGGTTTTAAAACATTGATCAAGAATGTTAATCAGAATTCAGAACTTTGTCGTGTTTCACAAGAGTTGACTAAATTACAAATCAGACTTCGACTTATGGCGGTATTGTTTTTACGTGTCTGACTGTTTATGGTGATTGGTGGATAATAAACATAGTACGGACAATTGCATCAAATTCATCATTAAATAGAGATAAGGATATCACAGTGCATCAGGTGCCGTACACTAGTAGCTTTTATGATGACAGCAGGTCCATTCTTTTGTTGAATGTGTATTGAACAAAAGATAGTCGGGGACTCTGGTATGAAAAAACAAAAACAAGATTATATACTATACAGGGACGGGCCTAGCAAGGGGCTGAAGGAGGCTATAGCCCGTCCCTAATTTTTGGGTAAATTTTTTTTTTGTATAGAAACTTAGGTCTAATTTTATGTTTAGCCCACATATTAGTTGTATTTAGCTAATTGTATGTGATTTTTAGCCCATACTATGAGGTGATCAAAATTTAAATCATGTTTAAAGTAAATAATCTTCTTCCACTCATTAACTTTCTACTCCTACTTTCTTTTATTTTGGTAATCACTTTGTTTTTCTGTTATTTGTGTTCGTTTTAACTTTTATTCCTCTAACTATTTAGTATTGTACGGGTGGATCACTCTTTGGCACTAATTATGTGATTTATTCCAAAAAAAATTGCCGCTGCCTTCGGCCGCATTATCGGCTGTTACAATCCAGCCCTACCCAAGGGAAAATCCTGGGTCCGTCCCTGATTCTATATATATAATCAATCCCTGGCCAGTGGCCATCGATCTAGCTGTCTTCTCCGATTGCCATCCCGCACTAACAGTGACAATGTTCCATATGACAATGCCCATATCCACTTTCAATAAAAAATTATAGGAGTAAAACAGCCCGGTAATGTAAGTACATATAAATGCCTTGGATCAAGGCTTGTTGTCTTTTGTTCTTTACCACGTTCGTATCTTCACATATAGAGTTCATTTAGCCAGAAGCCTAAAGATCTAATAAACGACAAAATGTCTTCAAAGCACATGACAAGTAGGATGGCAAGCACCGGCAGAACATTGGATCTAGAGAAACTCAGACGGAGCAGCTAAAGGATACCCAGGACCCGCAGGAGCAGGATGCGTATGTCAATCGCACACATGCAAGGTCATGATGGCGCTGGCAACACCATTAGGGATTACAACAGCAATAATGGCGGAGACATGGGGATACTACTAGCAGTAAGAATAGCACGACAACAAATGTGGCCTAGAGTTTGGTTCGAAGGAGACTCAAAAGCTCTCATACAACTGATTCTCAACAAAAGCGACGAGAAACCGTGATACTTAAAAGGAATGTTAGTGGAGATACAAACACTAATGGAGGAAATACCACTAGTCAAGCTAACTCATGACTATCGAGAAGCCAACCAGGTGGCGGACAAGCTAGCAAACAAGGTGGTAGAACATCAACAACGAAACCCAACTACATCTGCAACAAGCATTTGGGACAACACATGCCCATCTTTTATCTACAATATTGTATACGATGAAAAAACGGGGTAAAATTCACCCGCACTATAAGAACTATAGTCTTGTAAGCTTCTTAATTCAAGAAGGTTCCCGTCTTAAAAAAAATAATCAATAAGGTTCCCCCTACCAACTAGGGGGTTCCCATTTCAAAAAGAAAAGAAAAAGCACATGACAAGTTGACAATTGGGAAATAAGAAGCCATGGTCATACTGTGGTACCCTAGTCATAAGGTAATTCCCTCCTCCTTTTTAATGCAAATAACAACGAAAGCTGTTCTTTACTTGTAACTATCGACCTGCCAATTGACGTAGTCTCCCCAGGCGGGTGAAAATTATACTCCTAAAGGAGAAACATTCCTGAAGGAAATTTTTTAGCAACACATATATCTATTACTAATACGCAACACATGATCAATTTTGGTTTAATTTGAAGCAATTGAGGGTGAAATCGATCGAGTTGATCCGATTTGACGGGGTATAGTATAATTTGAGACCCCAAATCTTTGATTATCAAATCAATTTTTATGAAATGACGATCAATGTTGATCCAATTTGAATGAATTAAATAAAATTGTTGCCAATTTGAATAGGTCACGATTTTTTGAAGGTTTTTAGGTTGAAAAAATTGACTAACGATTTGTGTTTTGATCGAGTTGATGGTGTTTACCGGTAGTCGGAGGTTGTACCTATCTAATTATGAAATCAATTTGGAAAATAAACTATCAATTCATATTCAATAGGATCGATTGAAGAAAAAAAAAACGTTACATGCAACTACATTTTTGCCCCATAATGACAGTAAAGGATCCCCTCCCTTCGGTCGGTCGTCCAATTAATATAAACGTTGGGGACGACCAAAGTATGGGGCTTGTTTTTTTTGTGACGCAAAAATATCTGTAACAGTTATTTTATAACATTTATAAACGTTATATTCATGTAACACTTATATTGTAACAATTGTGTCACAAATTTTGTAACATTTATGTAACAGTTTTAGATCTTATGGCTGAATTTTGTTGGCAATCAACGATCAAGATTAAAATTAAAAGTTTAGGTGACGGTTTTTTGACCATTTTCATGCCATATTAGCCGTCAATTGGGTCGACTTCCATTCGTTTTCATCGCTCCTAACCGTAGTCAGGGACGATAACTCTTAGATTGTTGACTCAATTTTGAGAATAAACAACCTATACTCATTCAATTGAATCGATTAAAAATGAAGAAAAAAAAAACGTTGCAAGCAATGCATTTTTAGGCCCCATAGTGACAGTATAGAAGGGATTCCCTTCTGTCGTCCCAATTAATATATTCACGCTAAATCACTGCACGAACCGCTATCCCTCCCAGTGCCCCCAAGTTTCCACCGTATTTATTGGTTGGAATTCTATTGTGTACTAATATTTTCCTTTAATTCGAGAACCACTCATCGATGAAAATAGCATTTGAAAAATAAGTGGCTTAAAAGTATGATGTGCTAAGGCCTATTTCTATGCATATGGTATTTCATTTGGTTTGCACTTTTTCACCTACTATGGGTATGATAAAGTGGCAAACATAAGTGGTTAAGTGGAAAATATACCATTTAGGCATACACAATAGAGTATCTACTGAGCGATAGAGTTTCCATCACTATACGGTCGAACCATTTCTAGTTGGTCATTCTAGAGCCAGCGATAGTCGTAATGTCGCTTGCTGGAATCATCATCGCTCATTATTTTCTCGTCCAACGGCTACAATTTCCCCCTCTATAAATACCTGATTTCAAACTCATTTCAAATCACACTAGAATTTCTCAATCTCTTTAGAATTTCTCAATCTCCAATACTTTTAATCATTCTTTCAATTCTTCAAAGAGTATGGGTGATATTATGAGCATGGCTGAGTTCATAGAAAACCAACATGTTACCGAAAATCAAAGAGCCAATAACCAAGTCAATGTGCAAAGTAGAATTAGCTATTACCAAAATTTAGGAGGCGATTATCAAAATTTACTACCGAGGAAGATGAATGTATTTGCAGGAATTATGTTTTTTTTTACTGAGACACAATATTCACAGATGCATTCCATCCCCAAACATCTTGGGAAGAGGATATTTGGAAAATTTCAAGAACAAACAATGAACCCCAAAAATCGAATTCTTCAGCGTTGTCTCATCGCTTCACTGTAATGATAAGGAAATTAGTATGTATCTTGTTTTACTTCAGCAAGAAGGTCCAAACATGAGGGATGGTGAAACCATGATGGAACTTGAACAAAGGTCGTGCGGAATATCGTCGCATCAACGGAAAAGACTTCGAATTTGGAAGTTGTTTCGAGATTTTAAGTGTTGCATGCCCAAATATAATCCAATATTTATGTTTTAATTTCTTAATTGTCAACTTAAGTAAGTATTGAGTTTTAATAATTGTCTTACTTTAGTTTAAACTAAAATGTAACTCTAAATAAAATGTAAAATTGAATAAAGAATATAATTACGCTTAATTTTCAACAATACGAGTCAAATTTTCAAATCCATTAAACTTCGAATTAATCATTAATAGTCATTTTACAAGACATAAAACTAGACTACAATAATTTGAAATATAGACTTCAAAAATAAAAAAATTGGGATAATGTTCTTCATCTTGTTTATATTTTTCATTTCACAAAACTTCCAATCAATGCGCTCATGAATGGAGTTTCCTTTGTTTATCTTCTTTTTTGTCTTCAAATTTGATTTTCCTTGCCTTGAACTTTTTTTTTTTTGCCTATTCTTAGTTGTAGTTTTGACTTAGTTAATATCCAGAACTTGAAGACTTCTTTGCTTTTTACCTATTTCTTTATAACTATCACATGTCTTCTTAACGGCACCTCAAGCACTACTCCTGAAAAATCAAGTTGTGTTGTCGAATCAAGTTGGGTTTGGAATTGTGCCATTTGCGAAAAATTGAAGAAAAAATTTTAGATTGAGAAAAAAGAAATAGAGAAATTAGATTGAGAAAGAGAAAGAGAAAAATGGAGAAAAAAATTGTGTAAAAATTTTGGTGTAATTTTTTAGTTTGAAAATTACTTATTTATAGGCGACAAAATACTAGTCGTTGGCGATATTGTTATATCGAGCGATATTCATGGTTGCGCTGGCGATGGAAACTTTATCGCCGACGATATTTTCTATTTCGTTCGCTAGAAAATATGTCACTAACTGGTTTTCCCATTGTGGCGCAACTCATTTGCTATGCCACCGGGTATGTCAAGCAAGTTTTTTTAACCATGTCCATAGAAATAGGCCTAAAGATCAAATTTATTCAAGATTTTACCCCAAAAATCACCTTTGAAATTTGGGCTGCATTTAAAATTTTGAGGGTGGCCGGAGTATCCCGGCTACCCCTAGTTCTATCACTGGCACCACTAGATGTTAATTGGCATGTCGCCCCTTCCGACCTTCTACAAGAGCATCCATAATTATTTTAATATTCTTTTTATTCCATAATGCTTGTAATTTTTTTTTAGAATATCTTATCTAAATGTTACTATTACCTTTTTCATTTTAGTCTATTTTTAGGTTAATATAAAAAAAATTATAATAACATTTTTACAGAAACGAGGGAGTACAATCTTCAAACTTTTATTCATATGAGACTTTTGATAGTCTAATCCATTTTCTGTGTAATTATTGACAGTCTTCTATCATTTTTTCTCTTTATTTGGGGCGATGAAGTTTGATTTTTGATGATCTATTTTCTGTTCCTAGTTGCTTCATGTATACTTTTATTTTTCATATTTCTTGTAAGTTTCCTTAATATCTCACCCATCTTTAAGGGAAGCAAGCTTAATTGAAATCCTTACCTTTTTTTTGGTTCACCAAATGGAAAATGGTTAACCAAATGGATTAGGGACTAAAATGTTAAACAGAATAGGGACTATTTAGTTAAGAAATATAAATAAGGACTGAAATGCTTAACGGAATAGGGACTTAAAAATAATAATATATGGCATTTTTATAAATAAAAAAAATAAAGATAAATATTTTAAAACTTTGTATCTTCCAAATGATAACGTCAGATTTTTGTGAATTTTATATATTTGGAAAGCTCTTTCAATCACCTACGCAAAAAGTATAAACAACCATATCAAAAAAAATAAAAAATATAGTTCTTCGTAAAAATAGCTATAATTTAAAGGTAAATTGAAGAGCTTATGTACTTTTTATATGTTGCCTATATAATGCTCAAATACTTCACTTGATATATTATAAAATTATTTAGAAGAATCTATAGATTTTAATTTCGATACGAAAGATTACATATGTTTCATTTTAAGTGATACTTTAAAAAAAAAATCTTTTCCATTTTTTCCAAATATTAGGCTAAATTGAAAAGTAAAATGAAGGTACCACATTTCAGAAATGGAATGAAAAATTAATGTTGCCGACGTGCATCGCACGTGCTCACTACTTGTGTATCTTTAATCTTACCAAAGGAAAAAAAAACATATTCCATCTGGCGAAAATTTCATATAAACTACACGTCCAAAGACGTGTTTATCAACTCCCCAAGATACTTTATCTTGCAATTTGGGTTCGGAATGCGTTTTTTTTTTTTTTATCGGTCAAATAGAAAACTCATTGAAAAGAGGCACTTAAGAGGGGTACCTCAATCCAACGATTACAACCGAACAAAAAGGGGAAACGAAAGGGGATTCGACTACCCAAGATAAAACACACAAAAATTATGGAGGCCGATATAATGAATCCCATAAAGAGATCACCATATTTGTCGTGAGCCCTAGGGATATGCGACGGACGGACGGTTGCGGATTAGGGGTCACCCGCAACAAAGTTGCGGATTTGAAAAATTGAACCGTAACCGGCCCAATCACCCGCGGATTTGACCTCTGCGGATCAGCGGATTGTACGGATAGTCAAAAAAAAATGTTCCCTTATTTAATCAAAACACTAATCACCTGCAATTGAGGCTCAAAACCAACCGCAACCATATCTGCAGACAAATAAGAACACAGAGTAGTAAAATGCCAGCAAGAATTGGATGTCATCTGGACATAACACTACTACTGCTTGTTAATCGAAATATATAAGGTATATAGTATATATGCAGACAAACAAAATTCCAAGGCACATCACCTAGTAAATACCTCACATTACCTGGACCGAAATAGTATAATTCGCATAAAAGCGCATAAAGATCAATCGAGATATTACCTACACCAATATCCATTTTTCCTCTTAGGCATCTTAATTGGTGAACTCGAATCATCTGGCGAGGGCACTAAGCATTCTCTCCTTCTGAAGATTACATAGTTTTATGAAATTCCTTGTTTAATCAACATACGATTACGTCCTCAAGTTATTACTTGCACATAGTATGATTTTTTTTCTTCCCCTCTTTGGCACTAACCCTTGTTTAATCTGAACACCGAATTACCAGGTGGCTTTTAATCACCAGGTGGCTTTTAATCACGTAGTTTTATGAAATTCCTTCACTACCCTACGATGCGGATAAATCCGAGGATTTACAAAACCAACCGCAACCAAACCGCTAAACCTTGCGGATTTGAGAATTCACCCGTGACCGGCCCATAGACTCTTGCGGATTGGTTTTCACCAGCAATTTTGCGGACGGTGGCGGATGAAATCCGTGGTTCCAGATTGTATGCACACCCCTAGTGAGCCCTAACATCATTCTATTCGATTCGGCCCAAAAGAAAACTTGTAACTTGATATCTCTAATGAGGCTTGCAAAACTTTTCTTTTTGTTATCAAAGATTCGCTCTTTCCATATGCACCACCATATAGCAAATGGGATATTATTCCATATTTGATTAAGCCTTTCATCTCCCTAATTAAACTTCCAAGTTTTTATAGATGTAGTGACACTAGAGTCATATGTCCATCTAAATTGGCACCCTTCAACAAAATAATCTTATATTCTCCGGATTCTCCAACATTCATAGAACAAATGCGAGCTTGATTCATTATTTTCTTCACAAAAACGATATTCACTAGAAACGTCCATACCTCTTCTTAAAAGTTTATCCGCCATCATTACCCGATCATGAGAAAGAAGCCAAATAAAGAAATTGATTTTATGAGGGTACTCATGGCTCCACACAATTTTGGTTGGATAATCCGGCTCACCTTGATCCGTTTCTTCTTTAATTCCACCCTTAACCGTGTATTGACCATGATCACTTCCAACCCATATTCAGGTATCCATCACACCTTCTTGATTAGAGATAGAAGAAAGAAGATTTGACATAGCTAAGACTTTTCTTGAGATATTTTGAGAGTATCTTTGTCAAGACATAAATTTCCATCTTACACCACCTTCCCTAACTTCATACATACTTGCCACCACAAACTCTTTGGTTTTTGAGGCTCCAAATGTCGAAGGAAACATATCGCATATTTTCCATCCCCAAGCCAAACATCTTCCCAAAATCTTGTTTTGTTTCCCCACCAATTTTGAATGCGAAGTTAAAGAAAGCTATTTTTAGATAACTAACAAACAAATGTTTGCCATTTTTCGTATACAAGTATTTTGGTTAAGCACGTTCCGCCAAAGGTTCAATTATTTGCTTGGTTGGCTGCCCAAAATGTGATTCCGACGGTTGATAATTTGAACAGGAGAGGATGTGAGATTGATGCAACTTTGATTCCCTTCTGCAATAGTCATGAAGAAGGGGTCGACCATCTTCTGTTACATTGTTCTTTTTCTACCCAAATTTGGGATTATTTTGGAAATTCAATTAGAGACACTGTGTTTCTTTGGTGGGTCAGTTGGAGAAGTGGACAGTTAATGTGGCGAAGAAAATGGATAAAAAGATTTGGCCAATTTGCTTTCACATTATATGGGCCTTTAAGATCACGGATGAAGCGAAATGCAAGAACAATGGCTAAAAAGAGGGGCAACCAAGGATTTTATAATCCAAAGTCAAATATTTAACTTATTTATGGGGCTCAAATAGGATGATTTAAATTTATGATGTGTTGATTAATCGGAAGAAAATACTAGATAGTAGTTAAGTTTTGGGTTTTGTATTTATGCCTGAAGTTTGGGATTAGGCTGGTTTTCTCATCTTTCTCTTTTAAATAACGGTCCGCGAGTTATAACCCCAAAGGTGTCATTATCCATCCACAAAAAACCCATCAAAACAAAGGTAACACAAAAACCCCAACAAAACAAAAATAACTCGCGGTTGATGAAACCAAAATTTGGTTTCATCATAAAATTTGATGCAACCAATTTTGAAATTTGGGGTTTTTGTATCAATTTTTATAAATTTGGGGTTTTTGTATCAATTTTGTTTAAGATGGAGTTTTAATATGGATCCCAACATTTGAGTGAGGTTTTTGTACCACAAGTTTGGTCACCTTGGGTTTTTATGACTAGTTTTGTTTAAATAAAGTTTTATCCTTTCGGTTTCAAAAAGAACTCCCCAAGATATCATATTTAACAGATTTTTCCATATTTTTCATGATCTTTAAAAATGGATACTGTAATTGCTAGAAATGATACCAATTCAGAGATTTAACCATCAGCATTCTTCTATTTCGAAAATTCTTAAAGAACTGCCAGAAAAACTGTTAAAAAAACTGCACAGACACAAAACCAAACCAAAAGCGGGAACCATGTTTTTTCCCGAAGGACTGGCCCATTTGTGTGTGTCTGTACGGTTTTGGGTGGTTCCATCGGACGGGATGTTCAGAACTATGAAGCACGAATACTTCAAAATTGGTGACGTATCTGTGTCAGACGCCGTATCAGTGTCAGACATTTGGGGATACTCATAGGATACTCCATTTAAAGTATCCCTTTTTATTTAATTACGAAAAGGGTATGGGATACTCTGATGGACACATTTATGTATCTATTTTGTTCTCAATTATGTGTGTTGTTAGTGCTCGATTTTGTACTTATTTGATTATTTATGTTTTTGGAGTTGTTTTTGGAGAATTAAGCTTTTGCGGCAATATTGGATCAAAAAGTGGTATTTGGACTGCGGAAGGAATTACTAAGGGGCACCCCAGTTGATAAGGGGCACTCTACTGCTATTTGCACCCCAGATTTGTTGTTTACACCCCATGTTTATGGGCACCGGAGGATGGTTAGGGGGAATCATGTTCTTCCCATTTGAAGTGAAATATGGCGGGAAATTTTCACGCTCTCTGCGTAATTCCCTGGATTGGGTTTGTGAGATTTTTAGATGGATTTAGTTGCTGATTTGGATTGCAATAATCATGTTACAACAAAACAGGACAGGTAATAAGGTTGGATACGAAGAAAGTGGAGTTTATCTCGTTGTCTCGATAAAACAAGGAAGCAGAGCTTTTCTCGGGAGTTAGTTATTCTAGGAAGTTACGAAGAGATGCAGGTGGACTGTGATATGGATTAAAATTGGTTATGGCCTGTTAAGAGTATACAGGGTTGATATGCCACTGGGATTCGAAGAATGAGGTGTATTATGGTGAGTATCGATTAAACAGGGGAAGAGTCCTTTCTCAGTGATGTTTTGGTTCAAAAATGGAAAGTACGTGGAGAAACCGAAAGAGAATATACTCTGCTAGATTTTATCACATGCTTTGGCAATTTCTGAGATATTCAACCGCGTAAAGAAAAGAAAAAGGGGAAGGAAAAAGCCGAGACTTTTGCTCAAAGAAACCGGAGATTTACTCGAGTTTTAGAGAACCTGTGAGGATATAAATAGAAGCGGGAGGTCACATAAATCGGGGGGGGGGCGGGAGTTTTGGGGACCTAAGGGAGGTTGTAGAGGAAGAAAGAAGAAGTTGCAGAATTCTGCTTCTATGGACGGAGGAAGCCATATTTCCCAATTGCTTGGTAACTATAATGATTCTTCATGACTTTTTGCATTGATTTAATTGATTTATGATTTTTATTAATTAGTTGTGATTTTTTCTGATGACGTATGCTTAGATTTAGAGATTTTGATGCGTCATGCTTATGATTTACAATTAATATTTTATAAAATCTACCTTTGGCAAAGAAATAGAGTCCATAAAAGAGCTAGAAGTGTTATGAATCAATATACGAACCAATTGAATGTGATTAATGGTGGAAACCCGAGTCCCAGTTCTCTCGATATTTTGTGACAACCGTGTGTACATATTTTCTTTATTTTTAGTGTTTACTATTTTTAAGTCTGAAATCGAATCTCATCAAGTCTGAGTTGAACGAACTTTTACTACCACTTTCAAAACTACATCATACTCTAGGATACCTCTAGGATATTCTGAGAGGGGATACTTCATATAATATAATTGGAGCATATATAATTTTTTATCATTGGAAAGAAATTGGATCACATATAATTTTATCAATTCAATGAAGAGAAACAAGATTGTACCCCCAGCATGCTGAGGATTTATTGTTTGTTTATAGTAATATTCATCTCCTTTCACGAAAAATGAAAATTATACGAAAGGAGAAAGTAGAATGTGCGATATCAGTGAAGCAGAATGTGGGATATCAGTTAAGATAAATTTGATACACTGGACGGTGTGAGAAACTTGAAGTTGCAAATCTTTCACTTGACGAGCAATAGCAAGAAGTGGTGCTCTTTGATAAAAACAATATAAATGAGTTATGGGAGAGCGAGATGTTAGTCAATTTTTATTTGTTTTATTTTAATATTACATAAAGTATTCAAAAAAAATTTAATCTTATGTGATTCTATTTATTAAAATGAATTATTATAAAATTATATGATTTTAATAAATACACGTATCCCATATCCCCATTTTTCAAAAAATGGTGAATCTCCGTATCAGTATTCTGGTATCCGTATCCCCGTATCAGTGATTCACAGGTTCAGAACCACCCTTTTTTTTATATTTGGATATCTTTTCATATTTGTAAAGATTGTAGATCGAGTGAACAGCGTCGACGGTCGTTTATTAAAAGAAGTCGGCTGGCAAACGTTTCTCAGTGCTAGCCAATATTGTACTATTGTAAATAGTAACAGCGAGGCCTTGAAGATAATAAAATCACCGCCACCACACTAAAATTCATTATGACGGGATAGTGACGCAAAGCCATCAGCGTCATGTCTTAATGTATTATGACATTGCCTATTTCGAAGGGAATCTATTAGTCAGCGGTTGGGGTATAATCAGCTTCTCGTTAAAAGTAACATGCCATAATCCAACCGTCACCTATTATACGGAGTTAAAAGATGCCTTGTTTTCTTTTCCTTTTTTGGTTTTTTATGTGAAATTCCGGGGAGGAAAACTCTAGAGCAAAGGGCAGCGAAATTGCCTATTTCGTGGAAAGGTCCGGGCAGGGATGAACTCTTTAAAAAGGTAACAAAAATGTGCGTTTCAGACTCGGTTGAATGGTGAGTTAACTATTTCCGTTGTATTCCTAACCCACCCTCCCTGATTGGGTTAGTCCATTAACCTACCCAAATAATTTTTTCAGCAAGTAGTTCCATGGTACCCAATTTATATTACACGGATTTGCTATTTTCGTACCCACTTAAAAATTTTGGACTTGCAAGTCTAAGGTTGTAATGGAGGTTACAACTATCGGGTTATCACTGTTATTGATTATAAAGAGTTTGCAGTGAGGACATTAGCTAATGAGTATGGAGGTCAAGCTTTTACAATTTTTGGGGATGCTGTCGTGTTCTCTAATTATAAAGATTAAAGACTCTACATGCAGATTATTGGAGGTTTGCTTTCTTATTCGTTTTAGAACAAAAAATGGATTGCTTAATAAACTACGGTGGACTTACTTGAAATTCGTTATGCAAATGGAGTGTTTGATTCACGCTCCAACAGTTACATCACAATGATGGAAGGTAGGCCACGAAAACGCATTTGAATTGAATCTAACTGAAATGTAATCTATTTTTATTTTTATTGTTGGTGCCATTCCTAAGCTCGTGACGAGTTATGTTTTCCTTTGATGCAAACGCGAAAAATGATCAATGTTATCTGCCAAATAAATTGATTCATACTTGGAGTGGTCATGCAGAGGGTGTTTCTAGTGCAGCCACAGAGTGGTCATACAAATATTTACACGGGATTTCGTCAAGGACTGGGGTTTACTTCAGTTTGACTCCAAAAATCCTTGGCTAAGAAATGAACTAATGCTTCCGGAAATCCATATACTACTTCTCCATGGTACTGAACCTTATTCTTAGACTGGCCTGGATACATCTGTTCTTCATTCGAACTTCGGAGGCCTCGACATCAGAGTAATGAGTTTCTTTTTAGATGCACTTGAAGTCATTAGACGTGGTCAATGGAACTTTTACAAGTAAAAAGAGTTTGTAGTGAGGACATTAGCTAATGAGTATGGAGGTACTCACTGCCAAGCCTTTACCAACCAAACAGGCGAATGTTCTACGAGAAAAATGCATCCTTGTTGCTAAGCTACTCACTGCCAACCACAGTATCTTTGTAGTTAAAGAATAACCTACAACTACACCCTCAATAGAATTAGTAAAAACTCAAGAAGTTCTTGATGATGAATAACAATTTTCTTATTAATGTTCTCAATTGATCACAAAGAAGTATCTAAATGGAATTAGAATAGTTACAACTTTCTCTATTCTCTTTCCTCAAATATTTTCTAACACTTACTAAAAGAACCTCTCGAATTTTACATTTGAACTCCTATTTATAGTAAAATTTATACAGCTGTTCATGAATTACGAAGTATCGCAACTCATGCTCGCACAATTACTCCATCCTCGCAAAACTTCATATTTCTCCGCGTTTCTTCTATCATCGTAACATTTTATAATTCATTTCTCCTGATACTCGTGAAATATTATCTTGCGATATTCAGTACCTACATCTTGCCTCTTCTCATGTCAATTCTACGAAGAAGAAATGATCGTGAGAACATAACCGTTACTTAGTCTTTTGAAATTTTGACACGTCTTTTGTAACCGTTCTTTTTTAGTTATTCCCTTATATAACTCCTTCATACTCTCTTTCTTTTCTTCTTCTTATTTCCGCAATTCTATCTTCTACTCATACTCTCTATCACTATTTTCTCTGCAATTTTTTTTCTTCTACTGTATCTTCATGAGTTCTCCAAGGTAATTTCCCTCTATCTTTGCGTATTTCATTTGTTCTCCTCTTTAATTTCTGTATGATTTGTTGTCTGATTTTGGTTAATTTCAGCAAAATAACTTCTAAGATGAAATCTCAATTAAAGAATCCAAGCCTTAATCCACGAAGAAGAAAATCTGAGAATCAAAAGGTAGTTAAAATACTCTGTCTTCTTTCCTGAACAATATATTGTTGCCTCAGTTTTTAATCTACGTTTTGATTCGCAGATTGACGAAAAACCAAATCCAAGCAAGAGATCTCGAATAACTAAACCCACACCATTAATTCCGATTGATGATTTCCTTCCTGAAGTTGATAAGGAATTTTCCTCTCCTCCTCGTGAAAATGCTTCTTCAAATACTCCTGCCTCTACTCCATTACCTGCTTTTCAATCTCCTATCAATGTCAATTTATCAACACTTCTTCAAGACCAACCTTCTCAAAATATTTCTTCAACTTCTTCAATTGAAAAACAATCCTCGCAAAATATTCCTTCAACTTCTTCTTTAGAAAAACCTGTCTTATCCCCAAATCCTTTGAGTACTATTTCTCCAGACAATTTGCAGCTTGCTCTTATTCCTTCAAATTCTTCTCCTCTTCCTCAAGAAATTCGAGATGGAATTTATTCAACTTTCCGAATGTTATCTGAGTTTTTGACTAATACTACGAAATCTACTAATGTTCGTTCGCAATATGAATTTTGCGAAGTTCTGAATAATTTCGTCAATCCAGACATTTCTTCTTCACGTCAATCCTTGGAAAAAGAAATTGAATTACTTCGCCATTCTTTGAAAGATTCTCAAGCAGAATGCGAGGATCTTCGTAAAGAAAATCATCATCTTCAGAATAATTCTCGGATATGTGCAATTCTTCGCAAAAGAAATGATGAACTGAAAGGTATGATTACTATCCTCATATTTTCTCTTTTATTTATTTATATTCTTCCTATGCTTGAAACATCCATTAAAACCCATTCCCCTTTATAGAATCCATCCAGAAATGTAGAAGATTGGTACTTCACCATGAATCAGATGAATTAGAATATTGAACCAAGCATGAAAGCCTCTCAAACCAATTCTCCCATTTATCTGATCTTTACTCGTGTGCTCTTGAAAACTCTGATGCTCTTTTTCAAGAGAATACTCAATTAATATATGATCGAAAATTTTTGAATGATGACATATCTCAACTTTTTTCTTCCTTAACCAAAGCTAATTTGAGAATAGAAACCTTATTAGAAGAGAACAAAACCTTATCAGAAGAGAAATGTTCGTTTTTGAATACAATGATTGTTTCTTCGCAAGAATTAAAGACTCTTCAGAATAAATGTTGCGATCAAGAAAATCTTATTTCTTTGTTGAAAGGTGAACTTGAGGAATTAAAGAAGTCTTCAGATCTTTGAAAGAAATTCTTTTGTTGTTGAGAAGAATTCCCTTATTAATAAGAATATAGTCTTGTGTGCTAAGAAGAATCAACTTGAAGAAGATTACTCATCATTAAAAAGTCTTAATGCCAAACTTGCGAAGGATAAAAATTTTCTCCTTTCTAAAGATCAAAAGCTTCAATCTCGACTTAAAGGATTAGTTGGTGATGGTTTTGATAATGCGATGAATCAGATGAAGAACTGTTGTCTATCTTTAACTCAATCTCTTACTTCGCAAAGAGAAGGTAGTCATTAAAATTTGAGTGCCTCTGGTACGTCTTTAAATTTCATTATATTCGCAAATTTTATTCTTTGAACTTTGTTTTATTTGCAGAATCTGAGAATCACCTTCGTAGTGCAAAAGCTGGATTAGAAGCCTCCTGTTCTGAGCTTCGTAAGAAGAATGCCTTTCTTTCTACCCGCTTAATCAACTCTCGTGATCGTGTTACTCGGAGATTCAACTATCTTGCTTATTCCAAGGATATCGAAGATACCAATCATCAAAAGGCTATACTTCGTGAAAGTCACCTGAAGGCTCAAGTTTTTGCGAATAACATTCTCTTATCAAGAGTCTTGCTTCCTGTAAAGATTACTCCTTTGAAGATATCTGACGATGAAGTTGCTCGTGAGCCTGATAGTGATTTCGATCATGAGAGTGATGAGGAAGAATCTATTCCTCAAGGAGATGTCCATGTTGCATATTCTTCCAAGGATGATATCTCGCAAAAGTCGAAGGCTGCTAATGACTCCTCTGATCTTAAAGATCCAACACAGAGTGTTGATGAAGCATGATAATATTCCTTGTTCAATTTATCATTGGCTCTCCTTTCTTTCTTTCTTCTGAATTCCTTCCCTTTATTACCGTTGGTTTCCTTTTTTGCGAACAATTTTATTTTTTGAGAAGTACATTTGATATTTTACGAAGATGATCTATCCTTTCTTTTTGATATTTTGCGAAGATAATTTAACCTTACTTTGACTAAATTTGCCCTTTTTGATCATGTGAAGAGAAATAATATATAACTCACAGATAAAGCTTAGTATATCCTTTTCCCCCTATTATTTCTCTTCAAATGATCAACTATCACTGGAAGTATTAGAATATCCTTATGAATTTATCTTACGAATTTTCTTCTTATTGTGATTATGAATAAGAAATCTTCCCTTCAAAGTATAAGGAATATAAGCCTTTTGCTTTTTACGGAATGTTGCGAAGTAAATAATAAATCTCCCCTTGAAGTATAGAAAGTATGAAGTATATAAAATATGAAATACCCTTAAGAAATATAAGAAGTATAAGAAGTATAAGAAGCATTCAATTTATGAATAAGACACTTTGAATTGCCCAATATATGAAGAAGTATAGAAAATTATTACTCATTGTATGAAGAAGTATAATAAGTACTTAACCTTCGCAAAATTAAATATCCGTTGAAGAAGTATAATAAATACGAGATATTCTTGAAGAATTATAAGAAGTATTCAATCTTTTTGTGAAATATTCAATATATGGAAAAGTATAAGAAGTATGTAATTCTCGTAAACTTTTACGAATATAAACTTATCTGTATTTGATTGTTATCAAAATCGCATCTTTTGTTAAGTCTTCATTAAAATTCTTCAATAATGTTGTCATTTTTTCCTAGGACTTCTCGTAAAATTCTTCAATGATATTGCCAGAGCTATCTTCTATTCAAAATATCTTGATGTATATTCTTGTTAAATTTCTTCAATGATATTGATGTAATAAATTTCATTAATTTCTGTGGTCTTACCATGCCTTCCTAAGTAAAGGTCTTATTTTGCCACCTCTTTTGTATTGATTATTTGCGATAATATGACAAGTCTGTACATTCTTGCGAACATACAACCTCGTGACATTATCGTTGTGCAATGAAATCGCAGGACGTTCTTACACTTTCATGCAAAAACCCATTGATTTCATCTTAACTTCATTGTATAGTATTTTAACCTCTTCAGGAATTGTTGCGACAATATGACAGGCCTAAATATTCTTGCGAACATGAAGCCCCATGACATTGCCGTCTTGCGATGAAATCGCAGGACGTCTCTACACTTTCATGTAGCGACCCATTGATCTCATCTTAACTTTATTATGTTCTGCGAGTTCTTTATTCTTTTCTTTCTTTCTTTCTTTCTTTTTTTTTTTTTTTTTTTAGAAGGCTCGCAGAACTTCATTTGTTGCACAAATATGACAAGCCTTTATGTTTTCGCAAACAAGAAGCCTCGTGACATTTGTGTCTTATAGCACTTATCAGCTCCCTAATGGAGGGTGCTGCCCTTTATCTTCCCCCTGATTGCCCCTTCAAGGAAGCGTACATCGACCATACAAGGTTAGCTCTTCCCATCCCGGTTCGCCAACAACCAGCTTTTGATCGCAACCTCTTATCCTTTTTGCCTATAGGGCTTATAGTTACGAGGTTGCACCCTATGGGGTATATTTGGGCCAAGTGCATCATTTGCCAAGACTTGTCAAAAATGGCAGATGTGGTTCAACCTCACCCGGCACTCTTGACTCAACCGTGTACCTCGGCGCCTTGATCGTTTTCTGCACTTCTTGGGAAAGACAGTATGCCTTAGTCGCCCAGCCTAAATCTTCTTACACCGCATTTTATATTGCGTAATGTCGTTAGATTAGGTGAGAATCCAAGGTGTCTAACCCGGATAGGTACCCCATTATTGGGTTGTACCCCAAAATTTTTACCATGTACTAAGGGCCCTTGGTGGTGTTCCGGTTACCCTTAGCCACGTTATAGGTACCCCCTTAAATGACGTACTTTAGGACTTTGCCTCTTACAAATTATAGCTTCGCGAAATAGGGTGTACGCCACAAAGGTTTGCCTGTATAAAATTTTCTGCGGCTCTCTTTATTTTTTGGAGGCTGATCACAGATTGCGGTCTTTTATTCGCAAATTAATGAAATTTTAATTGGAATATAAATTTTGAAAATTCGTAACTTTTCCCAATTTCCTGCGAGCAAACAATATTCGTAAAAAATTTCATGAGTTTTATGGGTAATACCTTTTCAAATATAGTCTGTTCCAAGGTCTACCGAGCCTCAAACCCATGTCTCTCCCTTCTGGATCCATCAGTCGATAAGCTTAGCTTCCTACAACTTCTTTAATAACATATGGTCCATCCCATTTTGGTGCTAATTTCCCTCCATTTTCTTTTTGATATCGAGGTGTTTCTCGCATGACCAAATCACCTGGTTTATATTCACGTTCAATGACTCTCTTGTTGTATTCTCGAGCTAATCGTTCTTGATAAATCCTCATATGGTGCAACACCTTTTCTCTTTTTTCTTCCAAATCATCCAATTCTCGTAATATTACTCCCGCACTTAAATTTCTTTCCCAAGCTTCTTTCTTTGTTGTTGGAATTACAACCTCTGTAGGTATGCTTCTACTCCATATGTTAGACAATAAGGAGACATTCCAGTTGCTTCTCTTCTAGTTGTATTGTATGCCCAAACTGTGCTAGGTACTTGCTCGCACCACCCTTTGAGATGTCCTTCTAATTTCTTTTTGATTGTATCTGCGATTGTTTTATTTGTTGCTTCAGCTTGTCCATTAGCTTGTGGATATAACGGGGTTAACTTCCCACATTTTAATCTAAAAGCACTGAGTAACATCTCTATATTCTGTCCCTCAAATTGTTTCCCATTATCAGATACTAGTTGTGCTGGAACCCCGTACCTGCAAATGAGGTTCTCAAATATAAACGTAAAAACATCTTTATCACGAATATCTTTGTCTTGCTTTTACTTCTGCGAGCTTCGTGAAATAATCTGTTGCAACTATCAAGTATCGCCTTTGTCCAGATCCAGGTATAAATGGTCCAACAATATCCAACCCCCATTTACCAAAAGGCCAGCAGCTTGTTGAAGAAGTTAATGTAGCCCTGGTGCATGAATTCTTTTACCATGTCGTTGGAATTCCTTGCATCTTAAATACGAACAATTTTGCGTCTATATGCATATAAGGCCAGTAATATCCTTGTATCTTTGCTCTATATGCTAGAGATCTTCCCCCACTATGATTGCCAGCTTCTCCTCCATGTAACATCTTCAATATCTTTTCTCCTTCTTCGCGAGTTAAGCACCTGAGAGGTGGTCCACTAAAATATTTCCTGTATAAAATTCCTTCTCGCAACTCATAGTTTGTTGCACGACTCTTTAGTTTATGTGCTTCTAGTCTGTTCCTGGATGTTTCTCTTGTTGTGAGGTATTCATGAATTTCTTTTCTCCAATCTGCGATGTTGTTTGATAATTCTCTTTCTACTTCCATCGCAATGACTTCTTCAATTTCTTTCTCTTTGTCCACTGATGGGTTTTGAATTGTTTGTATTTGGATATTCTTGTATTTGGATTTGTCATCATGCTTGGAATAAATGCAAAAGCATCTGCGAGACGGTTATATTTTCTTGATATATGTCTCCATTTTAATTTTGGTATCTTCGAAGGTAATTCCTCAACGAGTTTCTTGTATTTCTTCAAAGAAGATTCATTTGTGGTATATTCCCCTTTAATTTGACAAATCACTAATTGTGAATCACTTGTTATCCTTATACTTTCAAGCTTCTTTTCCATTGCGATCTTTAATGCATGCACTACAGCTTCGTACTCTGTTTCGTTGTTCGTGGATGCAAATTCTAGTCTGAATGAGAATGCTGTTCTTTCTCCTTCTGGTGAAATCAACACGACTCCAATCCCATTTCCCTCACTATTGGATGATCCATCCACCAGAATTTCCCATCTATCAGGCTCTGTTAACAAGTCTTTTGGATTTCCAAATTCTTCTTCAACATCCATCATTTCCTCTACTGCTTCATCTTCTTCCAAAGGAAATTCTGCCAAAAAATCTGCGACAACTTGTGATTTTTGCGATGACAACACTTCGTATTTTATCTTGTAATGGTTTACTTGTCCATTCCACCTTTCTATTCTTCCTGACCTTTTTGTGTTCTTCATGACTGATTCAATTGGGACTTTGGTTACCACTTTTATTACATGTGCTTGAAAGTATATTCGCAACTTGAATGATGCATAAACCAATGCTAAGATTAACTTCTCCATTTTAGAATAGTTCTTTTCTGCTGCATTAAAGGTTTTACTAATGTAGTAAATGGGTCTTTCTACTCCTGCGTCTGCTCGTAACAGAACTGCACTTAGAGCATATGGAGTTGTTGTGAGGTATACCAATAATTCTTCGTTTTTCTCTGGTTTCTGTAGTATAGATGTATTTGCGAGGTATTCTTTGATTCCTTGAAAAGCTTTTTCACATTCATCAGTCCATTTGAATTTTCCTCCCTTCTTAAGTATGTTGAAAAAATGCTTGCACTTATCTGACATTCGCGAAATAAATCTCCCAAGTGAAGCCAAGAGTCCATTTAGTTTTTGTACTTCTTTTACCGTTGCAGGTGTTGGCATGTCACGAACTGCTTGGACTTTTTCTGGATCAACTTGTATTCCCTCCTTCGATACTATGTATCCCAAGAAATTTCCAGATGAAACCCCAATTATACATTTCTCTGGATTTAATTTGATGTTGAACTTTCTCATTTGCTCAAATATTTCCTTCAAATCTTGCACATGGTCTTTAGCTTCCTTGATTTTTATCAACATATCATCTACATATACCTCCAAAGTTTTATGTATCCACTTCGCGAACACTTTTTCAACCATACGTTGATATGTAGAACCCGCATTCCGCAAACCAAATGGCATCTTCACATAACAATACAAACCCCTTGGAGCAAAAAAGGCAGTATGCTCTTGATCTTCTTCTGCGAGTGATATTTGATTATACCCTTTATATCCATCAAGTGAAGTGACTCTATCATGACCTGCAGCTGATTCCACCATTTGTGGTATATCTGGTAATGGAAAACTATCTTTGGGACATGCCTTGTTTAGATCAGTGAAATCTATGCAAATTCTTATTCCTTTGTTCTTTTTCAGAACAATGACCATATTCGCAATCCATTATGGATATTTTGCTTCCCTTATAATCCATGCATCCAACATCTTTTGTAATTCTTCTTCTATCTGTACATGATAATTTTGTGATATCTTCCTTATTCTTTGTTTGAATGGTCTTACATTTTTATCTATATTCAATCTATGACATGCCACTGATGGATCAATTCCTGGTATCTCATCTACACTTCTGCGAAGATATCTTTATATTCTCGCAAAAGATCAGTAGTCCTTTTTTCTTCTTCTTCATCCATCTTTGTTCCAATTCGTAAGAATAAAGGCTCTTCTTTACTTCCAATATTTATTTCTTTGGTTGGTTCAGCTGCAACATAGCTTGGACTTTGCTCCCCCATAGGTGTTGGTTCTTTAATTATTTTTGCTGGTTCCCCTTCTTTTTCTGGAATTTCATTTGGTATACCTCTCCCTTCCTTTGATCTTATTGTATACACTCGGAATTCTTCTTCTTTTCTTGTTTCCTTCGCAAGTTTCTTACGAAGTTGTTTCTTTCTTGCTCTTCCTCCGCATTGTGTTACTTCAATTTGATAACAAAATTTTGCACTATCAAGATCTCATTTTATTTCTTGAATTCCATTTGGAGTAGGAAATTTGATTTTTTGATGTAATGTTGAAGCAACAGCTTTGATCGCATGAATCCATGGCCTTCCTATCAGCATGTTATATGGATATTCCATATCTATCACACACAAGATTACATGCATTTCGATTTCTCCTAGTAATACCCGCAGCACGATTTCTCCTTTAGATTTTGTTGTAGATTTCCCTAATCCATGAATAAGACACTTTGAATTTATGATTTCTTCATCTCTAATTCCCATCCCCTTAAGTGCATGATAGAATATAATATTAACAGAACTCCCTGTATCAACCAAAATTCGGTTTAATTTCCATTTTTCTTTAGCTTTCTTATCTTCTAGCATGATTGGAAATGTGATCACCAATGGTGAAGTGTGGTTCAAGTCTTCATTTGGAATTTCTGCTACTGAAAATGTGATTTTCTGCTTTTCCCATTCTTCTAAAGTTGTCATCTTTTCTTCCTCCATGATCTTTCTTCCTCTACAATCTCGCTTGTATATTTTTTCCCTTCATATTACTATGAAATTCCTCAATCATTGTCTCTGTGATCATATTACATTCTTCTTTTTTGCCATCTCCATCTACTGACTTCATTTGATCTTCAAATTTTCCACAATTCCCTCAAATTTAGGCTACCAAAATTCTCAAGTCCCCTGTTTCTAGCGCCAATTATGTAGTTGCAGAATAACCTACAACTACACCCTCAATAGAATTAGTAAAAACTCAAGAAGTTCTTGATGATGAATAACAATTTTCTTATTAATGTTCTCAATTGATCACAAAGAAGTATCTAAATGGAATTAGAATAGTTACAACTTTCTCTATTCTCTTTCCTCAAATATTTTCTAACACTTACTAAAAGAACCTCTCGAATTTTACATTTGAACTCCTATTTATAGTAAAATTTATACAGTTGTTCATGAATTACGAAGTATCGCAACTCATGCTCGCACAATTACTCCATCCTCGCAAAACTTCATATTTCTCCGCGTTTCTTCTATCATCGTAACATTTTATAATTCTTTTCTCCTGATACTCGTGAAATATTATCTTGCGATATTCAGTACCTACAATCTTTGAGATAATCCAAGTGTTTCATAGATATCCCAAGCATAGAGTCATAATTTATGGCTTCTAGCTAGAACTACAAACCAAAACTTCTCACACATTCTTAATTCTTTTGTTGCTAAATCACGTAATTTTATTGATCTTTAGAAAAGGATACAAAATTTGTTTCACTGTAATGGCTAAAACAGAAACAAAAATGAATAACCAAAGAAATTACTAGCTATAGAATCTATAGTAAACTGTACCCAACAATTTAACCTGCACCAGAGAACCAGAGTTTCCCATATTCACAACTTCCTCTCCAGCCTTAAACCAGATTTCACTAGGGAATCTGCAGACAAATTGATTCCCCTGTAACAATGCTCAAAATCATATCCTCCAAATTAACTTTAGCAGTATTAAATCTAGCATATATACACCAGGGACAATTCTCTTTCTGAAATCACAAACTGCAGCTTTTGAATCCGACTTAATAATTAATCTTAACAGCCCCGACATGCCCATTCAACAGCCATCACCTCTGCCCATTAGAGATGAAACCCAAAATCAGGTGGGTAAGTAAATCAATAAATGAAAGAAAACATAACACAAAAAGATTAAAAATCAGTGACGGTGAAGGAATCTTACAAAAGACTTCATAGTCTCGATCTCGTTATCATGTTTTTGTTGGAGTTGCTTCTGTAGAGCCCCTTTCTCCTCAGATATTCTGATTCTCCTTGCGCGGATTTAAGATTGCAGGTCCAAATTTTTTAAGTGATAACCCGATAGTTGTAACCTCCATTACAACCTTAGACTTGCAGGTCCAAATTTTTTAAGTGGGTACGACAATAGCAAATTCGTGTAATATAAATTGGGTACCATGGAACTACTGGCTGAAAAAATTGTTTGGGTAGGTTAATGGACTAACCCGACCAGGGAGGGTGGGTTAGGAATAAAACGGAAATAGTTAACTCACCATTCAACCGAGTCTAAAACGCACATTTTTGTTATCTTTTTAAAGAGTTCATCCCTGCCCGGACCTTTCCACGAAATAGTCAATTTCGTTGCCCTTTGCTCAAAACTCTAATACAAGGATTAATCTCATCTGGTTAGGCAAATATAAAACAAAACATGGACAACTTAGCTTAGATAAAGGACGTTCTGAATTCATTTTTGGGGAAAGTAAATCAATGGTTGTGGTTGTTTACATCATTATTGTATCATTAATTTTTTATAATGAATACTAGCTTGAAACCCGTGCTATGCACTGGGACTGCTGGAATTTCTTATATCATCAGCTTATATTCACTGAAGCGGGGTGAACCCGTCCTAATAAGAGTTCTAATAAGCTTATAGAATTACTATCCAAAAAATTGATAATTAACAGTTAAAACTTTATAATAATCAAATACATAATATTATTATGATTTGAAGATCTAACATGGTTTTGAAAACTAATTTCATGCATCATAATAAAATAATAATCAATTTTACAAATAAACTAAAATATTTTAAGCTATAAATACATAATCATTTTTTTTAGTATTTAACCCGTGCTTCGAACAGGGTACGACGGAATCGAATCTCAGTTGGGAGACGCACCGCATCCATCCAAGAAGGGATCTCAATTAACAACTGCAGTGTACCATGAAAACACCGATTATCATATTTATTTATTTTTGAAGCAATCATTTAGTAGATTAACAATCGAAACCAAATTATTCACCAGTGACATATTGTTTAAAGTGTTGGAGATTAAGAAATCCTCTTAAATAAAATACTTTTGAAAAATTATACCGACCTTTGAAATCAATAAGTAGTTCATTACATTACATGTATCAGTACTATTGGTAGTTAACTGAAACATCACACTTTCTATACAGTTGTATCAATATCTGATATTGGAGACACTAAAAAAAACATGATATTAATATAAAATAGATTGAAAACTCTAAATGGTGCACAACATATGAATTGCTTCCCGTCAAAGAAAATGTTATCAAAGAAATGTATTGATATATCTTTCTTCGGAAATCATATATTTGTGTTAAGAATTAAGGGACCAACTCAACTGCTCTTCCAGGCTCCAACTTCTTAAAGTTAAATGAAAGATCACACTCATTAGCCATTATATAGGCATCGATATCTGAAGTTAGAGACACTAAAAAATCATGATATTAATATAAAATAGATTGTCAACTCTAAATAGGCGAAGCATATGAAGTGGTTCTCGTCAAAGAAAATGTAATTAAGGAAGCATACATATATATTTTTCTTCAGAAATCATATACTTGCGTTAAAAATAAAGCGACTAACTCAGTTGTTTTTCTAGGCTCCAACTTCTTGTAGTTCTTGTAGTTGAATGAAAAATCACCCATATTATGAAGTTGTGTTGATATCTGACTTTAAAGACACTAAAAATAACACGACATTGATATAAAACAGATTGCCAACCCTAAATAGTCCAAAGCATACAAAGTGCTTCCCGTCAAAGAAGTAATCAAGAAAACGTCATTAGTCATTATATAGGCATCGATATGTGATATTAGAGACATTAAAAAAATCATGATATTAATATAAAATAAATTGTCAACTCTAAATAATGCAAAGAATGTGAAGTGCTTCCCGTCAAAGGAAATGTAATTAAGGAAACACACATATATATTTTTCTTCAGAAATCGTATACTTGAGTAAAAAATTAAGCGGGTAACTCAATTGTTTATCCTGGCTCCAACTTCTTGTAGTTGAGTGAAAAATCACACATATTATAGAGTTGTGTTGATATCTGACATTAAAGACACTAAAAATAACACGATCTTAATATAAAATAGATTTCTAACCCTAAATATCGCAAAGCATGTAGAGTGCATCCCGTCAAAGAAGTAATCAAGAAAATGCACTGATATATCTTTCTTAAGAATCATAAGCTAGCGTTAGGAATCAAGAAGCCAACTCAAGTTCTCTTCCAGGCTCCAAGTATGTAAAGTTAAATGAAAAATCACACTCATTATATGGTTGTATCAATATCTAATATTAGAGACATTAAAAGAACACACGATGTATAACATAAAAATAGCTTGCAAATTCTAAATAGTGCAAAACAAATGAAGTGAGTCAAAAGAAGTTGTAATCAAGGAAATGCACTAATATCCCACTATGACCCCGTTTGAATACCCGTGATTGTTCCTTTAACCGTAAGGATCGCCTATTAATAACTGGAATATTTTTGTTGGCAAATGAAATCTAAATTATATTGGTTATGAATTCTCATCATTTTTTTCTTTTCCTATTTATGACTCCTACTGGTCAGAATTGTATTTATTGTTAATATAAAATATATTTTCAACCCTAAATATTGCAAAACATATATATAAATTTCTTCCCATCAAAGATGATGTAATCAAGGAAATTCACCAATCTATATTTTTAAGAATCATATACTTGCGTTAGGAATCAAGCGGCCAACTCAAGTTCTCTTCCAGGATCCAAGTCCCTATAGTTAGATGAAAAATCATACTCATTGTATAGTTGTATGGATATCTGATATTAGTGATACTAAAAATTGAAATTAATATAAAATAGATTTTCAACTCTAAATAGTGAAAAATAATATAAAGTGTTTCATGTCGAAGATGATGTAATCAAGAAAATGCATGGATATATCTTTCTTCAAAAATCATATACTTGTGTTAAGAATCAAGCGGTCAACCTAACCCAGGCACCAAATCCTTATTGTTAAATGAAAAATCACACTTATTAGAGACATTAAAAGAACACATGATATAACATAAAATAGTTTTCCAATTCTAGATAGTACAAAACAGATGAAATGCCTCCCGTCAAAGAAGTTGTAATCAAGCGATGAACTAACATCCCACTAAGACTCCGTTTAAATACTCGTGATTTTTAATTTAACCGCAAGGATTGTCCACTAATTAATGATTGGTGTACCTTTATTGGCAAAGAGAATATCTAAATTGTATTGGTTAATTGAATAATTTGGTTGCTGGATTTTTAGTGATGCATATAGCTAATTTTATTATGTGTGTGGCTAGAAACAAAACATAAAACTCTTTTGGAATTGAACGATTAAAGGGATGTTTTTTTTTTACATCAACCGTAGGTCAAGTAAACGAAGTGCCGATACAGCATGGTCTATTAAACAAAGCAATTTCATGTGTATATCCTGTTCAAGAAATAAAAAGAATAATAAGAATAGGTTTCACAAAAAACTATAATTCAATAATCTAGCAGAACCCTGTCAAAAATATCAGAAATTTTTATAAAAGAAAGCCAAGAGAGAGTAGAATGCTCTTAGGACAATAACTTAACAATGTTGTTTGGGATTTACATCCATCCTTATTCCTATTTCCCTATTTCATATTAACATTTATCCTTTTGGCCCTACATAGAATTGAAAATGATGGACGGGCCGGTATCATCCTGATTTATAATTATATATTCACTAATACATCATCGAAAATACTTGTACACGTTTAGAGAATATATCTAAGATGACAAAGAGAATTATTCATTTTACAAATGTCCATGCTGGTGTCCTTAATATATACCTTTGAGACTTGGTTGCAAAAAAAAAATGAGAATTGAGATATGAAATGGAATTGCTTTGTATGGCAACAAAATATAACAAAGTAATGGAAAGACTTTTCTTCCCTAAATTAATTCGAAAATACATGGTAAGAAAAAGATTTTTTTTTAACATACTAAATATTTAAGCCATCCGTTTGGGATTCTTTTACCATAAGTAGACCTCTAAAGATTTTTTTGTCCTAAGGTTTTTTTAGATATTTTGAGTTCTATAAACACTAATTTAAAATTTTCTTTCCACATATAATTACAACTATTGGAAAAAAATTCGTCATTAATATGTATGCATCGTTCCATAAATGCTTCAAAAAAAAATCTTTCCATAAATATAATAGGTGTAAGTTACTAATTTTAAAGAAATTAAGCTAACAATTACACAAAGTCTAGAGTCGAAGAACTATTCATTACATGTTGGCCAAATTTGATCACATCATCAGGAAACGAGCTTTTTCTCTCATCGCTCTTTGGCGATTCGATGGCGATTTCTTCTTTCTTCGGATAGAAATTCTCAGGACTGCTTGGGGGAGAAACAGATCATGAGCATGGGGATTTAAATAGGGGAGTTTGATTTAGGCACGGAGGCTGGCAACGGAGGCGAGGTTTTCTTCCTCTTTTTTCCCCTTTTCTTTGTTTAGGATTGTCTTCGTCTAACTAGTAGTATGATTTCATCTAAAATTTCTGAAGTTTTATGTTAATTCATGTTCCTATTTCACTTGATTACATTTCCCCTTTCCTTATTTTAGTAATTATGCTTTAGGATTTTTTCTAGGGTTTGATTTTTAGGGAAAAAAAAAACGGGTTAGTGACTGTTTCTGATCATGGGTGATCATTCTTATTATCTTCCTCTTTATTTTCTTTGTTTTGTAATCAGTAATTACTAGTTTATGAACTTTGGTTCCTTAGCTGTGTTTCACGATTATATTGCATTAATGCATTAATTGTTGGATTTGTTTCATCTCAGGCTTAATTAGGTCTTCTTGATAAAAAAAAATGGATGTTCCGATTATCAGGGTACTGTAGTATATGTTAAAATTGATTGATTAATTATGATTTTGGTTATGGTTGGGCTTAGTAATGCTTTGAATACGCATTGATTAGAGTGTTTTTGAGAAAAAATTCAGGTCAATAGAATCGTTTTTGTGGTTTTGGATATTTAATGATTTTGCTAATGGTATGTTAATTTCTTGTTTGGTTTTATCATAGAATGCATAGCTGCTCAGTGACTCAGTGTTTTAGTGTGATAGTGATGGTTTTTATCTAGATGAAGTTTTTGGGTTCCTTGCTCTCATATGGGGTTCTCTTTAACTGTTTAATTGATCAGCTAATGGTGCTCCTTTTTGGGTTGTAGATGAAATGCAATTGGATGTGGCATGTTAGTATAAGTTTTAAGATTGAATGGGTTAAAATTTGTTTGTGTAATTTCTGGTGAAATTGTGGCTTTGATCTAAAAATAAAATAAAATAAAGTAAAGTAAAGTAAAGTAGGAGATTTGCAATTGTGGTTGTGTTCTTCGTATTAGTGTTATGCATTTTCTTTGAAAAGTTGGTTTAAATTCCTTTGGAATCCCCGACTTGGTCCTACTTGATGCCTGGTAACCTCCCATTTTATTTTCGTTAATCTTATCTTTGTACCCTGATGTGTTTTGTGACCATATGTGGTTTAATGATTCGGGAGAAAATGTTTATGATTTTAGCATATTCAATGTTCCGTAATTTAATTAGGATCTTGTTTATCTTAGATTTAGTTAAACACTTGTAGAAATCCTTAAAGTCTCTTCTTAAATTTTTGGTGGATTTTCTACTTTTGACTTCAGATTCTGGATTGCTGGCGATGACTTAATGATTTTTTGTTTAATGTTCATTAACTAGGATTTCTTTTTATCTAGATGTAACCATTTTGTGGCACTATTTTTGCAATTTTGTAGTTTTTCAAACCTTTCTTTCACATTAGTTTTCTTGTTAAAAATCGGTTTATCTCCAACCTCCTTAGCTCCTCCGTTGTATGTGCTGAAGATGAAGAAATGATACCATCAGTCCCACCACTCCCATGCTCCTCTTATCTGACTACCCCTAGGTAAGTCATTTCAATCTATTTTTTCTTATCAAGTCAATCTCATTTATTTTGCAGATTCTCTGTATTATTTAGTTCGATATTGTTTAGTCCAACCAACAACCCAAAAACTCTCTTTGTATTAAAGAACGCCTAGGTTATAATTTTGTGGTACTCCTAATAGGTTATAATTGTATTTCAAAAGATATTTTGTAAGTGTTGTAATCTAGAGCACTCCTACTAGATTATATTTTTCTTTAATTTTCATTTTTGAGAGTACTTCAAATTACTCTGGTGGAAGTCATCAGTCAACCTCTTCAAATCAATAATGATTATCCTAGCTTGGAATTGTCAAGGAATCAACCAACCAACATCCATACAACATTTACGGGGATTGGTTTCCCTTCACAGACCCAACATCATATTCCTATCTGAAACCTTAGCAAATGATCATCATATGGGAGTCCTGGCACAATCCCTTTAGTTCAATAACCATTTTTCTGTCCCAAAATTTGGAAGACGAGGTGGTCTTTGTTTAATGTGGGAGGATAACCTAAATATTCAAATATTACTTCATTCACAAAACTACATTCACGTATTGGTTACGCCACCGCTTCCTGAACAGCCCTGGATGTGCACGGGTATATATGGTCCACCACACCCAGATATAAGAAGAAACTTTTGGCAAAACTTTCCGTCAATCTTCAACAACATCATGATAGATGTAGAATACACCTAATTTACTATCTAAGAGTTTATGCTTTCTTTGCTATTTTTCTTGCAAATTATGTATTTTACGTGTGTTTTTGAGCTATTAGGTACTCTGGAGTCGCACGGAAGAAAAGAAGGAGAAATCACCAAAATTGGGCAAAAAGGGCAAAATTGTCATTTCATAGGGCGAACACTATCCGGAGCCGACTAAAGGTTAAGGAGAACCTCTCTTTTGGATAAGTATTAAAGGACAGCGACCACAGGTTAAGGGGCTTCCATCTGGATAGCCCTTATCATACTACATGTTATTAGCACCCAAACTGGGGTGGTTTCAGCCTTGGGGTGTACCATCCTGACCCAATTTAGTATACCCTAACCCTAAGTTGAAGGGACATTTCTCCCAATTATTTCGACACCTGAAACCGAGAACAGCTGCCGCTGTTGAAATTAAGAGCTCGAGAAACTAGAAGATAAATAGATCGAGCAACTCTGTAAAATCGATTGATAGAAGATCAACAGAGAATCAATAAATTGAGAGTGTGAAGGTCATAAGAAGATGATTCTCGTCGTTGTCAAAATCAGGTGAAGATGTTGTTGCAGTCAAGAACAATGAATAAATTGGAGGTAAGTAATGTGTTCTTGAGGGTATGATGCTGTTCAGGGAGAAAGAAATCAAGAAGAATACAGAGATGCTGCTGAGAAGGGGATCTGAGCATGACAGATTGAAGAGGTGATGAAGCTCGGAAATTGAGGCTAGGGTTTGTGCTGCTGTTGAATCGAGAAGATTGGGATTAAAACGATAGCAGAGATGGGTTTGGCAGATGGAATCGAAAATGGGTTCTGTCTGAATGTGGTTCTTGATTCAAAATCAATGGCGCTGTTGACATGGGTTAGTAACGCTGAATTGAATGAGAAGATATGAATGAAGACTGTTATATGAATTTCAGAGAAGAGTTAATGGTGAATTCACTGGTGGTGGATGGGATGGCAGAAACTGACGGATTGAAATCGCAGAGAAGAGGGTGTGCAATGGTTGGGTCAAAATCAATTGAAAATGGAGTTGATGCTGTAAAAAAATCATAAATCGGTATGGCTGGTGGTGATGTGTGGGAAAAATAGAGGACGATTCTGTTGAAGGTTAAGGAAGCAATGAATGACTCAATTTAGATGTATGTGCTAGGATTTTTGCAGGGAATGAAGAGAAGAATGGCCTGAAAATTACGGCCGGAAATGCCCTGTAATCAGCCAGAACTCGGCTGATTTTCTTCTCCAACGAGTCAACTCAGTAGCCGACGGCGACCGATCCAGACGATCCCGGTGACCGATTCAGAACGAGTTCGATAAGAGAATCAGCCAACTCAGACCACTCAGAAGATGACTAAGAAGCTGAATCTCCCCTCCTTGACCTAGTCAACTAACGGATTGACTGACGTTTGACTCCTTTGACCGTTAGTCCTAACGGGAGACTGACGGAATATTCTTTGACCGAGAGAATTTTCAGGTTGCCGGCGGCGACAAATTCCGGCCAACTTCCGGCCAAAAACACAGTTTTCCGGTGAGCAAAAATGCAGAATTTTGGGTGGACTTCTCTCATGTGTGTGAAGACTTAGAATTGGGAATTGGATGAAAACTTGGAAGTTTTGGAGAATTGGACTAGAAATTGGAATGTGGCTCAAATTGGGAAAGTGGTGTTCTTATGGAATGAGGAATCTTTTCCTACAAATATATGGAGAGTATTGAAGCCTATAAATAGAGGAGTTCTCTACAACTTTTGAGACACATCTACTTTGGAGAAGGAGTTAAAGTGCACAAGGATTGGAGGAAGGAGCAACCATCATCTTTTCAATAAGTTTTTCTTTCTTCCTTTATTATTATTATTGTGTGAACTCCAAATTATGAGTAGCTAATTTTCTTATTGATTGAGGATGATATCCTAGTTCTTAATATATGATTTAAGTTTTGTTTCAATTCTACTTTGAAGTTTTTCATATGATTATCGATTGTTTTCGCTAATATTAGTGTCTATGTTTGATTGATAGGTCGTTTGGGTGGCCAACTAAATTGATTTGTTAATTAATCTAAAGCTAGTGAAAGTTAGGGGATAAGTAATCGTTTCTTGACTATTTACATAAGTAGAAAACACAAGACCTTGCGGAGGGATTCCGTGGAGCAATTGTGTGTAAAAATAACGTTAGCAAGTGGACCTTGATCTAAGAGTTCAACTACTAATATCAACCTAATAAATTCATGAATCTTAATGCGTTTAACTAAATTACATCTTGGGTGATCTACTACTAGGTGGTTTGGGGAATAGAATCCGGTAGGCGAGAACTTCCGTATCCGGTGAAATAAGGGATTTTGGGGTTAGCACTGATCTAGCTGCTATACCTACGGTTAGTGATAATCTATGACTAATAACAAGTGGAAAAGAACATAACTTTAATCATTGTTTTGCAGCGAAGAAGGATTCCTTGATCTATTCTCTCTCATTGATTTCAACTTATACTTTTAATTACTTTGTTTATTTCTTTTGCTTTATAAGTTTTACAACCAATACCCCCCTTTTTGTGATAATTTTACAACTAATAATCTCTTTCTCCTCGTGGGATCGACCTTGACTACCCTATATTACTCTTTAATTAGGTAGTAAAGTATTAATTAATTTGTTGTGGTTACGACACGCATACAAATTTTGGCGCCGTTGCCGGGGATTATGTCTCTAAATGGGTGGAGTCTAGAGCCACCAAAACTAATAATTCTCAAGTTGTTTGTGATTTTGTAAGAGAAAACATATTCACTAGGAACGGTACACCAAGAGTGGTGATAAGCGATGGAGGCTCACATTTCAAGAAGTCTTTCCACGCTCTCCTCAAGAAGTATAACATAACACACAAGATTGGTACGCCTTACCATCCACAAACTAGTGGACAAGCTGAAATTTCAAACCGTGAAATCAAGTCCATCCTTGAGAAAACGGTGAATACGACAAGGAAAGATTGGAGCTTTAAGCTCAAGGATGCACTTTGGGCATATAGAACGGCGTACAAAACACCGATTGGTATGTCTCCATATAGGTTGGTTTATGGCAAAGCTTGTCATCTTCCGGTTGAACTTGAACATAAGGCTTATTGGGCGATAAACAAATTCAACATGGAGTATGATGAAGCGGGGAAACAAAGAAAGTTACAACTAAATGAGCTACAGGAGATACGTAATGATGCTTACGAGAGTGCCCGTATTTACAAGGAAAAGACTAAGCTTTTTCATAACAAGATGATTTCTCGGAAAAGTTTTGTTGTGGGGCAAAAAGTCTTTTTATTTCATTATCGCCTTAAAATATTTCCTGGAAAATTAAGGTCCCGTTGGATTGGACCATATGTTGTTACTAATGTTTTTCCTTATGGTGCAGTTGAAATTACTAGTCTTAGAGACAACTCGGTATCCAAAGTCAACGGCCATAGATTGAAGCCATACTATGAGAACATCTCCCATGTGAATGTGGATGAACTTCCATTTGAATATTTTCTCCCTCTAGAGGAGTAATGTGAAGAAAGAGCTATGTCGGGCCGTCGACTTTAAAACAAGCGCTAAGTGGGAGGCAACCCACCGGTTTTGTATCTCTTATCCTTTTGCTTTTTATTTTTATTTGATTTTTGTTTTGTGTGTTTATTTTTCTTGTTTCATATCATATTAGGATTTCCCACCTTGACTTAACTAGGAGGATTCAATTACATTGAGGACAATGTAAGGTTTAAGTGTGGGGGAGTGGCTAAGCATAGCATATATTTTTGCATATATAAAAAAAAAAAAAAAAAAATTTGCATAAAAACTTCAACTTTTAGAGATTTTAGAGTCACTAGCATACTTCTAGGTATGATTACATAGAGAATTCTGACCGACATAATTGAACTTGGAAATGTTAGGGAACTACGTTCGATTTCTTGCTTGTTAGAGTGTTAAATAATGGATTTAATCATGCCGGTGATGCAAATTTGGTGCAGGGAGAAGTGCGTTATTAGAGTTGCTGATCAATCATTAGTGGAAACTACCCATTTTCATATCATGAGAGGCACCGACCAGAAATTCTTCCTTTACTAAAGAGATTCTTTTGAGTGTGTGTCACCGTACGTTAATTCCGGGTAGAATGGTGAGCTACCCAATTTCACACCAATTTCAGAACTATTTTGATCTCTTGAGTGCTAATTTTTGTCAATCATGAGGGTGACGTCTATAGATGAAAGATTCCTTCTTGTAGTTCGATTTGCACTTAGCACCATTCTCTCGCTCGACAACAACGGGTCCATAGAAACACCACATCAACAACAAGGGAGCGACATCAAAATCTACAAGGAAAGTTGAAAAGGTTCAAGGTTTGCAAGCAACAATGGAACAAGAAAAAGAGCAAATTTCTTGTATATCCAAGTAAAGCAACATACAATGAGCGGATTTTACATACATGTTGAAGACTTAAAATGCAATGAGGTAATTCTATATCCAAGTATTAAGACTAAGTTACAAGAGCGAAGAAAGTAAAAGGTGAGAATTATTGAAGTTTATGATTTCGAGACGATAAAAGTTGTGAAGGATCAAGCGGTAAAGTACTTTTCCACGGCCATGGTTTATTTTATTTTTCACTTTGTTTTGTATTTTGTTTCTCTTGTCTAAAAAAAAATGAAAAAAATGAAAAAATGAAAAAAAATAATATATATATATATATATATATATATGAGACAAGAGAAATATCTATTATTGTTTTTGAATAAGCCGTGGGGAAGGAAAATCTATAAGGAAGTTTCAAGCGACAAGGAGTTAAGGAAAAAGGTTACAAATTGTCAAGGATCTATGAAATTCAAGTGTTTATCATCAATAGTTGAAGCCGAAGACCAAGAAGATGAAGACAAGGAGCGGAAGACGTTTCTATTGGATGCCGTGAGAGTGGTGTTATCATAATTGGCAATCGGATGTGAAGGTAAGTAAGTAATCTCATCCTCGATATAAGTGGTTGATTTCCTTTCTTAGAGATCGTTAGAAAAATGGCTTTTCAAAATATTAAAAGATGTGGGTTTTTCAAAATTTCGGAAGTTATCCTTCCTACCATTCAACGTGTTGCAGGAATTCTCTCTTCATTCCTACCTGCACACATGTGAGACCCATAAAAAAGCCGTCTTTTTGAGTGTAATTATCATAAAACCCCTTTGGCGAGGTAGAAGTCGAGGCGAAATGCTTATTGATCGTTTCTCAAACACGTGTTCTCTCAGTATGGTGTGGTTATTTCTCACTCAACATTTAAGAATGAGAATATGTTCTTTAGTATTTATAACTACTTATTACTAGCATGCAGAAACTCTATGTCCTCATAGCTCTTAGGATGCTTGGGACGCTGGAATGCTTTGAAGTTGTAAGTTTTAGTTTGATTTATTCGAGGACTAGCAAAGTCTAAGTGTGGGGGAATTTGATAGGTATAGAATACACCTAATTTACTATCTAAGAGTTTATGCTTTCTTTGCTATTTTTCTTGCAAATTATATATTTTACGTGTGTTTTTGAGCTATTAGGTACTCTGGAGTCGCACGGAAGAAAAGAAGGAGAAATCACCAAAATTGGGAAAAAAGGGCAAAATTGTCATTTCATAGGGCGAACACTATCCGGAGCCGACTAAAGGTTAAGGAGCACCTCTCTTTTGGATAAATATTAAAGGACAGCGACCACAGGTTAAGGGGCTGCCATCTGGCTAGCCCTTATCAGACTACATGTTATTAGCACCCAAACTGGGGTGGTTTCAGCCTTGGGGTGTACCATCCTGAACCAATTTAGTATACCCTAACCCTAAGTTGAAGGGACATTTCTCCCAATTATTTCGACATCTGAAACCGAGAACAGCTGCCGCTGTTAAAATTAAGAGCTCGAGAAACTAGAAGAGAAATAGATCGAGCAACTCTGTAAAATCGATTGATAGAAGATCAACAGAGAATCAATAAATTGAGAGTGTGAAGGTCATAAGAAGATGATTCTCGTCGTTGTCAAAATCAGGTGAAGATGTTGTTGCAGTCAAGAACAATGAATAAATTGGAGGTAAGTAATGTGTTCTTGAGGGTATGATGTTGTTCAGGGAGAAAGAAATCAAGAAGAATACAGAGATGCTGCTGATAAGGGGATCTGAGCACGACAGATTGAAGAGGTGATAAAGCTCGGAAATTGAGGCTAGGGTTTGTGATGCTGTTGAATCGAGAAGATTGGGATTAAAACGATAGCAGAGATGGGTTTGGCAGATGGAATCGAAAATGGGTTCTATCTGAATGTTGTTCTTGATTCAAAATAAATGGCGCTGTTGACATGGGTTAGTAACGCTGAATTGAATGAGAAGATATGAATGAAAGACGTTATATGAATTTCAGAGAAGAGTTAATGGTGAATTCACTGGTGGTGGATGGGATGGAAGAAACTGACGGATCGAAATCGCAGAGAAGAGGGTGTGCAATGGTTGGGTCAGAATCAATTGAAAATGGAGTTGATGCTGTAACAAAATCATAAATCGGTATGGCTGGTGGTGCTGTGTGGGAGAAATAAAGGACGATTCTGTTGAAGGTTAAGGCAGCAATGAATGACTTAATTTAGATGTATGTGCTAGGATTTGTGCAGGGAATGAAGAGAAGAATGGCCTAAAAATTACGGGCGGAAATTCCCTGTAATCAGCCTGAACTCGGCTGATTTTCTTCTCCAACGAGTCAACTTAGTAGCCGACGGCGACCGATCCAGACGATCCCGGTGACCGATTCAGAACGAGTTCGATAAGCGAATCAGCCAACTCAGACCACTCAGAAGCTGACTAAGAAGCTGACTCTCCCCTCCTTGACCTAGTCAACTAATGGATTGACTGACGTTTGACTCCTTTGACCGTTAGTCCTAACGGGAGACTGATGGAATATTCTTTGACCGGGGAGAATTTTCAGGTTGCCGGCGGCGACAAATTCCGACCAAATTCCGGCCAAAAACACAGTTTTCCGGTGAGCAAAAATGCAGAATTTTGGGTGGACTTCTCTCATGTGTGTGAAGACTTAGAATTGGGAATTGGATGAAAACTTGGAAGTTTTGGAGAATTGGACTAGAAATTGGAATGTGGCTCAAATTGGGAAAGTGGTGTTCTTATGGAATGAGGAATATTTTCCTACAAAGATATGGATAGTATTGAAGCCTATAAATAGAGGAGTTCTCTACAACTTTTGAGACACATCTACTTTGGAGAAGGAGTTAAAGTGCACAAGGATTGGAGGAAGGAGCAACCATCATCTTTTCAATAAGTTTTTCTTTCTTCCTTTATTATTATTATTGTGTGAACTCCAAATTATGAGTAGCTAATTTTCTTATTGATTGAGGATGAATTCCTAGTTCTTAATATATGATTTAAGTTTTGTTTCAATTCTACTTTGAAGTTTTTCATATGATTATTGATTGTTTTCGCTAATATTAGTGTCTATGTTTGATTGATAGGTCGTTTGGGTGGCCAACTAAATTGATTTTTTAATTAATATAAAGCTAGTGAAAGTTAGGGGATAAGTAATCGTTTCTTGACTATTTACATAAGTAGAAAACACAAGACCTTGCGGAGGGATTCCGTGGATCAATTGTGTGTAAAAACAACGTTAGCAAGTGGACCTTGATCTAAGAGTTCAACTACTAATATCAACCTAATAAATTCATGAATCTTAATGCGTTTAACTAAACTACATCTTGGGTGATCTACTACTAGGTGGTTTGGGGAATAGAATCTGGTAGGCGAGAACTTCCGTATCCGGTGAAATAAGGGATTTTGGGGTTAGCATTGATCTAGCTGCTATACCTACGGTTGGTGATAATCTATGACTAATAACAAGTGGAAAAGAACATAACTTTAATCATTGTTTTGCAGCGAAGAAGGATTCCTTGATCTATTCTCTCTCATTGATTTCAACTTATACTTTTAATTACTTTGTTTATTTCTTTTGCTTTATAAGTTTTACAACCAATACCCCCCTTTTTGTGACAATTTTACAACTAATAATCTCTTGCTCCTCGTGGGATAGACCTTGACTACCCTATATTACTCTTTAATTAGGTAGTAAAGTATTAATTAATTTGTTGTGGTTACGACACGCATACACATCAACCCGTCTATACCATGGCTTTTTCTAGGAGATTTCAACGACGTCCTGGATCAATCGGAAAAAAAGGAGGAAGACAAGTATCGTATTCTCAATCTCATCCTATTCTCACAATGATGGATCAAATGGGATTCATGGATTTAGGATTCCGAGGCGACCCATATACGTGGAAAAACAACCATATGGGGCAACACAACATTCAAGAGAGATTAGATAGATCAATGGCAACCCATCATTGGCGTACTGCAAATCCACATGTCGCAGTTACTCATCTTCCAAGAATAGCATATGATCATGCCCCAATCCTATTACAAAGAAAAGTAATAGATTGGCAAGGAACCAAAAATTACAAATTTGAACATTTATGGCTCTCACACCCACAACTCAAACAGGTGGTTGATTCATCTTGGGTACAACAGCAAGACTCATAACCTACCTTGTACCTTCAACTAAAACTCATAACAACCGGACAAACCCTCATGGAATGGAACAAGGAAACTTTTGGTCATCTTCCAACTATGATCAAAAAATCGACGGCAAAGATAAAACAGGCTCAACATCAGTGTGCTACCCAAATGGGTAACGATCTAGAATTCTGGCTGGGTCAGGAAAAACAACTAAGAATAGATCACATAGAACTGCTACAATGTCACACAACATACTGGAAACAAAGATCCAGAATTCAATGGCTACAATCAGGCGATCTCAACACAACCTTCTTCCACACTAAAGCAACCATCCATCGAGCATGCAAAAATATACAACAACTTCAGGACCCTCATAATAATTGGGTTAACAAGAAGGGAGATGTGGTTCAACTCATTCTTGACCATTACTCCCAACAATACACGGCTCAACCTACAATCATAGATGAAGATCTTTTCACAGATATCAATCCCAGATTAACTCCCAGACAAATAGACCTTCTTACTAAGGAGGTAACTATAGCAGAAATCAAAAAGCTTTATTCTCCATAAACTCCGAGAGTGCTCATGGACCAGATGGTTATACAAGTAAGTTTTTCAAAAAAAATTGGGAAACAACTCATCCTCAATTGATTGCTATGGTTCGTAGTTTTTTCAATGATCTTAATTTACATCCACTCATGAATCACACAAACCTAACACTAATACCCAAAGTTGACCACCCATCAAAGCCTTCTCAATTCAGACCCATAGGACTCTGTAACGTCACATATAAAATCATTGCAAAAATCCTAGTTAATCGAATTAGACCACTACTCCCTTTTCTAATAAGCCCTTTTCAAAGTGCCTTCGTACCACAAAGATCAATTCATGATAACATAACAATTGCTGGAGAGCTATTCCACCATGTAAAAACTTCAAGCCTCACCAAGGACCCAAAAATAGCTTTAAAACTGGATATCCAGAAAGCCTACGACAGTTTAGATTGGGGGTTCATCAAAACTGCCTTCACCAAACTTGGATTTCCAACAATCTTTGTAGATTACATTATGCTATGCATCACAACGGTTACATATTCGATCAACATAAATGGTATACCTCATGGATATATCAACCCAACTAGAGGTATTAGACAAGGAGACCCACTATCTTCCTATATATTCATAATATGTGCGGAAATCCTGTCCACAAATCTGGGAAACCTTCAAAACCGAAAGTTGGTTCGAGGACTTAACATTTCAAGAAAAGCACCACCCATTATTCATTTAATGTATGCTGATGACCTGCTAATCACTTATAAAGCCTCTACTCAGAGCAATCTCCATCTGAAGAACCTGCTTCACTCTTACGGTACTTCGGCGGGCCAGGTAATTAATACTTCCAAATCAGTAATTATTCATCATCCGAGATTGGATCCGGTTGAGATAAGCAATCTGGAATAATTTTTCGATATGTCGTCCACATAAAAACCTCCAATATATCTTGGAGTCCAATTCAAACAAGGAAGAGCATCTAATCACACCTTTGCACCTCTTCTTCAAAGATTAGCTAGAAAAGCTAAAGGGTGGATGACAAAATGTCTGACTCCAGCTGGAAGATTGGTACTCATTAAAACCTCCCTAACCCCCACTTCAAACCACCTCATGTAAACACAAAATCTACCCGTCAATCTCCACAAACAAATAGATCGTATCACCAGGAATTTTTTCTGGGGACATGATTCGTTAGTAAAAAAGCTTCATCCTATTGGTTGGGATAAAGTAACAAAACCAATATATGAAGGAGGACTAGGCATAATAAAAAGCAGTGATCATAACAAGGCACTTCTCATGAAAATAATCTGGAATTTACATGAACAACCTAACTCCATCTGTGGAAGTCTGTGCAGTGAAAAATATCTCAATCGGCAACCAATTCTACATGGCATTGATACTATTCCATCCTCCAGCGCTCAATGGAGACAATTAGCTTCACTCGTCCCTCTCATGCAATAACTGATTTTTCATCGTATTGGAAATGGATTATCAACACCAATAGAAGCCAATTGGATTCCACACTCCCCAAACCTAGACCCAGCTCAATGTTACCCTATCCGAAAAGTAGCTGATATCATTGATCCGATCTCTCATAACTGGAACCAGGAAAAATTAAACACCTTACCCAATCTTACAGCTCAAAAAATAATAAACATCCACATACCCCAAGATAGCCCCCGGGACAAAATAATCTGGCCCCACTCAAAGTCTGGAAAATATACTACTTCTTTGGGATACAAATGTCTAACCCAAGGTCAACCTACTCAAAACCCCGTTCCACCAACAAAATTCTTGTGGACTTTACCGTGTCCACCAAAAGTTCAGATTTTCTTGTGGAAAGCAATCAATGAGGGTCTACCAACCTTCTCTCTTTTACATCACATCCATATGACCAACTCTGACATTTTCCCCAGATGCAATGCTACTCAGGAATCAGCATCTCACCTGCTAATTCACTGCGCAACTGCGACTTCAGCTTAGAACACCTTATTCACTCAGCTATCAACCTTACCAAACTCCAACTATAACCCCACTTGCCTTTTAACGCCTCAAACAACCATTTCCAAAATTCTACAACAATCAGCACCAGTATCTGTCATCTCTTCTGTATGCTTTCTATTCTGGACCTTATGGTTGGCCAGGAATGAACTAATTTACTTCCAAAAGCAAACAACATCAGAAGAAATTATAGCTTGGGTGAAAAAACAACAACAAGAATATTCCGTGGCAATAAAATCCTTACCTCATGTGTTACCAGGAGATTCACCGGTACTTAACCACTCAAGAAATGCCAAAAGAATCTCAACAATTTCGGTTGGATGGTCCACACCAAACTTGAATTGGATTAAGATTAACACAGATGGGGCAGTCAGGGGGCATCCAGGTTTCGCAGGTGCGGGTTTCATTTGCAGAGATTCTGTAGCACGAACAATTATGGCTTTAGCTCAACCTCTAGGAATTACAACAGCCTTAACTGCAGAAACGTGGGCTCTGCTTTTAGCATCAAGAACAGCAACAGAAAGGTAATGGCCAAAAGTTCTCTTCGAAACGGACTCATAAAACCTTCTGCTCTTCGTCACATCCGTTACTGAACCCCCTTGTCATATCTCAGGGATGATTGAAGAAATAAAGTATAGAATACGACATATTCCGCAGGCCACTATCCAACACAACTACATAGAAGGAAATCAAGCAGCGGATGTCTTGGACAACCAGGCGGCAGACGGAAGTCAAATGGGAAACTTTTCAACCAAAATTTGGGATCAAGCAATCCCGGTTTGTATTACTCAAGTTATCTTCCATGACTCAGTGGGTACCACGTACCCGCGTCAAATTGTAACCTAATCTTCTATTAATAAAATGCATGCTTCAAAAAAAAAAAAAAAAAAAAGTCTAGAGTCGCCAACATTTTGGTTAACTATGTTGATTCTAACAGAGAGTTATCTAATTTAAACCTACTCACATTTCCATCCTCCCACTAACATGAGAAAAGATTATTTTTACACCTAATGGAATAAATTTAAGCAATTTTAATCCCAAAAGTATCAAATTATTAGAAATCCATTTGCAGCGTGCATATAAAACTTAGGCATAACACATCTGATTCACGGAATACAAATTATAAGCACCATTTAGTTAACCCGCACTGCACCCTGCGATAGGCAAAACCTAGAATTTGTGTCAAACAAATGATACCAACAACACAAAAAAACAACTGCCATTATAATGAATAGGTTGTGTCCCTCCTTCCAAAAATTTATCATTTTTAGATCATGAACACGTGAACTGCTGTAACCATTATGAACAAATAATCTCAATGAACTAAATATTTGTGTGAACTCAAAATATCATACCGTGAACAACATTACAAAAAATAACAACAAAACGATTAAACACCTACCTTTGCTATACATATTTTATTTTGAGAAAATCATCATAATAAAACAGAAAATGAACAAAACAAAATAAACAACCTTACATCGCAGCTTCATAAGCTAAACCCTACCACTGCACACCATATTTTCCTCCGCAAAGTTTAATAAATATTAATCCACCATATCAATTACCTGCTGTCAGCATAATTATTTGTAGGCATCTCCTCAACCCCGCAGAAAATATCAAATAACAATTTCTATGTGTAAAATGTACCAACGAATAATCATGCTTACCCCATTCTAATGAAATTATTCTGGAATTTCTCTCGCACCTGAAACACAAAGATAGTCAACAAACAAACTATAACCTTAGGAAAAACCGAATTTTGACCTAAAATGAAATTGGTACTTCAATTTCACCTTTTCAAACAGACACTTTTGATGAGATGTCGACTTCTTAAACCACCTTTCCAAACTAAACATTTTGATTTTTCTGAAAATATCAAACCCATAAACATCATGGACTATATTGAATATTGGGTAAGAAACATACCACCAGTAAAAGCTTAATATTGACCTCCCATCACCGCAACCTATTGATTACATGCAAAACAAATAATAAAATAGATTAGACAACAAAATCCAAGATTGTAAGAAACCGAAAAAAAGGAAGAAAAAACCCGAAAAGAAAAGTAATGCGCAAACAATGAGGTTTGGCTTTCGCTTGAATTATTTATATTTAGTCACCAAAACTAAATTTTGATAAGAAATTACTTTTATTAAGAAACAATATCAATCAATATCTTAAAGGAAGAAAATTGGGAAAATTATTTTCATAATTTATTAACAACATATTAGTATTATTTAAAATATTTTTAATAATAATTGTAACAACAACTTGTTAGTAGTATTATTAAAGAAATTATCTGCGTATTACTATTTTTTCCCCCAAATAACCGTCTATATATTAAAAGATACCATTTTTAAGACCATATTAATATTAATTTAAAAACATTTCTACCCCATTGAAATGGATAAAATCTTTGAAATTATTTTCTGTATCAGATTTATGAATATGCTTGGATTTTTTGTCAAACGCATAAACATGTCTTGATTTTCTAGATGTTTATTATTAATACAAAAAAATAATATAGTTATTTCTAGATTTTTTTTCCTTATAAAAAATTCAAAAATATAAATTTTATTATTTTATTCCATAAATATGTTGAATTGATTTTTTTTTTATGTCAGTCATAAATATACAAAATTAATATAGTGGTTTTTTTTATTTTCTGGATTTTTTATAATAAAAAATTGAAATGATTTTTATTTTATATTTACATTTATTTTATTTTAATCATAAATTTCCGAAATTAATACAGTAGTTTTCTTTGTCATTTTTAGATTTTTTTTCTGTATAAAAGATTAAAAAAATATAAATCTTATTATTTTATTCCATAAATATGTTGAATTGATTTTTTTTATTTAAGTAATAAATGTTCGAAATTAATATATTAGTTTTCTTTATTTTCTAGATTTTCACACTAAATGCACGAAATTAATAAAGCATTTTTTCTAAATAATGAGGGTCGTCCGTCCCCAATAATCCACCTAATCTACACCGTACATTGTCAGATCAACGCACCATATCTCACGAAATTTCATCTAACGAATACGAATGGTTTCTCAATTAGCCAATGAGAGCGCGGGGTTACGCTCACCAACCAATAGGAGAGAAGGTAAGCTCCGCCAGTGCTACTTTTATTCTGGAGTGAGGGATGGTACTTAGTTTTTAGGTTGATAACAAATTTAAATTTATATACACCTAATTTACCTAGTTTAATTGGGGGCCCCCAAAATTAATTAGGGGCCCTGACAATTTTATACCCACACCAAATTTTATAAGGGGGTTCCAAAAATGGGTGAAAATACCCTTATACCCTTTCTGCTAAATAACCTATTAACACTAACCATAAGGCCCCCAATTCATTCTCTAAAAACCTAAAAACCAAAAATCTATTTTTATTCCCCTCCCTCTCCTCCGACCACCCACTCCTCCATCTCCTCCATTAACGACTCAAAAAAAAAAATTCTTCGTCGATACAATAAACTTTAATCGACGATTAAATTCTTCTACAAAAATGGCTCGGACCAATGAGTACAAAGGAAAGTTTAGTAACCCTAATTTGGTAGAGAAACCGAAATTGAAGATTAATCTCAAAACCAAGGTTGCGGTATTAAGCCGGGAAGAATTAGTAGAAGAAATGGCGCCGATTAGAAGGTAAGTGACTCAAACCTACTTATGATTTTGATTATTTATTGAGTTTTGATTGTGAAATCGAGCACTGGAACTGAATTTTTTCAGTTTCAGTGATAGGATCGTTAGTCAGTGTTTTGTTAAACCATAACGATTATTGAAATGCATGTGTATGGTATGAAAAATCGTTATCGATTATGATTAGTTAGTTAACGACCCTAATTCTGCTAATAAAATGTTGTTGCCATTGATTAGGGTCGTTACCTATATAAGGCAATTTATTGATGACACTAACGCTGCTGAGACTATACTCTCTGCCATAAAATTTGGAAGTGTCGTCAACTAATATATTGTAGTCGTTATGTTTGGGTTAGAGTCGTTACTATTAGATGACGACCCTAGTTACAAAACAAAAATACCCACTGTCTAAATTATTGAAAGGGTCGTCAATTGTTTTATTAGAGTCGTCATTCGTGTGTTTGGGTCGTATGTTTGTTAAGTAATATTGTGACGACCTTTCTTCTGAGATAGCATGAAATACTTAAGTTATTTGTTGTTTTCTGTGTGTATGTTACCATTGTAGTAAAAATAAATACAAGGAACACATTCCTACTCCACCTTCCAAACCTCCACGTCACGACAAATACTTGGGGTCCATTCAATTTCGCGGAAAACGTCGGAGTGAGGTGGCCATTTCTATCCGCGAAATGAGAAATCAAGGTAATGATTCGTCTGATTCGTCAGCTGCTTCCACCCCAGTTGTATCTGCTTCCGGAAGCGATGGCGAAGAAATTATTGAACAGGAACATATTCATGATGATGCTAGCGATGGTAACGGCGGCGGTATTGGTAGTTCTGGACTTGGTGGTGCTGGTGCTGGTGCTGGTGATGATGAGGAGGAGGAGGAGCAGGAGGAGGAGGAGCGGGAACAGGAACAGGAACAGGAGGAGAATGATGAAGGTAATGTTGGTAAGGGTGTTGGTGGTGATGATTAGGAGGAGGAGAAATAGGATGATGAAGGTAACGATGGTCAGGGTGTTGGTGATGATGATCAGGAGATAGTGGAAGAGGAGGCGAAACCGTCGAGACGGAAGTATGGAAATCCAGTTGCAGAGAGCGCGAGACATATTCCGACCAAACATTTGCAGCTAGAACGTCTTTATGGTGGTAAAGCTAGAGGAGAACTGAGAGATCAGTGCGGAGTTTTATTTGGATATAAGGGCAGCTGGGCTCGTACCATCTACGAAACAATCGTAACAATCTAAACTTTTCTTTTAAATTTGATTTGTTGATGTTCACTTGAATTTGTTTTTATGTTTACTTGTTTTTTCTTTTGTAGGATCATAAGAATGCCATAGTATTTTCAGGCGGCAATATTCTTATGTGAAAATGTCCATGTGGGAGCTAAAAGATGAATATGAAAGAGTCAAGGAGATTATTGAAAACTCAGCTCTGTATACTGCCGTTATGAACTCAGTGATTTCATATGACAAGGTTGCAGTTTCCAGTTTTAGTGAGAGGTTTTACGGTGAAACACATATATTCCAATTACCTTTTGGTGAGATGGCATTGACACCGGATGATGCAGATCAGATATTAGGGCTGCCAGTCGAAGGAAAATCCACCAATGCTAAGTTCAAGAAAAGGCTTAGTTGGGAAGAAATTTATGGATTGACAGAGAGATTGTTTGGATGGGATCAAGAGACCACAAATTGCCTTTTAGTGAAGGGAAAGAACTACCCGAAGAAAGAGTTCAAACTCGTAGATATTAGGGAGATGTTTGCTGGAACACTAATCAAAGAAAGAGTTGATGGTCTCTCTGATGCTCAATGTCGTTATGCGGCAGCTGGGTATTTTTTGTACACACTTTCCTCGGTCATATTTCCCGACAGCAAGGGTAACCGGGTGAGTTTCAACCTTCTTTAACTGTTGGATCCTTTGGATGATGTGAAAAAGTACTCTTGGGGTACTACCATGGTAGCATATTTGAATTGTCAGTTATCAAATGCATCTCGGGAACGATCTTCTCAAATTCATGGCAATACGGCTCTACTGAAGGTAATTGGATTGAACATAGTTGTATCCCCTATTTTTGTTTTTTTGTTGTTTGAATATTTTTATACCTATCGGATTGTTTTGTTTTATTTTGTTTGATGTCAATAAAGGTGTGGATTTATGATCGTTTCCCTTCATTGTTCAAAGACAATCCCGACATCAAAATAAACCCAGAATGGAACAAAACCAAACCAATAGGGACTCGATACTTGTACGCTGGGTCTCTGGATAGGGAACAGAAGGATGCGTTGGTATAAATGCGGCAACAATTGGACAACATCACAGCTGAAGAGGTAATCTTTGATCCTTATAAGAATGATAGGGTGAGCGCAATGGAAGATGTTGTGTATTACAACGGCCCCATGTTTTACCCTTATGGATTTTCAATGTATAATCTAATGAGAATCATGCGTCAGCTTGGGTTTATTCAAGATTCACCCGCACCAGATTATAAACCACGATTCAAGCACAAGTTAGACAAATGCGAGTCTAACTAATCGGAATTAGTGGTGGTTTATGAACCTGAACCATTGACCAAGAGTTGGGATGATAGACACAAGCATGATAGAAAGGTAGATGTCTCTTATTGGGAGCATGTGAATCAAGGTCACGAGTCCACAGATGATTACTTGGAATGGTATGGACGCTTCTCTCACCCTCAGGTCATCCGGATAGATTCTCCTGGCACTCGAAGGAGCAACAAGGCATCTTCCTCAGCTTCTACATCTGATACAAGATATGATTCCACTATTCTTAAGCTTGTGGTAAGTTTTTTTTTTTTGGTATTGCGTTATTCACAAACAAACAAATATGCGTTATTTAATATGAAATGGTATTTGAATGCAAATAGAGGGAACGAATGCAGATTCTTCTCAAGGCATTTTGTTGCTGAGCCGAGAAAGGAGAAGTGGTGGAACCTGAGCGACATCGGAAGTACGTTGATTATGTTAGTCACATTGAAAATCCATCAGCAAAGAAAATGTTTGCTGATCTGGATAAGAAATTGAAGAGGCCCAGGAAAACCCGTGAACAAATGAGACAAGAACGTGATCAACAGGGTGAAGCATGCCAAGGTGAGGAAATCTCGGAGGAAAGAGAAGATGATGAATCCCAAATATCTAGTGCAAGTCAAGGCCGTCTTAAGAGAAGCCGGGCATCAACTGTTGAAGGTAGTCAGGAAGGGCGAGATGGAGGTCGAGGACGGGTTAGAGGTCGAAGCCAAGTTGGAGGTCGAGGCCGAGAGTGATGGATGACTTTAGTATTTCGCAAACTTAAACTTAAGTTTCTTTGTTTGTTCATGGTTTGATACCACTATCTTGTGCTTGTTAAACACATATTTCTCCCTTAGAGTCTTTATTTTAATGGTTGTGAAAAATAATGACCCTTATGTAAAATTAAACAGAGAACCGGGTAAAATTCCAGGGCTAGAGTCTATAATATTTAAAAGGAGTTAAGTAACGACTCTTGTTGACAAAAAAATCCATCTCCCTTTCAGTCGTTACCTTATTGGTGGTGATTATTAACGACCCTTAGAGAAATTTGAACAGACACTGGTCATAATTTCTGCAATAGTGTCGTTACAATTAAACTGGAATTTATGAACGACTCCTATGGACAAAAGCATCCAGAGCTGAACACATATTTCTATTTTAGAGTCGTTACCTTATTGGTTGTGATAATTAACGACCCTTAGAGAAATTTGCACAGAGAACTGGGTATAACTTCTGAAATAGTGTCGTTACAATTTAAATAGAATTTATGAACGACTCATGTGGACAAAATCATCCAGGGCTGAACACATATTTCTCTTTTAGAGTCGTTAGCCTTTTGAATGAAAAACTTAACGATAGTGATGGAAACTAACATCCCGTATTATTGTCGTTAACATATTGGTATTGGAAGTTAACGACTCTTACAAATATTTAAACAGTATAATTGAAACGAGGATAGGATTTAATTAGATAAGGAAATAACATTACACTAATCTCATATTACATAATAGTTAATATGGGTATTCTAGAATTCCGCACATCAAATGTTAGTCGATGAACCGCCTAGAACGTCGGTACAAGGTGGTATATTCTTTGTGGTGAATGAACTTAGTTTCCCAGTTGAGAATTCTCCAAAGCCCATTGAAGTGTTCCAACTAAAATTCAAATAATTCTTAAACTTTAGTATGCTCACTTTTAACGATGTGAAATGTTAACGTCAAATTTTTTTGGATTACTTACTTTTTCCCTAAGGGGTGCTTGTGGATGGTGTTCGTACACCATATTCCTAACTTTAACATACTCTCGCATTAAACTTTTCATGTAGTTGAATCGAAAAGCCAAGTCTCTCCACTTGCGGTTATTGGGATTCCCGGTGCGGCCATAAAAGAACTCTTTCACTCTCTTCCAAAAAATTGAATGGATTTCATTATGACGTTCACGAAACGTATTAGCAAACGATTTAACGAGACACAAATCTTCATAAGTTTCCCATTCCGCCATTACCACAATTTTTTAGAGTATTTTGGTACAAACTGAAGTGTTTTGGGACCTTCAATAAGAGTAGTGGGTTTGTATTTTATACAAGGTGGAGTGCAACGGTCTGATTTTTTGAAATTCACCTCAAGGGTCGTTTATTTACTTAATAAATATAGTGACGACTCTATATAAATGATTACATGTTATTACGTGATTGAACTACCATTGTGGCTTCGATGTGATAAAACGGATCTCCTCTCCATTTGGTATAAGGAGCTTGGGCAGCACGCCTATCCCCTTTGTGCCCGGCGAGAAACTCGTTTTACTTGGTTATGAATATTCAACAACGCTAACAAATTTGTTTTCCAGTACTATTTGGGTAGGAGCCAATACGAAATAAGGTACGGCCATGAGTTTTTGCACGAGGACTGCTATACTTTCTTGGAGTAGATTGAATGGAAATTCTCCCAATATAATTAATCTAGTATAAATTTTCCAGCGCAATGTATTGAACTATCTTATTTATTTTCGTTTTATTTTATTTCATAGTACATGTATTTTTTTTTATTCAATAAAACGAGTTCAAATATTGGTTTGCCTTTTATTCCCAACCAGGGTCGTCAATAGTGTTAAATAAAAAAGTAACGACTCTTAAGTTTGTTTGAAATATAATGCATGAGTCGTCACAACCTAAAAGATTCATAGTAATGACTACAACAGACGCTTAACACAGAAACTCTTTCATATAAGAGTCGTCATGATGTTTCACTACACAAGTGACGACTCTAAACGTAATTTAGCACCGACACTATATGATGGTAGAGTCGTTATCGAATAAATAAATCAATGGACGACTCTGTTGATACGCAAGAGTCGTCACTTAGTTTATATGTCAGATAACGACCCATGTAGCAGTTAATTTCAAATTTGAATTTAACCAATATGGTTGAGTCGGGCAACGGTTAAAAATTCAAAATAAGGACTGTTGGGCCTTTAATCTCTATAAAAAGAGAACCATATCTCACCCCTTCTTCACCAAAACCATAATTCTCAAACTTCACATTCATTCTCATTCATTTATCACCCAAGAGCAAAAATTAGAGGTAATACCATGGCTACTCCCTACACTTACGAAGAGAATGCATCGTTGTGAGAGCTTGGTTGACAGTCACAAACCACTTTGAAAGTCTAGACAAAGACATTGATGAAACATCGGATGCTTGGTGGAACCGTGTATTCATCGTTTTTGTTGCGTTGGACGGAAATCGCAACTTAAGGTCTTTGAAACAAGTCAAAGAACGGTTGATGGAGATAAAATTAGAATGTGATGCTTTCAAAAGAGAAATTTATGCCGTAAGGCAAGCCATGCCCAATATGTTGGGTACTATAAGAGTAAGTATTTAAACAAGAGGTAAAACTTATTGAAAGATTTAAACAATACTAACTAAGTTTTTTGTTTTGTGTTTTCAGTTGGGGAAGGGGTATAAGCGATATGAGTGCTTCGTGGGAACAAGTTTGAGTTCGACGATTGCTACCTCATCTTGCACGGCACTACCTATAATTACAACATATATGGTTGAGTGTTTAAGTGCACCGTTATTATCTATTGTATTTTATTTCCTTCAATGCAACGATTTGCAAGATGTATGCCTTTTATGATTCAATGAAAAAAATTCTATGAAATCAAAAGTTATGAAAATCTAGTAAACGAGTCATCACCTTTATTACTAAGACCTATAACGACCCTTACAAAGATTTGCAATGGCTATATAGGATCGTCAAACAATATGATTACAAATATGATGACCCTTAGTGTCATACTTACCAGTGAGTTTTGGTTTTAGAGTTGTTACTTTATTAACAAAACACCTAACGACTCTGCGTGACCTTGCTAAAAAGGGTCGTCAATCTGTATCAGACTACCTTAACGATTTTTCATAACCTGGAAAAGTTGCAGGTTAGAGTCGTTAATTGTAGTTCCAATAAAATGCCGACCTTATAGGGTCGTTAATATAGACACCCCCCCCCCCCCCGACTATGACGACCCTTACGCTGAGTTGTTGCATAGTGGGGATGAATCGACCACTTGGAGCAACAAACAGACAAATCGAAGGGTATAAGATGTTTACCTCATTGTTTTCAGCTCGGGGTTCCTCATTTTGAGGGTTGGTTCCTTCATTTGGACCAATGGGATCTTCATTTCCACCAATATTCATGGCTTCCTCTATTAACATTTCTTCATCAAATATCCAATCCATAGGATTAGTTGACACAATCTCACCATCAACACAATCATGGTTGTAATTAGAAGCTTCACCAACATCATTTCCTACACTAGAATCATTCATTTCAAATAACCCAAATTATTTACCAAAAAACTCTACTTCTCCCTCCCCACAACACCAAAACACATTTTTTTCTTTAATAAAAAAAAAAAACAAAATATGATTTTAATCTAACCTTACTACTTAACATCTTAATTAACTAATTAAATTTAATTAACACTAATGACTTAGGGGTATTTTTTCCATTTCTAAAAAAAAGGATAAGGGATAACCCAAAATTGTTATTTCATGTCCCTTTTTGTCACGTAGTGCAGGGCCCCTAATTAATTTTGGGGGCCCCCAATTAAACCAGTCTAATTTACCCTAAGAGAAATTTAAAAAAAATAATCAAGTCCTATTCCATACATGTGAATTATGTAACCTAAAAGATATGCTTCAAAAAAAGAAAAATAAAAACTGATACGGATATAATAAGTATTATTTTTTAAAAATGGCAATATATCTTGGATGATTTTCTTACCTGATAGACATATCATTTTCGATATTTATGAAGTATATCTAGATTTGCTATCAGATATCCTACTTGATTTTCTAGATTTTTTTTCGCCATCCAGGTATGGAAGCTTAATCATTCCATACATGTGAATTATGTAACCTAAAAGATATGCTTCAAAAAAGGGGAAAAGATGAAAAACTAATACGGATATAATTATTATTATTTTTTAAAAATGACAATATATCTTGGACGATTTTCTTACCTGGTAGACATATCATTTTCGATATTTATGAACTATATCTAGATTTGCTATCAGATCACCTACTTGATTTTCTAGTCTTTTTTTTCGCCATCCATGTATGGAAGTTTAATCATTCCATACATGCCATGTATGGAAGCTTAATCATTCCATACGTGTGAATTATGTAACCTAAAAGATATGCTTAAAACAAATAAAAAACTGATACGGATATAATAATAATTATTTTTTTTAAAAGGAAATATATCTTGGATGATTTTCTTACCTGATATTTATGAAACATATCTAAATTTGTCATCAAATCTCCTACTTAATTTTCTAGATTTGTTTTTTTTTTTTACATAAGCCCCGCCACTCTAAATTTGTAATATGTATAATAATATCGACGTCCTAGATATTATTATGTAAAGCTTTGTTGTGTTTAAGCATTCATGTAAACAATTGTTGTATCTGTGTTTAAGCATTCCTGGTGATGGCTATTATATAACATCAGAATGATCTGAAGCAAAAATCTAGCACCTAACTCTCAATAAAATTCGCACAAAAATTCGACCATGGTAAATAGTCTGGTGATCCTTCACATATGTACCAGTGACAATCATCACCACAGGTACATTTGGACGACCATCCAATATCCCATCCTTGATAGCATGAATGAAATCATCCCATAAGGTTAGTTTCATTGTAGTTCCCCTAAAGACGAACAAAAATCCATTAGGCTAATCCACTCAACAAAAATTATTGAATAAAAAACCCATAAGATACCGTGTAGTTTACCTCTCATTCTCAATCATAATCTCCCTCATAAGCATATCACTTACTTTCTCAAATTCTTCAAATGATTTCGTCTCAAAGTTCGACACGGAATTTAGCCTTCCAATCATAGCTGCAGGAATTATATAAGAAGAGGTTAATGTTAGCTGTTTTTTTCCAAACAAAAAAAATAGTTTTTTTCTTATTTCCGACTGTTCACCTGTATAATACGTAGTATTATTTTTTCTGGTCCCAATATTATCCATATCAAGGAAACTAAATATCTCTTGGGGAAAAGTCGAGAGGTCAACTTTCAGATGTTCCACCTTGTTAAACCTTTTCAGCCACGTTACATTTTCAAAGGACACAATTCTATAATCGGATGATGGCTTGGGAATGCTAAATCTCTGAATGGAATACACATTTCCCTCCTCAAATTTCTCTTCAAACAACTGTATATAATCTTTGCCTACCCTAGCATGCATTTGAGTACCCTGCATTATATCCAATCAACAATTAATTTCTAATCGGCTAAAAAAAAATAGCTTTTACAGATAATATGCAACAGAGGTCGACTAACTTACCTCTTGGTTAATGAAATGTAGGTCCAAACTCCATAATTGACCTGTTTTTCTGTTTTCAAACCTCCATTTTTTTAGGACCAAAGCCCGCACGACTTTCTGTTATGTCTAATTCCTACCCAGGCGCTTGAAGTGGGTATAAACTGTTCCCGAAGGTTTCTTGCGTACATATAAACATCATATATTTCAATTTTGCACTTGGTTGTTATAAAGAAAAAATTGATAAGAGGAAACAAAAAAACAGCAACCTAGGAATATAAAGAAAAAATTGATAAGAGAAAAAAAAAAACAGCACCATAAGAATCCAAATTGTGACACTTGAATAAGTCTACATACCATCGGAATCAACTACCATTGCTTCCCCTTTGTTGTGATTTTCTTCAAAAGTCATAGTTGATATCTTCTGTTCGCTACCTCTTTTTTCACAGAAAGTACGTGGTTTAGGTATGAATAAAGAGTGATTTGCATCCTTTATATAGATGTTGGAAACTTGGTTCCAAAGAAAATCTTTAAAACTGTTATGGAATTAAATCCAGTTATATGGCTTGTTATAAAGAAAATAGGGATGAAGAATGATTTCCATCCTTTATTAACCATTGGCTTTGTTTTTATTAGTAAATTAACCGTATTAATGGAACTTATTAGATTGTGTTCAGGTAAATAATCAAATTTTTTTATATATTAATGGATATTGTTTACATAAATATAAATAGTAATTTAAATATCAATTAATGTATTATTTTTTATATATTGTTAGTTTTTCCTTTTTTAGATATTTATCATCAATACTAAAAACTAATATAGTTATTTCTATATTTATTTTTTACTTTTAAAAGATTCAAAGAATATAAATCTTTTTTTATTCCGTAAATACGTTGATTCTTTTTTTATTTTAATCATAAATATACAAAATTATAATGTAGTATCTTTTAATTCTCTGGATCTTTTACAATAATTTCATGAAATTATAAATATAATTATTTTATTTCATAAATATGTTGAATTTATTTTTTTATTTTAATCATAAATGTCCAAAATTAATATAGTAATTTTTTTACTTTTTGGATTTTCATAAAATTATAAAAGATTATTTTATTCCATAAATATGTTGAATTGTTTTTTTTTTCTTAATCATAAATGTCCAAAATTAATATAATAGCTTTTTTTATTTTTTGGATTTTCACAATAAATACACGAAATTAATATAGCAATTTTTCTAAATAATGGGGGCCGTCCGTCGCATGGGTCCCACTAATCCATCCCGCCTACACCGCACATTGTCAGACCAACGCACCATATCTAACGAAATTTCATCTGACGAATACGAATGGTTTCTCAATTAGCCAATGAGAGCGCGAGGTTACGGTAACCAACCAATAAGAGGGAGGGTAAGCAGCACCAGTGCTACTTTTATTCTGGAGTGAGGGATGGTATTGAGTTTTTAGGTTGTTGATTGTATTAATCTCTCATTATAAATGTCTTATAATTATGTTAATTAATATACTTTCATTAAATTTTTATTAATTTTTCATTATAAATATCTTCTTACATCATAAATATCTTATGATTATATTTCTTTTTTTTTTGATAAAGAGAAAGTTTTATTAATGAGCTGAAATATTGTTTTGATCTTGGGCTAAAAGATCATTAAGTTCATGCCCGAAGTTATCAAATTTGAGAATATCAGTAGCTGAGACCCTACCGTTTTTAGCAACAGAGTCAGCAACATGATTGTCGTCTCTGCCAACATAATTAAAAGTGCAAGTTCTAAAAAAAGAAGATAAATGTTTAATCTCTCTAATCATATTTCTATTTTCCCAAAGAGCATTCCAGGAGTCTTCATTGATAGCTTTGATAACTACTTGAGCATCAGCTTCCACTTGAATGTCATCCAAGTTCATTTCTCTATCCCATCACAGTGCTTCTCGTATAGCTAAGCACTCCCCTTGTTCTGGGTTTAAGACTCCATGTTTGAAGCTTCCTCTGACCCCATCACAGTAACCTGCATGATCACGTAAAACAACACCAGTACCATTCTGGTTAGTATCATGGTCAAAAGAGGTATCAACATTGAATTTTTCAATACCAAGTGCAGGAGGACACCATTTAGACAGATTATCATGAGTGAGAGGATGAGAACAAGTTAAATTTTCATGCAAATGAGAGCTTAAATGGAATCGAATTCGATTAGCTGTAGTGAAAGAGTTGAGTTGGACTCCCTGGAAAATTGCCTCACATCTGTCTTTCCATAGTATCCAAGAAACAATCATGTAGGTGAATAAGGTGAGATCATCCAGAAGAGGGTTGCTACCATAAAACCAGCTTACCACCCATTTAGAGACAGTGTCACAGTTTGCAGAAACTGCCTCAATTTCAATGTTGAAATTTCTCCATACCTTTCTAGCATGTCTACAATCAAAAATAAGGTGTTCCATTGTCTCATTTTCTCTTCCACAAACTCCACATTGAGTTTCTATATCAGTATTATGAGCTGCAAGTTTAGATCTTGTTGGTTGACACTCATGAATGCATTTCCAAGAAAAGAGCTTTATTCTGTGAGCCACCTTACAATTCCATAGATCTTTCCAGACTTGTGGTTGAATGACAACACTATTATCCAAGTTACCATTAGAACTTATAGAGAGAACATTATAAGCACTCTTTACTGAAAATTTGCCATCTTTTGAAGGAGTCTAGAGCATAATATCTTCCTTGGAAGTATCAATGAAAATTCCTTGAATGAGCATGGAAGTAATGTTATCAAACAGGGTGTCCAGAAGTGAAATATTCCAAGAATTTGTAGCTGGGTTGATCAATTCATCTACAGTTTCATAGAATCTATGCATTTCATTCACTAGAGTAGGTGGATGATCTAAACTTGGAATCCACTTGTCTTTCCAGATTTTGGTTTTTCTTCCATTGTTGACTTCCATGAAGTAATAATCTCTAATGACATGTAAACCTTTGATTATTCCATTCCACATATAAGAACAATTTTCATATTTGAGATTTTGATAAAGAATGTTACCATACTTGAAGTACTTACTTGCCAGAATTTGAACCCAGAGTTGATCTTCTTCAGTGCATACTCTCCAAGCTAGCTTAGTAAGCAAAGCAAGATTGAGTTTTTCCATGTCCCTGAAAGCCAGTCCTCCATGATCTTTTGACTTGCATAGTTTAGAGTAAGAAATTGGATTGAAACCCCTGTTAGAAGAATGACCCCAGAAGAATTTTCTTTGAATTGCAGTTAACTTGTTTAGGAGATTGTCAGGTAACTAAAAAGAGCCCATTTGATAAACATGCAAGGAATTGAGGACATGTTTAATCATTGTAGATCTACCTGACTGAGAGAGAGAAGTGGAAGACCAAGTTGATAATCTATTATTGAAACTGTCTTCAATAGACTTGAAAGCTTCTTGTTTTGAATGCCCAAGGATAAGAGGTGAGCCTAAATACTTTTATTTTGAGCTCATGATTTTGAATCCCAGTTTTTGAGTGATTGCAGCTGCAACATCTGGTTTGGTATATTTACTGAAATGAACAGCAGATTTATCAAAGTTGATTAGCTGACCTGATTGAGTGCTGAAATTATTGAGTAAATACTGGAATTGAGGACATGTTTAATCATTGTAGATTTATAAATGAACTTTCATTAAATATTTTATTAGTCTTTCATTATAAATGTCTCACAATTTTCTTAATGAATATACTTTCATCATTAAATATTTTATTAATGTTTCCTTATAAATATCTTGAGATTATTCTAATAAATACTTTCATTAAATAAATAATAAATTTGTTAATAATCATATCAATTGGGTAGTATTTTTGGGTGGTGGTCCATGGAGCCGGTGATAATGGTGATGAGGTAGTGGTGATGGGCGGTTCTGGTGGTAGTAGTGTATGTGGTCAGTGTGGTAGTCAGATAGTGGAGAATTCTTACTTTATGTGAAAATAAGTTGGTTAAAAAATAAATAAATAAAATGACCGCAATTTGCCCTAAAAACAACCCAATAAAAATTTAACGATGATAGGGCAATGTATTTGTTATTGGGATAGTAAATGTTTTCAGTTGCTCCCACTACATGTTTCACTCGGTGGTTTCTTCTATACACCTATTACGGTCAATCTAGCAATTCTCACAAAAACAAATAACCATGGAAACAAATTGTCACTATATATAAAGCCAACAAAAAATTAAAAAGGGTCAAAATTGACATAATTCTTCTTTTACTTATTATGGAAGCCATGTTGTTACGACACGGGTGAAATTATAAACCATCTTATAAAACAGAGTTTAGAAAACTTAGGCAATATAAAGAATTCTCTGGATTTATTCTTGGGAAAGTTAAATGTACGATTGTAAAATGATCAGTTTAATTAATAACGCGCGATTGGGGAATACTTGAACTAATTGGGGGATATAAATTACTTCCCCCAACCAATAGTGTCTGCTAAGTCGGTGTTTTTGAAGGCAAAAATACTAAAATACCCTTCCCTCAAAATAAAAATCTAAAGACTTAAAATCAAAAAGCAAACTCATATCCCCCATTTCCATCTTCACTGCCGGCATTCTCGTTAGGGTAGGGCTTTGAAACCCAAATATTCTCCACTTTGAAAATGATTTTTTTTTTTACAGTCGGAAGTGATGAAGACAATGCCGGTAGTGATGAAGACCATGCCGGAAGATATGAAGACCATGCCGGAAGTGATGAAGACCATCTCGGTAGTGATGAAGACCATGCCGGTAGTGATGAAGACCATACCGGTAGTGATGAAGACCATGCCGGTAGTGATGAAGATCATGTCGGAAATAAAAAAATTAACATCGCCGGAAGTGATGAAGACCATGCCGGAAAATGGTGTCGGCATGCTTAGTAACTAACATTCAATGCTGTTACTAAATGTCGGCATGATCGATAGAAATCTATCAATGCTGATAGTCAAGTGAAAAAAAAATCAATTTTCTGGATACTTTACATCATGTGCCGGCAAAGAAATTTAAGCAACATACTATGTCGTTAACAGTACCAGCATGCTCGAGAACATCCTATTAATGCCGGCAGTGGACTGATCAAAACTAGAAAAAAATTCTCTGGATAGTGGCTAACATTTATGAAATTTTCTAACAAATGACGGCATGGATTTTTCGATTGAATACAATGCCGACTTGCCTTTCAAAATGGGGGATATTGATGGCCAGCATGGACGTAGTATGAATACAATGCCGGGAATGCTGCTACTGGCATTGTATTCATACAAAGTCCATGCCGGCACCGAGCTATTTCAGCTGCAACAATGGTGGATTTAAAGAAAAAAAATCAAATTTTCAACACATTGGCACCTTTACCCGAGTATTGGGAGTGCTTGTACAATCATCCTCCATTTTTACCAAAAAAGGTTCCTTTTCAATTTTTTTCCCTCCTACTCTCACCTCACTCACCTAAATACAAATAAAAATACACACTAATCATTTATCAAATAATCTTATGAATTTACTAATTATAATTAAGCACTAAGCATGATTAGTGAGGGGTAGATTAGGTATTAGGTAAAATACTTAGATAAGGGGTGACCCTGATTTGATATATAAATTCATTTTTTGTCCTTTTCCTCTATCCCCCAATTAGTTTAAGTATCCCTCAATAACGCGTTCTTAATTAACTTTCAATAATCAATATTTTATTGATATTTCATAATAAATGTTTCTTGTTATAGGACATGTGGCCCATGGATGTGTGTTCCATTAGATGAATAGGTCTTCCCTTTCCTATATATAAGAGAACATTATATGTATGTAATAGTTTGGTGCATCTTTATCATATACCAAGTTCTTCTCCTTCTCCATCTCTTGCTTTAACCTAATTGTTACTCCAAAACGTTATCGGCACGAAGCTGTACCGCAAAGCTATATGGGATCGATTGTTGTTGTTTTTCCATCAACACCGGAATCAAATAAGCTAAGTTGGATTTGTTTATTTATTTATTTTTATTTTCTTTCTTTTTCTTTTCCCATTTTTTAGATCTTGGCACAAACGTTGGGATATTAAATCTATGGAGAAAATTGATTTAATCAGGGATTAGGGATTATTTTGATTAATCATAATCAGGAAAAAAAAAATTGGTTATTAGGCATTATTTTGATTATACTAATCAATTAGGGGTAATTTTGATTAATTCTAATTCTATTCTGGAATTAATTTTTATTGTTATTATTGTTTTGTTTTTTGATTTTCGTATACTGTGTATGCACTAATGAGGACTTATTTTGATACACTCATGTTCATATTGTGTATGCACTAACCAGGGCAGATAGGGTTTTGCTTGCGTATCAAATCGACGGGAAGGAAAATTTGGGGAAGAAAACTGTTCGCGTTCCAAGGAGTATACCGTACCCGATCCGACCCGCGAGCCTATCCGGTCAGCCCTGGTCCGATCAATCCTGACCCGACCCGACATTCTGTTTCAGAGCATGTCCTGTTCTATTATGTTTTCGGGCTGTGCACGACCAAGGCCGTTCTGATTTTGTGTATATACGGTGGGAACCAAATTTTGAGGTATGTAATTGTAACGCGAGTTTTTATATGCTAGGCTTATTTACTCACTAGGCTTATTTATTTGGTTTTAGAATATGCCTAGTTTTGTTTATTTTTGTCTTAAAATAAGTCAACAGGATATAAAAGGTCAATTTAAATTATTTTTATTGATCTCAATCATTAAGAATTTTGGTCTTAATGCCATTTGTTCTCTTGAATATGATATTGGTTATAGTTGAATGGTGTATTTTGTTTAATTGGTTGTACCAACTCAATTCCAATGTATTTACTTGGGGTTTAGAAGTACTTGAGCACCATTATTGTGTACTTGATATTTTCTTCCCAAATTTGAAATGTTCCGTGGGATGCAATCCACTGGCTCGACTATTAAGAGTCGGTATTTTCAAAAGATACGTTGCAAATAAAATCACATGTATTCCAAATTTTGTGGAAGAACTCACAAAAGATTATATGAGTCAGAAAATTTCCATTTCTATACTTCATCCATGATACTAACGAACCAGTATATGTTTAAATATGACAACAAGAGAACTATATTTAGTAATCTAATCAACCTAAAGCAATTGGTTGACATGTGTAGTGAAATTCTCTTGGCCTATTGAGATAAAGAAATTTCTCAAATTAAGCTAAATGTAGCAAAATTGAAAATGAAAAGAACCCTGAAGTAATAAGGGTTAGACGTAATGACTCATGTAAAGCATGTGAAAAGGGACATATATATCATGAGACAAAGATGTATTTTTTCCCAGTACTAATGACACCAAAGTACATGTATCAGCTGAATATGGGATGAAGCTAAGATGTAATTCTAGATCACATCATAAATGAAAGAGTTGGAAATGCACCTGGTCATATTTGTTGATATATACAATGTAATGTGTATATCATAGTAGCAACCAATTTTCACTTCAACTTTAATGGCAACAAGAACTTTGTTGGGCCAATTTACTATCTTATTCAGTTGAACTAAATCCAATATCTGCACCTATGGAATGAAAACACGAGACATAAATTCTCTAAAGCACTTGAGATATATTGGGTGAACGTAATATATATTCAGTCTAAAGTACTTGAGTTGATTCCCACTTTTATTACGTAATAAGGCCACACAACTTATTAAAACTCTCAAGACCCAAATGTCTAACTCATAGTTGTTTTTATTCCACTAGCTTAAGGAATTTAAACTAGTTATTGAACTATTTCCTAATAATGTGACCACGAGGATTGGATCATCGAGTGCAACACTGCTCAAAAATTTGTTTTCAAGATAGAACAAAGATGACAAAATCTCTATATGTACCGAGAGATAATCACACCTTGTTAAATTCCAAAGAAACTCATGCAAATGGATATCATGTGGAACCTGACTGTGATGATGATAATATAATTGATTGCATCTTTAATATTCACTAATGTATTTGGAAGGAAATATACTTTAGAGAGACTAATGAGTCAATTTAGTGAAATGTAAATCACTATAGTATTAATTTGGATTATTGAATCCATATTGACTCCGATGATAAAATGTTGGAAATTGACTCATACAGACTTTGACACAACCATAAAGGCACTTTGGTTGTGACATAATGTTTCGTTTTGAAATGACACATATGTACTTCACTGTGTTTGAGTGGACGAGACAATGGAAAAAGATTGACAGAATGCGAAGTAACGACATATCTCTCAATAAGTGTTTTATAAAGCACTAGATGTATCCCCCCACCCCACCCCTATTGCTTTTAAAGTAAAGAAGCACATCACTCATTTTAAAAAGTCTATTGTAAAAAGGATTGAGACCATCCGAAGATTCAAATGGTAAACAACCTATATTACGAAACAAAACAAGGTGATCTATAAATATATCACGCAGAATGCATACCATTAAAGTGACATATGGCTCTGGTGGATGCTTTCAAACTTTGGACTAGTTACAATTCCTAAGAAGTTTTGTGTTTGGAAAACTACTAGCACATATTATACATGTAAGGGCTCACCACCCCTTGTAAATGCTAGCTAGTGCACATGAAAAGGACTTGATGATTATTGCATATTTAATAGGATCAATGCAGAGCATCCTATACCCAATGGTCTCGCATAGACTATCATCTAATGTTACAGATGATGCCTAAGTAATAGGTTATGCATACCAAACTATCTTTTATTTCTTTAGGGATATGCAATATTACACGCATCTTACTTAATTCGTTTTTAGAACCCAATATTGGTCAACCTTTTCTACGTACCAGTTGGTAAATGGATTTAAGCCTGACATTCGTGTTCTTACGTATTTTTGGTTGCACTATATATGTGCCATTATGACTCCACATCGTACTATGATGGGTCTTCAAAACTGTTAAGTAATTATGTTGGAAATGAGCTCCCAATAATTATCCGCATTTTAAAACTTTTGGCAAGAGATCTTTTACCACTAGATTTGTGGGTTATCAATTTAATGAGATAGTCTTCTAGTCGTTAGGGGGAGATAAGATAAATTATTTTCTAAGGGAATGACAAGAATTGTTGTGGTGTGTTCCCACTATGTCTCATATTGATTCTTGTACTCCACAAATTTAAATGTGAAGTGATAAAGAATATTCGATTTTCAGAATATACACTGATGTTTCTAAAGTTATGAGATCACACATACTAGCTGAAAACCTACCTACAAAGTTACAAATCCTCAATACGGGATATACACCATAGACTAAGGTGTTGCAACTACACTCAGTGGAAGTGTGGTTGAGGCTGTGGCTCCATATAGGAAGTTGGAGACACCACATGGTTTGATCAATCCTCGCCTAGAAAGGAAGTAGATGAGTAAGGCACAACTTATTTATATCATCAGAAACCATATCATAATATTATCTTTGGATATGTCCATGAATCAAACTGGAGGATGCTCCGAAGTTTTAAATGATTCTAGAGAACAATGAAATCCTGACGGATTATGGGAATGTATATGAGTCAATGGAAGGATCATGCGTACACAATGATGATATAATCCATAAATAGTTGCTCTAGAAGTAGAGCACAATGAGATCGAACCATACTTTATTTTGATTAATTTCAAATAAATAGCATATTTGGCCTACGCAATCCAGGCAGAACTTAGTTCTTTGACAAATATATGGGTATTTGGTGTGGTACTGCTAACCAACCTAGTGTGAAGCCTGTGGGACATATGTGGTAATTTGTCATAAAGTGTAGTGAGAAGAATGAGGTCTTAAAGTATAAAGAATCACCTTGTGGCTCGAGGTTTCTCACAACCCTTGGAGCACTTACTATTTTGACCATCATAATGTTCAGTTAATTAGTTTGCTTGGTAGTTTCAAAAGAACTTGAAACATAGTAGATGTGGTTATATCTCTAGAGATTTAGAATCAAATATATTTTCAAAAGTGCATGATGGCATTTTTCTTCCCAAGTCGAATGACTCTAAACCACTGAGTGTGTTTGCAGTTACACTGGAACACTCACTTATTGATTTAAACAATCAGGCGGATGTGGTATACCCGTCTAAGTGACTATTTGATTGAGAAGGGATAAACAAGTAAGGTTTCGTGCCATGCGTATTAAATAAGTTTCTAATTTAGAATTATAGCTATCTATGTCGACGGTATGAACAAGATAAGTACTCTTAATGGAATAAGAAATCTTACAAGCTATTTAAAATATGAATTTGAGATGAAAATCGTGGGAAATCTTTATCTTATCTATGTTCTAAACTAGAAGACCGATCTTGTGGTATATCATTCCACCAGTTTGTATATGTCCATTGTCAGGCAATTTAACAATGACGTGCATGCTGCAAGCACTCCCATGATTAGTCGAGTTTCAAATGTACATAAATGACCAATTCGTCTAAAGGAAGATGACGAGGTTGGATCGGGAGATTAAATTTCCTTATCTAAGTATAATATATACATTATTGTACTTAGCATAATGTACTCGACCAAATGTTACATCCTCAATGAACTTGTTAGCTAGATATAGCTCAGCGCTAACACAACGTCATTGGAATGGTATAGTGAATGTAATCATGTACTTCAAAGTAACCATTAACATAAATTTGTTTTATCCCTTCAAAGAAATAAAAAGGAATGCTAACGAAAGTGCAATCCAAAGGTTGTTGATTATGAAAGAACCACAATATCTTCTCTAACGAAAGAAATCAGGGGGAGATATGGTAGACTTTTTTCGAAGTCATTACCGATATTCATTTAGAAAAGTACATGACTAAAGGAATTGTCTGGAATAACTCTGAAAGTAATCATGGGGAGATGCCGACATCAGGGTGAGGATCCAAGGATATGATGTCGACATATTTTACTTCGAAATTGAAACTGCGTTGTACGCTTTTTCCCTTCGATCGAGAATAGTTTTTCCCAAAGGATTTTGTTACTCGTCCGGGATTTTAACGAGATAACACTAAAAACATCAAGTCTGTTGAACGTTATAGACTTGAAGATCGCGTGGATATTACTGAAAATATTTGAATCAAAGAAATAAAACACGATAGTCCGTTAAGCAAAGTAACTTCCAGAATCAACAACATGGTCTTATAGATATTCAAGTCACCAAAGTAAAGTGTGATTAAACTCCTTTTGATAGCATTTGACTAATAAAAATTGTCTAACATCAGGGGGAGCATCTAATGGTGTGTTGAACTATTTTCCTTCACCGAGATTGCTTTTTCCCATAGGGTTTTGTTACTCGGCAAGGTTTTTAATAAGACAACAACAAACATGGGGAATGTAATTTCCCAGCTAAGGCTATTGTCTTTCCCACAGGGATTTTCTTCCTTAGGAGTTGTGAAGAAACTAGTCAAATTCAATAGAGAAAATTAATCATCTGTAACAGATCACCTTTACTTGCATCTGTCATGTTGTACTCTTTTCCCTTCGTCGAGGTTTTTATCCCACTGGGTTTTCCTTGTCAAGGTTTTAATGAGGAAACATATTCGAGTCCAACTATGTTCTATATTTGCTTAATATTGTATTATTTTTCTTTAGTTCATGTTTTGTCCATTTGGGTTTCCCTGGTGAAGTTTTAACGAGGCAATTAACTTAGACTCATCGATCTGTGAAGATCGTATTGCATGTTATAAACTACATGTAAAGTAAGAGACAACATGTGAAAAGTTGTACCAAGGTTTTATCCCACTAGGTTTTTCCTTGTCAAAGTTTTAGTAAGGCAATTGATTTCGGCACAAGTCATCAAGGAGAGAACGACATTTGAAGAACTACATTTAAAGCACTATATGTGAATCATTATGTATAAAGATTTGTTATTGAACCGCACAAGGGGGAGTGTTATAGGGCATGTAGCCCATGGATGTGTGGTCCATTAGATGAATAGGTCTTCCCTTTCATGTATATATAAGAGAACATTATATGTATGTAATAGTTTGATGCCTCTTTATCATGTACCAAGTTCTTCTCCTTCTCCATCTCTTGCTTTAACCTAATTTTTACTCCAAAATTTCTTCAATTAATCAAATAAATATATTTTCATTAATATAGTATATAATAAGTTAATTTTATATTAAATCAGTAACAATTAATGGTGCTTGTGATGGTGGGCGGGGGTGATGGATCGACGGTGGGGATATGGTGGTTGGTGTTGGTGAGGATGATCCAGTGATGACATTAATGGTGGAGGTGGTGTAAGAAGTAGTTATAGCGGGATGAGATAGGCGTCCTAAGGTAGAGAAATTATTTTGTCACCCTTGGTTAAATTTTTTTTTATATTTGATATTAATATTTTTAAATTTTTAAATTTTTTTTATATCAAAATAAATATAAAGGCCCGATTTTTCTAGGGAGAAGATAAATCAATAACAGTGGTTTTAAGATTTGTCAGGTCGGGTCAACGCTACACGCGAATCAATTGTAATAGATAATTTAGTTTCACATATCTCTTTCTATTCCCATTTTTTGCCATGATTTCTGTTTCTACCATTTCTTCTCGACTTCATGTGATTATGCATGCTTGAGAAATAGTTCATGGAAATAGATCAAGAGAGGAGATAAGTAGATAAGAAATGAAAAGGATCAAGAATTACAGATTATTAAACTTTAGGAAAATAAATAAATAAAAATATACCTAAATTTGGAATAATTTATATCAACAAAGGGAGAAAAGTAATCCCTGAAGCTAACAGATTTTGTAAGATTAATCTGATTGATATACAACTTACGCAAGATAAAGGACACTCTGAATTCATTCTTAGGAAAGCTAATTCTATGGCTGTAAAATGATTATCTTAATTAACTTTCAATAATAAATGTTCTATTGACATATTTCATAATAAAAAGTTTCTTTAATTAATCAAATATAAATATATTTTCATTAATACAGTACATAATAAATTTATTTTATATTAAATCATTAGGTATTAATGGTGGTTGTGATGATGGGCGGGGGTGGTGGATCGGCGGTGGGGATAATGGTGGTGGGTGTTGGTGAGAATGGTTGAGTGATGACGATAATGGCGGTGGTGATGAAAGGAGTAGTGGTAGTGGGATGAGACGATGTCCTAAGGTAGATAAATTATTTAGTTACCCTTGGTTAAAAAAAATTTATTTGATATTATTATTTTTCTTTTATTCCTTCAATTTTTTAAAATAAAAATAAATATTAAAGACCAGATTATTCTAGGGAGAAGATACATCAACAGATGTGGTTTTAAGATTTGTCGGGTCGGGGCAGGAAAGAAGATGAAACCTATTAAAAAAAAATTACCCTATACAAGGCTACACACGAATCAATTGTAATTGATTTAGTTTCTCATATCTCTCTTTATTCCCATTTTTTCATGATTTCTGTTTTTGCCATTTCTCCTAGACTTCATGTGATTATGCATGCTAGAGAAATAGTGCATGGTAATATGTAAGGTGAGAAGATAAGTAGATAAGAGACGAAATTGATCAAGAATTACAGATTATTAAACTTTAGGAAAATGAATAAACACAAATCTATGTAACTTTGGAATAATTTATATCATCAAAGGGAGAAAACGAATTCCTGAAGCTAACAGGTTTTGTAAGATTATGAAAGGTCTTTCACCAAATTTGTAACAAAGGTGAAAACGCAAAATTACTTCGAAAACAACCCGAGAAAAATTTAACGATGATAGGGTAAGGTATCTGCTATTGGGATAGTAAAGATTTTCAGTTTCCCACTACATGTTTCACTTGGTGGTTTCTTCGAGACACCTATTATGGTCAACCTAGCAATTCTCAAGAGGAAAAAAAAACCATGGAAACAAATTGTCACTATATATAGAGCCAACAAAAAAATGGCAAGGGTCAAAATTGACATAATTCTTCTTTTACTTATTATGGAGGCAGTGCCGTTACGACACAGGTGAAATTATAAACCATCTTATAAAACAGAGTTTAGAAAACTTAGGCAAGATAAAGGACGCTCTGAATGCATTCTTGTCAAAGTCAAATCTACGACTATAAAATGATCAGTTTAATTTCAACAATAAATATTATATTGATATTTCGTAATAAATGTTTCTCCAATTAATCAAATAAAATATATTTTCATTAATACATTACATAATAAGTTTATTTTATATTAAATCAGTAGGCATTAATGGTGGTTGTGATGGTGGGCGGGGGTGGTGGATCGGCGGTTGGGATATGGTGGCGGGTGTTGGTGAGAATGGTGGAGTGATGAGATTAATGGTGGAGGTGGTGTAAGAAGTATTTGTAGTGGGATGTGATAGATGTCCTAAGGTAGAAAAATTATTTTGTTACCATTGGTTACATTTTTTTTAATTTGATATTAATTTTTTATTTTATTTTGTTTTTATTTTTTTATATCAAAATAAATATAAAGGCCGGATTTTTCTAGGGAGAAGATAAATCAATAGTAGTGGTTTTAAAATTTGTCAGGTCGGGTCAAGGCTACACATGAATCAATTGTAATAGATAATTTAGTTTCTCATATCTCTTTCTATTCCCATTTTTTGCCATGATTTCTGTTTCTGCCATTTCTTCTCGACTTCATGTGATTATGCATGCTTGAGAAATAGTTCATGGTAATAGGTAAAGAGAGAAGATAAGTAAATAAGAAATGAAATGGATCAAGAATTACAAATTATTAAACTTTAGTAAAATGAATAGACACAAATCTATGTAAATTTGGAATAATTTATATCAACAAAGGGAGAAAAGTAATTCTAGCTAACAGATTTTGTAAGATTAATCTGATTGATATACAACTTATGCAAGATAAAGGAAACTCAAGATTCAGTCTTGGGAAAGCTAGATCTACGGCTGTAAAATGAATAGCTTGATTAACTTTCAATAATAAATGTTTTTTTGATATATATTTCATAAAAAAATGTTTCTTTAATTAATCAAATAAATATATTTTCACTAATACAGTACTGTCCTTTCGTATTAAAAAAAATAATACAGTACATAATGAATTTATTTTTATATTAAATCAATAGGCATTAAAGGTGGTTAGGGAGAAGATAAATCAATAGTCGTGGTATTAAGATTTTTCGGGTCGGGGCAGAAAAGAAGATAAAACCTATTAAAAACAAATTACCCTACACAAGGCTACACGCGAATCAATTATAATTGATTTAGTTTCTCATATATCTCTCTATTCCTATTTTGTCATGATTTTTGTTTCTGCTATTTATCCTCAACTTCATGTGATTATGCATGCCTGAGAAATAGTTCATGATAATAGGTAAGGAGAGAAGATGAGTAGTGTTGATAGGGAAAAACGATTTGCTGGTTTTTCAGGAAGTGGAGAGACGATCGTGCGTACAGTGGCTCTTCAACCAAGCAAACTTCCTAACCTCAAACAGATGCACTTCACGAGAGTGCTTTGAGTTCGAGACATCAGTCTGTAGGACTCCGGCCTAAACCAAGAAATGGTCGTTCCAGAGTCAATTCGGTCATAAAGATGGAAGAGGGTTAATCTATAGAAGGGAAGCTGAGAAGTGTGTGAGATCAATGGTGATCAAGGATTGTGCATGTGTTGTGGGTTTTTTCAAATGAACTGCTGGGTTCGAATAAGTTTGAATTCTGCTCTGTTGAGAGTGATTGTTCAGATGAGAATCGTTGTGTAACCCGTATATTTGTTCTTTTAATCATGAATTCAGAGAACTTATTTATATTGATTGAACGTGGACACATTGATCTCCAGTAAGTGTGACGGTTATTTGAGTGAAAGAGTGGGAAAGTGGTAGATCGTGGTTAAACCAGTTCGATGTCGTGCGGAGACTGGGTTGATCATCCACCCACTACTTTTCTAACTTCCTCAACTGCTTGCACGACTTACTCACATTTATCATCATGGATGAACACACGTGTCGTAGGCCACCAGACCAAAACCATAATTAATATCCCCCCCATGTGACATGATTGATGTCTCATGATTTGTGGAGTCTGCAAGGCAAACGTATATTTAATTTGTCGGTTGTTGACTTGATTAGACGATGAGTCTAAGTATTGATCAGTCGAGCATGATTGTTGAATGCTCTAGGATTCATGGATTGAACATGTCTGCTGGGACGTATAGTTCTTAAATGTTGATAATTGGATCAACGTGATGAATATTGAAAGGCTGAGTAAATATTGCTCGTCTGAGCAAATATTGCTCGTATGATGAATTGTTGAATTGCTGAATATTGATAGTTGAATCAATATTCCTCGTCTGAGAAAATATTGCTCATTTGATGAATTACTGAATATTGATAGTTGAACCAATATTCCTCATCTGAGAAAATATTGCTCATTTGATGAATTATTGGTAGCATGACCAAATAAAATATTAATTAAAATATTGGTATCTAGACCGAATATTACATAATTAATCAAGATGTTGATTGTTGGATCAACATAAAATTATTAGTGTTTGAACTTGCTCAGAATTATGATTTGCAGAGCATTCAGTTCGAAACCCTAATTTTGATTGATTTCTGATCAATTGATGATTTACTGAAAATAAGTCACTGAGTGAAGGAGGGACCTGCTACATGGGATGATTTCCATCCATGAAGATCCTAGGTACTCGAGTGAGCATACACCAAAGTCCTTTGTTGACCAATTGGTGAAAGGATTATCAAATGCTGGTTTAATCATTTATTAAAATAGTGCTCGTCTGAGCGTTAGGTAATAAAACCTAACTACGGAGAGATGATGGACCGACCAAGGGGTCATGGGACCTGCCCTTGGTGGTCGATTGAGCAAATTCCAAGTTGGTTGGAGAGAGTTTGGACCGAATATGAACTGTTCAGAGCTAATTAGGTCAAAATGATGAAGGAGTGTGGGACCGGATCCTTGCAAGCATAAGGGCCGACCTTGGTCGGTAAATGTGGCATGCCCGTGTTACCATAGTGTCCATGTCTCAGTCCTGAGATTTTTGGTATTTTCTGATGAACGTTTGAGCAATATTTTGGATTTTCAGAAGAGTTTGATCTTGACCGAAACTCTCAATTTTGCTCGAATGAGAAAGTAGAACTTTGCTCGTGCGACCAGTATTTTGAGAATATTAAAATAATATTTTTAAATTTTTGACGTGAGAAGCCAAGTCGGTCATGTGACCATTTGACTTTTTGGCTTTTTCATGGTTTGAGCAATATTTGAGAAAATATTGAAAAACTAGGTTTTTGCTCAAACGGTGGAGTTTCAAGAGATGAAGGAAATAATAATATGATAAAATATGGAATTATAAGGTGTGGGACTGCTCACGGCTAGGGCATGGCCGTCCGGATAGGTGAGCTGGTCCCGTGACACCTTTCCCTATTTTTTACTATTTTTCATCGTTTGAAGGATGAAGAAACTAAGAGTTTTGCTCAAACGAGGGAGTTTGCTCAAATGAAGGAGTCTTCATGAGATGAGGAAAAATAATAAAATGATATAAAATAATGGAAAAAGGTGCGGGACCGGCCACGAGGGCATGACCGGCCGGCCGGTGGGACTGGTCCCCTTAGTCGCCTATTTATTATTTAATTGATATTATTTTGCTCTTATCTTGCACATGTTTTCCTTGTTTGTCCATATTTTCGAATACTCGTTTGTGTATTCGGGTGCTTGTTTGTGCATTATTGATAAATACACTAGCACCATTTTCTCGGGGCTTACTCAGTGGTGGCACAGATGCCCGGTGAATATTTATTACTAATTCATGAAATTCAGCTGAGAATAATTCATGAAACAGAGTAATAAAAATTATTTGAGTATTCATTACTAATTCATGAAATTCGAATGATTCATGAAACAGAGTAATAAAATAAGTTGAGTATCTATTACTAATCCATGGAATCCAGCTGAGGATCAGCCATGAAACAGAGTAATGAGATCGAATAGATTATTTTTTAGGAATTCAGTTGATGAATGACACGCTGGAATTAACCTATTTGCAGAATTGAGATATGAGATAATTGAAGCATCATACTCATTCTGAGGGGTATATAGTCATGGAACAACGATCAGCGTGACGTCCTGAAGGCGTTAGGCTCTATACTAGCATACAATATGTCTAGGAGCCGCCCAATCATTAAGAGATTCTATACACGGTCTCTCTACGTAGTCAGGGAACAAAGAGCAGCGTGACGTCCTGAAGGCGTTAGGCTCTATACTAGTATGCAATATGTCTAGGAGCCGCCTAATCATTTTGATTCTATGTAGAGGCGATGATGAAATGTGTGAAGCATCGAAAGCTCAGCTGAGAGGCCTTTAGAGAAACATATTCATCATAGATCTGAGAGGAACGTTCGCACAGTCAGAGATTGTGAAATGGTTCACGGATCATAAAATATGAATTGTCACATACATTCCTGAAACCGGGCCAGAAATATGCAGTATCATGATTTTACAATTTTATCCCTTGCCGAAAATCCACCATCAATAAGTAGATAAGAAAACGAAATGGATCAAGAATTACAGATTATAAACTTTAGAAAAATGAATAAACACAAATCTATGTAACTTTGGAATAAATTTTTTCATCAAAGGGAGAAAACTTATTCCTGAAGCTAACAAATTTTGTAAGATTAATCTGATTGATTTTGAAGTAATTTTGGTTTTCAGTTTTGTTACAAATTTGGTAAACAACCTTTGATGATTTATTTGTTTTCGAAGTAAGGACAATACTTTGTTTTGAAGAAGTGAATGAAGTAGTATTATATTACCCATAGGCCCATAGAAATTTGAGGAGTTGGTTAATGATTAACTATGTTTTTCCTAAAGGATTGTATGACTTAAGGACATAATATTAAAATATTTGAGGCTAAGGACATGTTTATTAACCAACACCTCAAAAACATTTAGACTTGGATTGGATCGATTTTTTGCCAACATGTATTATATGTATGAACCGATGGATATATTTGAAATACTTATCCTTTCCCTTGCCCTTACAGCATGGGTTAATCCCTAGTATCCAATAAGAAATAATAGAAGAAGTTTGGAACAAAAAAAATACTTCCTTCGTCCTAGAATATTCAAATATGCACAAATTTAACATGGCTAGTTTCGGGCCTAGGGTGTTTATTTGAGGCCTATGAATTTCTTCAACCAACCTAGAGAAAGGGATATGGGGTGTCTAAAATATGGTAAAATACAAAATTACCCTCTAACAAAACCTTAATCATTCTAAACCAAATACAAATACAAAATCATAATCACTCAAATACAAAAATATTTAATCAAACTCAAATATTTTTTAATTTCCATCAAAATCAAAAACTAAAATCTAATCAATCACAAACAACAACTGAATTCTCTTTTTTTTTTTGAGTTTTGAAAGAAAATTCAAAAACAAACAATTGAATTGAATCCCTTTAATTTGTTCCTTTTAAGAAAAACTCAATAATGATTTAACCATGAATCTCTGAAATTTCTTCATCAAATTCTCTGAAAATCAACCTAAAATTGGTTTATGTGTGCACTAGCATAAAACGATTGTAGTTGATGTTACCATGAATCAGTTTTTGTTGTACACATACATAGACCGATTTTGGGTTGATGTTCATGCTAATGCGCACATAAACCGATTCTGGGTCCAAGTTTGGATTTGTAAATAAATCAATAATCGGTCTTTATGTGCCTCACACCTAAACCGATTATGAGAAATACCAAGTTTTCTGTATGTTTTTTGCTAGAATCAGATTATGTGAAAGACTACATAAACTGATTCTGGTTAACCCATTTTTTTTTCTTCCAGTTAATACTCGATCACAAAATGAGTATGAAATCATACTCGATTTCATTTCGAGTACAAGTGAAAATAGTTTCATACCCGAATTGAGCGTGTGATTTTGCACCCAATTTAAAAACGAGTACAATTTTATACTCGAATTGAAAATGAGTACGACTTCTCAAACGATTTTAAAATGAGTATACAATCATACTCATTCTTAAATCGAGTATATATATACAAGGAGTAGAATAAATGTTAGTTTTATTTGATGTTTAACAACACATAATTTCCAGATCAAAAAGAAAAAAATTACCAGAATCGGTTTATGTTCATATCCATATAAACCGATTCTGGAAAATCGGCTTATTTTCATGTCTACATAAACCGATTATGGGTAAAATCAAATTTCAAAACATTTATGTATGTTTTTGAAGTTATAATTGGTTGATACCAATGTCTTTTTTTTAATAGGAAAAGATTTTATTGAATGAATTAAGATGAAATAATATTGTTTTGGTCACTTAAGATCAAATTATCGATCCAAGTAGGCCATTCAGACATCCACTCTATTGAGGCTACTTGAGATTTTACAAATTTAGCCAAAGAATCAGCTAAACTATTTGCATCTCTTTTAACATAACTACATTTCCATTGTTCAAAACCTGATAAAATAAATATAAAATCTCTAATAATGTTATTTGTTGTCCACTTTATTCATACAATCTCCTTCCAGTTGGATCCTTGTGAAACCTCTTTCCTATGCCCATAAAACTGCTTCCAAAGCTCCTAACGCTTCAGCTTGTTCTGCATCTATTGCTTTGCCTGAGGTACATCGCACTCCATTACAATTCCCTGCAAAATTCCTTAAGATTAGTCCAATACCAGATGGAAGAGAGATGTTTATAAAGGATGCATCAAAATTTATCTTCTCAAAGCTAGGCAGAGGAGGTGTCCAACTATTTCTGATTGAGATATTGTTATTGGTGCTCCTAGTAATATTAGATATAGAACTGTGACAGTTATCCAGATAATTAACAATATTTTCAGCTATATTAGATACATTGACTTGAGCATTGTCAAAATTTCTAGAGCATCTCATTTTACATATGTACTAAGTAATAAAGCAAGTATATTCAAAGATTTTAAAATCCATCTGAACACCATTACTTCCTGCATTCAAAATGTTACAAAGCCAGTCATGAAGATTATAGTTGCATATGGAATGATAAAGAGTAGGATTGGCAATATTCCAAATATTTGCAGCAACATGGCAATCAATAAAAGGGTGTTGGAAGGATTCAATGCCATTATCACATAAACAACAAGAAGTATTTTTATGTTTAGTCAACATAAACCGATTCTCCAATGTCAACATAAACCGATTCTTGGTTGATGTTCTTTAAAAAAAAATCAAAATTTAATTTTTTTCATGTTTTGATGATTCATTAACACAAGTTAATTTGACATCTAACACGATATTTTTACTACTAATCAACAAAATTAGCGCTAAGTAATCAAGCAAAAATTAGACATTAACTAAAATAGTTGGATAAGGGGTTTCTAGAAATTACTTCTTAATGACCCTTTTTGTTTTTTAGTCATAGGCCCCAAATAATCACACTTGGCCCCAAATTAGCCAGGAAATTTAAAGGCAAATAGAAGATAGGGCATATGGGTATCTTTTTAAGTATTCTTTACACTTATATCTTTATGAATAATAATTATTAAAATTTAGAAATGATTTATTTTTCAAATTATATCACGGAAATTTGTAAATTTTATACCATTGAAGAGAATTTTAAAATACCAACGTAACGAATATAAACATGTAGGAAATACCATTTAGTCATAGGAATAATATATTAGAGTGAGTTTGGTCCAGTTGACCAAGTCAACTATCTATCTGTTTGGTCCTTTTTCAAACTATATTTTCTTGTTTGGTTCTAGGGTGGACAATACTCACGCGGGATGATGTAATTGTCGTTTGGCAGTGACAAAAATACCCTTTCAGATCCATATCTATAGGGATTTATAGCATAACAGAAATCATTTTCAGATTTCTTTTCTGTCTTCTCTCTAGATTCAGATCTACTTTCTCTCTATTCTTGTTTTTCTTTCTCTGTTGCTTGTATATGATGAAGACGATGGTGTTGAAGTTGAAGAAAATGATGAAGATGTTGCTGTTATTTATGATATTGTTGTTGAAGATAATAAAAAATCCATGAAATCGATGAAGACGATGGTGTTGAAGTTGAAGAAGATGATGGAGATGATGTTGCTGACGATGATGAAGACGATGGTGTTAAAGATGCCGCTGTTTTTTATGATAATGATGAACGAGGTTCAATATAATCCCTGAAATCGATGATGAATAAGAAGAAAACGATGACGATGATGTTCTGCTGCTGCTATTTTTGATGTTGTTGTTGTTGTTTTTGAAGGTGAACTCGTGTTGAAGATTAATTCTTGTTGACGATGATGTTTTGCTGCTGCTTTTTTTATGGATCTTGTTGAAGATGAACTCGTGTTGAAGATGATGGTGTTGATGAATATGATCTCATGTTGATGAGATGAACTCATGTTGATGAATATGAACTCTGATTTTTAAGGATTTTTGTATGTGTTCATGTTAAAGAATAAAATATGTTTTTAGATCTTGAATTATTAGGTTTTCATCTTAAAGAATGAACTCAATTCTAGGTTTGAATTAGTTAGTTTTTGATAGGTGTTCATTTTGACAAATGAACTCTGATTTTTGTTCATAATTATGAACTTTGGATTGTGTGTTCGTTTAAAAGAATGAAGTCTGATTTTTTGTTCATAATAATGAACTTTGATTGGGTGTTCATTCGGAAGATTCCGAATGACCATAGGTTATATTAGTTGTTCATTTGAAATAATGAACTTTGTTTGCATATAGGTTTTATCAGGTGTTCATTTGAAAGAATGAACTCCGTTTTTTTGTCATAATAATAAAGTTTTGTGTTGTGTTCATTTTATAAAATGAACTTTGTTTTCATATGTGATTTAGATAGGTTTTATTAGGTGTTCATTTGAAAAAATGAACTTCGAAGTTCATCAAACAGAATGAACTCATGTACGAAGAGTTCTTATGTGATTTTGTTTGGTTTTATTAAGTGTTCATTTGAGAGAATGAACTCCAAAGTTCATCAAACAGAATGAACTCTTGTACGAAAATAAATAGGAATTAACACGTAAGGGTATTTTTATCCATTTAATATTTTCAAATAATTATGGACCAAATAGTAAACGCGTTTTCCCGCTGGACCAAATAGTGTTGGGACCACCTAAAAAAGGATCAAAAGATTATTTCACGTATAAACATTTATTTTTTTATTTTTTTTGACAATCAACATATTCCAATTCATTCAAAACAAAATAGTGATTACATGTTTGCTTATAAGAATAACAAAAAAATCAAAATACAAGATAACCATGACCCTAATACAAATAAGGACATCAATTACCAGTAGATCACGAAGAGAAAGAGCAATAAACTACAAAGATATCCAAAAAAAAAAAATTACGTATAAGGGGGAGATGTTGGTATATCCGAAAGTAATTTCCGACCATTTAATCAGATTGTATTCTTATTCGATGGGAGATGCTCCTAAAACAAAGGAGTAATTTTCCCATAAATTTTTCGATCCACACAAACACGGATGCCGATTGAAAGCGATGTTGTAATAAACCGTCGATGTTTTTGAATCGAGAATAGCAAGCCACAAACCATCCATTAAAATTCGAAGAACTCTCCCAACAACGACGAAGAAAAATCACCCCAAAACGGCGAAGAAATATGTCAAAGGACACCGGAAACGATGTAAAGACATCTTATTCATTATCTACTACCAAAAACTATAAAAAGATAGGGAATTCTTGCTCAAATATGGTCCTTTCGGACCAGATCTGAGCAAGAGAACTCTTATACTAACAATAATCATCAATTAAAAGGGTGGATTTAGAAATATCTCCTTGTGTAATGATATAGGTCATTTATTAGTGGGAAAAATGAATAGGTCATCTATTTAGGGACCGAGGAAGAACTGCGTATAACGACTATATTCATTGTGGATGGTCAAATTTAGTAGATTATCTCAGATCAACCACATGCTACCCTATAAATACGAATACGTTATACATAGAGGTGCAAATTTGGCCGGGCTAGCACATTAGCTAAGTGTGTTGTGTTATGCCAGACAAATAGGAACATCGGAAAGGCATAACACGTGGAACGACATGCAAAAGAACACGTCATACCATGCATAAAATACTACACAATACATCATATTTAATGCATATTTGACCAATTTTTTTTAGCAAGTTCTTGGCATTTTATTTTCCTTAAGCTGATTTATTTTTATAATAATACACATATTAATATCTGAAAAATATTTACTTTGGAAAATATAAAATAAGTGTGCTAGCACAGCAGAGCATAATTATTTTTCTGCCACAGTACAACATGTCATTTAGCATAACACAGCGCATATGAATCTTAGGCATAGTACAACACAGCACGCAACATGCTAAGCACGTAACTTCGTGGACGCCTTTAACTCTGCACCATTTTATTTATTTTATTTTATTTTTTGTAAGAGAGATTCATTATAACAAACCGCGTGAGCCATTTTGCTTGGCGATAGTTTTGATATAGCTAAGCCAATATATAGTAATGTTGCAAGTGCAATCTCTATGGTTGGGGTGCATTACTTGGCTAATGGTAAGAAAAATTTAGTTGCAGTCCAAATAGTAAATGCGGAAGTCGGCTATTTTTATATCCGGAATTTCGGATTATTAATGTTATAAATAGAAAAACACCTAAAATTTGGAAAATATATTAAAAATGGAATAAGTTTATGCAACTAAATTGACGAAACCTGATGTCTGGAGTTTCTTAGCTATAACGCGAAATAAATTTGTTTCACTTTTAACTAAGCTAAGATATACTGTGACATTATAACTAAGCGATGACCCATATGATCGGCTTTGTTATAATGTAGTAATAGCCAAGCAAAATGCATTATCATAATACTTGACCTTATAAGTCTGGAAAGGCTCTCTCTCTGAATCATCACTGTACAAATAGTTGCATTTGAAAACGCTATCCGAATAGTGCAAATGGTTGCATTCTGGATCGAATTTCGAAAACATTCTACGCCATTTAAAATTGATCAGAAATTCCAACAAATATAACATTTTATATTCCAATTTTTTTATTCAAACATTAAATAATACCAAATCTGAAATTATTAAAAAATAAACAAATATAGGGATTGTTTATAAGGTGGGATATGTACGCAATTGTTAGACCACTGATCGGTTGAACTCGCAAGCGTTGCTATATCAAGCTTGTTTGTCAATTTTAGTTGCCAAAACTATAAGTCTTGATTTCTAGTCTACTTATAGCTATGTCTCAGATTGGGATAGAATGTGTAGTTGAGCTTTAGACTTCACGACGTTCATCAAATAAACACGAAGAACTATTAAGGGGAGCTAGTGGAACTTCATCAACAAAAGGTATGTAGATAATTGAACTCATTTATCACTCAAAAGTCTATTTCTCGAAATATGTGTTGGTAAGCTTTCGCTTTAACCAAGTTCATCTTATATTTTTGATGAAAATCAAAAGATGATCATGTGAAAATCTCCTGGAAATATATTACATGATTTTTGTGAGACAATCATTTGACGTAGACTCGAAATGTTTCGTATTGATCTATTGATCACTTGAAAATTGCTTTGAAGATAATAGTTTGTGTGAGAAAGCTATTCCCATCTTCCAAGAATGTTTTAATGATTAAAATGGAGTTTAGAACAATTAACCATTGATTGGATATAGCATAGTATGCGTACTTGTATGCTAACTGTTGCAAGTTATTCCGAGTCCGGGAACCATAGTATGCATACCCGTATGCGTACTGGTTTGTTAGTTGAAGTACGAGAACTTATTATGCATACCCATATGCGTACCGGAGTAAGTTCAAGTCTGGGAATTCAACTGAGTTTGGTGGTGTACGACAGTATGCTTACCCGTTCGCATACTGGCGAACCCATACCAAGTCTGTCTACTTAGGTGTCCGTACCCGTTTGAATACTTGAGTAGGTTATGTTCTAAAATCTATTTGTTCATGATCTAATACATTCATATAATAAGGAATGCAATCTTTTGCAAACCGTGGATATAATGTTCATGAATTGATTCGAGTGAATCAAAATCAATTTTGCTTCAATTGTGTCTTGTATACTTCTATGAGAATATAAACAATTGAACAACTCTAGAACTAATTTTATTTGAGTCATTTGAACTAGTTGTGATGAACAAGGTTGATATGAAAGTGTTCATATGATTGAGACAACAAGGTATACATGTTTAGGTACGGTTACCCACATCTAAATGAAGTCACTTTTCATTTGTGTGTAACAAGCTAAGTTCGATCTAATGGTTAAAAGATATTAGATTGAATCTAATCATGTTTTCATCTAATGGTGAATATTGAATGCTTTGTTACCAAGGTAGCATTGATTGCAAACCCTGATTTGAAGACTATATAAGGGAGAAATCTAGCAATTAGGAAACCTAATCCCCATACCTCATGTGTGATACTAGTTGCGACTAGAATCGGTTCTCCTTTAGCCTAGGTTTTTCTAAAACCATTATAGGTTAACGACTTAAAGAATTCATTGGGATTCTAAATCCAGACCCAACTATTTTCTCTGTACTTGCGTATTCTGATCTTACTCTGTTCTATCGTATTGAGTACTATCTTCTCTAAGATTTTCTCGAGATTCAATCTCCGATAGGTAAGATAAAAAATAGTCACAAACATCTTCGTCTCGTCATTTGTGGTTCCACAATATATTGTTTCGTTACCATACGATTAAGACTATTGTGAGATGATTGATATTACTGGGATGTTCTTCAGGAATATAAGTCTGGTGTATCAATTGGTTCATGTTCACATTGATTTATTAAAAGACGGAACAAAAACTCATAGGTATTTTTGTGGGAGACATATTTATCTATTCAATAGACTATTATGTGTGAGACAGATTTGTTTATCAAGTCTTCGACTTTGGGTCGTAGAAATTCTTAGTTGTGGGTGAGATCAGCTAAGGGAATCAAGTGCGTAGAGTCCTGTTGGGATTCAAAGGCATAAGGAACGCGAATGTAACTTAATCAGTGTGAGATTGGTAAGGGCTCAACTACATTCCAGTCTAAAGTTAACTTGTAGTAGGCTAGAGTCTATAGCGGCTTAATACAGTGTGGTGTTCAAATCTGTACTAGGTCCCGAGGTTTTTCTACATTTGAGGTTTCCTCGTTAACAAAATTTCTAGTGTCTGCGTTATTTCTTTTCCACATTATATTTTTATATAATTGAAATATCATAGGTTGTGCGTAGTTCAATCAATTAGATAATCCAACCTTTGGTTGTTGATATAAATTGGCACTTGAACATTGGTCATTGGTACCGTTCAAGTTGTTTCTCATAATAATCAGGCTCGCGGATTTCTATCTGCTTGATTTGCTGATTACATTGATAAATAGAGATATAACTCTTTGATGTATTTTCCTTGATTGAGTCTGATTGTCTAGTTGATTCTCTTGGAAATATATTGGAGTTAGTACATACATATTTCCAAAGTGAAATATTGGGTATGGTTGTTAGACCCCCACTTTTTCAATTGGTATCAGAGCAGGCAAACACGTTTAATACCTCATAAGTCTGTGTTTGTAGCAATATGAATCTGTGGACAGAATATTGTCTCATTCTTACGCATGCATAATGTATTCCAAAGTTTTTGATTATGCCAAATGTCTTGGGCTTACCTCAAAGGATAACTCCTTTGATGATTCTTCAGAATCCCGAGGTAGAAAATTGTTGCTATCAGATTCTTATAACATTCCCTCTGATGAGTTACTTGACACTATGTCAGAAGCTGAAATGGAACTCACCAGAACTTTAAAAAAATTTGCTGAAATTATTGATATTCAAGATTCTAAAATAAAGTCTCTTGAAGAAAAACATGCTCAACTCATTGATGAACTTTAGAAGTCTCTTGATTGAGAACGTGAACTCTACAGTATCGTTGAGTCATTCTCTTACAATATCGAAAATCTTGTTCAAGAAACTACTCTACAGCGTGAAAATATTGGTGTTCTTGAAGATATTGTTAAAGAAGATTCAGTTAGAGAAAAACGTTTGATCGAGACTCATTCATCATATCTGAACAGCATTCGTGTTGAAAAAAAGAAACTAGTTGCATCACTTCTTCTAGCCCAGGTACAGTGAAAATCCTTGGAAAAGTAAACTCTGTTTCAATGAGTAAATTATCGTCTGTGCCAATCTCTAAGTCTCATATGGGATTACAGTATGCAAAGAAAATTACTTCAAAGGAAACATTTGCTGAGAAATGTTCACATGACTTGCAGTCTTCTATTAGGGCTACTAATTTAAAACAGGTTCCTTTTGAAGTTTCTCTTCCACGAACCTGTTCCTTTTGTGGGAAAATAAATCATTATGATTCACATTGTTTTGCTAGAAAGAAACAAATTTCTGATATTCAAAATCTACTTCTTTTTGTTGTCGACGGAGTGAATTTTCTGACGACATCTGCAATGGATTTCATTCCTTCATAAAACCAGTATTCTCATGCACAAGGTTTTTAAGTCACCCCTCTAGAAATCTCTACAAGAATCGTGTCCCTCTTAATGGTGCTAATGTTTGTACTACAAATGTACACATTCCCAGTGCTATTGAGAATAAGTCTTGTAGACCTAAGTTTAGGAGATGAAATTCTCTCAATTCTGACCCTCTGGAACCAATCTCTAGAGGTCCTAGATTTAATCCTCAGAAAAATCCTTTTGATGGATACTCAAAAAGGTTTATATCTTATTTCTCTGGAATAAGAAATAATCGAAGGAAGGTAAGGAATACAAGGCAAAAACATTTAGATGGTATTTACAATTCATCTCTCAATGTTCATGGTGGGATTACTTCTAACTTTTCTACTTAGCTCTAGGTAATTTCATCATTGTATCTAACTTGAGATTTGCAAGGATGAAATTTGCGAGATGCTCAAGTCTACTGTATGTTACCATTTATCTTGTGTTTGATTTAGCTTTTTTCTTCTTTTATGAAGGTTGAGTCATTTCTTGAATCCCTGTAACTGTTGTATCTTTTACTTATGCTCTGATTAATTTTTTTTAATTATTGAGATGTGAAGGTAAGAGATACCTGAAAACAGAGGGTATTTCTCTTCTTTGTAGTTCTTTTCTGATCCATTAACCTTTCATAACCGGACCACGGATGTCCGTGTATTTCTTGGGAGTTTTAGGGTTTCCATAACAAGGGTGTCCTTCTCTTGTTCATAAACATTTATACTTTATATTTTTTCCCTTCCTTATATCAAAATAAAATAAAATGGAGAGCTCCTTAAGACCACAGGAAGTGATGAATCTTGATATGGAAGAAGACATTAAAGGATGCGATTTTGTTCAAGAACTTGTCTTGAAAAAGATGTTTGAAATGAAATAGTGCAACTCCTGGATTGGAGAATCTATCAAAGATTTATTTATTTTTCAGAATGACTCTAGGATCGAATTTGCAAATCTTCAACTGCAAATAAATCAGCTTATTGATAGTCAGACCAAAATCCTTGAAAATCAAAAGATCTTGATCAGGAATCAGAAGAAACTCATCGTGGATTGTGTCAAATCTAGGAAGCTTTCCCGCATTGTTGATTAAAAAGTTAGTGTTCTAACTCATGAACATGGAGTCTCTACGGTCAAGAGAATCAAGGATATCAATGATAACTTTTATGATGGATCCTTTCAAAGGTATGAAGTCATCAAAGAAACTTGATTTTGTCTAGGAAACTTCTTATGAGAATTTGTTCTTGTGTTTTAAGAAGGATAACTAGGGTTTGGAATAGCCTATATTGTGATTTTACATTGATAATACCAACATTTTTCATCTTGTAATGGTTTTAGATTTATTTATTTAAATTCTAAAGTTTATTTGGAAGATGATTTTGCAGTATCAATCTTTATTGGTTTTATATATTGCAAAAAATTGTTATGGGATATGTGTGTTTGCATCAGTGAACTATGATTGTCCCATATATGTCAAAAGTTAAGTCTATTGTGTCATTATGCAAATATTGATGGAAAATAGAATGAACTTTTGATAACAAAGATTAAGTTTATTGTGCCATTATGCAAATATTGATGAAAAATAGAATGAATCTTTGATTATTCTGCAGTATTGATCTTTCTGTGATCCACTTCTATGTGAAAGTATTGTACGGCTCCGTAAGTTCTCTTATGTTGAGCATTTACGATTAAGTTAATCATGGGTTCTCTTGTGGTTAATTTAAGGGAAACTAGGTCTTAACCCGTGCCGTAACGGCACGGACATAATTTTTATTTAGTTATGAATTTTCCGACATATGAATATCAAATATAATATGTATTAATATCAAGTTTACTCTTCTTATCGTTGCAAAAGTAAAGGGAAACCCGATAGATATTTTTATTCTTCACTTCACATCCTTTCTAGCATTTTCCGCCTTGACATCCTCCTATACTATGTCTCTCCTTTTTCGAGTTGTATCCTCAAGCCAACAACGAAATTATATCGAAACTAATTTTTACATATTTTGTCCCAAAAAAAATAAAAATTATTTGATATGTTTTTTAGTTTAAAAAGATATCTTATCGATCTTTTGAAATGGTATTACCTTTTTTCATCTTTCTTATATTTAGTGAATGGTGTTAGGATGTTCATGGAAAATAGGAACCTACTATGGGCCCGACAACATAGCACCGATCATGTCCCCACTTTGCCACCTTGGGATATGAGGTGTGTGGTTTTAATCTAAAAGGCCTCAGTGTTACGTAAGGAGATTCCCAAGTTTATTAATCTCAACATGTACTCCTCTTTCTTCCATGTGGGACTATCCCTAGCTATAATTAAGTGGTTTATCGTGCCACATACTCCAACAATCTCCAACTTGACGATATTAAACCACTTCACCAGTCCAATCAGACTTCACCATATGATTACCATTTGTATATGCTACCCATCGATCAAGATTATTGTCACTATGCGCCCTACAATCCTACTTCACCTTGAGTTAATGAGAAGGCAAGCACCAACTCCAGCTTGAGCATTTCCTTTCCCACATAGAACCCTACTACTTGAGAGTTAATGTGTGAGACACTAACTCCACCTTGAGCGCCAGTTCATCCTTGAGAATTGCCTTTCGGATCTAGAACCCTGGTCCACCTGAGTTAATGAGTGAGACACTAACTCCACCTTGAGCGCCAGTTCAACTTTGGGCCTTGCCTTCTTCACCTTGAGTCTGATTTCACTTGCGCCCTAAATCGGGTGACATCCACAACCATTTCAACGTTCGACCAGTATCCCCAACCACGGGTTCTGATACCAATTGTTAGGATCTTCATGGACCATCAGACACTACTCAGGGCCCAACCAAATAACACGAAACCCCACTTGACCACCTTGGGATAAGAGGTGTGGGTTTTTAACTAAAAAGCCTCGGTTCTATGTATGGAGAAGTCCAAGCTTATTGTATGTTCTTAATATTTCAATGATGATGACATACTTAAAATATAATTCATTCACTTAATATATTATACTTTAAAATGTTAAGTCATTTCCGATGGTAATCATTTTACCCACATACGATGTAGTTCTAGTTTTTCAAAATTCCCATAAATATTATGTATCCCCAACCATTGTTTCTTTTTTCATTTTTATGCTCTAACTTCTTATATCTAGATTTGCTTCTTACTCTGATTAACATCTTTAAGTAGTTAATTCAATTTGTTGGAACTTAATATTTCAATGATGATGACTTTAGTTTATGATTTCAAGAACTTAGTTCAAATGGTTGGTGTTTATAATTCAATGTATAAAATTCTAAGTTATGTCTCTTAGAAACTTATGTGATTATAATATATTATATTGTTGTAGGGAATTAAAGAATTAAAATAAAAAGTTAAGTCATTTGACTTGGTTTGACAAGGAGGGTTTGACCAGTAATCATTTTATCCCACAGTTTACTTTTGATGTAGTTCTAGTTTTCAAAATTCATCATAAATTAAATTATGTATCGCTAAATTTGGTGTAGTGTTCACTTAATAATTATCAATATGGTAATCATTTTACCCACATACGATGTAGTTCTAGTTTTTCAAAATTCCCATAAATATTATGTACGTAATTCAATTTGGCAGGAAGAGTTCACCGAATGGAATATAGGTAATGACTCGTCCTTTCGTAACATTGTGGCCTTTTCAACATAGTTGGATCCAGAGTTGGTAAAAATCACTGAATTTATGGGTTCTCGGACGAGAGTAATCTAGGTATGGGCTACATCCCAGAATACTGCTAATGGATGTCCACATCAGTTTTAGTTGAAAATCCCACGCTATTGGATAACCACAATGACTAAGTGGGAACAGTACTGGCAAAGATCAGGTCCTTAAAAATGGTATTAGAGTCGACCACGGGTTACATGTCGAGGGCGAAAGAGTATGCTTGATGGATTGAACATATTCCAGAGTCTCATGAGTGATAAAAAAATGCCAGAGTCTAGGATTGAACATATTCCGTACCCGAGGACGGCTCCACATTAAGTTGGAATAGAGGTAATGGTTTATCATTTGCTAACACCGAGACCTTTTCAGTATAATTGGCTTCGTAGTTGGCAAAAAATCTTTATAGTTAAGCATGCTCGGTATTGAGTAATCTTGGGATGGGTGACCTCTTAAGAAGCTGTTTCTAGATGAACACATCGGTTACCATTGAAAACTTAATACTATCAGATGAACGCAGTGGCTTAGTAATGACATTATCGGTAGAGGGCAGGTCATTACATTCTACGACATTATGCCTCCAAATGTGAGGTTATTTGTTGCATAAAAATAATAAAATCATGATTAGTTAGTAAGTCAAATCATTAAGTAATTAACCTAATAACAATAAGCTCTACTAACAATAAACTCTGCTATCCATCATCGTTGAATAAAAATAACGTTAAACCATTTATCAAGAAATATGTGAGGCGATGCGAAATTACTCACTGGGCACCAATACTTGCCACCGTCATTATGGTCCACTTATATAATTGCTAGCCAATTTAACTAAGTTTGATGCTGCTTTTTTTCATTCAAAAAAAGTATTTTGAAAACATTTTGATAGCAATATTTTTTCATCTTAGTGTTTATTAAATATTTCATAAAGTGTATACTTCCAAAATTTATCGATTTGTAAAGTGGGGAGAATGAGCTTTTAAAAGCTTCAAAAGCAAAAGCTATAGTTCACCCTAGCTTCATATTTTATTTTCCAATTCTATCCCATTTTGTTTATAACTGACAACAATTATCCTTGAATCTATATATGATCACCAATTTTTATTTTTTATTTTTTATATTTTATATTCTTAAAAATAATTATTTTTTATTTTCAAACTACATTTTATGTTATATCGTATCACTAAAATATACTTTTATTTTCAACGATAAATATTAAGAGATTATGGATTTTTAAAAAGTGGTTTAGAAAAATAATACTTTTTAGTAATAATACTAATTAGTAAATTTAATATTACATGTGTACGTACTCTAATAGTAGAAAATTTACTTACTTTACGCACTATAAAATAGAATAGACAATTTTCATAAATATGTCTGCTTTTGTCATTTTCTGACTAACTATAGTTGAACATGATATTTTCAGAGATATATCTGTTTTTTAAAATAGTTTTAGCTTTAGTTTATAATTTGCAACCGTTCAATTGTTTTTTTTTACAAAGCTCGGCACAGTAACTTGCATCGGCAACCAATTGTTTTTTTTTACATAGCTCCGCACAAAAAAGTACATCAGAAAAGCAATTTTGTAAAGATCGCAGCAATACCAAACTAATTCTAAGTATTAGCTAATAAAAATATACTTTTATTATCATCATTAGTAGAATAATTTATATATTATCTTTTTTAGTTTGAAATTTAATTAATAGACTATTTATTATGAAGAATTATGGAACCTTAATGACATGATAACTTTTGTCCATTAGATGCATTTCTAATCTCAATCACAACCATCACCTATGACAAACGATTACCTCCCTAGATTTATCTCTTGTGAGGAAAAATTTGAACCACCACTTACATAATAAGCAAAGTTATTACAAACTGTGCTTTATATTCTTGATGATGATAATAATAAGAAATTTAAGTAACAAAGTATAGTATTAGTATTGATTTTGCTTAATGGGATTGTATAAACAAAACATAAAGTGTTCTATTATATGAGTTACCGGAAGATCCAGGTCTCTTGTACTCGTTCCTTAGATTAGTGGTTATTTATGTGTTTATAGGGCTTAACCCGTGCCGTAACTAATATCTACTGATATTATTAGATTAGTGATTCATTCAAACTTCGCCACCGCTTCCACAACCTACTATCGCAACTAATATCTATTGATATTTTTTTTCTGTTTTTATCAAAATTATTTATTAATAGAAGAAATACAAATTTATTAATTTAACTAAGAGAAATTTTATAATGGAAGAAATTAATAGATTATTTATTATGAGCAATTAGTGAACAAACATTATTATGAGCAATTAATAAATCATTTAATATCAATTAGTGTGGAACACTAATTAGTTAGGTATTTATTATATTAATCATTTACTATATTTATTATATTAGATTTCCATTAAAGGGTCATTAAATGTTAGTTTTATGGGAAAAATTACAACCATAGATTTATCAATTGGGATATGAAATCTTGGCCATCACTAACACGTGCGAGATGAGGGTGTGGCCAAGAGAACTACAGTCGTAGATTTATCTTTGTCCAGACAAATCCTGACCACCACTAACAAAGGACAACTTGTCCAAACCCTGTTTTATACTAATGATGTATAAAACAGTCATATAATTAGGACCCGGTTTGCAAAATGGTCCTACTATTACAAAGTATTAACAAAAGATTCACACCTCGGTTAAAACTGGGGTTAAGTTTGGGGTCCCACAAAATTAAAGTTAAAAGGGTATGAAAATTTACCAGCCTGTCCTTAACCTAACTATACAAGATCTGTAGCCAGATCGTTTTTTGGAACATCTCGAAGATCGTTTAGACGGACATGATTAGTCAGGAAAAAAATCGGGTCGGTCAGTTCTTTTCAATTTTCGTTCTGCTGCTTCTCTTTCTATTTCCATTATCATAACTTTGCAAAAATGGCGATAACTGAAGGAGGAGAGATTTCGAGTGAGAGAAATCGCAAACAAATAGTGGAAAGATTGTATAATTCGTATGTATGGTTTGTTAATCCTCGTATGGTGATTTTGTGAAGATTCTGGAGAAAAATCTAATATCTGGTTGTTGAATACGGTGGTTTTATTTCAAAAGATTAACAAAATGTTCACATACACAACAAGGTTGGTAATCACAAACCCATATTATGAATTTCATTTTATTTTCAGAAACCCTAATTTAACGATTTTAGGGATTTTTTTCTTTAGAAACCCTGATTAGGGAAATTAGGGATTTTATTTGTATGGGTGATAGTATTTATGGGTATTTGATGAGAGTTTCACTTGAGATTCAGAGATGAAAAGGGAGTTGCGGATGATGTAAGAGAAGAATAGAGAGATGAAATAGATGGGGAGAAGAGAAATCAAAAATTAGGTTCTGTAGTTGTGGTGATTGATTGAGAGTTGGAGGAGGAATTTAAGGAATTCAAGGAAGATGAACTGATAAAGAAAAGATGTGCTGATTGAGTGAATGGTGGTCTGATGCAAGACAATGGAGATCGATAAGATAATGATTTTGAAGATTAAGAGAGGTGATGGTTGAGTTTGAGATCCAGGTAGTGCAAGAAGCAGCAAAACGTTGTTGGTGATGGTTGCAGGTGGAGATGGAATTATGAGATGGTGGTATTGAGATTGCAGAATGGTTTTGAGAGAAACAATAGATGAATATTTAGGACAACGGGTTTCTATAATTCACAGTTATAGGAATGAATGAACGGGTGTTGTTGGTTGTGAAACTGGGACTGAAATGGTGAATGGCTAGGCCTGTGAGTTTAGAGAAGTTACAGATGGTGGTGCTGTGTAGAAGAAGATGGAGGTGGGGATTGTTTGTGTGCTGAATTGCAGGGGAGAATTTGCATGTGAGCTGAACTGCAATGCGCAATAATTGAAACTTAATGGTGACTAATGTTGTGCTTTGTGTTGGTGAAGCTGCACAGAAGAGAGCTTGGTTGTCTGTAATGGAGTTGTGCTACAAGTTTGTGGATGGATGGGGAAGTCTGGTGATGCTGAGATGGATGGGGAAGATTAATGAAGAATTAGGGCTTGTAATAAAATTGCAGGAGTTGTAGCTGATGGATGTTGATGCAGCAAAGAAATGAGTTGCAGTATATGGGTTTTGATGGCTTGTACAATTGCAGGTAGAAGCTGGGGTTTTTTTTTAATACAAGCGGAAGTAGAACGATGAAATGGGTTGTTAGTTGAATGAGTTGCAGTGGTAGAATTAAAACTGCAGTGGGACGAATGAAATGATGTGAGCTGAACTGGACTGTAGCAGGTATGACTTATGTTGTGCTTGATGAATAATGGATTGGTGCAGAGTATGGGATTCAAGTTGAGATGTTGTTGTTGAAGTGAAGGCCTAACTAGTGGTTGTGCTATACAATGGATTATGAATATGGTGATGGATATGGAGTTGTAATACATCTGAAGGTGAAGCAATGTGAACGGGTTAGTGATGTTGTTGTTAGTGATTGAAGTTTGCTGAACTGGCGATGTCTGAAACAGATGGGAATGGTTATTGCAGCTGAGTCACCACATCAGTGAATTGCTGGGTGAGTTGGGTTAACTGCAGTTAAGAGCTTGAGTTTACATGGAGGGTATTTTGGAAAATAGTTGATAGCGTTTTTTTGCCCAACAGTTATCTCGGACAAAGTATGATCACTTTGTAACCTTATTACAAAAGTATGATCATTTTGTAAAAAAATTACAAAAAATATGACCATTTTTAAATGGACCTTAATTTAAATGAGTTTGTTGGATACAAATTCATATCTCATGTAATTTTTTAATGTCCAAAGGAATCCTTATTTTCTTGCGAAAGTAAGGTCGCTCTTGTTGTTCCTTTCGGGAATGACATTTTATGGGGGAGAGTTTTTAATTGAACTTGTGCTTAATTGCCAAATCTTTGTGGGGAGTGCGGTTGTGGAATATTGTAGGAGTTTTCTTGTATATTTATAAACTCCTTGATGAATACACTAAGTTTCGACTATGTGAAATCATCGAAACAAAGTTTATATGTTCTCTTTTAGTCATGAAGTATCTCTATGAGAATTTCATTATGATCCCACTAGTTTTCGTACCTTTGCCAATTTATATTGACAAAATGGGGGAGAATTATTTTGTAGTTCACACTACAAATACATATGGTTTACGGATAATTACGTAAGGGGGAGTAGTTTTCATGTGAGATGAAGTACTGACTAAGGGGGAGTGATACATATCATCATAGTATTATTTTCAAAGTTGTGATACAATTGAACTTTGATGTTGTGTAATAATAATATGACATTGTATAACAATAGTTGAGAACAATGGTTTTCTTATTGTAATGGCTACGGATGTTCAACAACTATGTTGTTGAGTTGAACACGTTCAGAATCACTGGAGTACTTGGAAGTGACAAAGATTTCGAGTAATGTTGAAGCAGAGCCGATCCTGAGTGTACAAGGGCCTTGTGCGAACTCAATCATAGGGCCTTTTTATATGGTTAAATTCTTGTTTCCCTGATAATATTGTACACTGTTAAGAAAATATGTTATTAACAATTAAGAAAAAAAAAATATAATGATGAAAACTCAGAAGACTAGTTTTTCATTTTTAAGTATCAAATCGTAAGTTAAATCAAAAAACTTATAGTCATTTTTAGCATGCGATAATATAAATCCAAAATAATAAGTGGACAGTGTATTCAAATCTTAACAAAAAAAAATTTATCGCCAATAGAAAAATTATAAAAAAAAAATTATAGAAAAAGTTATAAAAGTTAATTAGGTGTTTAAAAAGAAGTAGTGCATTATGATTGTAAAACCTTTTTGAATTGTATATATAAGATGAATTTACACCAAATATGCCAAGGAATTGGCGGTCTTGAGGTTGAGTTTTTTTCCTCTATCCACTGAAGGTCAGGGTTTGGATACTCTCCCGCGTAACATTTTTTTTTCCTAGTTTCTCTCCAGGGGACAAAGAGAATGGGCTTTGATCAACCTATATAGTCCCAAGTCCCAAAATGAAATACAAAAAAGCCTAAAGACAGAGCCAGGCCAGGTGCGTCATACACTTCGCACCCCCCAGTACCGGCTCTGTGTTGAAGAACCAAGGAAATCAAGCATTTGGATGAGAAGCTACAAAGTTTATTTATTCTGTAATTCATATGTATTGATAGTTTTGTCACTAAAGTTTACAAAGGGGGAGATTGTTAGAGCACTGCTCGGTCGAACTCGCAAGCGTTGTTATCTCAACCTTGTTTGTCAAGTTTAGTTTCCAAAACTATAAGTATTGATTTCTAGTCTACTTATAGCTAAGTCTCGGATTAGGATAGTAAGTGTAGTTCATCTTTAGACTCCACGACGTTCACGAATTTCGAACTCAGATTATTGGAATCATCACGTAAAAGCTTAACCACTATACTACATCACAATGACATCGACAATTAACTGGCTCTAGATCCATTGGATATCCTATAGTGTTTGGTGAGCTATTTGGAGATGGATATATAACGTCGTTTACTGCTTTTGTTTCTTTAAAACGAAATTCATAAAAGGTTCAAACACTTTTTCTTCGGTAGATAGTCCTGATGGGTTATTCTTGAATATCTCACCATCCACTGGCACGGTGCAATGCAACACAAAAACCATTTCTTAAGGGCGAATATCACTTTTAAAATTACAGAAAACCAAACGAAAACTCCAGGTTTACCGAAAATTAGATACCCACAATCTCATCAACATGCACAAATATTAGTGTCCACTTTACATCTTTATATTTTGAATATAAGCTTAATTATTGCTTTGACCAAGAAATAGTAGAGAAGATAAAAACAATTCAAATTCCCACTCAAGACATAGTTGATAGAGCTCACTGGAACCTAAATAATAAAGGTATGTTCAATGTGAAATCCATTTATCAATCTATTAATAATAGTGGAAACAATGATGTGGAATGGAGTAGAGTTTGGAAGCATATAGTAACACCCTCCATAAAGATGTTTATTTGGAAAGCCGCACAATAAATTATTCCAACAGGTATGAGAATTGCTGCTATTCTGCCGAACGTTGACACAAAATGTAGTTTTTGTAAGGGAGAAGGGGAATCACTAACTCATCTTTTTATAAATTGCAACTTCGCAAAACAGGTATGGATGCACTTAAATTTTGAAATGGATTATGTCACGGAAAATTATACTACTTTCCATGATTGGCTGAACATATGGTTCTATGATAAGGATAAAGGAGACTGAATCATACGATGACCAGAATTTTGTAGTGTTATTATCTGGCACATTTGGAAAGCTAGATGTGACTTCCCCTTCAGTAGTGCAGGAATTGGTTTGACTCTGATGGATTATGCAGGTAGAACAATTGAAGCAAGGGGATCTTATGCAGCTTGCAACACAAGAGAACAACTAGAAGAGAAAGGAGCTGATGCAGCCTTCCAATGGGCAGTCGAATGGGTGGTTATAACATATCTTCCAACCCTTTAGCTGTTGATAGAAAGATATACAAAAGCAAAAGCAAGACAAAACATATATATATATCAAGCTTGGTAAAGGGGCGTCATGAATCGGTAGAGGGGCGTCAAACTAATAAGTCAAAAAAGGTCATTAGAAGTAAAATCAAGTGCCCCTTATCAATAAAAATATGTAAATGACTAATTAGCCCTTATTGTTAATAATCAAGATTAGTAATGATAATCAAGATTAGTGTTAATTATCAAGATTAGTTTTGATAATCAAGATTAGTGTATTATAACTCTAAAATCAGATTTTTAGAGTTATAAATAAAAAAATTTGAGGAGAAGAAAACTTATGTGATATTTGTGAAACCCTAGATTTTGATTCACTCAACCAAAATGAGTGATTCCAGTTGCAAATTTGAGGTGGGTGAATCTTTATATGATAGAGAAAACAAGTACTAGTTCCATTAGCTTTTTGTTGCTTAAAATTCTCTAAAGTATGTAAAAAAATCAAAATTTAAAAAATTTCAGAAGAACATACGGTTGGTAATTAGGTGGTTACCAACCGTATATGTGAGATACGGTTGGTAACCACTACCAAACCAACCGTGAATCGGTTCAATTTGGGGAAAACCGAAATAATACGATTCACGGTTGGTAATTAGTGGTTACCAACCGTATATGTGAGATACGGTTGGTAAACCAGCTACCAAACCAACCGAATCGGTTCAATTTGGGGAAAACCAGAAATAATACGATTTGTTAGATTATGGGTTACCAACCGTATATGTGAGATACGGTTGTAATACTGATTTGGTAACCATTACCAAACCAACCGTGAATCGGTTCAATTTGGGAAAACCCAGAAATAATACCAGTTACGATTGGCAAAATTTATTCTATTACAAACCGTAGGTTAATTACGGTTGGTAACTTTAATATCATCCTCAACCGTATGTAGATACGGTTGGTAACTAACTCGAAAATATGAGCCGACTGGAAAAAAACTAACATGCAGGACAAAATACGGTTCAGTAATCTGTTTAAATTACCAACCGTATCGACCAAAATTCTCAGTAACCAAGAACATACGGTTAGTATTTGATATTTATTTAATTGTTACGAACCGTAAAGCATAGATACTGGTTAGTAACATAACCAATTCTAACCGTATAAAGAAAAAATGCAAAGATTCTAAAATTTGATTTTTAACCTAAAACTCCAATTTTTGATGGAGAATACACTTCAATTGAACACAACAAAAATACTAAATGGGTTTTCGAATATAGACTTCAATCAACAATTATTAATGTTGCGAATCACCGATTAATCACGATGAAATTTTCGATCGATTTTAATGGAGCTTATGGTTAGAATGGAAATGGAGGAGAAGAGAAGATGAAGAAGAAGATGAAAAAAAACTGATTTGATTTTTTTGAATCATTAGGCTTAAAAAAAATTGATTTGATTTTGGTTGATTTAAGGTGAAAAGGGTAATCTAGTCAATCTACACCCCTATAGGACACCCCCTAACCAATATGAGGGTCATTGCTATCACACTTGACGCCCCTCTACCGATTCATGACGCCCCTTTACCAAGCTTGATATATATAGTATTAGTGAAAACTTTGAAATTGAACCATGTACTTATATAAATTTCAAAGTATCAACTTTTTTGTTAATTTCCAAATACAGTATTCCTAAGGCAGCCAATATTGCTAATTAGCGGCGATCCTTCACCAACTTCACATCAGGAATTGTACTAATTCTGTAACCGCAAATGATACTCAAATCATTGAGAATCATTTATATCAATCTACAGTATGAGGTGATTTTCTTCTTTTCCGGAAAGAAAATAAAAATAAAAAATTACATCTTTATAATCCCAATGTTAGAACTACTAGTATAACCGTTGCCACGGTGAAAGGGCCGACCGAAAAAGAATCTGAAGATGGAGTTTAAATTTGATATTGTTGTTTGTGCTCGTTGCGAAGATTTTTTTACAACCTTTCCAACGAGATAAAATTTGTAAAATTCTAAGGCACGGATTTTTATATATGTTATATTAAAGTTGGCTTTCCAATTATACCCCTGAAAAGTAGGATACACAAAGAGTTATAGTAATTGGATTAAAAGAGAGGAATAATCTTATCTAGTGAAAATGTGACGGGAATCTGCAAAGAATATTCTTTCTCAATCTTTTTATGAAATTGAACATTTACGTTACTCTTCATTTAACAAAAAAATAGCCATAAAAGGGACTCCCTCCCTACGGACCCTTCGGGCCCTCCGGTCGGTCCGCCCAATTAACCGACTCCCTCTGCAGGACAAAAATCAGTGAGTCTAGCAAAGCCCAAAACCATATTCACCGTGCAAATACAAAAAGGGAACTTTACCTGTGACTGCATCGTTTTCCATTTTTGGACAGTGAGTCGTTAATCAGTGAGTCTGTGACTAGACAGCGTCGTTTTCTATTAATAACGGACCCCGCAGCGTATTACATTCACAAGCTTAGCTACTACTTTTCTTTTGGAACTGAATTTAAAGTTTCTCGCCGAAACCCACCCAACCACGACACCCTCACCCTCAGATCATATGAATGAAGTAATAAGACAACGAAGAGCCAATGACCAGACCGGCATCCACTTGGTCCGCTCATCTGTCAGTTCCTGAGATCTGCACCAATATGGTAATGAATTCATGAAATTTATCACATTCAATTCCATAAAATAAAAAGGCTGTCCCCGTTTAGAAATTCCAACAGTAGTAGGTCTGCTGAAGGAGTAGTCTCCTTTCAGTAGTTAAAGTTCCCTGATGAGGAGTTTTAAGAGACATAGATTCCGTACAATTTTTTGAGACCCACCGTTTTTAATGTCCTCATTACTGCATTTTCTCGCAACATTAAAGACCTTTTTTTATCCCACCATTATTTGTAGACCGATATCTAAGGCAACACATGGTATGGGACCTTATACAAATGCCCCCCACACCTAGCCTCTTTTCCACAGACAAGCTCTTTCCTCTTGGTGGAAACTTTTAAACATTTCAACCCCAAGTCCACCTCCAAAATAACTGGCTGCTTTTGGCATAACTGCACAAGTACTTCGGTAGACTAATGTTTTTGAAACTCACTCTACCCGGGCTTAACTTATATACAGTAATAAAAAAAGAAAAATAGGTCACTTTTTTTGGGTTGGATCCGAGTGCTTTCCTTTTTAAACTAGAACTAGTATGTAACCCGTGCTACGTACCGGGTCTGGAGATAAGTGTTGATTGAAGTGGCGTGGCGAACGTGGAGACATAGCTAGATGTCTTAAAAAAATTATCTTGATTAGTTTGATCATTTTTAATGAGTAGGAAAATTTGATACGCTTTGATAATAATCCTACATAAATTATTTTACCATTTTCATTATATTTTTGTCGGCTAAAATAGTTATCTTTTAGCAAAATGGAATGATTTATAGGCTAACTAGCCCTTAACCCGTGCCGTAACGGCACGGGCCATGATGTTGGTTCATTTTTAATATTTCGTATAATTTGTGTCCCGAATACTTATCAACTCCTTATGATTTAATATGTGTTTGTCATAAAAATAGTTGGGATTTTCCTCTCTTTTTTTATTTGTTTTTTCCTTTAATATTTTACCGCCGGAGATTTGCTCAAACGAAAGAAATATAATCTTAACTTCCAGACACTTTTTTATTTAGGTTCATTGCTTATAATGAGATAATACTCTATATGAACATGGAAGTTTAAATATTTTTTGGAAATATGTCGTCAGCAGCGCTCATCTCAGTGAAATCAACTAATCAATATCGTCCATAAAAGTCTCCACATGCTCCTATTTCACTCCAGCTGACTCATCTATCATGGTCATGTGGCCGATCCTCCAAATAGGCAGAGAATAGTTTTTTTTTTTTTTTTTTTCATTGAACGAATGATACAAACTATCCAATATGACATGATTTTCCTGTAATTTTTAAACACCCATTATATGACAATGTTTAAAATGTGTACCCATTACCTTTTCGAAGGGATTGTATATATGCGAATCTCTGCCATTAAATCTTCAACAATGTATTGTGCCCAGCAAGTCGTCTTAACGAAGGATTTGGTAACTTCAAAAGTCTTGGACATTTTGTCACTTTCGTATGTTCCAACCTTCACTTGGAATACAATCTGGCGACACATTAATTACCTCATAAAGAACCTTGAACACATATTGTACTCCCTGATCCTATTTCAAATTAATAGGTTGTCAATAGATCCTTCACCAAAAGTTGACATATTCTACGTTGAATATTTATTAAAAAAAAATTTATGGTATTGTGGATCGTTTCTTTCTAAGATTGTAGTTTTCAAAATTGGCCTCTTCAAGTCCCACGGCTTTCTAAGTTTATATATCTTGTTTGTTTTTAACATTTTAGTTAGCCATATTATGTTTGTTACTAACTTTAAACTTGATGTCATCTTCTACTGTGAACTTTATGTGATTTCATAATCGAAATAGTTATACCTCTTTCATTCGTATCAATTAATCCGTTATATATCCCAACAATTCTTCAACAACAATTCCTTTTTTTTTCCGTTTCCGGACCATCAATAGCCATTATTGTCAAACGCAATCTGTCTAATTTTTGTTGATGTTATGTATTTGGAATATTCATTTTTCTTAAATAGATTGTGGAAAAACTATAAAAAAAAACATAAGTATTACATCGGGTCTAAGTTACTGTATCCAAAATACTCCGGACACTGCTTCTGGTGCCTTGTTTCCTCAAATTCATCGTTGCATTCTAGACAATACATGCAACACTAATCATTTGCGAAGTGAGCTATTTGCGCAAGTGTGGTCAATGTAAATGTCTCCCTTGCCTGTAATAATAATAACAACACGTTAATTTTTTTCAAGGCATCCAGTTGTAAATGGTATGAATCTAATAGATATGAATTATACCTCAATCTTAGATATCACCTTCTCCTCACATAACATAGCAATTGAGGAAGGACAAATCTTGACCACTCTTTACATAGGCAGAGATAGCCAAACTATGTTTTGCAATTGTCTTACGTGAAAATTATTATTAATCCATATTTTAGTTAGCTCCTATCGAAGCCGATGTAATTAGTCCTATAGAAAGTTAATCTTAAATTTTTGATCTTATCTCTTGACCAAATTATTGAAGTATTCTCAGTCATGTTCTGCTTTGTGTGATCTAGGGTCTACTCTACCTTCTAACCCAGTGAATGAAACCTATACATATTGATCCGTAATTTGATATTGTTGATTTATTATCAAGAGGTCGCATGATTTGAGAATTTAAAATATAAAAAATATTCCATAAACATTGGAGGTGAAATTTACATTTATGATTTAGAGTTTTTTATGATGATTTTGATGAACAAACATAATTTTCAAACAAATATTTTAGAATACAAATACATTTTCCCGGTCTATAAGGTTTTATATCGAGAATTGAGTGAAAGTTGTTGTGTTTGTATGTAGTTGTCGCGAAACAACTCGACATTGATGGTATTTCAGGAAAAAGAATGTAATAGTACTTGAGAGAGCGATAATGTTCTCTTACGCGGGTACCCCAATTGCCTTTATATAATACGGGTAATCGAACAGTCATGATCATATTATCTTATACGTTCTGGTATCATCCTCGAAATATTTGGTTTTTGTGAAGATTATTTTTTTACTTGGTCAATAAAACTCACTAAAAAGCAAAAAATATTATTATACACTACTATTACCAACACCCACCGCCACTATTTCTTCCACCAATAGTAATGTTACCGCCTCCACTATTCACAAACACCCGCCACCGCTTATACTCACCATTAGAATTAATATAGTTTTTAGTAAAATTATTTATTAATAGAATTATGTATTTATGTTAAATTATTAAAGAGACATTTATAATAGAAATTTAATTAATCATTATGAATAATCAATGAGAAACTAATTAATCAAACATTTAAAAATGGGTAAGTTGAACAAACCCTAGTGGTAAATTTATCTTTGCCAAGGTCAAATCCTGACCACTCTTTACATAAACAAATCGATAATAAATAATTTCATATGTTTTGATCTTGATTTGTGTCGTTCGTTTACTTATTACATAACATGGCAATTGATTGCACCAATTTTTTTAAAATGGACATGTGTTTTATCGAGTTTATTTTAACATTAAAATGATAAACTACGTTTTATACTTTATAACATAACATTACACATTTTGTGGCGTTACGAAATTAGCATAATATGTTTTTTTTCACCAATACCCGCCACCACCATAAAACCATATGAATCCACTTTTTTTATCCACCACCACCTAGTGGCGGAGCCAAGGATTGAAAATTTTTTTATCCACCACCACCTGGCTCTAACCCCTTAAATTTTTAATAACTACATAATTTTTTTAATTTATTTTATAAATAGTACTTTGTCCATATATATTTATGGCTCAGTCCACCAAAGTTTACATGTTTTTTTTTAAAGGCCTCCTCAATGTCAATTTTTGACTCCACCACTGGCACCATCACAGTCGCCCATCCCATGTAGGTTGTTGGACGCAATTCTAATTTTCAATCACAAATTCCATGTATGAGGTTTAGATTGAACAAAATTTCGTCAATTGATTAGTTTCATTTTTTTTTCCAGTGTATATTTTTTTTTCAATCAATTTTATTTTAACATTAAAAAATCATGATTTATACGATATAGTACCAAAGATCACAGAGGCACCATTTGGGTGATCCAACTATGATCATGAAAATATTATCATCCCTGAAATAAGTGTTAAAAACAACCAACCACATATTCCACACTACGATGTTATCGATGTGGTAACGACAACATAAAATTAATATTGTCCATCACTACTCACCATCATTCACCGTCACTACTTCTTCCACCACAAACCAGGGGTGGAGCCAGGATTTTCAGGAGAGAGGGATAAAAAATTCTTGGCAAGTTGGATACATGTGAAAAATGGACTTTGTATCTCATTTTACAATAAAAGAAAAAAAATAAATATAATTGTGCTTGGCTGTGCCCTTAACCACCACTAATCTTTCGGCCTACACCTCTTCCACTACTCATTGTCGCAGAAAATATCTATTGATATTATTTATCATAATTACTTATTAATAGAAATAAATATTATAATTAATTAAGAAAATATTTATAATTAAAAAATGATTAGTCATTTATTATGAGCAATTAGTGAAACACTAATTAATAAAACACTTTATAATGAATAGATTATTTATTATGTGCAATTAGTGAAACACTAATTAATAAAGCAATTATGGTATTTGAGTTGAACAAACCACCATTGTTGATTTATATTTTCTATCAATTCCAACCAAGGTGGAACACTGGTTAGAGGAAACTCTTATGACACAATGGGTCATGAGTTCGAACCTCCCTGTTATAATTTTTGAATTTCCATATCCTGACTTGAGTATTCATTTTTCATTCATAATATTGGAATTAACGCCACACGTGCGAGATGTAGGGGTGGTCAGGAGAACCACAGCCCTTGATTTATCTTTGTCCAGACATATCCTGACCACCACTAACAAAGGCAAACTTATCCAAACCCTTTTTTATACTAATGAAATTGAATTTCCTCTTTAATCTTTCTTAATTATACTAGGTATCACCGGGGCCTTACGGCCCCGGCTCAACCTCTCATTTTAGTTTCAAGTGTACATATTTTATTTTTTCGTAACAATACATTAAAAAAGATTACAATTTAGTTAATCCAAATACTTTAAAGACTACAACTTAGTTAAATTGATATCATACCAGGGTACTCATACTTCTATAATATTAGTAAACACCTAAAAACATGAATATTAATAGAATCAATCTATATTTAGGCATACAGTTCCAGCAAAAATATACCTTGGTAAAAAATATCCCACTTGACTTAATTTCATCAATATTTATCCCTGGCAGCTATAAATTAGTTTACTTTAGTACGTAAGATAACAATGAGAGAGCAAAAAAAAAAAGTTAACATGTTTCTACACCAAATATATTTGAATATACTTAGAGAATGATACAAAATAGAAGTACTCAAATTGGGTTAACTCCATGAAATATTAAATTGTTGGTGCTTTACTTCGAAAGTACAGTATGGCAGTCTTTTTTCACAAAACAGATGTGATTTACTTATCATGTGTTTGTGAGCCTAATCTGGTCAAGTTCAGGCGAGACTACACAAAGGACATGTAGTAGAGTTCATGGACTACAACAACATGACACCAATGCATCAGTATGTATATATGAACTCCCAGTTTAGCGAAAAACAATATTGTTATATCAGCCTGCTCAACTTGGAATTTAAACAGTATTCCAATTTATGACCAACTTTCATTGTTTAAAAGAGGATAAAATTGCTTAGACCCTCAATGATCTTCGCATATTATAAGGCCATTACCGATACACCGTATTTTATGAAATACATATGCTAATAGGAAAAAATTATGTAACACCTAAAATACATCTATATTAAAAGAATAAAAAATGGTTCATGAAATACACGCCAATAGGGAAAAAAATAATAGAAGATGATTTCTGCTTATCACCCAAAGATTGGTATTCATGCTTCAGGATAAAAAAAAAAATTGGTATAGTATTTCAAACATAAATAATTATGTCATTTTTTTAAAGGAAAAGAGCAGATTATGTGGCATACTTAAAATTCCATATGATAGCCCTTCGTTCTGAATTGAGTTTGAACAAAAAATCATATTCCTTCAACAAATTGAAACAGATGTTAAAGGGCTTGACAGAAATGATATGGCAACAAATAACCGACAAAAAATCTCATTGAGTAATATGATTTTATATAAAAGTTTGCAGAAACTCATTAAAAAAATTGCAGATGGAATAATCTAATTCTTGTAAAACAGTAAATCAACAATCCCAAACAAAAAAAGAATTAAAATCCCTAGAAAGTACGTATTCATACCTATTGTAGTGCGAAAACAACAATATATACTAATAAAAAACGACATGAAAAAAATCATAAAATTTAATGTGAAATGTAGCATGACATTACTTTTTAATTATATTTGATTTATGCTAGTCATTAAACCAAATCTATATGTCTTTCATAAAGCCACACAGTAAATAGTTATTTATTGAAACCCATATATTGTGTTTGACTTGGGGTTAAAAAAACAAAACTATAAGTTAATCTTGTCGTGTTGGCTGTGAATTAGCTCCTTACCTTTAGCCTATAATTCTTGTCCTTACCTTTAGCCTATATTGTGTTTTTTCACAAAATTACCAAAAACATAAATTTATTGTCACTTTCATCTACACCCATCAATCAATAACATCGGAAAAATGAAGAACAACAATGAATGTTTTCTTCTTTACTTGCAACCCATTTATTTAATGATCTGGTGAGAAATCATGTAAAGAAAACTCGTCCTTAAATTTTTTTTTCTTTCGTAGCTTTCTTCCGAAGCATTCACAAACATATTTCACAGAAAAAAATACATGCTTGTTGTATTGTCATTACATGATAGTTTGGCATCCTCTAACTTGGTTAGTATTTTATGGGCATCCTTTAGCTTTGCTGGTCTTTTCTGGCCTTCTCTAACACGACTCTCTTCGTTTTCCTATCAAGTTCATATCCTGATTTTATATATTTCTCTTTTTTTTATATGTCATAAACTCTGAATCTTAGTCAGATTTCCATGTTGTATATTATGGTCTTTAAATCTAAACCACCTGGTTGAATATATAAAATTTATAAGAGATGAGAATAAAACATACGCTTTCCCAAATTTTCATTTTGTTTTCCACGTTTACAAATTTGTTATTTGTTAGTATGCTCATGTCGAAATGCAGAAGCAAACCCTAGTGTTATGTTTCTTTTTTATTACCATTGTCACCTAAATCGTGATACATTATCTGAAATATCACCTTATTTACTAAGAATTTCATACACGGTAAGTATTATCTACTTACTCGTGGACTGATTACTTAAATTTAAACATTAAGTCTTGCTTGTTTTTTACCCGACTAATAAAATTCACAAACCCTAATTTAAATTTATATTGTTCAGGTTAGTCTTTTTTTTAAAGTTTATACTTTTAAGTTTATACACTTTTGTTTTTACTTAACCTTAAATCGTAGTGTTATTTACATATAACATGTCAACCTGTAAATCAAACCTTGACTATTGTTTTATGAGTTTTATCGTTTTATGAGTTTTTTATGAAAATAATAATTCCTAATATGATTTCATATGAATTTAGTTTATAGAAATTCGATTTATTATATATGACTTACCTATATTTAACATTAAATACATGAGTTTTATATGTAACTAATCATACTTAATATTTAATGCATTGTACAAAGTTTGGAGGACCGTCTAAGAATAAATAAGTGTGCATATGAGGAGAACCACATTTTTGAAATTCAATCGTAAACATGCCTGCAACCACTTTACCAAGCACATTCCTTTTGTCGATTTCTTCCATCAATTTATCCTTATCCAACTCGAATACATAGTTTATGAAAGTAAGAGGATCAGAAACATATTGATGTAGTAGAAGCTCATTTTTAATTTTTGTCTAACTTAGGTTCGCAATCATTTACAGGAAGATATCTGGGTTATGATTAAATCATGTAATGGAAATTAAACCTTGATATATCTCGAACATATACCTAGGGCCACAAACGACAGTCCATAACAAAACATAAGCCCCTCCTCCATTATTAAGATTTAACCTTGAAGCTACTAAAACCTTTGTGTGCTTGTAAGGCCAAGCACTATGGTTGGGCGTTTCGCTTGGCTACAGCTTAAATGTATCCAATCTAAATGAGATACATTGTACCTCAATATGGGAAATGGACATCGCTTAGCCTATTGAGAGGGAAACTCTGTTTCCATCCAAAATGTAAATGTGAAAACTGAGTTTACCCCTAAGGTATTGTCAAATAAAAGAATTGGATATGGAACCATATGGAAACTGATTTTCCATAAGTAAAGTTCTACAGGGAAATTGAGTTTCCGTGGCTCATCGCTTAGCTTAAGGGTGGATCAGATCTGATTCACTCTTTAGAGAAGTGGAATCCTCACATTAAAGCCAAAGGAAGGGCCATATTAATTGGATTTCGTTATAATTAATCTATAACTAAGCGAAAACATCAACCACAGTGCTTGGCCCAACAATATGCTCGTGGCTTAATTATCCTGAATTTCCTTGAGATACTATATGATTTGTTCAGTTGATACCAAGTACCCATCGAGTAGCCTTAAAAAGGTTTTTTTTTTTTTAATCTCGGGGTAGTAAATACTCAACAAACCAACATGTCTGTACGGCCTCGACTCAACCGCTCCTTTTAGTCTTAAGTATACATACTTTATTTCTTTGTAACAATACATTGAAAAAGACTACAACCTAGTTAATGTACCCAAATAGTTTTAAAAGACTACAACTTAGTCAACTATACAATAGATAACTTATATCATGCAGTAAATTCAGGATACTCATACTTCTATAACATTAGAATCAGTCTATATCTAGGCACACAGTTGCATTAAAAATATATATCGAAAAGAAATATTAATCATTTGATTTATTTTCATCAATATTTATCCCTTGTTAGCTTCAAAAACCAATCATCGTTACTGAAGACTGAAATTAGTTTAGTTTAGTACGTAATGGTGATAACGATGAGAGAGAAAAAAAAAAGGTGACCCTCTTCTTTCCCAAACATATTTCAATATACGGAGAGAATACGAAACCGAAGTTCTGACATTAGGTCAACTCCATAAAAGTTAAATTGTTGGTGTTTTAACTTGAAAGTATAGTATGGTAGTATTTTTTAGCAAAACAAATTCGATTTACTTAACAAGTAACTGCAAGCCTAATCTGATCAAGCTAAGAAGAGATTGCACAAAGGACATGTAGTAGAGTGCCTAATCTGGTATACTAGCCTACTCATTTTGGAATTTAAATATTATTCAAATTATAACTAACTGCCATTGGTTAAAAGAGGAAAAAAAATACTTAGACCCTCAATGATCTTCACATGTTACTGTTTATTAATTTACTGAAGATACTACTCTCTGTGAATTTATGATGTGCTTCCTGATGTCGCAGAGGCACGCTGGGACACTCAAAAATACAAGTAAATATTTTGTCTGCTTTCAGCTTAAGTAAAACATTTGGAACACTTGGTATCTTAGAACACTCTCCAGACAGTATAATCGAAACTTGATGGGCCTTTCGAAAATTATAACATTTTTCATCCGTAAATTCTTTATAATGCATGACAAAATTCACATTTTTCTCATAGGGGCTGACATTACTCGAAATCTCATCCACTAAACATTATTATGTTGTGAAAGAGTTTTCTAAGTTGTTCCAAAAGTATCTCCATCCACCTGAGAATTTTGTTTTTCCCAAAATGTAAAGGCTTGATTAGGATTGTATATGAAAACCGGTGGGAAAATTTCTTATATTCTTTTATGGGTACCAACACTTCACTCATATATCGAAATCTCATGTGTTGGACTCTTTCCTTTTAGAGCTCTTTTATCCCGACTTCAACTGAGACTGGCAAATTCATTGGGAATATTGTAATTTCCGATATGGTCACGGGTCATTGGAAACATTGTACTTCCGGATATGGCCAAGGGTCAATTTTGATCGGCATCATCACCTACATGTAAATCCCTTAAAACATGGATTTTTGTTAGAGGGAGAGCCAAATGGGATCCGAGGAGAGCAAAAATCGTGGTAAACTCACTAACTCGTACCTAACCAATATATTTTCCAGGCTCAGTCGAAAGTACCTTTACTGAGTAAACCCACAACACAAAACTCAAACCCATTTTCAAGGCAACTCAACCACCATCTGGATTCATTGACGGCGACGAAAGAAAAAAATTATTTTATGAGTTTCTTTAGGAAACATCTGTTTATCACCACCATGAACAACTACATAAACATATACAGAGAATGGCCTTTCCCCTGATCTAAGAAATTTTCCCACTTTCAATTATGCAGTACTCAATTTGTCTTCGTTTTTATCAAAAGGAAAAATTAGAAAAGTAAGACATAAAGAAACTTTAAGATATCAATTAGATTTAGAAAATTAGGAATTATCTGGTAAGAATATTTTGATAATGCGAAGAACTCTACGACCACGATTATCAAGACCTTGAATCTTGAAGATTTCTATCTACTCAATCAGTTGTTTTTCATTTACAATTTGCATGATGTGGCTTTTACAGTAAAGGTTTTTCTTCTCATCGTTTGTTGCAACTCATTAGGTTTAGTTAGTTACAAATCTGTTCCATTGATTTGTTGGTTGTTCTACGTATTTTTTTAGAACATGTTTTGTTCGTAAAACTAAACATTTATTTGCTTGTTGTGTGCTTCATTGTTTGCTATTCACGGGGTTTTCATTTCGTCAATCCTTCAAAAACGATGGCGATTTACTTACAATTACTTTTCTACCATTTTTTTTGTTTTCTTTTATGGTCGTCCGGGATGGTGAAGGTTGAGTTGCTTTAAAAATGGGTATGAGTTTTTGTGTGGTCAGTGGGTGCATTTCGCAAGGATAATTTTGTCTAACTCAAAAAAATATATTGAATAGGTTTGAGCCAGTGAATTGACCACGATTTTTGCTCTCTTCAGATCCATTTTTGCTCTCCCTTTAACAAAAATCAAAACATGCGTAGGCTCAATCCACAGAAAGCATTTTCGATGACAACATTTTCCAAAAATAAGTTATTTTTCAACCCGGCTCAACCTCTGATTATTCTATTGCATAACGTAGTCTTCAACAGTCAAAATATTTTGACACCCTAACAGTGGATAAGAACTTAAATTACTAAAAAAAAAAAAAAAACAATGTGAATGATGTAAATTCGAGCTACAATATTGCTAAGAGATCAATCGACAAAATAGTGATTATTTTTTTCATATTTTTTTTTTTTTTTTGCGAAAGACTAATACGGAGTATATAAATATCCTTACCCCAAAAGTGAACTTACATGTACAAAAACCAAAATAACAAACATAAATTTACCCACTTATAAAAAAAAAAAAAAAACATAAATTTACCCAATGAAAATTATGCAGTCGAAAGATTAGCTTGAAACAACGTCACAAATTGGAGAGGGGTAACTGAAGTAGAACACAGAAAAGAATTTTTGAGAGAATATTGAAAGGATTAACCTGAAGGTTTAAGGGTAACTTGACTCAACTTCATCTGATTATCACACCTTGGTCTACATTCATCGTTATTGTTTGCCTAAATAGCAGAGAAGATTCAGTCCTCTCTGTTATAGTTGCTAATTCGAGCTCAATGTTATTATCACTTAATACTGAAAAGAGTGATTTGGACAAACTATAAAAAAGCAAAGACACTGTTTTATGAGAAATGGAAACCAATTGAGGGGGCCCTTACCATGCGAAATCAATCCTTAAAGCTTAATTTGTTGCATATTACAACATTTCTTCTTACATGTAGTTGCAGGTGCGAGTTCACCAATTATCCCAATTTGTAACCTTAACCATAGTATTGTTTCTTCCATTTTTCTGTTCAGGAAGAAAGGAATACGGCTTTCTATTTAGTGATTGAGAAAAATATTGACTTCTGCGGAGTTTGCAACAAAAATAAAATCAAATAGAAACTAAAACGGACTTAAGTAATGAAACAAAAGCGTGAAGGACAGAAGTAAAGAAGACAAAGGAGTGAAGACAAAAATAATTATAAACACTTCAAACTTATGTCAAGGTTCATAGACATTTGAGTCATTACTCACCTATCAACCAAGGTTCATAGAAATTTGGTCTGAAATACTTTTGTATTGCTATGGCTAACGATCAAACATAAGACACCATCCGAAAACAAAAGAAGACATGATCAAGCACAATTAGATCTTACGACGAAGAAGAAAACAAAAGTAAGAAAATCAAAATGAGAAACAAACCCATGAACTTATGTCATCCCGTTGAGCAATTTTACACAGGATGCCAAGTTATTGAGCTTAGAGGAAAATTAAGAAGACAGACCAAAACTCAATTGAAACTTTGTTGGCTTTAGCTTGGTGTATACTGCCTACTATCTCTCTTATGTCATTCTCTGAGATAGGATGGCATAAAAGGAAAACTTAAAAATGGGTTCTAGCAAATGGCCAGAACATTTCTAGTACCAATAAATGATAAAATATGAAAAATATAACACGGCATAAAAGAATCCATACAATTCATAAATTCGTCACTACTACGCCGATTTATGTACCATCTGTGGGAATCGAACCCACAACTACATGGTTGCAAACCATGCGCTCTACCAATTGATCTAAGATAGCAAGTAATACTATGTAAAAACATCAAACCCATGACGAATTATATACTTGTTACCTTTTAGAAAGCCTGGCTTAGCATCTATGCATACAAAGTAGAACCAGAATATTTCCGCCATAGTGCCATCTTAAATCAAATTATTATTATTATGGGGAAGTTCATCCATTAATTGCAAAATGAAATGTTTATTGATTACTTTTCTACTGCAAAATGAAATGTTCACTGACTACCTTTCTACGAAGGAGAAGTTAAACCATTGGTGCAATTCGGCCACCTTTAAGTCTTTGCCTTTCAAGATCGCTTTGCAACAGGGGATTTTATGGTACAGTGTACCGCAGCCCAGCTGAAATGACCAAACATAATAGAAAGAAAGAGTTAAAAGATAATTTTTCATGTGAGTACACGAAGCACTAAAAATTCCTTAACTTTCCATATGGAGTGATTCAATCTTTGAAAACACATTAGAAGTTTAAGTAGAACTAAGTTGTCCTAGCTAGAGTCTGGTACCACAATAAGATACTTAAAACTTAAGTTTTTAGTTTCTATTCCAGATGCAATATTCATAAGAGTTATTAAGAAAAGGATATACGGGTAATATGAGAAATTATTAGAATCTTAGAGATATACCATTTACACCTAATTCAGGAACCAAAGTAATGTACAACAGGTAACAAATGGTTAATGTCGTAGAATAGTTTACGGAAAAAAAATGTATTCATGCATTAAGAAATGATAGGTACAAAATTTTGTATTTAAAATAAAAAATCTAGTTATGGTTTTGGTGCTCTGCTTTCTGCAAACCTGGCAGTAAGTTGAAATATGTATTCCTGTGAAAACCAAAATCCTGCCCCCGTGCATCAAGTAAAAATCCATCTCCAAGTCCCTTGCTAAAGGAGCTATGATATGCCAAAAAAAATATTACCAAAATCATACATCAACATCGAAACAAAATGGATGGACATTTTATGCATGGTCCAAAAACAAAGTAAACATGTGAAGTGCCTCGAAGAAAAACGGAAGAAGGGAAAAGTTAATTGACAGAAATAACATACCTATACATTAGAAACCTGAAATGGAGCTAAATTAGTCTTGAATTGTACCCTTTGCTCGCTTGGTAGATTCATCTGGAACAGTTGAACAGTTTGAGAAAGGCAATAATCAATTATATTTTTAACTATCTGCAGAGACCCTTTAATTAATAGCAAATAAGGTCGTGATAAAAGAAACCATTACAAATCTAGTCATGTCATCAATCAAGTCGATAGCAGAACTTAGAATCTCCAATCCATCAAGTATATCAAAGAGAACCTTCCATTACAAATACTAAACCCTAGTAAACAAATGACACCTATAACTGAAAAGCACATAATAAACGAAAAACAGAAAAATAGTTGCCTCAATCTCAGCCTCCACGTTGTCGATGATATTATTAGACAATGGAGTAAATTTTGTTCATGATGAGTAGGTAACCCTAAAATGCAAATAAGGAAGCGGTGAAGAAAAAATCACAACCATTTGAGGATTTTCTTAACCAAATTACAGCTTTCCTTTCATCGGGAAACTTGAAGAAATACGTATTGTCTCTGAAATTAGAAATGAAGGGTCGATATGTAAGCTGAACAACAAAGATTCTTACCAAAAAATGTTAGCATACACAAAATATCAATAACATTATACTACGACGATTGTTCAAATTCAGTGCTAGGACAAAAGAAACCATGTTTACAATAGTGGTAATGCTAAAATACGATTATTTTTTCTCCAGAAAACCGTAGAGATAAACCCCATGTACTAGTGATTCACCTAGACCAAGTAGACTGTGATTTCCTTAGCTTATAATGGTGATATGTTTGTAGCTTTCACAAACAATCATTTTCAAGTACGGATTAGATGTTATTGGTTTTTTGTTTATGTAGTATATTCGAAAACCATTTTTACAAACTCAACGAAAATTTTTAAAAAAAAATGGTGAAGTGAAGCAGTATACCTGTTTCAACCGGCATAAAACCAATAAAAGATGAAAACGCCTATTATGGCTACTTCACCAAGGGCCTTTAAAAACGGCTACAATTGTTTCACTGCTCAGTTTTGGGCTAAAAGCAAATATGTGGTTCCATTCAAAACTCCCAATATGATCAAGCAGATTCAAATTGAAAATAATATTATTAATCTGCTCCGGGGTAGCAGGTCCACTATTAACTCCAAGAGTAGAACTTCATAAGAACACCATCAAACAAAAAGCTATTAAACCTGAATCTTGGAGAGCATTTCCTTTTCCCTTAGCGGATGTCTGCATTTTCCTTAGGTTTCAGAGGGTGAAGTTATCCGGAAGGATACATCAATGGTGCACCCTCTCCCCAAAAGTTATAAGTACCCAAATCTAGATAAACAGGTTTGGATGTGCTCCCAGGCTTCATAAAGATGATTACCATCTCGATAGCACAGGTCCAATAATAAAGCATCCTAAATATTCGTACTTACTTGAGTCTCAACATGTAGGTATTTGAACTTAAATACCTATACAGAATCCTTTCCTTGATCACCTTTTGCCTAGCCTTTCAATCTTTGAACGACATCTTCCTACGCATTAGAGAACAAAGATGAGAGTAAGACCGTTATACGCCAATGCTGAATTGGCATTGTATTTACATGCAAGTGGAACGATCATAAAACTTTAAGAGTAATATGGGCAGTTTTCTGAGACATTTATCCGCATTGTCTAGCCTGTTTAAGATGTTATCAAAACATAACCCAGACACAAAAACTTACAGGTAGATATATAAAGTAAAGTGCATACCTCAAAAATGTATTAAAACTCTCAAGAGCTGTCTAATCCCTTCTTAATTGCGAGAGCTTTGTTGTGATTTTTTAGACACCTGGTGACTGTTCACCATCCCTACACATATACACGGGATATTTATAAAGATATATAGAAGTAGATGGTCTATGAAAAATAAGCTAGGGTCATTTTTTCCTCATATATCGGTTGGTCATACTCTAGAAGACATCAAGTGCGTAGTAGAACCACATCTATACTGTGAAGAAAATTGAACCTTACGCATCTTGAAGAACAGATTATGTAATCCTTAAACTCACAATAAATAACACTACTATGCAAAACACCACAAAATTAACCTAAATTAAATGATAAACTCCAATTTCAATAAGGTGGTATTTCTTCGGGTTATGACACGATCTTCTAAAACAACTAAAAACCCTAAGCAACAACATCATATAAAGTTTTCTGATAATTAAGGGTTCATCTTTTCAGTTGTTACAAAAAAAAGGAAGATGTGAACATTTACAGAGATGGTGAAATGGGGATGAAGTCTGATCTCATCATGCTCCTCCATAATCTTTATATGTATATAAGTAAATAGATAGAGATGATGCGGAGGAATGATAAAGTTTCTGTAAAGACACGTCAGTCGGAGAATGAGTAAGGAAGATACAGAGAAAGTTAGTGTACAACGAAATATCTTGCTTCGCCGAACCATCTTTAAAAAAAACGTGGAAGTGATTATGAGATCTCAATGTTCCCCTAATTTTAAATCCATTACTAATACCAAAGTGTTACTTTTCTTAGAAACACCTCTGGTCCCTTATTTTCTTAATTGGTCATCAATGCAGAGAATGGAAAATATATCAACTCCATGAACAAAAACTATCTGAAAAGATTAAAACTTTGATTGTAAATACCTGCAACTGATTGATAGAAACAGAAAGACCTTTCCCACCAACCAATTGTGAATATTTGAGACAATAAGATGCTCTTTTTGACTTTCCACATCCTCAGCTAGAACACCCCATCACCAATTTTTGATAAATCACTTCTTACTCATTCATTCTATTCATTCATGATTCAGCAATACTTTGGGCACAGAACAGAGGCATGAAGGGAAAACCCAAGATTTGATTCATCACTTCTCTATGTCCTGGGATTGAAACCCCAAACAAATCATTAATTAACAAATACATTAAAAAAAAAAAGTAAAAAATCAACGATTTAGGCTCTCTGCATCAAATAAAACTTACGTTGGACTGCACCAAAGAATGCATCAAATCTATAATGTATTTCTTATCAAGATAACACAACAACCATCAATCTAACTAACTCAATTGTTTAAATTAAACACTACATTGAAAAGAAACCCGAAATTTACCCCCAAATATATGAAACCCTAGGTTTTAATTTCTTGAATCATGACAAAAATCAACAAAAAGAAGATAAAGATGTTGCAAGCACTTACTCGAGTAGGTAGTTGTGGTTCACTGAACAGTTGTTGCTGCCCGAGAATGAGAAGTGAATAAAGATATGGATTCTACTGGTGGTGTAGGTAGGGCTGTATGAGAAGATGTGATGTGAAGAACAACGAAGATGTCTTGTGGAAGAAAACCTCTCTCTGCAGCCTTACTGACTGGAAAAAGAAAATTTTTGCTCGAAGTTTAGCCATCGAGATAAATTTTTATGTTTGGTATGCTCGCCCACATCTACCACCTTAATATCACGGTAAGCTTTCCCAGCCGTCTAATGACTCCTCCATCCGGAGCATCTCGACCTTCGGATCGGGTCTACATTAAACGTCGTCCGTCTGATAGCTTTAGTCATCATGGACATAAACCTCATACCTTTTTACAACAATGACTATGTTAAGCCGGGGCCTACATTAAATGCCGTCCGTCTGATAGCTTTAGTCATCATGGACATAAACCTCATACCTTTTTATAACAATGACTAGGTTGAGCCTTACGGCCCCGGCTTAACCTCTAGTTAGTGTCATTAATCATGTAACCTTTGGTATTCAACTTGGTTTTTTAACTTGTATATAGGTTCAATGAAAATACCATTAATATACTTATTCAGGTATCTGTTTGTTATAGTATGATTTATGTTATCTAGGTATCACCATTAATGATTTCCAGATTGTTTACCTTGGTTTTTTTTTTATTCGTTGCTTCTAGGGTAATTAAATGGTGACCATTAATTAAAATTAGAAATCGCCTTTCAAAGTTAATGACAATAAAAGTATAATGTGATTTACGTGGATTATGATGGACCTTTTTATCTAACAAATTAGAAAATGTAAGCATGGTTTGAAACGAACAAATAAAGAATTCATGTATTTGATTATATTATGTGCAGAAAATAATCTAAAAATCTGATAGCAATAAATTTAAATTTTAAAAATCAATTCAGAAAATATATTTGAAACGAAAAACATTCTGATTATCTAGAGTTGTTTCCCCAAATCTGTGGTCAGAAGCCTCTAATAACTACAACCTTGTATTGCCAAATTAGTATTTAGCAATCTGTAATTCAGAATGATGTTGGGTTCCTAGACAACAACTATGTCCCATATATATTCATGAAAAGTACGATTAGTTGATAAATGGTATAATTCTCGACACTACTTAGTACATCTTTTCTTGATAACTGATATTCTTGACAACTTTTGACTCTTTACATATCACAAATATCAATTTCCATTTACCAATTTTTTTTAAACATCATAAATCTATTGTTTTACTGCTTCACACATCGTAAGTATAATTTGATGCATAACACTTATCAACATGCAACAATAAAAGGAATAACATCCACAATGATGTGGCAGTGAAGCATTCAAAACAGATTTGGTTCAAGGAATAACATTTGACGATAAATTGGATATTTACCTCCATCTGAAAATATACAATTAACATGTATCTTCCGATAGTTTTTAATATATTTTGTATTTTCTGATATATGAGATTCGGTTCCTACAACTATATAAACCATATACCATACATTTTCTTTGTGTTTGAAATAGAACTTGGTTAGTTTTTTCGTCTAAAGATTGGCACAAATAAATTTGTGAATCTGTTCCAAAATTCAATTTTTTTCTAAATTATTCAAGAATAAAAAAGGAAAAAATCATATAGGGTGATAAATATTTTTGAAATTCAATCTTGTACACGTATGAAACACGACTACTTTACCCAAGGAATTTATTCCTTGATTTATTTCATTAAATAATCTCATTTCAACTTGAAAACAGGGGTTATTCAATATGGATAATCTGGTGCATCTTGATATCGTAGATGTCTTAAATTTGAGTTACCAATCAGCATTGAAAATATATATGGATGATGATTAAAACCTGTAATGGTCATCCAACCTTGATTGATCTAGAATGTATGTTAATCAAAACTTCTTGAGATAGTTTCCTAATTCCCAAAATAGAAAAATGCTCGCTTAGGCGTCCATAAATATGAAACATAAAAAATAATTTAATTTAATTTAATTTAATTTAATTAAGCTTTGGTAAATTGTCTACTATATGAATCTTGATGCTTCGTTTCAGGTTGCCAACTGTATTTCCCATTCAGCAAAAAAAAAGGTGAAAAAAAAGCATAATGTAAAGTAGAATACCCATAAAGGGATTTAAAAATCCAAGTTAATTTATTTTATACGGTGAATTGTAAATATCATTGGTAGCTAACTAATGATTGATCTTTTCTCCTTTCTAATTCATAAGGCTTGACTTTAATGATGTCATGGTGTATCTCCCTTTTTTCATGTTTATTTAACGTAAAGCTTGCTAAATTCAACATTAAATAATACCTTTGCTTACTTTTATAAACAAAAATTCAAATATATAGTAGCCCACATATGGTCTATTCACTTGGTGATAACTTGGTTCCATCCAAAAATGGCAAGCTCATTACCTGATGAAATCTCTTATATGTCCTCCAAGATAGCTTTCAACCTTAACCTTATGGAAAATCTTGAAACATCCCTAGTGATTGATGATGAAACAACGTCTAAGTGTAATGAAAACCTCCAGCAGATGGTCATCGGCAAGCTCAACTGTCCATATCTTTATCCTCAAAACACCATTAATGCTGACTGTAAGGAAGTTTTTGGTCTCTCATATGAACCGGCTATTCTTCACGTGTTTTGCGAGAATAGAGGAGAAAACAGAATGGTTATAACTCTAAACTCAAGAGATGATGTTGGATTTGTAGCAATAGGAAGTCCATGGCCGTTCAAGGGTTACCTGATGCAAATAAGAATTAATAACGGTACTGTTCATCCGGCTGAAATATGTATGAGATACGAATATATGTGGGAAAACCTCAACAAACTGCTTCTGCACCATCACTTTAACGGGATTCCAAGGCAAATAGCTGAAAGAATCGGAGAAGAAGTGAAACTAATGGAACCGATGGACGGTTTCCCAGCTGACAGACGAAGATCGGTACGTGCTTTAGTAAAGATGGATATGCAAAAAACTTTACCTAGAAAAGTGAAGATGACAATAAAAGAACAGGAAATAAAGGCGGAGTTATGGTTTGATAAGATGCCCAGAAGACTGTGTTCTAGGTGCAGAAATATTGATCATCCTACCGCAAGATGTGGAGACGCTCATCCCATTCCTCAAGATCTTATAGATCATCTCAATGGCCCTCAAACACAGCCGCTATTCAACACCAGCCCTGCTTTCAAGATGACCGTGCAGGAAAATATTCCGGAGGTCATCCCAGTTCTACTGCCTCAGATGGAGGAGCCTCAACAACTACTATGTGCTAATGATAATCTCTGAATCATAACAAGGATACGAGAAAGGAAATCAAGCCCATCTTCACCGCTTGATCTTCAACTGAACCAAAAAAGGCCTAGATATGATTATACTACTTTGAGACACTATCTTTGGGGAGCAGCAAGCAGTTCAGATTCAGGTCCACAACTTGCCATTCAACAGCCGACCTCCTTTTCGATCAATCACCAGAACTATCAATCGATTCCTCTTTCGTTCAGTGCACAAGATGATTCAAGGATCGGAAACTCGTCAATTAGTGCTACAGCGAGTTACCAAGTCAACTCGGAACGTGATTTAACTATGCTCCCTAAATCGATATCCTACCTGCCGGGCTTTTCTGAACCAGGAGTTATGCCTAACTCTTTCTTTGGAACGGGTTTCTTCGATCTGATTCATCAAATTCAAATCAACAACTCGGACCTCGAGCTGAACTTAGCACCTCTGAGTATGGCGGCTGATACTTCTGATGTAGTCCAAGGTGAAAGGATAAAGCATGGAAACTCGTGGACTGCAACGAACCAATTACCCCTGAACCTCACTGCTCAACAACCTATTCTGATGGGTACTCCGATCGGACATGCTACATCTTCTTCAAACTACCTCCGTACTTCTTTGGAATCTCAATTCTCGGACACGATCGGTCTAGATGCGGCTATGACTAGCCCGGAGGCGTTACCAACCTAACAACAAATCATGAGACAAATATTTGGAGAAGATATACAACAGCCATTCGAGGCAATTTCCAGTAAGGGAAAGAGCGTTCAAATTTATGATGGGGATAATACGATGACGGTACCGGGCAAGAAACAACTGGTAGCAAGAAGTGCTAAAGGAATAGGAAAATCTCCACCAAAAAAGAAAGATATTTTCGTCCTTAATGATCTAAATGAAGATATGGAACAAATTAAGAAAGTACCCAAAGGAAGAGTTAAGAAGGTGCCGAGGAGATTTACGAAGACGGTACCAATGGATAAGTTGATGATGGAGGAGATACATCATTCAACTTTTATGACCGAAACACCTGTGAACTACCTTCCCCACCAATTCTACCCTCTATCCAACCCGGATTACTCAAACAACAGCGATGTCCTTGCTGATGCAACTATCGTCCTAGTTGCTGGTATCTCACCAGCTCAGGTATATCTCTATAATCTCGACGATACTATTAGTTCTTGTCTTGACTATGAATGTCTTAAACTGCTAACCAATAATTTTAAAAAAATAAAAAATAAAAAACGTTTAATTCTGAACATTCTGGTTCAATTTCTGAGCTCCGAAAGTAGAAGATTAAAAGGACGAAACCGGATTATTTTTACCCGAGAGATCAGGAATGAGAATGAGATATGTTGGCAATTTCATACAAAACTTTACTCAACTGTGATTACATATTATGTGATTGTAGTAAAGCTGCAGTCGGGTTACGAGATTTGGACCGGAAACAAGGATAGTGAGGGAAGATGGGTGAATATGTTACAAGTGAAGATCAAGAACTATAAGTATGTTATCAAGGGAAAAGAAGACCAATAGATAAGTAGCAGTAGTACTAGTACAAATAAAAAGGAAAGGAAAGTGTTAACAATTCTAAAGAATGGTTTAGTGGAAGGCATCAACAACATTTTGGGAAAAGGAAGAAATCAAGTCAACAAAGGAACTACCAGTGTGTGCACTGCTATCTTAAGTTTTATTTATATGCTTTCTAGTATCAAAGATCAAAATAGGAGATTTAGAGTGTGTATCTGTATCAGGCTAGCTCCCTCTAGGACTAGCAGTTATATTTGTTTACCTTCTTGTACTCCCTACATAAATAAATTTGGTGCTTTGAACATAAGGAGATATAGTCTGTTTAATATTCCTTCTAGAGTGTTATTTTTTTGGTCGACCAAAAAGAGTTTTCATTTGTCTAGTCGGTGGATAGTGGTGTCTAGTCAGTGGATAGTGGTCCACTACACGGCTCAAAAAACTGAGCATAGGAAAAGTGGGATTAGAGCCATACCTCAAAAACAGTTTTGCGAACAAGGTGGTTTTTCTGGTAACTCATGTGAGATACGTAGGATAGGTGCTATTGTTAGCTACTTGGGAGTTAAGTGGACTAGTTGGGATAAACAATCTTTAAGGACTTCTCAGGATATTTCAATGGTAGCTACTCTAGCTTGGAACGGACAGGGTATAGCTAAGAAACTACCCAGGGACACTCTTGTAGATTTAGTCTTCTCTAACTCCATAGAGATAGTGTTTCTTTCAGAAACAAAGGCTAAAGATAGCTCAGTGATCTCGTTGTTTAAAAGATGTCAACTACAAAAATGGTGGTTAGTTCCGCCAGTGGGCAGCGCAGGTGGATTGGCTCTAGGATGGACTGACAATGTCACGATTGAAGTGGTACATAGTAACAAGAACATGATTAATGCTCTTGTCATGGATGATAGTACTCAAAAAGAAATTTTGTTTACCTTTTTCTATGGAAACCCTTACCATGGTACTAAGATTGAACCCTGGAAGTTTATCAAAAAGGTATCCCGTAGAGCCGAAAAAATGCCTTGGGTCCTCTTGGGGGACCTAAATGTAATTTTCAACCCTTCTGAGAAGATTGGAGGAACTGAAGGACATAACTCCGAAGTAACTGAAGGACAAAACTCCTAAGTAACGGAAGTTCTGGCAACGGTGAGTGAAAAAGGCTTGATGGATCTAGGATTTGAAGGAAATAATCAATTTACTTGGTCTAACCAGCGAACTGAAGGAAACATAGAACAGAGGCTTGACAGAGTGCTAGACAATCCTGAATGGTTGACCACCTATCCAGAGTCTTTTCTCTCGCACCTACCACCTATTGGGTCGGACCACAGCCCAATTCTCCTAAGATTAAATCGGGAGTCCATGACGGGATTTAAGCCGTTCAGATTCCCAGCAATGTGGTTTGAAGACAAATTGTGCCTTGACCTAATTCAATAATGTTGGGAGAGCTTCATACCCGGTTCTGCGGGTTTCAGAGTTGTTTCTAAACTAAAAAACCTAAAATTAAGGCTAAAAGATTGGAATAAAGGGATATTTGGTAATATTATTAAGAGAATTAAAACGATTAAGATAGAGCTAGAGAAATGTTACCAGACATCAAACCATGATGCGGAAACAAGAACAAAATGGAAGAACTTGGTAATGGAGTTGGACAAATGGAAGAGCATAGAGGAACAATTTTGGAAAGAGAAATCAAGAGATAATGACATCAAACTAGGGGATAAGAATACGGCTTACTTCCATATAAAAACGGTGAACCGATTTAGGAGAAACAAAATTTCAAAATTAAAGGATACTAATGGGGAATAGAAAGGAAAATTATCGGAAGTGGCAGAAATACTCAGAACCCATTTTAAGGAGATAGCTACATCAACAGGAAACCAATCAGTGGAAAAAGAGGCGGAAATTTTGGAACTAATCCCCAACTGGGTAACTGATGAGATAAATGCTAATCTAATTGCTACGCCCACCGATCAGGAAATTAAGGAAGTTATCTTTGCTATTCCCCCTTATAAATCGCCGGGACCTGATGGGTATCCTGTTATTTTCTTTCAAAAAAGCTGGGACATCGTAGGGAAATAAGTAACTTTTATGGTTAAAAACTTCTTCGAAACGCGTTTCCTTCTAAAACAGATAAATCAAACTTTTCTGACCCTAATCCCAAAAAAGGATAACCCAACTACCTCGGCTGATTTCAGACCCATAAGCCTCTGCAACACTGTTTACAAAATAATCTCCAAAATTATGGCTAATCGTCTCAAACCGCACCTCAATACCTTTATCTCTCCTTGTGAAGCTGCTTTTGTCCCGGGAAGGCAAATTTCGGATAATATCCTAATAGCTCATGAAATTACTCAAGCTATGAGAAAGACAAAAAAAAGGAAAATTGGGATACCAGGGTCTTAAGATAGATATGAGCAAAGCCTTTGATAGGGTTGAATGGGATTACTTGGTCAAAAATTTTAAGGAAATGGGATTCTCTGATCACTGGTGTACTCTCATTCATCATTGTACAAGTACAACCTCGATTTCGGTTCTGTTGAATGGTTCGCCAGGTAATGTTTTTTTCCCTTCTAGGGGAATCCGTCAGGGAGACCCTCTATCCCCTTACTTGTTTCTTATCTGCATGGAAGTTCTATCTCGTATGCTCCAAAATGCGGAAGAAAAAAATATCTCAGGAATTAAGATTGCTAGAAATTGCCCCTCCATTAATCACCTCGTTTTTGCGGATGATATCCTAATTTTCACCAAGGAAGACATGAGAAAATCGCAAAATCTGATGAGGGTGCTGAAGGACTTCAGATATTTTTCGGGACAACTGATAAATCTGGGGTATTTCACACACCAAATCTTCATCCTAGACTAAGCCGAGCCCTAACTAGATCTCTTCGCATGAAGAAGGTGAACCTCAACGAAACATACTTGGGTGCACCGCTTTTCTTTCAGAAGCATAGGCATCTAAATTTCGCCAATTTGATAGCTAAGTTTAAAGCTAGATTAAAGGGATGGAAAACTGTTATTCTGAATCAGGCGGGGAGGTCGGTCCTAATCAAATCAACTCTAGAATATATTCCTATTTACCAGATGACGTGTTTTCCGATTCCGGTGAAAACGATCAATACTTTAACTAGCTTGCAGAGAGATTTTTGGTGGGGAAAACAGGAGGGCAAAAGAGGTTGTTATATCAAAAATTGGGGATTTATGACAAAAAAAGGTGGGGGGATTGGGGTTCAAAAAGCTGAAACTGGTAAATGAAGCAATGCAAACTAAACTGGCATGGAGAATGATTTCGGAATCGGATGCTCTATGGGTAAAGATATACAAAGCAAGATACTTTCCTAAAAACTGCCCCTTGAGAGGAAGCACAAAGAAACAAGGATCGGTGGCGTGGAATGGAATAAGAGCAGGTTTGGAAAATGTTAAGCAGCAGGGACTGTGGGATCTTCCTTTGAATTCAGAATCTAATATCTGGGAAGTAAGATGGGTTCCCGGAATAAATGGATTAATTTACTCTGAATCGCCGAGGGTAGACGAATTGGATATCAATCATATAAGGAACTTGTGGGACTACAACAAAAATGACTGGAACATTTAGCTACTGCATGAGATATTTGAAACCAATACTATTCAACATATTCGGTGTGTTAGACCAAGGAAAAACGGGACAGACATTTATAGATGGGGCTTGACTAAGACAGGTATTTGTACCTCCGAATCTGGGTATGACTATCTTGATAAGGGAAATGCTAGTAATCTGACAAATAATCCCCTGAACAAGATCTAGGGTATTAAAACTACCCCAAAAATCAAACTCTTTTTATGGAGATGTACCACAAACTGCCTGCCAGTTCGTGATATATTGGCAACTAGAATAGAGATGGAAACAGATAGGTGTCCAATGTGTGACTCGGCTAGGGAGACTGCTAAACATCTCCTGATAGAATGTTCGTATACTAGGGATATCTGGTTTGGTCTAAGTAGAGCCTACAGGTTAGGAAATGAACAAAGTATGCTTAGTTGGATACAGACTTGGTTTACTAAACCATTAGACTGAGAGGAAAATATGATAGAGTGGGTAGCGGTGTGTGGCATTGTTACGTGGAACATATGGAAATCAAGGTGTGAAATGGTGTTCGCGGAGAACAAATTTTCGGTTCAAGAGTTAATCAAGAAAATAGAGAAAGAGATAATAGTGCACAACGAAGCTTTCAACAAGACGGGCAACAACAACAAAGGGCTAACAAAAAACAATGCAAAACAAATATGGATTCCACCGCGACAGGGGACGACAAAAATAAATTACGATGCCTCATACAAGGAAGGGGAACTCGCAGTATGGCTGGGTTTCTTAGACAGATATCATAATGGAGTCTTCGGTTCGGCGCAAATAATCTCAACATTGGCTACATTAGTTATCATGGCGGAAAGCTTGGCAGCAAAGGAAGCGGCGAGATGGGCATTACAAAAAGTATTAACAAGGATAATATTGGAAGGGGATAATCAAGATATAAAAGATTACATGGAAGGAGGAAATGTGAAACTTGATTGGCAGTGCAGGAACCAACTAGAGGAGCTTAAGGTAATAGCAAAGAACTTCATTTCCTTTGAAGTTTCTCACACCAAAAGAACGGGGAACGAAGTTGCAGATGCGCTGGAAAAGGAGGGAAGGACAGGCAAGACAATCTCATACACGGAAACAAACATCACCTACATGTTGTTCAATAAGCTTTGTATTGACTCGCTTCCCCATTTTTTTTTCTCAAAATATAATGCATACCTCTGGGAGGATTAACGTTTAAGTTTATCAATAATTTTGCTTACAAAAAAAAATATGGTCTATTCACTTTAAAAGATAAGATTATATATGAGAAGTATGCTAAAAAAAAAAATCAGTCCTAATCAAAGATATGAAACTTTCAAAAGTAATCATAATAGAGGCACTTTTAAGAACACACATTTTCGGTTTAAAGAGCTTAATAACTATAACATGGATAGAAACTAATTTGAAAATTCATGTTTTGAGATCGATTTAAGGGTAATCATAGGAAGGAAAACTTTGGAAAATCAAATGGTGCAAAAAGAAGAATAGTGAGAAATAAGTGATGAAAATATCATGCACTTACCAACACTAATATTTCCACAAATATTTCAATCCTATAATGCCTGACTTTTCGTAAATCAACAAAATAGATTCATTTCCTATCTCATATTGATATTGTTACTCAAATGCTCATTGAAGACACTTCAAAGTACGGACGATAAAGGCAAGCGACTAAGAAACTTTTGATCCATATTTTTGTGGTTAGCTGAATTTCTCGCTTAGCACAATTATTAGAGAATTGGTTAAACATGTAAAATTAATTATGTTTCACATCAAAATACCATAATTGATATTATTCGTGCTTGTAAAGATACACTAAAACCATATTCAACGGAAGTTATGAGTAATCTAAGTAAAATATACCATATACTGTAGTAGCATGATGAAGGTTTACCTGATCCCTTGCTTCATGCACACATACTACCCATAATCATCTTCAACATGAGATAGTGTATTGATAACAGTAGTAAACTTTCTCAAACATTTACCAAATAACTCCATGTATAATATACAATGATAAAAAATATTTAACTTATCTAGAAGAGTTAAAACAGAAGAACATATATTTCATTGCTTTTTATTTTATCACTTTTGAATCTTAGCATCTAATGCCTATGGTATACATACAAATAACAGATTAAAAATAAAATAAAAATGCTAAGAATATATCATTAAACAAAAACTGAAAGCAACAACAACATCAACAAATTGTAGTATTTATTACCTGACTTCTTTATTCAAATATAAAAACAAACTATTTTTATTGCAGCAACATCCTACAGCCGGGGCTCAACCTCTTTGATTATTTTTTGTTGCATGGTTCATTTTTAAGCCTATTTTTATTATTATTTTGGATGTTAATCCTTATCTTATTAACGACATATCAACTTTTTCGCTATATTAGTATCACCCGACTCCACATATTCAAAAATAGTCAGGACATATAGCCCCTTTGTTTTGTTGGTTGGGTCAAATTAGTCAGAAATGTGGCTTTAAAGGTTATCCTCGTAGCCGGTCAAATCAAATTAGTCTGGTCCTAATGTCTGGACCGTGGATTAGAAATCTAGAATCAATAATAATACCCACATTAAAGTTAGCAGCGGTGAGCCTATAAGTTAATTGGGATCTGCGGCCCCGTGTTTTGTTCACCGGTTCAAATCAGCCGGGGCCATAGGCCCCGACCGTGGTCCCTTAAATTGTTTATAAATGACGAATAAAAATAGCTCATATTGATGGTTAATCCTTTTCACGCATCTTTATCACTGCCAAAAAAATAATTTCTCTCGATTATGTGGTTATTAACATGCGCAAGATTATTGGCTGGCTATTTCTATAGAGGCTTCATCGGATTTTTCCTTGGCAGTTCGGTGAAGTTCTTCGTTATTGACTTGGGATTTCCTTTTTTGAGAAGGTGGTTTATTCCCTTGTTGTGATAGGGAAATGAATATTTTTGGTGACCATGCCTTGTTCGTGATATTATTGCCGATATGTGTTTCCGAGTAGGTGTCCCGGCTAGAAAATAGGTAACCTTAGGTCTGCTGGAGAATAATGGGTGAGCTTTGAGGCCTGCCGATATCCTGGTTTATAGTTGGGATAATGGACTGATGTGTGCTTAGATGTTAATGGTGTATCCCCTTTCATAGGTGTTGGCGTCCGTGATTTTGTTCCCAACCATGCGACAAATGGTGATGTTGCCCGTAAACAAACTAAATATCTTGAGAAATGTAAGGCTCAAGGTCTAGGTTTTGATACTCCCGCATTCACTATCTTTGAAGAGTTTACTGGAGGGACCATTGACTTTCTGAAGAGGCTGCAAAATTACATGGCTAGCGATGCATATGTTAAGTGGGAAAGTTTTCTTTTTCATAAGTTAAGGGTTCTTATTCAGAAAGGGTTGGGGAACAGCTTGTATCTAGGCTTCCGTCCAATTTTTTTGTGATTTTTTTTTCTCTTTGTCCCACCAATATTAATTTAAATATACTATAACTAAACGAAATCATTATGTGGTCAGTTATTTTAATACAATCTTAGCTTCTGGTAGATCGATGCTCCATCAATCTTACCATTTATTTGTTTATCGGCTAATATTTAAATTAGCCGACACCTACTACCCCAATGTCATGTTGGCCATAGGCTCGGGCATGGAGTACCTAGAAAAATCTCGGAACGACCGTAATCCCTATATTAAAATTATTTTTGTTAGGTATAAATAAAGGGGATTGAGCCTATAAGTTAGTTGAGTGCTTTAGAGCTTTGTCGGTCGGGTCACCTTAGCCGGGGCATACATCCTTGGCCATGGCCCCTTAAATTCTTTTGGAAATTAAGATTTAACATTAAGGTTAACCATTATTAATTAGGAGATTAATATTAATTTAAAATATAATTACATTAGGAAACTTAGTCATGGATAACCTAAAGTTAGTCGTGTCTTGAGTTAGTGGCTAGGTTAGGGTTAGTTTCATCTCGGTCCGCAACATAACCATAACCATCCAAAATAATAAAATCTCAGTTGTATAAACAACCGACGTGCCGATATATAAATCACAATTAAGGTTCCAATATCAAATCCCGACCTAAATAAAAGTCATGTTCAACTCATTAACCACGTCGGAATTAGATAGGAAATTAGTTTCCTCTTCTTGTCGAACACAAACACTTCTTGAACGCATCACAAATTTATCCTTGTTCACTTTTAAAATTAATTCATATCTGATCAACATTAATTAGGTCTTTTTTTCTTTCTTCAATTCATGTTCACTCCCTCATATAATCTTTGATGCGGGACTCCTATTCACATCCAAAAAAAATTCCACCATCAATCTTTCCTGTAGGACTCTTCTTCCTACTACATTTACTACTCTGAAGTCATATCCGCAACCAAATCCTTCCTATTATATACTACCTTTTGTATCTAACTTACAGCCAGCGGACGGCAGTTTGTTAAAAAAATAGCTCAGTTGTGACATAATTAAGTTAGGTTAGGTTTAGTAGGCCATCATAAGAGGGAAAAAACATGATTAAAGGTCAGTCGCGGTATAATCCATCCCTTTCAAAATAATAAAATCATAGCCGTATACTCAATGGACGAACAGAAGTATACACAACGGACATACGAATGTATATCTCGCGAATTAATATTCCCAGCCGTGGGATGACCAAAAGCAATGGTTGTCTTTTGTCCAAGACAGACACCACATTTAAAACATTCGAAATAATAGTCCTAAATATGGCCCAGGTCGTGGCATATCTTTAAATATTTACCCATGTATTTATACTCATAAAACGAAAATGAGATATATTTAGTATTTTCTTAGCAAAGACTTAAATCTTTGAATTAACTTAAGAAAATTCTAGATTTGAGCCTATAGATTAGTCAGGACATTCGTCTCCGGTGTTTTATTGGTCGTGTCAAATTAGTTGTACCTATAGTACCAGCTGTGGATTAGAAAATCTATGATCAAACATAATCTCCATATTTAAATTAGTCGTGATTAGGTTGAAATTTATGGTGATGAGCCTATAAGTTAGTCGACTCCTTCGACCCTAACATTTTCCTAGTCGGGTCAAATTAATCGGGGCCTATACCCGCAGTCGTGACTACTTAGGTAGGTCTCATTGTTTCGTTGGTCAGTTGAAATTATCCAATCCCCACATCCCCGACCATGAATTAGAATATCTAAGTTCAAATATATGTAGCCCCCACATTAAAATTACCTGGTATTTTTAGGTGCGACCCCGAAAGAATTAGGGGCGTCTTTTCAATTCCCATCTCATAGGTGTGGCTATGAGATCTCTTAATGGTTAGAAAATACCTATATTACCCTTTTACAATTGGTAGTATCTATTTTATCTACCAATTATGACCGTGTTCTTCTTTTCTTTGCTTTGTTTTGAAAAAATTAAATTTGGGTCTACTATCACAATCAGTAGATAATAAACATCACGAAACTACCGATTATGAAAATACAGATATTCAAAATTGCAACATTAAAACTATCTAATTGTACAATCGGTAGGCAATAAACATCATGAAACTACTGATCGTGAAAATAGAGAAATCCAAAATATCATTGGTTTTTGAGAATTTTGAATATGGGGCGACTACCATTGTCAGTAGATAATGAACATCATAAAACTACCAAATTGTACAATCGGTAGGCAATAAAAATCATGAAACTACCGTTTGTGAAAATAGAGAAATCCAAAATACCATTGGTTTTTGAAAATTTTGAATTTGGGGCTACTACCAAATCGGTAGGTAATGAACATCATGAAACTACCAATTGTACAATCAGATGGTAATAAACATCATGAAACTACCGATTGTGAAAATAGAGAAATCCAAAATTCCCATTGGTTTTTGAAAATTTTAAATTTGGGGCTACTACCACAATCGGTAGATAATGAACATCAAAAGAATTCGAAAATTTACTACCGATTATGTTTGTGTAGAAAATTCGAAAATTTAAGGATTTTGGCACAATCCAATTTTGGGGCTACATTGTAATTGCAAGCCAGTCAAATATTATTTTGTACCGATTATAGATATATTCTAGGTTGTTCTCAATCATGTGAAAATGGAATTTCCTCTATATAACGAATTTCTCCCGATTGTAAACTTTACTACCGATTATGGAGGGCATGTTTTCCATTTCGAAAAAATTGAGATAAAGGGGGGATTCGTTTTAGATTTGTGTGACCCTATTTTATTTTATTTTATTTTATTTTATTTTATTAGTCGCGCCTACAAATGCCAGGTAAAATTAGTCGTGATTAGGCGGAGATTCTAGGGATTTTTTTTTCCTAGGAAGTTGATCTTATAAGTTAACTGGATCTGCGACCACACTAATTTTTTGATCGGGTTAAATTAGCTGGGCCTACAACCCGGCTTCCCCCCTTGATTGTTTTTTGGAAATTTATATTCGGCACCAAGATTAACCATAATTAGAAAATCAAGTTCGATTATTAGGAACTTAATTATTGGAATAGTTCCTACAAATGGTTGAGTCACACATGTGAAAATATAAGTGTATATGCAAAAGAAATGAATAAATTGGAATTCTATATTTTGGTTTATCACCTCGGGAGTGTTAGTTATTTTCTGTCCAAAGTTTCATGGATTGGGATGAAACTTTTATCGATCACGATTCTTCCGTTGTGTTAGTTTTAGTCGGTCTAATACATAATCATCAAGAGGGACAATGCTCTAGGGCTTGGAAGAAAAATAGGTCTCTTTTTCAATTACTATTTAATATTCGGCTTAATTCTAGGTTCGGATGCTCAGCGTCCTTGATGGATGTAAGTCTACATTATATAAATAGTCATTAGTACAGTCAATCCCACCATACACCTCACAGATGGGACTTTATTTTCCTGACATTTCGGTTGATATGCACCATCAACAATACTGAAGCAAGTAGGTGTACCCTGAAATATGTTGTTGTTGTTTTTTTCTCAGCAAAATAGATTAACATGAAAATTTAAAATTTTCAAGATACATAAATTTACCTTATCAAAATGAGAAGTAAGGAAACAATTAATTCATTTTGGCTTGAACTTTGTGTAGGATCAGAATATCGCCACAGCAATACTCTTGTGAAATTTATAAACGACATTTCTGCGAGCTCTTCAACAACACATTGCAAATGTCGCAAATTAATGATGTAATAGACAACGACAACATAAAACACGAGAAAGATGTGAAGATTTTGCGGTTATAGAGAAATATCGAGAGAACAAGGCAGGAGCTCGAGAGAACAAGGCAGGAGCTCGAGAGAACAAGGCCGGAGCTTGAGAGAATATGGAGAAAGCTTGCGAGAGTGTGGAAAGGGATCCTAAAATAAGGGAAGTGTGAGCTTTCATCCATTATGTAAACACCTATATAAAGAGGAGAGCAGGAAAGAGAAAAGGGAGAGACAATTTTCGTAAGAGAGAGAGAGATTTTGTAGAGAGATATTTTTAGAGAGAGAATGTATTTTTCTTTATCATCTTCATCCCCAAAACTAGATCTAGAACTATATTTTGGAGATTATCAATGTAAATCAAATTTAAATTTAAATAATCATAGTGAAGAATCATGGATGTAGATCATATTGATAGAACCATGTAAAAATATGTGTGTTTATTTACAATTTTTAGTATTTTAATCATCATTTTAATATCAAATGAGTTTAGATCAAGAAATTATTATCAAGATATTACAAGGGGTGTGTTGTGGGAATTTCTGCAACTACATTTTGGCGCTAGAAACACTACCTGCTTGTTGGATTGAAGAAGATCCAAAGAAATTAACAATTGTTGATGATGAATTCAATTGGATCTATGAGATACAAGGGAAAATATGGAAGTTTTTGTGGATTTAAAAGCGTCAAAGACAAAACTGGAAGTTTCAGAAAGATTTTTACATTCTCAGACAACAAATACCATCGTTAGCTCACAGAAATAAAGAAAGAGGGATTATGGAGATTGGATACAGATTTGAAGAAGACATTAAACAAAGCTGCGTCGACAATCAGTTCTTAGAAGATGAATTCACTTCTAATTTCTTTGATTTTGTTCTCTAAATATCTAGATCTGATGATTTTTTACTAAATATTTTGAAAAATAATTTATGTTGAAAACCAGATTTAAAATGAATTTTGATTTTAGACTTATAACAACAAAATCCCGTTTTACCAAAATTTGCTTCCAAGAAAGAAAAAAAAAAGGCAACTTTACTTGATAAATCTCACAAGGCAAGAATATTTTAGAAGAGATAGTTTGTGAAAGAAGAAAGCTACAGTAGATAAGGGAAAAGGTGCTGCCAAGTTTACTTCATTATGATTAACTCCGTGGAATATTTTAACTCCGCAAACATTTTTCATAGAAGACGTTTCCTTGGAAAATGTTTTCTTCACAAAAATTCCATCCGCAAACATTTATCCTATTAACACTTCATGCAGTACATTTTGTCAACTATATACTGGCGAGGATAAACCAAGTTTACACAAACGAGTGTGTCAACACAAGCAAATGAGCAATGTCTAGAAGCATGAGACAGTAAAGAAGCAACAAAGAAAAAAAACGATGATGATGTTCTAGTTCGTCATCAGCAACAGCAAATAGCTAGCTTAGTGAGGATTCTTGACCGCTTAAAGAGCAAATAAAAGATGGATGGTTATACTTACTTCGTCTACAACTTTCGCAGACCAATTAATATACTTCGCATCAACAGATCAGTTCGCAATGAATCATAATCCAGAAAGTTAAGAAGAAGATGATTAACTTCTTGTTGTTTTAACCTTACTCTTTAAGTTTCCAGATTTGCGAGAAGCAGACTCAATTCAGTAGCACGGAGAATTCTAAACTCTAGCCACAATTAAGACGAGGAATAATTCCAAATGAATAATTAAGTCCAGCGAAGTAAGATGCAGAAGTAATATAGAAAATAAGAGGAAGATAAAAATGAACGGTTGCGAAGAAAACGCACAGACATAAAGTTATTCATGGAGATTAATAAGAAGACATCAGCCGAATGAAATAACATGGACGGTAAAGCCTCAGGATTAAGAAAACAGGAAGATCGCGACAAATTCGCAGAAGAAAGTTCAAATTTAGCACAGGGAGAGCAGTCAAATCCGGGAGAATGATATAAAGTTTAGTGAGACGTACACTAGCAAAAAAACATATACTGCAGTATACTCAAACTTCTAAGTTGTGGGCCAACAATCCCGTACAGCAGAAAATCGAAGCAGTGAATCAACTAGCAAGAGCAGTATAATATTCTCTAACCAAAAACAATGGGAGATATAACCACATGGGGAGGATGAAGAAAAGATACAGAAGTTAAGTTCACTTCGCATAAATAAAATGACGAAGCACCGTAGGAAACTGGCGAACTTATAGCCACACATCTCACTTTGGATACCATCGCCAATCCAACTTGGAGACCGTCACAAAGAGTACAACATCACTTCAGATGAATCATCACACAAATAACACAGAATGGAAACAAATAAAAGGGAAGCTTTCTTATCTCGTTATCTCTAACCTCAATAATTATAACCAAGATTGAAACAAATGATAGATAGAAATTGATATCAATTTTTATCGGTTATGTTGGTATTGTTTACTATAACTTACATATGAAATACTAAACCCTAATCTAAATTCATAGGAGTCTATGAAGATCGTTGTTAAAAGCAAGTCTACAAAGCTATTACATCGAAATAATGAAGACACCAACGATGCTTAACAAAATGTATCTCGTCATCAATAGCAACAGTAGGAAAGAAAATGACAACAATGTCGTGAGAAAAAACTGACTTAAAGCAGAAATTAAAGTGGATAGAAATCAAAGAAATTAGGGGAGGATTCTCAATTAGAAGATGTTAATGACGGAAAGAATAAGCAGGACAAACAAAAGGGAAGTACATTCCTTTTTTATCTCCGATTTTAATGATCACTAAAATTGAGTTGAATCTTGATAAAATTGATTATTATAAATTAAAATGATGATATTACAACTTATTCTTTACTACAATAACACAAGTATTAACTAACTAAAATTCGCAGGAACTGATAAGTCTGGATGAACAAAGCAAACCAACCTGTAACTCGCAGCAAAGAAAATTCAGAAAAAAGCCAAGAAAAGTAAAGTAAATCAACTTGTGAAGACCAGAAGAAACTTCTTTCTTTTCTATATCAGTTAGTGAAGGAGGAAGGAACAAAGGATAGAAGCAATGCAAACTTTGCAGCAAGAGCAATGAAATCAACAACTTCAAAGACTTAAAAAACAAAATAAGAACGGAATTCGCAGGTTCAGAGAGTAAGAAGAGGAACTTAATCAAAAACACAAAATAATTCAACAATAATACACTAAAACGAAGAAGAGAAATCAGCGAAGAAGAAATTTCCAAATTTATTTTGCCAGGACATCATTGAGATAAACCTGTGATACATGAAGAATCACCATCAGTGAACGTCCAGTGAAAATCCACTTCATCAGTGGAGAACTTCATCAGTAAAATTTAGTGGAGAACTTCATCAATAATATGAAGCTCGCAGGCTCTCTCGCAGGTGTACAGTACAAACAAAGATGAGAAGTCAGAGAGACGCATATGTGTAAGAAACAGGAAAAGAAGAAGCAAAGACGAAGACAAAATTTATACAAAGAGCGATTAAAAAGGGTTAAGTAATTAGAATTATACCTATCAATCACAAATAAAAGCTAGTACAGATGGTCAGTAGCGAAGATAAGAAGTTCAGTATCGCAGGTTCGAATCCCTCGCCAAGCATATTTTTTCCTTTTACTCAATTTTGAACTTCAATGGGCGAAGAAATGGAGTAATATATCAGAACTATGCCTTTCTTTTGCAAGCAACAAGTAGCCCAGATGGTCAGAGAAGGAGTATGCAAACTAGAGGACTTTGGTTCGAATCTCCCTCCTCGCAAAGAATTTTTTGCTTCGCAAAGGTTTATATCTTAGCCATTTCTTTCGCAGACACTTTCCTTGTAAACATTCGCAGCATGAACAAATAATTCACTGATGTTCATTTACTTCATAGAGATGTTTATTTCGCAAAGAAGAGAGTTGGTGATTATTTCGCAGAGATATCTCGTAAAGAAATGACAGAAATGAAAGAATAAAGAAACGCGAATAAAATTTCGCAGAGACATAAGAATGGGACGAACCTTTATGACGTACACCCTAGTTCGCAAATAAAATTTCGCAAGAGGCAAATGTAAGACCTAAAGTGCGTCATATAAGGGGGTATCTCTTTGCATGGATCAGGGATAAGGTTATACCGTTGCTAGAACCTGAGTCATGGAGATGTTGGGGTTAAAGAAAACCTATCCAGGAGAGGTACCTTGGATTTCCAACTATATAAGGTTATACCCTGGTTGGACGACCGATGATCTCTCCTAAGGAGTGCAGAGTATGACCAAGGCGCCGAGGTACATAGTTGATCCAAGGGTGCCCGGGGCGTACGAAACTACCCTGGCCATTCTTGGAAAGTCTTGGCTATGATGCACTCGGCCCGAAGAAAACTCCACTTAGGGTGCAGTCTCGTAACTATAAGCCATATATGCATAAAGGATAAGAGGATGCGAAAACAACTGGTTGTTGTTAAGACCGGATGGGAGGAGCTAGTCTTGTATGGCCGATGTTCCCTCCTTGAAGGGGCAACTAGGGGGAAGATCAGGGCGGCACCCTCCATTAGGGAGCTGATATGTGTCTAAAGACGTAAATGTCATGGGGCTTTACGTTCGCAAGAACATTTAGGCCTTTCATATTGTCGCGTGACAAATATTATACAGAGGCAAAAGCCAAGAGAAAAAGATAAGATGAGATCAATGGGTTTTTACATGAAAGTGTAAAGACAATCGCAGGACGGCAATGTCATGGGGCTTTGTTCTCGCAAGAAAACTTAGGCATGTCATATTGTCGCAGATAAATTGAAAAAAAAATGATAAGGCAAGATCAATGGGTCTTTACATGCGAATATAAGGACGTCCTGCGATTTTGTCGCAAATACAAAAATTGGCAAAATAAGACCTTTAACTAGGAAGGCAAAATAAGCCTGGCATATTTAGGGGCCATCCAAAAAGATTTAGGGGCCAACATGTTATACTCATCCAAAGGCTTTGGTTACGGGGTTACCTTTTTTATAGTGAATTTCCGTAAATGTCCTTGTAGTAAAAAAATTTAAAAACCCAAATATAGTCTTGTTCATATTCTCTCCCGATTGTAGCAGTATTCGTCCGAAAAATTTTCTCCCTCTCTCCATTTCAACCCTTCTTCTTCCTCTCTTCCTATTCTCTCCCGATTGTGGAGGTTTTTTTTTTTATAAAACAATGGAGATGGGTAATGCATCCCACAGACCTAAAACCAAAAACGTTCATCGGGGTTTCGTTCCAAATATAGGGAATTTAGCAAGAAACAAAGAGATTGTTGGTGAAAATGACGAAGATCGCGAAGAACGCGACGAAGACGAATCCGCGGATTTAGTTGGCGGTGGCGTTTCTGATAGTGTAACACTCCGGCAACTTCAAATGGCACCAATTAGGTAAGACTCTATCAATTTTAGGGTATATTTCGCTTTAATTCGCCTAATTGAGAAAAAAAAAATCTAGGGTTTTCTGCAATTTACCCAGATTCGGTAGTCAAACCTGTTAATTTACTACCGAATGTAGTCGTGTTCTTCATTCCTGAAGAACATTGATAGAATTCGGAAGTTATATGTTTTGTTTTTCTTCTGAATGTGTTTGGCCCTATGTTCCTGCGTACGAATATTGTTAAAATCGGTAGTTAATTAATTTGTGGTCTTCCGAATCTGTTCAAGTAGACATACAATAATCGGTAGTACACTTACTACCGAATTTCTCAATCTGATGAAATATAATTAAAAAAAATTGATTTATGAAAAATCCCATTTTTGGGACAAGATGTATTCGGAAGATAACATAATGTTTTATACCTCCGATTTTACATGCTGAAAAATTTAGAGTTTCTGAACTCCAATTGATGCATATTCGGTTTGAAAAATTGTATTGTTTGTTCCGAATGTTTACATTCGGATTTAGTTCGTATATAAAGGCCTCCGATTGTGTGGTTTGTAAACATTGATTCTTTTGTTGTTTTTTAGACCAAGTCGAGCTAAGCAAGCCCCAAAAACAGGCGACTTAGGGCCTCGTCGAGCAGGGAGTAAGAAAGTGTCAGCTAGTGCTAGGAGAGAAAGGAGTGCCAAAGCTAATTCAAGTGATCAACAAAGTGTGGAACCACAAGGAAGTCAACAAGGTGTGCAAGCAAGTGGTAAACAACCCACTCAAGAAGGTGTAGAACCAACTGGTCCACATGGCATTGAACAAGGCAGTCAACAAGGTTTAGAACCAATTGCTCCACAACTTACATCCCACCCTGAAATTGAACCAATTGATCCAGTGCCCAAAGTTCAAGAAGAAGGACAACCAAGTGGTACCCAAAAATCCAAAAAATCTAACAAAGAAGCAGAAGGTGGAAAGAAGGATATTGCTAAGAAAGCATCACATCTTGTCCCTCAGCACTTGAAGGTGAAGAATATTCCACCTGGAGAAATCCTTGGGCTACCGGCGGATGGAGGAAAATTGATTTTTGGATACAAAGACTCTTGGGCCAAAGAAATATACGAAACCGAGGTAATAATAATCGTATATTTTTTATTAATGTACTGTGTATGTGTTACTTCGATAATAGTTGTATTAAGGGTTTTTGTATGTACTTTAAACAATTTTCGTGTGTTTAATAGTATCATCAAGATGCGTTTCGTCTACTCAAACCCACCGCTGCACCAACAAAAATGCTTGAATGGCCTTTATCCGGTGAATGTGAAAGGTTCAAGAGAATTGTAACCAACTCCGGGTTAGCTAATGCTGCGGAGAATTCATTTTTGGAACATGATCGTGTTGCTATATCGGCGTTCGTGGAGAGAATGTATCCTGAGACCGTTATGGTATGTGGATGGTTTGTTTGATGGTTTATGAATGGTTAGTTTTTTTGTAGCTTTGGAATGATGAGCCATTGTAGATAATCTTCATTGTTTTGTAGCTTTGGAATGATGAGCCATTCGGAGGTTTTGTATATTTTTGTTCGCCCGATTATTTGAAGTTCAAAACCAAAAATCTTCATTTTTCGTAGCTTCGGAAATTTAGGACATGTTATATTCGGTAGATAAAGACGCTGAATTATCCTCCGAATTTGTATAGTTCAAAACCAGCCCCGCCATGGCTCTGGGTGGTTCCACAGGCATAACAGAGGGTTAGCCATAAAATTCGGAGGTTTTGTATATTTTTCTTCGCCCGATTATTTGAAGTTCAAAACCAAGAAAATCTTCATTTTTCCATGGTTCGGAATTTTAGGCCATGTTATATTCGGTAGATAAAGATTTGAATTATCCTCCGAATTTGTATAGTTCAAAACCAGCCCCGCCATGGCTCTGGGTGGTTTCCACAGGCATAACAGAGGGTTAGCCATAAAATTCGGAGGTTTTGTATATTTTTCTTCGCCCGATTATTTGAAGTTCAAAACCAAGAAAATCTTCATTTTTCCTTGGTTCGGAATTTTAGGCCATGTTATATTCGGAAGATAAAGACGCTGAATTATCCTCCGAATTTGTATAGTTCAAACAAAAAAAATATCCGTTGGGTTACATATCCTATATAAGGAGGGTATCTCTCACCATATATGCACCAAGAATACATTTTGCTCTCTCCAACATCAAATAAACCATCTTTAATATAATGGCCCAACCATTCATTAATTCTACCGAGTTCACGATGGAAGAAGATTTATCTTTATGTAGGCGCTATGTCCAATTCTATCCGAGACGGGGTGAAGAACGCAGGCAAGGAGGTGTAATGAGTATGAGTTATTTGTTTAGAATTCACGAAAGATTTTGCATAGACACCGGAAACCCAAATAATCGTCAATCGGCTGATCTTTTCTGCCGAATTGGTTCAATAAACGCACACGTCCAACAATTCGTCCATTTAACTTTTCTTGTGAATGAATATCGATTGAGGGGTGAAACTAATGATGAGGTGATAGAACGATCTCTCGAGGAATGGCGGCGATGGAAAAGATCAAACTTCCGTTTCGAAGCTCATTTTAGAATCCTTATGGCGATGGCCAGATTTAACCTGCCGAATGTGTTTGAATCGGAAACTATTATGTTTTATAATATACCGTTTGTACTACAACGGATACTTATTTTTAATAAAAATAGTCGTGCCTCGAAATGCACACACAATCGGTAACACTAAATAGAAGTTTCCTACCGAATATTCAGTAAAATAAGAAAAACAGGTTTATGAATTCAAAAAGAATATTCGGTGGTAAGAAATTTACAATAACGACCGATTATTATATTCGGTGGTAAAACGTGACACATTTACTTCCGATTGTCGTGTATTATTGTTGGCACGTTGTACCTGTTTACTGTTTTGGTGCCTAACCTAACGGCCATATTATCAACAAAAGAGTCGTTCGAACTTTAACCTATATAAGGTGGGTAACCTCTGCTCATTTAGGAACCAAACCACACACATCCATATTCCATTGTCAAGTATTTTGTTGAACCACAATATTTCATATTACAATCATGTCGAACTTTGACGCAGCCGAAGATTTGGCCATTGTGAAAACATGGTACCAAGAAACCAGACGTGAAGATGTCATTGCCGGGAGGTTAACCCCCGAAATATTTTGGGGGAGAGTGTACATCCAATTTGTCCGAGAATATGGAAATCCAAAGCAAAGATCCCTCCAACAAGTTCATGATCGGTTCCGACTTATTCAAAAAGGGGTGAACGATTACATAACGATACAAAAGCGAATCTTTAACATTAGCCACTTAACCTTGTCGGATGAATCGGATGAATATAATCGATTTTAATATAATCGGATGAATCTTGTGTCAACAAAACTACCGATTTTAATAGAAAGATTTAGACAGTCTCCTGAGTACAAAAACAATCATAATCGGAAGACATATATCTAGTAATACTTCCGAATATGTACAATCGGAAGATAACGTTATAAATAATCAACCGAATTTCACAGAACAATAACTATTTTTACGAGATTGCGAGAATTTGAATTGGGGGCCAAAGATATATTCGGTAGTTATATAAATTTTTAATACTACCGAATGTAAAAGATAAGAATTAGTGAGTTTCATAATTTTGAGGATTTCGATTTTTGGGACATTCGGTATTAAATGCACTTTAATAATTACCGAATGTAGCTATTTTGAAAAATCAATTTGTTTTTTTTTTAACTATTCGGTAGTAATATACATTATTTAAACTAACGATTGTAAATATTTGGTACTCAGGAGGTTGTATTCGGTAGACATGTGAATACATTAGCTACCGATTCTGGGTAGTTCATGGCGTTAAATGCATGCATTTATCAAGTTTTATCGTTTCAAAACTCATACAAACGCATACAAAGTGGGTTATGAGTTTATTAACACAATACATGTGTGTTAGATGCATCGTTAGCTTCGATCTCGGTTGATTCTACGGTTTGCTCCATGAAAGCGTCGTCTAGGGTTTCCTATCCACAAAAGTTTAAATCATTCAACATATACCCCAAATCGTCTTCTCTAAACGGTCGTGATCCTTCAACATTAAGTTCTTCACGATCATTCTCAACAAATTCTTCAAATCCATCCATTTTTGTTGCCTATTTCTAAAAAAAGTGGTTTTTCACTATTACCATTCTTCTTCTTTTCTAGAACTATAACAGACAACAAATGAAAAAAAATGAAACAGTCTCCTAAAAAAAAAATGAAACACATTACTTACTAACACTAAAGCGTCCACAATCGGACGTTTGTGATTTTTTTTTCTACCGAATCATTCGGTAGATAACGATCCTTGTTTATCAACCGATTATTAGAGGTTAGTTTTGCCATTACGATTTACGGGAGATAAGGGGTGGCTTCGTTTTATATTTGGGTGACCCTATTTTGTTTTATTGTTGGCCCCTAAATCTTTTTGGGTGGCCCCTAAATATGATAGGAAAATAAGAATAGAATAATCTCAAACATTAACTATTTTTTTTTAAGAATGCAGGAAAGATTTATTCATCGCAAGAGAGATAGCAAGTACTATTTAGAATCTCTCAGAAATACTATTCAGAATCTCCCAGAAGTATTATTCATAATTTCTCAGAAGGATTATTTGCATTTTCGCAGCACTATTTGCGGTACTATTTCAGAAACACTATTCATAATTTCGCAGATTATTCAGAATCTCGCAGACACATTTAGAATCTCGCAGACACATTCATAATCTCACAGGAGATGTGATTATTTCGCAGAATGTGATTATTTTGTTAAAGAGATTATCGCATGAGGCAGAGGCAAGATAAGAATAAAGAGACAATTCGTTCATTTAACATTTTCTAAAGGATTCTACCTTCATAAATAAAGAACAGAGGCAACTATGGATTACCAAGCAAACATTTTATGTTCTTTATCTTCTTGGCAAGAATCATTTCCAAAATGGACAAGAATGTTCACCAAAAATGAAGTAATAATTTCGCATGAATAGAGGCAATACTTATGACTTCCATTCAAGGACGGATACTTCTTATATTTTGAGGATTGAGTAATTCTTATATTTCTTCAAGGATATTTCATAATTTGTATACTTCAAGAGTTCATACTTCTTATTTACTTCGCAAAGATCTGGAACTTCACAAAATAATAGAGGTAAGTACGTACTTTTCAAGTCCAATATTCTTTCGCTCGTTCCAAAGATCAAAGACTACTACAACAACAGATTTTTTCTTAAATATTTCTTTTCAAGCAATATTCAAGAAAAAAGAGGCAAGATGTAGGATCAGAATATCGCCACAGTAATACTCTTGTAAAATTTATAAACGACATTTCTGCGAGCTCTTCAACAACACATTGCAAATGTCGCAAATTAATGATGTAATAGACAGTGACAGCATAAAACACGAGAAAGATGTGAAGATTTTGCGGTTGTAGAGAAATCTCGAGAGAACAAGGCAGGAGCTCGAGAGAATATGGAGAAAGCTTGCGAGAGTGTGGAAAGGGATCCTAAAATAAGGGAAGTGTGAGGTGTCATCCATTATGTAAACACCTATATAAAGAGGAGAGTAGGAAAGAGAAAAGGGAGAGACAATTTTCGTAAGAGAGAGAGAGAGATTTTGCACAAAGATATTTTTAGAGAGAGAATGTATTTTTTTTTATCATCTTCTTCCCCAAAACTAGATCTAGAACTATATTTTGGAGATTATCAATGTAAATCAAATGTTAATTTAAACAATCATAGTGAAGAATCATGGATGTAGATCATATTGATCGAACTATGTAAAAATTTGTGTGTGTATTTACAATTTTTAGTATTTTAATCATCATTTTAATATCAAATGAGTTTAGATCAAGAAATTATTATCAAGATATTACAAGGGGTTTGTTGTGGGAATTTCTGCAACTACACTCTACCCTCCAAGGTTGATTGTTGGTCGAATCTCCCCTGAATAACCGTGCTATATCGACACAAATAATATTCGTTTGCAAAATCTAAGTTCTATTATAATAAAAAAATACACTAAGTAGAGATTAAAATCCTCATAATTAAAACTCCAGTTTTCTAACAACATAAAATCGCAGGATGAAATCAATAATGGTTTACATCCAACTCCACCATGTTGGTCCTTCCATAGATTTATTAGCTAGTCATCTTCCATTCCTGATGACTTGATCCCCTCTTGAAGTTCCTGCATCTTCAAGCTCCAACTCTAAGACCACCAGGTGTACATTCGAGAGCTTCTTGAGAAATGTGGTCTGCATCTCTAGTTGGATTCAAACTTTTTTCTATATCACCAAGTAAAAAAGTCGGCTAGAACAAAGTTTATCGTTTTCATTTCCTGCGGCAGTACAATCACATAAACAGTAGTGAATTGCCCGATACCACACTTTCTTCAACTTGTTAGAGAGAACAGTTGGAGGGGTAAGCTCGTCCACATTCAACCTTCATTTCATTGAGGTCCATGTCACTTTTATTATCTACAGCGCCATCAACGTCGGCAGTGGTATCTGTCCCTTCAATTTGACAACAAAAATCACATTATTTTATCAATTTCACGTACATGTTTCAACCACAAAAGAATTTTGGTTATTCTTCTTGCTACTTTGGTTATTCTTATACCATTTTACTGCTTTGTAGGTCTCACAGAGTGCAAGAGCTTTTTTTTAGTGTCTGCAAGTTGAGATACTAAAAGTTGTTGAGACTATCCTAAAATCTAAATTCTTACAATTTAACTTCTAACAATAATTATTTGCAGGTGACCACAAAATAATTATCCAAATTAACATAAATTATAGTTTGAATAACACTTACTGTGTCAATTTAATCGACAAATTCAAGTAACCATTTATAAGAGTAAGTAGATATGAAAGGAACTGAATCAGGTGAACACAACAGAAACCACAAACAATCTATTGAAGATCATAAGAAGAAGGAACACCAGCTCTAGCAATCATTTCCTCTCTGCAAAATCAGAAGGCATAAATCTAACAAATCAGTGTGACTAATTGGAATTGATTTGCATTTTTGTTATCCCTTGGGAAGTTCTAAAAACAACTTTTATTAAAAGACATCTAGGCAAAATAGGAAAAAGAAAGAGGCTGACACAAACGTGTCGATTTGGATTTTAGCACTTTCCAACTTTTCATTATGTCTTATCCATGTTATCTGTTGCAAATTCTGCAGCATTTACAACTCCATACCCGTCGAAAATACCAAGGACTGTAATTAATGGGGGTGGTGTTGGACTGGTTGTGTTGATTATTAGGATTATAATTAATGAGAGGTGATCACACCAGAATTTGATTGATTTTGCTGAAGGGATTCTTTCAAATAATGAGAAATAACCGATGGTGTACCTCTCCCAGCATGACCATGTCAGAGGCAGTGCCGCGGAAGATACATTGGATTTCACTGTCTAGCGGAGTAAAAATGGTGAATCTGTTGCGGTCAGTTAATTCAAAGCGGAGAAGGTACTTGTGTCAATTTTTTGGGGTTCATTTTCATTATTTGTTAATAACATGAAAATTGGGGAGAAGGAAAGATTTATGTATAACAAAAAAGAAATTTATATAAAATAAGAGCGAACCTGGGAATGTGATCCTCAATCTTTTTTTTATCACATTTAGTGCATCCATTGTCACTGACTTCACCAACCTCTTTAGTTGGGCACTTGTTACATCCTACATAATACCACCCAGTGGTACTGAATATTCGAGTCGAGTACCTGCGTACATGGATGGAAAGGCATATGTGATGTGAGTAATTCATTTAGATGTGAATATAAACCTGTGATGGATAGGCACAACTATGGATAGTTAGAAATATACTTGCTGATTGGGGTCTCATTGGCATTCCAACAGTCCAGAAATTGTCTTCTTTTTATCGGGCATCGAAATGTCAAGAGGGACAAAGAGCATACATGGTAATGGTACCTTTGTTTTCAAGCACCTCATGAACGTAAAGGTTAAGATGACCTTGGTGGCATTCATGGAGGACAAAGAGTACTTTCCTGATCAAACCTATAGGACGAAATAGTAGGTGGGATAATTTACCTTGATATTCTCTGACAATGCCGAGCAAATGATCGAATTTCCAGATTAGGTTATTTGTTACCACCGAATGTAATGTAGTTCATCACAATGATGAAGACATGGATATTGTTTGTTCATGTCAGAGCACAGAATCATAGACCGTATAATAATAACATACCTATGTATGTTAGCCAAATCAACAAACACCAATTTATTACTTACGAACTAAAATTTGTGAATATGTCGAATGGTTAGTGTGAAGTAAACTTCTTTTTTTAAAGTATAAAGTAAACAGTTATACATGGTGGCACGTTGCAGCAAAACAATCACTACACCAAATCAACGGTTTTGAGACATTTATATCCGTTGTTATGAATTTAAGAGACACATATAAGTGTCTCAATTCGTGCGTCTGGAATCGTTTGAGACGCTTAAGGCGACTCTTATAAGTGTCTCTTAATTATTATAAACGACACATATAAGCGTCTTTTAAATTATATAGCGACACTTTTATCTGCTAATTAAAGCGACATATAAATTAATTCAGAGACATTTATATGCGTCTCAAATTATTTTGCTTTTAGTAAAAAAAACTTTTTTCCTCAAATGGGAATTTCCAAAATCAAAATTTCCTGCACCTGCATTCAGGTTTCTAGTCGTTCTGTTTTCAATCAAATATGAACCCAATCATTTAACTATTTGCACTCGCCATCACATATGAATCAACATTAATAATCACAATCAAACATAGTCAATCAATTAGTCACAAAAGTAAGATACTTGAATGAAAAATTACAACACAAAATACCATACTTCCTACAATAGACTTAACAATAACCACAACTTTTGCATCTGACATTATAGTTTTAAGATTCAATAAAAACTAAAACTTGCTAAGAACAACTTGTCGGGTTTGACACTTCATAAGCTTCACATAAGCATCAAATTCAGCAAGGTCCCTGAACATATCAAGGAAAATTATGTCAAAATAGGAAGCAGGGATGGAGAAATCGGACTGCAATTAACTTCCAAAAAGTCTAAAACTCACAGTAAGAACAAATATCGTATATTTTAGTGCAAGTATTTCAGCATTCCTATCATCAGATCTTGCAGACAGCATATTTAGGTCATTTTCCTATGCATGTAAAACAAGTATTAGCACCTTCAATGGGCATCAACAAAAAAGAACTCATGCAATTAACTTACAACAGTTGGGTGTTGTTATAATCATGACATCATCTGTCCAGTAAAACGAGATTTGTAAATCAAGCATGTTATGCGTAATCACAATAGGAAGAAAAATGGCAGATAAGAGTTTTATTGTTCTCTTACCTCATGATGAGAAATGTGAAATTGTGGTCGTAACCTTGGGGGTACCTGAAATAGGAAAATGGAAATGGTCGATCTTATGAGAATGCAGACTTCATTTTCATGCCAATAAATCAATTTTAGTTTGGAAACTTTATGTAATTGTGGCTTTTTATTAAACATCAAGAAATAGGCTTGCTAGTTAACAAATGTATACACCTAGGTAATAGAAGATAGATACGTACAAACTGGTATTAACATCAGTTAAACCATACTTCAATAAAGTGGGTAACTTTCCGCATATCTTGTCAAAAAATTTGCTTCTTTATATCGGCTTTTAAACATGAAACCAGGAATATGAAACCTGGAGCTGAAACATGAAACCAGGAATCGAACTAGATAATTCAGGGCTTCATGAGACAGTTGTGACTACTCTGTTTTAGTAATCTGCAAAAGAAATGTGCATCATAAGCATTAGGAAGGTAATTACAGAAAGGTATTCATTTAAAAACATGAATCTAACTGACAATAATTATGGAATAAAATGTAGGTAGTACCTTGATTTTTCTTTCACTAATGCATGCAGATCTATAGCTTTCTTTCAAAATACGACCTGCATCAGTTCTAGTTCCACATGGAGGGCTAGTAGTTCTCCTAGATGCTATGTTATACCTATGATAAAAGGCAGTGTAATCAAATTACAAAACAAGAAAGAAGATGAAACAACTTTGGAATTCATTAAAAATCTGATTATACCAAAAGATAGATAACTTAAAGGCTTGCATTTTGTTTAAACATTACAATATCTCCAGGGAACCATCAACTTTGCAGTTATACACAGTTGGATACTGGCACTTTTGTTCTCCACTACAATTTATGATCCTGAAATAACTTACAGTCGACAACCAAAACAGATCGAAACAATAACAACAAAAAGTAAAATGAGGATTTGCTGACCAAAATGAGCAAAAACATATCTGAAAGACAATCGAGTTTCACTTTCATTAAAATTAAAGATGATTAAACATGAATACACTTACCGAAAGGAATTCTAAAGAAGAAATCATAAATCTTTGCTGCCTTTATGGGCTCCTTGATATCTCACTCTTGTAATTTCACCTCATTTAATAACTTTCCAACTACAGACACTTCATTACTAGGATGTGATCTAACTGACCCCTCTGCGTGCAACTTTGAATCACCAGCTGGAGAAGTCATTGGGGTTCTCATATCCTGAGTTGTAAAAGTCGTAAGGCGGGTGTCAGGAGGCTGAGTAGCGCCTAGCGCCTGGAGAGACTAGTCGTCGACTAGTCGGGGATTAGTCGGGAAAATACTAAAGCACAGATAATATTAGCAGGAGATTGAGGTGTAAATAAACCATGTAATAAACTAAATATGCCATTCAATAATCCTTAAGATTTGCTACTTAGATTCATAGTTTTGTTATCACTTCTCCTAAGTTTCTAGATATCCAAAACAACAACACAAAACAACAACACAAAACAACATCACATCAGTCTTGAGTTAAATTTCCACTTCGATATCTTCTTCTTGATCATTGCCATAGTCCACTGTCTCCTCTTCAACATCACCAGCAATACTTCCATCTAATTCAACATCAGTAGTGTCTTCTACGAGTAGTGCAGCAGTTCTGTTTCTTGTTCTTGCACTCGGGCCAACAACAATCTGATCAACTCCTTGTGCCTCTCTAACTTCCACCCAAGTAAGATCAAGTTCCTCGTCTGCAAATTCAGCTAACTTTATGTTATTCGGTGTTATCCACTCATCGTTCTCATCAACCCATTTCAGGCGAATTGGTTCAACACTAGGATTCGGTCAGCCAAAGGTATTCTGATTCTTAATGCATCGCATTTCCAACTTCCTATTGTACTGAATGTAAACCAGATTATTCATTTTTGATTGTAGAAGTCGGTTTCGCTTCTTTGAGTGCAACTGATTTCATTTACAATATGTCAACATGTATCTCATTTACTTGTACCAAGTAAATAAACAGAACCTAAAGTGATATATATTTGTAGAAAATGTAAGAAACTTACATGATCGAATGTACTCCAGTTGCGCTCACATGATGAGGCGCTACTTGCTTGTCCCAAAATTCTCTTTGCCAATTTTTGAAGAATAGGGTATGAGCCCCCAAACATGATCCACCATTCACCTATGACCATTTAGATGTTAAGGTAGTTCAATTTAAAACAAAACATAGTCTGAAATATTAATTGTGCGAGTGGAAAAGCTCTGGAATCTTACTAGGTGGGAGAATATCCCTTTGTCGTTTGGCAAGAGGAGTTCCTAGACTCCCAGCAGCATTCTTATAGTGAATAATTTCATTGCAACAACCATCTTGTTCATCTTGTGGAATCATCCTTTCAATGGTAGTGTAAAAACCACCCATGATGTCTACGCTGCTCTCGATTTCTTCGGGATCTTGTTTATAGTATATGCCAGGGTTCAAAAAGTATCCAGTTGCATGTAATGGGTGGTGGAGTTGTTCATTCCACCTCTCATCAATCATTTTCCATATTCTTTGTACCACAGACATGGGGCTACTCTCCAAATTTTTCTTAATTTGTTCCTTAGCTACATCCATTGCTTCATAAACACTGTCCATGCTTGGTTTTTCTTTAACATCAACCATTCTGACAACATCCACTAGTGGTGCCATCACTTGACAAGCAAATTTCAGATCATCCCAAAAAGATTGTTTAGCTACTATCCTAGCAGTACGGATACCTCCAGCTTCTTTTGAAAACCTATTTTTAACCCACCATTCCCCAACAAACAAGGTAGACAAGTAACACCTATTTTCATAAATACTACGCAGTGTATAGAAATAGGTTCCGAACCTAGTATCCGACGCTCTATGCAACTCTTTTCCACACAACTGCCTCATCATGTTTAAAACTAACCCATGGTTATAGATGTAAACAATAACTGATCTAGCTTCGACCAAAACATTCTTAATTTTAGGAATTTTCTTCCCCATGTCTTCTAGCATCAAATTGACACAATGTGCGGCACAAGGAGTCCAAAATATTGTTGGGTGTAAGATTTCTAAGGCCTTTCCAGCATCCTTCATATTTGACCCATTGTATGTTACGAATTGGATAACATTTTCTTTGCCAACATCTTCAATTATATCTAGCACCATATTAAGAATAGCTTGATGATCATGCACAATATCAGAACAATCAATAGATTTCAGAAAGACAGTACCTTTCGGACAACTTACTAAGAAGTTGATCAAACTGCGTTCTTTGTTGTATGTCCAAAAATCAGACATTATTGAGCATCCATATTGCTTCCAAAATGGCCTAAATGACTCCACAAACTCCTTTGTTTTTACCATTTGCTTCTTCATCAAAGGAGTTCTGAGGTCCACATAAGTTGGATGTGGCATTGCTTTCCCATAATCTCCAATGGCATGTATCATAGCTTCAAAACTTGGAGTGTTTACTGCATTGAAAGGTAACCCTACTTCATATGCCCATTGTGATATTTTTTCCCAAGCAATTTCCTAAAATCTCTTCTTATAAACACAAGTCTTGTCTAATGATTGTTGTTTTTTTTTTGTCAGACATGAAAACTTCATCCAAAGGACCTTTAACATTGCTGCCATGTACCCTTTTTTTTCCCTTTGATACACCAACAACTACTACTTCATTTGTTGCTATAGGTTCTTCTTCTACTTCAATGGGGTGACTACTTTCATTAAAGCCACTGTAATCACCTTGTTGTACCCTCCTAATCCTTTCCCTCTCTTCTTTATTCTTGTTATAAGCATTCATCTTACTCAAAACCTTCTTTTGTATCTCTGATGTTACTTTAGGACATGGAGTACAATCTCCTCTAATATGAGCAAGATGCTTCTTCAATCTATTTATTCCTCCTGAACACTTCTTACCACAAAGTTTACAATAGAAAGTATCTTTATTAGCGTCTCTATTTTCTCCCCACTTCCATGCTATATCTTTTCCATCATCTGGTATTGGTACTGTGGGGATTGGTACTGTGGGGTTTGATGCAGCATCCATTGTTGTGAGATGCAGAATAGAGAGAAAAAATTAACAGAGAGAAAGAGAAAGAAGAGAAGAGGTGCGGCTGCAAATGAGGAAGGAAAGATGAGATGAGATAAGGAAGGAAGGAAAGAAAGATAAGATAGGAAACCCTTAGGGTTTAGGTTGGGTCAAAAAAAAATCGGTGGGCTTATAGGCGGCGCCCAAGCCCAAAACGATTTTTACAAAATCGCCGACTATTCGGTTAAACGCCTAAATCCAAAAATCGTTAAAATTTTAGGCGGCCTTCGGCCGCCTAACACCTAGGCGGGCCTAGGCGCCACCTTTAATAACTCAGATCATATCCAAACTACATGGTTATATACCTTCTAATTGAAAACAGAAAAAAAAAAACGTATAAGTCATTGTCAAAATGTATGAAAGAACCTAACACCTTTCGTATGATTAATTATATTTTCCAACCAATGAATTTACATGGTTGAATCAATATTACCCTCCAACAAAAACTATTTCCTCCTTGGTAGATGTGTGTCCGCAGATGAAACTCCTGCCATGTTAAATTGAAACATCTCACACGAAGTTTGAACCACCGAAAAAGCACATTGGGGATTTTGCACTACCCCTCATCTGCAACCATTTACTATGTTCAAAGTGAACACAATATATATAATATCATGCAAAGAGTTGCAACTTATTTTGATAATATAAAGAATACCATGTCCCCAATCCGCCGCCACCACCATCTCCAATACCCATCCTATACAGTAATAGGTGACATAGTTTTACTATGAAATTTTAAGAACCAGCATTTGATACTCAGAGAGTGAAGGTTACTAACAACTACAAAAAATTGTGAGAATTGTAAACAATGTTTGTGAATCAGGGGACAAAGTGAGGAGACTATGTTAATAGAATGAAAATAAAAAAAATAACACTAGTACCATGCTGCTGAAAGTCACTACCACCACCATCTCTACAACATGATTCATACTATTACAAATAACCACCACCACCATCTCCAGTACCCGCTTTATTCTACTACACGTCACCATCACCACCTGGTCCAATATTTGTTCCTTACTACTTCAAATTACCACCTCTACCATCTCCAGTCATTTGACTAACACACTAAACACAGAACACAGACCAAAGTAATTAAAAATCAAATCCAATAAACAAAGATACCAACAAGGATTGCATCAAATACACTTTGAGCATCTTAAGTTATTTAAAACCCATATCAGATTTTTCAGATTAAAACATTAAGATCCAATGAAAACCCAAAAAAAATCTTAAAAGACGGAAAAAAACTCATCTTGGATGGGAGAATCAAGAGCAAAATCAGAGATCCGACTATAACTTCTCAACTTCATCAGTATCTTCATCGTCACTCTCATCTATCACCCCACTTATCTGTACACACATTTCTAGGGTTTTAGTATTAGAAAAATTCACAAAAATCGCATTTTTAGAGGTTGAGAACAGTTACAATACCGATTCATGGTGCTTTTCTCCGGATTTATAAGCCAAGCGGTAGAGAAGGATCTCAATTTTTCCAAATAATCCCTGAACAAAGAAAGAGATGAATTAAATTTGCATCTATTCATACAGTGTAAAGTTTCAATAGATCTGGATTAGTTGATTCCTTGATAAGTTAATCTTCCTCAGAGAAAACCTGGGAGAGCAAAAGAAAGAAGCTGAGGCGGTAGCATTTAGGGTTTTTCTAGAGAGGAGAAAGATAGCAGAACCGAAGAAAGAGAAACAGAGAGAGGAAAGTGAAGGGAAGGAAAGCGAAAAAAAATTTATGGTGTAAATGCATTTTTGGACGGTGAATAATAAATCTCATATACAGATTATAGAGATTTTTTGGATGGTAGAGATTTTGTTTGGACTTTCATAAAGATTGGGCAAAGAAAAAGAAAATAAAATTGAATTATTTTAAAATCTTATAAGGAATTATAAAAGATAACATTAGATGAAAAAAATGTAATATGTCATAGTATAAGACACTTATAAGTGTATTTTAATAATTTCAGAAAAATAATAATTAAAGAAACTCATATTTCCGATTTGAGACACTTATATATGTGGAAGCAGTAAAGACATTTATATGTGTCTCAAACCCAAAAAACAATATGTCTCAAATCAGCCCATATGGTGTAGTGTTAATATTGAATAGTTGGCTCGCTTAATTTTTTTTCAGGGGAATCGGTTAGCTCCAATGGTTGATGACAGAGAAAGTTGTAACTGTTATAAGTTCCATTAACATACTTCTTTGTAATCAGTTGTCAGTAAATTGTCATTTTTCATCAAGAACTTCTTAAAGTTTTATGAATTCTACTGAGGGTGTAGTTGTAGGATTTCCTACAACTACATAATTGGCGCTAGAAGGAGGGGACTGAAGATTGATATAGAAGAAATTTGAAAGAGTTTTGGAAATTTGAAAATCAAAATGGAGTCAGTAGATGAAGATTGCAAAAGAGAAGAATGTAATATGATCACAAATACAATGATTGATGAATTTCATAACAACATGAAGGGAAGGATACACAAACGAGATTGTAGAGGAAGAAAGATCATGGAAGTGGAGAAAATAACAACTTTGAAAGAATGGGAAAAGCAGAAAATCACATTTTCAGTAGCAGAAATCCCAAATGAAGACTTGAACCACACTTCACCATTAGTAGTCACAATTCCGATCATGCGAGAAGAAAAGAAAACTACAAAATCTATAGAAAAATGGAAATTAAACCGAGTTTTGATTGATACAGGGAGTTCTGTTGATATTATATTCTATCATGCACTTAAGGGGATGGGGATTAAAGATGAAGAGATCACAAAATCAAAATGTCTTATCCATGGATTGGGAAAATGTACAACAAAATCCAAAGGGGAAATAATGTTACGAGTACCGCTGGGAGAAATCGAAACACACATAGTTTTATGTGTGGTAGATATGGAATCTCCATATAATATGCTTATGGGAAGACCATGGATTCATGCAATTAAAGTTATTGCTTCGAAATTACATCAATCAATTAAGTTTCCTACACCAAGCGGAATACAAGAAATAAAAGGGGATCTTGATAGTGCGAAATTTTGTTATCAGATTGAAGTAAAACAGTGTGGAGGGAGAGCAAGAAAGAAACAATTTCGTAGAAAACATGCGAAAGAAGCGAAAAAGGAAGAGGAGTTCAGAGTGTATACAATAAGATCAAGAGAGGGAAAAGGAATACCAAGTGAGATCCCAGAAAAAGAAGGATAACCAATGAAAGTAATCAAACAACCAACACCTATGGGAGAGCAAAATCCTAGTTACGTTGCAGCAGAACCAACCAAAGAAATAAATATTGGAATTGAAGAGGAACCTTTAATCTTGCGAATTGGAACTAAGATGGACGAAGAATAAGAGAAAAGAATTATTGATCTCTTACGAGAATACAAAGATATATTTGCAGGAAGTGTAGATGAAATACCAGGAATTGATTCATCAGTGGCGTGTCATAGATTGAACATAGATAAAAGCGTAAGACCATTCAAACAAAGAATAAGAAAGATCTCGCAAAATTATCATGCACAAATAGAAGAAGAATTACAAAAGATGCTGGATGCAGGAATCATAAGAGAAGCAAAATACCCAGAATGGATTGCGAATATGGTCATTGTTCCGAAGAAGAATAAAGGGATAAGAATTTGTATAGATTTCACTGATCTAAACAAAGCATGTCCCAAAGACAGTTTTCCATTGCCAGACATACCACAAATGGTGGAATCATCTGTAGGTCATGATAGAGTCATTTCACTCGATGGATATAAAGGGTATAATCAAATATCACTCGCAGAAGAAGACCAAGAACATACTGCCTTTTTCGCTCCAAGAGGTTTATATTGTTATGTGAAGATGCCATTTGGTCTGCGAAATGCGGGTGCTACATATCAACGAATGGTCTAAAAGGTGTTCGCAAAGTGGATACATAAAACCTTAGAGGTGTATGTAGATGATATGTTGATAAAAAGTAAAGAGGCCAAAGATCATGTGCAAGATTTGAAAGAAATATTTGAGCAAATGAGAAAATTCAACATCAAATTGAATCCTGAAAAATGTGTAATTAGAGTTGCGTCAGGAATTTTTTTGGGATACATAGTATCAAAGGAGGTAATACAAGTCGATCCAGAAAAAGTACAAGCAATTCGTGACATGCCAACACCTGCAACGGTAAAAGAAGTGCAAAATCTAAATGGACTCTTGGCTTCACTTGGAAGATTTATTTCGCGAATGTCAGATAAGTGCAAACATTTCTTCAACATACTTAAGAAGGGAGCAAAATTCAAGTGGACTGATGAATGTGAAAAAGCTTTTCAAGGAATCAAAGAATATCTCACGAATACATCCATATTACAGAAACCAGATAAAGATGAAGAATTATTGGTATACCTCGCAACAACTCAATATGCTTTAAGTGCAGTTCTATTGCGAAAATATGCAGGAATAGAAAGACCTATTTACTACATCAGTAAAACTTTTAACACAGCAGAGAGAAATTATTCTAAAATGGAGAAGTTAATCTTATCCCTGGTTTATGCATCATTTAAGTTGCGAATATACTTTCAAGCGCATGTGATAAAAGTGGTAACCAAAGTCCCAATTGATTCAGTCATGAAGAACACAAAAAGATCAGGAAGAATAGAAAGGTTGAATGCACAAATAAACCATTATAAGATAAAGTACGAAGTGTTATCATCGCAAAAGTCACAAGTTGTCGCAGATTTCTTGGCAGAATTTCCTTTGGAAGAAGATGAGGCAGTAGAAGAAATGATGGATATTGAAGAAGAATTTGGGAATCCAAAAGACCTATTAACAGAACCAAATAGATGGGAAGTTTTAGTAGACGGATCATCCAACAGTGAGGGGAATGGAGTAGGAGTTGTGTTGATTTCACCAGAAGGAGAAAGAATAGCATTCTCATTCAGACTAGAATTTGCATCCATGAACAATGAAACAGAGTACGAAGCTGTAGTGCATGCATTGAAGATCACAATAGAAAAGAATCTCGAAAATATAAGAATAACAAGTGATTCTCAGCTGGTAATTTGTCAAATTAAAGGGGAATATACCACAAATGAGTCTTCTTTGAAGAAATACAAGAAACTCGTTGATGAATTATCTGCGAAGATACCAAAATTAAAATGGAGGCATATAACAAGAAAATACAATCGACTCGCATATGCTTTTGCATTCATTCCAAGTATGATGACAAACCCTAATACAAGAAATATCAAAATCCAGACAATTCAACATCCATCAGTGAATAAAGAAGAAGAAATTGAGGAAGCAGTTGCGATGGAAGTAGAAAAGGAACTACAAGACGACATCGCAGAAGATCTTGCAGATTGGAGAAAGGACATTCGTGCATATCTCGCAAAAGGGTAAATACCCAGGAACAGACTAGAAGCACATAAATTAAATAGTCGTGCAACAAATTATGAGTTACGATAAGGAATTTTGTACAGAAAATCTTTCAGTGGACCACCTCTCAGATGTTTAACTTGTGAAGAAGGAGAAAAAATATTGAAGATGTTACATGGAGGAGAAGCTGGTAATCATAGTGGGGGAAGATCTCTAGCTTATAGAGCAAAAATACAAGGATATTATTGGCCTTATATGCACACAGACGCAAAATTGTTGGTGATACGATGCAAAGAATGTCAACGACATGGAAAAAGAACTCATGCACCAGGGGGACCACTAACCTCTTCAACAAGCTGCTGGCCTTTCGGGAAATGGGGATTGGACATTGTTGGCCCATTTTTACCTGGATATGGGCAGAGAAGATACTTAATAGTCGCAACAGATTATTTTACGAAGCTCGCAGAAGTAAAAGCAGTACAACATATTCGCGATAAGGATGTTTTTACATTCATATTTGAGAATATCATTTGTAGGTATGGAGTTCCAGCACAATTAATATCCGACAATGGGAAACAATTTGAAGGGAAGAATATAGAGATGTTACTCAGTGCTTTTAGGATAAAATGTGGGAAATCAACTCCATTATATCCACAATCTAATGGATAGGCAGAGGCAACAAATAAAACAATCGCAGATACAATCAAAAAGAAATTAGAAGGACATCTCAGAGGGTGGTGCGAGCAAGTGCAGTCTGGGCATACAATACAACTAGAAGGGAGGCAACTGGAATGTCTCCTTACTGTTTAACATATGGAGTAGAAGTAGTATTGCCAACAGAGGTTGTAATTCCGACAACAAAGAAAGAAGCTTGGGAAAGAAATTTAAGTGCAGGGGTGATATTAAGTGAACTGGATGATTTAGAAGAAAAAAAGGGAAAAGGTGTTGCGACATATGAAAATTTATCAGGAAAGATTAGCTCGAGAGTATAATAAGAGAGTTATTGAACGTGAGTATCAACTAGGTGATTTGGTCATGCGAGAAACACCTCCCTACCAGAAAGAAAATGGAAGAAAACTAGCACCAAAATGGGATGGAACATATGTAATCAAAGAGGTTGTGGGAAGTGGAGCTTATCGGCTGATGGATCCAGAAGGGAAAGACATGGGTTTAAGACTTGGTCGACCCTGGAATAGATTGTATTTAAAAAGGTATTATCCATAAAACTCATGATAATTTTGCGAATATCATTTACTCCCACAGAAACTACCAAAATTACAAATTTTAAAATTCTTATTGCGATCAGCTTTCATTAAAGAAAGACGCAAAAATTTATTTGCGATCAGCTTTCATAAAAGAAAGCCGCAAACTGTGATCAGCTTTCAAAAAAGAAAGAAAGCCATAGAAATTTTACACAGGCAAACCTTTGTGACGTACACCCTAGTTCGCGAAGCAACATTTCGCAAGAGGCAAAGTCCTAAAGTACGTCATTTAAGGGGGTACCTATAAGCATGGCTCAGGGGAAACGGAATACCACCATAAAACCTGAGTACATGGACATTACGGGGTACATAACCCAAAAATGGGGTACCTATCCGGGTAAGACACCTTAGATTCTCAACCTAATCTTGCGATGTAACATGATTTAGGTTGGGCGACTAAGGCATACTGTCTTTCCCAAGAAGTGCAGAAAACGATCAAGGCGCCGAGGTACACGGTTGAGTCAAGAGTGCCGGATGGGTTTGAAGCACATCTTCCATTCTTTACAAGTCTTGGCAAATGATGCACTTGGCCCAAAGATACCCCATAGGGTGCAACCTCGTAACTATAAGCCCTATAGGCAAAAAGGATAAGAGGTTGCGAACAAAAGCTGGTTGTTGGCAAAACCGGATGGGAAGAGCTAACCTTGTATGGTCGATGTACGCTTCCTTGAAGGGGCAACCAAGGGGAAGATAAAGGGCAACACCCTCCATTAGGGAGCTGATACGTGCTATAAGACGCAAATGTCACGAGGCTTTTTGTTCACAAGAACATAAAGGCTTGTTATATTTGTGCAACAATCGTATTTCTGCGAGTAAAAAAAAATATATGTACTCGCAGAACTAAATACAAAGAAGTTAAGATGAGATCAATGGGTTATTACATGAAAGTGTGATAACGTCCTGCGGTTTCATCACAAGACGATAATGTCACAAGGATGTATATTCGCAAGTATATTCAGACTTCTCATATTATCGCAAACACAAAAATATTGTTAAGATAAAGTCAAGGGGTTAAGGCATGCGAGTGCACCAACGTCCTGCGACTTTATCGCAAAAGAGGTGGCAAAGTAAGACCTTTACTTAGGAAGGCATGATAAGACCACAGAAACTAATGAAGTCAATTCCGTCAATGTCATTGGAGATTCTTTATATTCTCAACAAGAATATGTATCAAGAATTCCTACCAAAAGAGGCAATTTTATTCGCAGTCAAGGACGGATATTTCATACACATTAAATTCTTCAAGGATTGAATACTTCTTATACTTCTTCAAGGATGTCTCATAATTTTCATACTTCTTCAAGGGTGTTTCATAATTCTTATACTTCTTCAAGGATGTTTCATAATTCTTATACTTCTTCAAGGATGTTTCATAATTTTCATACTTCTTCAAGGATGTTTCATAATTCTTCAAGGAGGTTTCATACTTCTTATACTTCAAGGGGGGGATTTCTTATTTACTTCGCAATAACCTGAAACTTCGCAACTTAAACAGAGGAAGATATTCTAATACTTGCAACAACAATTGATCACCTGAAGAACAATAATAAGGGGAAGGGAATACTAAGATAAGTCTTTAAGATATGTTATTTCTCTTCATATGATCAATTTATTCAATTTATGCAAATCAAGAAAGTATTCAATTAGAGAAAGGTCAATTCATTATCGCAAAATATAAAATATACTAAGGAACATAAACAGTAAGCAAAATTGTTTGTAAAAAGAGAACCAACAGTAACCAAGAGAAAGAGTTCAAAAGAAAGAAAAACAAGAGGATTAACGATAACTTGGGAAAAGAAGTTTATCATGCTTAGTGCTCTCCATCAACACTTTGTGTTGGATCTTTAAGATGAGTAGGGTCATCAGCAGTGTTCAATTCTTGCGAAACATTACCCTCTAAAGAGTCTTCAACAGGAGTTTCTCCTTGAGGGATAGATTCTTTTTCACCATCAAGTCCTTCATCATCACTATCGCAATCAAAGTCACTATCAGGATCACGAGCAACTTCATCATCAGATATTTCCAGAGGTTCAACTTTCACTGGAGACAAGGATCTTGATAAGAGAATGTTGTTTACGAAGACTTGAGCTTTCAGATGACTTTCACGAAGTAGATCTTTCTGGTGGTTAATATCTTCAATATCTTTGGCATAAGCAAGATGGTTGAATCTCCGATTGGCACGATCACGAGAATTGATCAAACGAGTAGAAAGCAAAGCGTTCTTCTTGTGAAGCTCAGAACAGGTGGTCTCCAATCCAGACTTAGCATTGCGAAGATTGTTCTCAGATTCTGCGAGTGAAATAAAATTCAAAGAATCAATTCTGTGAATATAACAAAATTTAAAGGTATATCAAAGGCAGTCAAATTTTGATGACTACCTTCTCTTTGTGAAGTAAGAAATTAAGCTAAAGATAGACAACAATTTTTCATCTGATCCATAGCTTTATCAAAACCATCACCAACTAATCCTTCAAGTCTGAATTGAAGTTTTGGATCTTTGGAAAGAAGAAATTTGTTATTCTTCGCAAGTTTTGTATTAAGGGTTTCTAGTTGGGAATAATATTCTTTAAGTTTATTCCTTTTAATGCTCAAGATTATATTCTTATTAAGAAAGGATTTCTTCTCGGCAGCAAAAGAACTTCTCTCTGCATCTGAAGACTTCTTTATTTCCTCAAGTTCACCTTTTAACAAATAAATGAGATTTTCTTGATCGCAACATTTACTCTGAAGAATATTCAATTGTTGCGAAGAAACGGCCATTATATTCAAATACGAACATCTTTCTTCTGATAAGGTTTCATTCTCTTCTAATAGGGATTCTAATCTTAAATCGGCTTTAGTTAAAGAAGAAGTGAGCTGAGATATTACATCGTTCAAAAAAAATTGATCGTAAATTAGTTGGGTATTATCTTGGAAAAGGGAATCTAAATTATCAAGAGCACATGAATGAAGACTAAATAAATGGTAAAATTGGTTCAAAAGACTTTCATGCTTGGCTTGAGATTCTTTTGCGTCTGATTCATGATGAAGTACCAACATTCTACATTCCTGGATTGATTCTATAAAGGGGAATGGGTTTTAATGGGTGTTTCAAGCATGCGAGAAATAGAAACAAACAAAAGGAAAAAATATAAAGATAATAGCAATACCTTTTAATGCATCATTCATATTACGAAGGATTGCACAATCTAGAGAATCATTTTGAAGCTGATGATTCTCTTTACGAAGATTCTCACACTCTGCTTTCAAAGACTCCTGAGTTTGGAGAAGCAATTCAACTTATTTTTCCAAGGCTTGATATAAAATAGAAGCATCAGGATTGATGAAGTTGTTGAGCATTTCGCAAAATTCAGACTGCGAGCGAACATTTGAAGACTTCGCAGTATTACTCAAAACATCAGATAACATCTGGAAAGCTGAATAAATTCCATTTCGAACTTCTTGAGGAAGGGGAGAAGAATTCGAAGGAGTAAAAGCAAGTTGTAAATTACTTGGAGCAACAACACTCAAAGGAGTAGGAGCTAAAATGGGTTTTTCAAGATAAGGGGTTGAGAAGGTAGTTTGCGAAGGTTGATCTTGAAGAAATGTTGATAAATTGACAGGGGTGGGAGACTGAAAACTGGGTAATGGAGTAGAGGCAGGAGTTTGCGAAGAAGTGCTTTCACGAGGAGGAGAGGAAAATTATTCATCAATCACAGGAAAGAAATCACTGATTGAAATTTATAGCTTGGATTTGATAATACGAGATCTCTTGGTAAGGTTGGATTCTTCACCGACCTACGAATCAAAATGTAGATTAAAAACTGAGGCAACAATATATTGTTTCAGAAGGAAGACAGAGTATTTTAACTACCTTTTGATTCTCGGATTTTCTTCTTCGAGAGATAGGGTTTGAGCTTCTAGTTGAAGATTTCACCTGAGAAGTAGTTTTGTTGAAAGAAATCAAAGTCAAACAATGGATTAAACAGAAATAAAAGAGATAAACAAGTAAAAGATGCGAGAGATAAAAGAAAATTACCTCGGAGAACTCATGATGGGATTAACATGAAGAGAAAGTGATAATCGAAGATGTGATGTGAGAAGAAGATGAAGTTGCATAATTAAAAAGAGAAGGTAAAAAAGATAAGGAAGGGGATAAAATGAGTATTTATAAGGGAATAGTTAGGAAAAGACGGTTATAAAAGACGTGTTCGAATTCCGAAAAGAATAAGTAACGGTTATATTCTCACGATCATTACTTCTTCGCATAAATGACATGAGAAGAGGCAAGATGTAGGGACAGAATATCGCAAGATATAGGGTTATGAACATAGTAACAAATACAAGAGAAAAGTGTCACAAGATAATGCGATAATAGAAGAAACACGGGAGAAGTATGAAGGGTTTGCGAATATAGAATAAATTTACGATCAGAGGTTGCGATTCTTCGCAGGTTATATACAGTTGTACAGATTTCACTATAAATAATAGTTCAAATGCTAGATTGAGGGGGTTCTTTAAGTAAGTATTAGAAAAAGTCTTAGGAGAGAGAACATAGAAAGTTGTAACTGTTCTAAGTTCCATTAACATACTTCTTTGTAATCAGTTGAGAATATTAATCAGTAAATTGTCATTTTTCATCAAGAACTTCTTAAAGTTTTATGAATTCTACTGAGGGTGTAGTTGTAGGATTTCCTGCAACTACAAGTGAAAAAATAACTGTCTAATTAATAACAACATGCACATGCTTCCAATGTAGTATCCAGTCAGTACACTCTCAATTAATTTCAGTTAGAAGTTTGGGAACCTATAGTTTCAAAATATCTTTATCAGAAACATAATTATACTATAATTTGGTTGATTTCTAATAAACATTGGTGTTACTTACACTGTCATCGAGCATGAAAAAGTTCAAGCTATTCACATCATTCGTCACTGTGAAATCTAATTTGTTCCATTTTTAAGAGACTCTACGGGCCATCCAGGGTTTGCCTTCTTTAACCTCCTTTATATGTTTGAAGGATGGTTGCGATCTGTTTGGAACAGCTGTTGCGAATCTGGGAACCCAACAGAAAAAAAACTTGGATATATAATAAGCATAATAATAGATTGGTAAAAGCATCATCATCAAAGCGTTCCACAACAATCCATCGATAATATTTCTACCGCAACATTATCATCACTTTACAACAATCACGGGTCATTTAAATCCAACAAACACAACAACCTAAGATAGGTACCAATGTTGATTTTAAAAATTACCTGAGATAGATGCTAGCTCTTTTTTCTCTATGTATATACACAACAACAAAAATCATAACGAAAAGAGAACAAAAACAAAATCACAATACCAAGGTGTTATTGGGTTCAAAGCCCTGCCAAAAATAATAATAGGATAAACTAAACCGATCAAAATTAAACAGCTTCTATCCCTATATCAGTCTTCTTTGCTAAGCAAACCTTAAAAAAAAATCAAAATCAAAATCTTACAACTAATTAAATCTCGAAATATTGTCGATCCATGTCTGACAATTTCTGGTGTTAAATCAGAACTAACCTTTTTTTTTTAAACAAAAAAGTTTTAACCATTACCTGGCTCTTAGGTAGCCTGTCCCCTTTGCAAGCATCACCTTGACCAAGTCCTTAGGATATCTGCAACTCAAAAATTGAGGAAGACTCAAAGCTATGTGAATAGATATGTATCCAGGAATGAACTACCTATTGGTCCAAAAAGTATCAAATAGACAAGCACCGAGAGTTAAAACTGGCTCTCTAGCAACGCTATTAGCAACCACTACCTAAATAATTTAATTGATTATCAAAACCAATTTAGTTATTAATTGATTAGCAAATTTTTATCCCAAAAGAGCATATACTATTCTAGGCTTTAGTAAGTACATACGAACTTAACTGCCCATATCCACGACTACTATAAACTACAGATGAAACACAATGAAACCAAGAATGCATCCTCAATGGTAGGACATCTATTTATTTATATTTTTGGGGTGAAAGGTTAAACCATAAGTAATCTATGGATGCTACTCAGATAATTAATCTCTTTTCTTCAAGGGGGTACATATATTACACAATAAGTAATCCATGGATGCTACTAAATTCAAATTTACCAAACATCTCATACACATCCCCGACAAAGATTTTCCAGTCAGCATTTGCTACCATATTTACTGAACTGAAATGAAAATCTTAGAATGCAAGCTGCAAGTAACCATGTACAAAGATGAAAATCAGATATTTATTATGTGTTTCCTAAACATGAACTCAATGGGAAGTATCATTATCAATACTAAAATTAAACTATTTTCAGGTATTTACAGAACATCTCTTATGAACTGTTAATTACACTTATTGTTTGTTTACAAAACATCACCATCTAATGTTCACACCAAGCAGTAAAAATCCACAGGAAACATTATCACGTAGTCTGGAATTGTTAAATTCATAAAAACGTTTACTTAAGTCTGGAATTGTTAAATTCATAAAAACATTTACTTAAATCCAAATATAACTGGTGCAAGGTTACGATTAGTGGCTAGATTAGGATTAGCTTTATCCAGAGCCGCGACTTATTCCCAGTAAACGCTGGAAAGCTTGTGCACCTTTGGCGCTTGGGATTTTAGGATTTGGGATTTAGTCAAATTTTAAAGCTGCATTGCAGCAATTCAATAGAATATACTTCATTGTTTTTCCAGTGTACTAAGCCATACATACCTTTGTAGCTCGTGGGATTTTGTATATGATATGAGACTTGAAAATCACATGTATAAGTAAATCCTATTTCTGGATACAACCGATCGTCATGGATCTACCTGTTTTATGTTGAGTTTAATTTCCTGGCCAAACTGAATTCCACCAAGTTTCCGATCTTCTTTAATAAACTAATTAGAGGCAAATAATTATCAAATTCGGTTGACCCTTAGTACCTATGGTAGCACTTAAGCTCCACTTTCTCCTATTGATAGCTCAGGGACGCATCCTAATGCATCCAGTGCAAGTCAAAAGCTTTACTAATATCAAAAGCTGGTAGTTGATCACTGGAATGCAAATCAATAAAAGTACACATGTGCCTGACTACGATGGATAAGCCATCCAAAGTGAAAGTATACAGCACTGAAGCCTTAGTGAGTTATTGTGATTTTAATGGTGACAAAAGTTAAGGAGATACCTGGATAATCAAGGATGAGAGCAAAACCCTAACCAATAAAATGAAACACTTAGAAGATCAATATTTTTTGACCCAACAAATAAATTTACTTCTAAAATAATATGTTTCTATTGACAAATTCAGTTTGAGACCCTTTCTAACATTATTTTCGCTTTCTGGGATGGATGTTTGTAGTGTATATATATATATATATATAGATTTAAACCCCAACAAACTATTTTTGATGCCCTCCAATCAAAACAATAGCCAAACCGCATCGAAAATATCTGAAGGTACAATTTCAAAAGTAATATAATGGAATTACGTACCTTAAATCTGAAACGACGATTAAACGTAACTGAGATTAACAACTTCAGTTTGATGTTGTTGATGCCCTTGCAATTTCATAACCCAATCAAACAATATCCAAATTGCATCAAAATCTTGAGATTTAATTTCAAAATTAGACAAACACTAAAACAAAGAATCAATAACAAACCCTAACCACATTAATACCTTTTTGAGAATCGTCTTTTCGATGAGAAAGAAAGAGAACAGTACCTCATGTTGGGAAATAAATTAGTGGTGAGCCTGCTTGCTTTTGCTCTGTCGATTGTTGTTGATTCATGTTTGTATCTAACACCCATTGCATTCATTCATTGTTAAGAAAATGGGAATTTTTAAACAAAACACCACTGAATTTAAGAAAATTATGATATACATATACTTTTTCTTGGTGATTTTCCGAAAAACTACTTCTAAGAATTCAATCGTTAATTCATAGGATTCCTAATCTATTGTCTCAAATATCTTTTGACAATTCACAATTCCAAAATGGGTTACTCAGTACAACATAAACTGTAATCTTGCTCACATACTTATAACATGCCATGTAACACTCTAATATGTTTAAATTTTATGTCATTCAAAGCATGTGCATGAAAGTCACCTGACACACTTTAGACTTATTTCCACAGAATCGACTCGTCAAACACATAAGCAAAATAAATCTAGGTCATTGGACTACATAAATTATAGGGTGTGTCACCTGAACTACATTTGATTTAATGATGTCTGAGGTTGAAGGGGAGTTGGTCCTGATGAGATGATTGACAACCCCATTAATAAAATATCTCGAATTGAAACTTGAGTAGCTTCTGCTATTCCTCATCTTTAATCTCTCATTCCAAAAATCTCCTAGTTTCGAAACATTGTTATGTTCCATCAGCAAACCCTGGAATTAAGAAAAAAGCCCAAAGAAAAGATAAATAAGTTTTAGCATAGGAAAACCAAAGGCAATTCAGGAAAAAAAAAGTTGCACCTAGATAAAAAAAAAACAAATCGGAATTACCTTTGAGAAATAATTTTAGGGTTTACAAAGATCGAATTTCTTGACCATAGATTACTACTACCTATCAAGTCATTAAGTAACTATTTTTTCATCAAACTTGGGATCTGCTTATCTTCATGTCTAAATGGAATACCATTTTCCCTATGACCCCATTGTCACAATTATTCCAATTGACGTCCATATCACCTGATTACTTCGGTTCATTATGTGGAGAATTGTTGTCGGTCTCCAATAAAGCAAGACTTCCTACATGGGTTAAATTAGTAAAAGCAAGCTGCAGAGATAGCTATTGAATAACAAACTCGGTTTACCGAACATTTTTGTTTCGTCCTCCCCTGCAAAACAAAAACCAAAGAGACTGTGTGATTCAGTCTGATGCTTTTCATTAGCTTTACCATAGATATCTGCAATTACCAACCAATTGAAAATTTTGGCTTAAACTAAACTTGTATAGAAAAATCAACTAAAATTTGTAAAGAAATTTTATACCCCCAATCTTAAAGGTGGAACCTTAAACATAAAAAAATACAAAAAAAACATAATTAGGGTTCGTAACTTCAGCTTAACTCAAGAACCAAAATCAGTACGCAGTTCAATCAATTGCTGAAATACTTTTTGGGCATACACAGAATATTTAGAAACAACAACATTAAGAAAGATAGAAAACTCATCAAACAATCAAATTGGTTCTTGTTGTTTAGGTTTGTATGCCAAAAAAGAGACAAAAAGAAAAGAAAAAAGAAATTACCTTAATTTCGCCTCATAAAATAGATCGTCACTAAAAACTTCCATGGACAGTGAATAACAATGACTCTGAATTAAATCGCAAAACCTGATTTCAAGAGCCGGGATTAGATATCAATATATAGCCTTTTTTTCTTTTTAGTTTTTTTAAGGAAATGGATCAGACCTTTTTTGTTGCATGGAAGCCTAAACAATTTTGGAAAATCAGGGACGTTTTTTTCTTCTTCTCGGTTTGGACCAGGCCCGGCTCTGAAGCCCGTCAACTTGTTCAGCAGCACAAGGCGGAATTTTTTCAAAGCTATTACGGGCTTGTATTGATGGCCCAATATTTTTGGTTGCATTGAATTTACTGTACGTGTGAAACAGTTCCTTGATCGATTAAAACTTCTCGCAAACAATATATGACCCTACCTCAATCCGCATATTGGTTGTGTTTTCATTTTCCAATCAACACTTATACTTATATGTAATCATGTAAACTTACCACTTGCTTTGCTAGTTTCAATTGATTCCCCCTATAAGTCTAATCGAACTGTTTTGTTTTTGTTTTTTTATAATGGTTTTTCAAGTTTAAAGACACAAATGATTGAATCATAAATTGTTATTTATATCAAGTATGTTTGGAAATTGGTAGTTCTTAATATTTTGATTGTTATTTTACCGATAAAAAAATACTTTATTTTTTTATTTTTTTATTTATCCATACTAATAGTTTTCTACTAAGGTTATTGAACCAATTCTTGTTAGTTGTGAACTGGTTGCCGCATATTCTTGTAGGTGACCTCACCAACCTAGGTGGACTTTCTTGGATCCGCTATAAAGCTTGATTTTAGGTATTAATTGTCTTGCCTCTATTTCCCTGCATATTACTGGTGAAATACTTTATTTATGATATGCGTTCTACGATTTCCATACTATTTGAAAACGGATCCCCTGGACGTAAACAGAAAGGAAAAAGTGATGCCATAGTAGAATCTTAATGAAGATCCCTTGATAAGTTTATCGCTAAAAAACCACATAGTTTAGTTGGAAGTTTGTCAGCTGCTAACGAAGGGGTTCATGATGCAAATTATGAGTATGATGAATGGAGGAAAAAAAAGGGGTGTCTCGAGCTCTTTTGCACAAGGTCATCCATATGTTAGATAGGACCCTGGTTTGGACTTCTTGAGTAATCCTTGTGACAATTGCTGCAAACGAATGAAAACAAATAGAAAACCTAATAATCAGAACATAAGATTCATAACAGTAAGAATATACAAACCCAAACAATTCAAGCCACCAATAATTCAAACGAACCATAAAGATCGTATGCTAAAATTCAGAGTTGATGTATATATGGTAAAACTCTTGAGTTTAATAAGTGCGGGCTTGGTTTCGTGAATTTTGGATATTTGATAACACAACTATCATTCCCAGCCGTCCAAGTCAAACCCCATCCGGATGATCCCGACCGCCAGATGACAATTTTCGGTAAATCCTGTCCACTGATTGACTCTTTGATCAAGGAGACAAAGACCACCTTTTTTATAACAGTGATGGAATGAACATGGATTATCTGAGCGAACCCAGGAACTCAACCAATCATTAAATAAAATTTTAACTTTTTTTTGTAAACATTGTGTAAGAATATGGAATAAAATTTCAACCAATCAAAATTAAGGGTTTTGTTGAACACCTAATATATATATATATATATACTAGATATCACCCCGGCCTACGGCCGGGGCTCAACCTTTTTTCAATTTTTGTTGGTTGTTTGGTCGGCCGGTCAGTATCATCCCATAAAATTTAATGAGCCTGTAATGGTCGGGACCGTATTTAGTTGGTCGTGTCCCAGAATATTGTGTAAGTTAGTCGGGTCATAGTAACGTGTTTAATTAGTCGAGTCATCTAGGAGTTGATCCTGTAGATTAATTGGAGCCTGCGGCGCGCTGTTTTGTTGGTCGGGTCAAATCAGCCGGGGCCTACGGCCCCGGCCGTAGATTAGAAAATCTAGAGTCAAATATAGTCCTCGCGATAAAATTTGTCGTGATTGGGTTGAAATATTGAGGGTTGAAACTATAAGACTGACCCTGATGTTTTGTTGGCCTAATCAAATTAAACGGGGTTGTACCCTTAAATTCTCTTTAAGCCTATATGCAAGAGGATCAACCTTTTTCGAGTTTTGTTTACTGTTTTGTCAGCCGGTCAGTACCCTTACACGAAATTTTAGTCAGGCCGTAATAATCGGGGCCGTGTTTAGTTAGTCTAGTCATAACAATCATAGAAAGTCTCAACATTTTTTGAGTTTTGTTTACTGTTTGGTCAGTCGGTCAGTACTCTCACATGAAATTGTAGTCAGATCGTAGTCCAGTCATAATAGCTGGGGCCGTAGGCCCCGGCCATATATTAAAAACTCCAGAGTCAAATGTAATCCCATATTAAAATTAACCGTGATTCAAATGTGATCTCGTATTAAAATTAACCGTGATTAGGTTGAAACCTAAGAAGAGGCCCCGATATTTTGTGGGCTTGATCAAATTAGCCGGGGCTGTAGTGGTCCCTTAAATTTTCTTTGAGCAACGAAGAAGATTAACAATTACCTTTCTTTTTATTTTTCCGTTTGGTAGGCAACAACAGAACTGTCCTGGTTCTTTCTTATCAATCAAAAATTATAAGCCCAAAATGAAAACATTAGTTGCACCACTCAAGAACACAGACCAAACCTAAGTTGTGGTAGCTTGTTCAGTTGTTCTTTAATACTTCTTCTTAGTGGAAACACGATTGTGTCTGTTATTAGGAAACCGAAGTATTTACGGACAGCATGTTGATTTTGTTATACAAAAACAACGGAAATGTGAAGGCTTTAGCAGAACAGCATCTCCAAATTTCCTAATTAGATAAGTTCGAGTATATGACACTAAGTGCGTAAATTATTGACGTGATATGGAGTTGTGTTTGATTTAGTAAACCCAAAGGAAACCACGATATAGAACCTCGTATACATCTTATGGAAACATAGTCAAATCTGGAAACCCCACGATCCGACGGACATCTATATAGAACATATAACGAATCGATCCATGCCGTGGGATAACGAAATCGATGGCCGGATTTTTCAGTCTACACAAACACCACTTCTTTTTATAATATATATATATATAGATAGAGAGAGAGAGTAAGGTTACCTAGCTTGTGGCCCATATTGAGCGTGAGGTTACCTAGATCGAACTAATGGGAAAACATTGCCCAGCTTGTAGCCCATAATTTGACTGGAGACCTGAAAATTACCCCGTGATAAAAAAAATGCACTCTAAACCTAAATGTTTTTTGTGCACAAAATCATCATCAAACTTTTTCGCGTCTCAATAGTCAGCTCCATGAGCTTCGCGATAATAATATCCAATTTACTATCAAAATCGCTATAACCCAAAACACACCACGATTAGTGAAGTAACTTCAAATTTGCTCTCACCACTTCAAATTTGATCTCACCAATCTAGCATTTTGAAGCAAAATGTTTCTTGACCTAATATAACACTAACGCATATGATAGCCTTCTAGGTGCTCACTTTATAAGCCGTTTTCTCCAAATCTTTTTATTTGAACTCACAAAATCTATGATCTATGATGTAATGATTGTTATTCATACAACTGAGACCTAAGAAGAATAAAAAGATTCAATTGAAACCCCAACTTAGCCTGAAGACTTGATATTCTGAAATGAAATTACCTAAATCTTTCCTAGACAGTGTGAAGGACCTGATTATAGTAATTTTTCACTCATAATTAGCATATGATGCAGTTTGGAATATACATGACACTGTCTCTAGCCGTTGATTGCCTCTTAACAATACCTAGAATATAATGCCTCATGTGAATCCACCTCTTAATAGATTTAGAATTCACCCAAGAGATTAACACACCCAGTGCACTTCAAGTACGCAAATTAGGAATTCACCGATGATTTCACTTCTTTTTCAACGCCCGTCTCAAATTGTGTTGTTATTGCTAGTATTAGTGAATATAGGAATTTTTACCAAAAGTGTTTTGGAATCATTGGAGTTAGTTACCCATGTTGACACATTTTCTATAGTGGGATAAAGGTTATAACACCAAGGATTTTCTGCAATTGGTTGTGATCAAATGTCCACTTCCTTTGTCTTTGCTATGATGTGAACCCGTGGAACTTGTAATTGGGGAAGTGCACGCAAAGTATTCGCATGGCCTTAAAAGTAACTCTATCAACTTCAAACTTTAATTTACCATATGCAAAATATAACATGCATCTTGTCATACTCTAACTCCCATTCCGGTGCATTTTTTTCCACTAAGATGGTTTTAGGTGGAAAAAGTAACGTGGAAATATACTCAAGAAGATCAAATAACGAAGCCACCACAATAGACACATAAGAGAAAAAAATGTCTTGATTAGCTCAAATATAATACCTTTGTCATCCAGATCGGTTTAATCTCTTGCAATGTACCATAACTGGATGGGAAAAAAAAAGTCAAAAAGGGATTGGATGATCCAAAATGTCTTCATTAACATTTTGATCCAAATTTTGGATATTTTGGATATCCAATATGGATGCGATCACATAATTCATTTTTGAGACTATTTGTCTTACACTCGACATAGAGTGAAAAAGAAATGAAGAAAAAAATAACAATGAAATCACATGGTACAATAATGTCTCCCCTTGTCTTACTTGGTAGGATTAACTTGAACACCCTCAAAAGCAATCTACAGAGAGAAGAAACATGAACTTCCTCACAGATGCACTTTGTAATGCTTCGGCTGGATATAAAGGTCAACAAAAATTAGTGACATATTACTTGAACTCAAAGAACAACCATAGTAAAATAAGTAACTTCTAGGGTGAATTCAAAGAATTTGAAATGATCAAGCCAAGTCAGGGAAGAGGAATTGAAACCATAGTTCTAAAGTGCTTGAGCCAATATTGCTTAACTGCAATAATTTGTGGGACATAAACACTAAAATATTACACCGAATGTAAGAAAAAAATCTAAACTCTTATCCACTGATAGTTCTCGTTGATAATCAGCAAACGTAGAATTACTCAATACAAAAAAATAAGTCTAGTACATGCAGTCTCTCTAAGATCTTTGTTAGGTGGATCAAAGAACCTCCTACCTTCTCACAACAGCGAAACCTTTATCAGACTTTAATCTTTGTTAAGACGTGCTCCACATTAGCACCGTTAAAGATATTCCCAACACAACTACTGTAGTAGAGTCCATCTTTAAAAAAAAATCACATGGATTGTATCTCTCCTAAGATCTAATTGAGGCTGGTCCATAAATTCTCATATCCTGTGACCCAAAAAAACACTTTTCCTTTGTGCCTTCAAAGCTCAAATAATTACCTTAAAGGCTAAAACCTCAGCGATAAATCAAACCAAGATAATACACATACTTCATGAACTATCAAACAGTGAATTTGAAACAAATATAGTGAAGTTATTGAATTTAATTACCTTGATCGCGTAAAATGCCTTCTTGTCGTTAATGTAGTATAAATCTACATGTTCCTCGAGTGACTGATTATATAAATCCTGCTAAAACCTAGAATTTTTAAGCCTCTGATCAATCTTATCAATTCCTGCGATGAAGATAAAGAGGTGAGGGAGCAATCAAACACAACCAAATTTAAAACAATCAATATGAATAATAAGGTAGCTTACACTGGCCTTTGAAATCCATATAACGAACATAATAAATTATCAGAAATCAAAATATTCGAAGGAACCTGATTGAACCCAAAATCCTATTGAATTCAATGGAAAAAGATAGAGACAACAACTGGTTCTAGGATTAGGTATTGCAGAAATATCTTTTGTAAGGGTTTACTCACCATGGACACCAAGCATGCATCCACCTGAAGCAATTTGTACCACTTCACATCCAATACCTTCAAGAGGAAGTATAAAGCCAGTGACCAACTGAACCTTTAAATTGCAGTGAAGAAAACATCATCAATCAACCAAAAACCCAAATTGATACCAGAAAAATAAATAATCAAAAACCTAATACAAATTTGAGACAAAAAAACACTCCAGGACGTGAGATTTTGGTTGGGATTGATAATAAAGATTAAATTTTATGAATAAGGGTTTCAACGATTTCTTTGCTGCAAGTAACCTGCTAGATAAGATGAAAAAACAATAAATCTCTTCTTCGTCTATTCCTCTCTCAATTCCTCTGGTTTTTAAGTCTCTTATTTAACGTATCTCATCTAAAAAAATGTCGTACTATAACTATAAGAAAGAAATTCACCACACATGGTGCTAAAAAACTATGTTAAGAAATAAATCTAAAAACTTCTGAAATTAATTAGATACTTAGTTATGTACATATTTAAGAAAATTATTAAAAATAGTTTGTTTGAAAATGGAAAATCACCGTAAACACTTAAGCCTAGTTTGGTATTGTTGTGAGTTTTACAAAAGTGTTTTTTTGTTGTGATGTGTTGTGTTGTGATTTAAAAATAAAGTAGTTAGACGTTTGATAAACTATAATATGTAAAGTTCCGTGGAACCAACAAACTATAAATTCTGTTTGGTAAATTTTCATGTTGAAGTGCTTATGATGTGGCTAATGACGAACATAAACCTGGTTTAAAAATTCTTTTTAAATTACATCTATTAGTAATAAACTATTATTTATTTTTGAATATTATTTAAATAAAGAAAAAAAATATTCTTTTTTTTCATTATAATTCTTTTTCTTATTCATATTTTAATTTTTAATTTTTACCTTTAAATATTATTATTATTATTGTTTTTTATTTTCCTTCTCTTAATATTATTACATGAAACTAGTTGGAAGCCTAACAAGCTAGGCTCCAACGACATACTACTACATTAATCGAACAAGTTGCTACTACATATTATTATTGTTGTTGTAATTATTATTTTATAACAAAAATAATAAAAAAATTATTAGTGAAATAATTGTAAATAAATAAATATTTAAGGGTAGATTCTGTCTTTTTAATATAATAATAAGGTTAAAATAGAGAATCAATTAATTAAAATTGAGTGGGTCCACAACTTCTGCTTTTAATGCTTTAAAAGCTACTCCTGGATAGCTTTTAGAAGCTGGTCTAAAACATAAGTGCTTTTGGAGAAAAGCGCTTTGAAAAAAGTTTACCAAACACTATTTTCCTAAAAAGTTTGTTACAAGTTGGTTACAAAGTGCTTTTGTAGGAAAAAATACAATCCCAGGGATTTAAAATATGAAAACATATTTAATAGGAATTTTAAGTATTTACGGTAGCTTGCTTAAGAATTTTAGACTAATCCGAAGGTTCGGATTTTATTAAAATTATGTAAACGCGGTGTAAGAATCTACTAAGATATCACTCGGTTTGGAGCGTCAGATCGAGCCAATTCTATTAAAAACTAACGTCCATGAAATGTAGGGGGTATAAGTTGCTTTTCGACCAATCAGGAACGAGGGTTATGTTCACCGGCCAATGGGAGGGAAGGTTACCGCAACTCTCGACGTGGATTGAGAGATGGCATGGGGTTTTTAGGTTGTTGATAAATGACCAATACTGCACAAAATTTAAATTTAAAAACAGGAACAAGTGAACAACAGTACAGTAGTATGTTAGTTTTGTTGCTATACCTATTAGATCCAACTATCTAAGAGCTAGCACTATGGTGCTAGCTATCCCTTCCCTATCCCTCAAATGTAGGGAAGGGATGGCACATGGAAGGCAAGATTGCTATGGTGTACTCTCATCCATTCCCTACACGAAACGGGTACTCAGTATGAATAGTGCCAAATGGGTATTCAGTACGAGTATTAGTCAACACGTTGACTTGACCATAAACGGGTACTCAGTACGCATTTCATAGGTTTAAGTTCACATAACTCATAACCAGTCGACCATTCTTCTTTTCTTCCTCCTTCTTCTCTATTTCTCTCCTCCTTTAAACACTTTCGATTTGACGATGCTCCCATATGATTTTGGAGCTCAAATTCAATGGGTTTGTTCATTAGCATCCAGTGAAGCATTTCCCTTCTTCAATTTCGTGGTTCATCAACAAAACCGGAAAAGTTATCCCCTTCACTCTTGATTTTTCTAAACCGATTACGAACGCTTTTTGAAGTACGGTCGTTTCGATTTCCACCACAAGCTTCGATAAATTTATTAAAAAGCACCTCCCAAAGCTCTTCCTTATCTACATAACTGCTATAACCAACAACAAGGTACTGAGTAATAAGGTGATGATCTTCCAAAACACTAAATCTCGTTCTGTGTTTCCTTTTTTGGCTTTGAGTCTCAGCCATTGATGAACAAAACAAAATGTAAAACTATCACTTAAACAAGAATAAAATTGGAAAGATTTTAGTGAAGAAATCAATTGATGTAGGAAGAAGAAATTGATTTGGTGTGGTTTGAGTAGAGAATTAAAGTGGTATTTATAGAGGATTTTGAAAAAATGGTCATTGGGATTCGACGGTGTAGAAAATAGAGCCGTTATTAATGTTGGATGGTTAGGATCGGATGTGAGAGAGGTGTAAACAAAAAAAGGTCAAACAAATATAATTTACGAAACGAGTACTCACTACCCGTGAAAAAAACTACGCGTACTGAGTAACCGTATCAACGGCTTGAGTATGCGTAAAGCGTAAAATAATACGGGTACTCAGTACCCGTGTGATTTCCCTTCCCTACACGAGTAATCATATCTGATCAGCCAAGTAGAGAAGGAGGTTGATATCCATACTCATGTAGGGATATGGGAGACCATAGCAGTTGGAAATTTGGTGTTTTGAGGGATAAAGAGGGATAGGGAATAGATATCCCTCTCCATAGTGCTAGTTCTAATGTCTACTACTGATTTTGCACTAATACTGAGGAACAACAATGCAAGAGATTTCGAGACAGCTAGAGCAGGACATTGTTGCAGCAACGAATCTAGAATAAGCAGAAGCTCTAGGGTTTGCTCCAAGCTAAGTAAAAGCTTATACTTGCTCAAAAGCTTACACTAAAAGGGAAGGAGACACCTGTTACATGGCCAAGTAAGACTATTCTAGATGAGGCAAGGAATATATACGTGCTCAAATTATGTGGGTTTCTCTTTTGTTAATCCATCAGGCAATGATGTTGATGATGCTTTGGCCATTCCATCTCTTTGTATTAAGGCCAAATTCAAGCAGATAATCTAATATTACGGGTGATGGCTTATCCAACTCCATATTAGATGGTTGTACTTCTTTTGTATCGGTTCTGCCTAATCTTTCAGTTTAATCGTTTCAAATGGAAATCTAATTCACAAAAATAAAAATAAATTTATCAACCAAGGTTAAGATTCTGAACACGTCAATCTATAACAAACAACTGAAGATCTAAGCCGCCTACCTGGTAAACTTTGTGTTAACTATTAGTCGACATCGGTAGCCATATATACTCCATCCGTCTCTAAAAAATAGGCAGATTTATTACACACAAACCTGCCTATTACTTTTAGTACCATATTTGTGTACTGTACCGTTTTACAAATATTTCGATTCCGTTCAGATATTTTGGCCCATCTGTGGAGACCACTTCACAATTGCTTGAATGATTTTATTTTATTTTATTTTTATTTTTTTTTGCGACTCCCAACGGGCTTTCGCAGCTGTGGATAAGTTGTTTAGGAGAAACACAGGGAAGAATGACCAAGTTGAGAAGTTCAAAATTGATAGAAAACATATAACTTGCTAGTTGCTATTGACGACTGCCAAGACCTAACCCCTAATATTAAGCACTATATGAAAGTCACTATAGTAACATGAACTCGATTGGACCAGTGAAAAACAAAATGGCATCAACTTTTCATTTCTGTTTGTTGGTTTTTTTTTTTTTTTTTTTTTTTTGGATTTTCTTTTGCAGATTCTACCCGTACGTCACTATTCTCATTATCAACTCTATAAATACATTTACAGCTCTTCTCAAAAATAAAATGACAAAGAAAAATCATCTAGGTAAACGAGTGACAATGTAATGCCCTTTCTCCAGGTCGTATACTGTCTTCATTTGAGGTTTCCGCCATTTTGATACATAAAAGACTGCAAGAATTGCAAATAAGAGAATAGCAAATAATGAGAAGTAGGTGATTGAATCATTCCCAATGACACCATCCAGCTTTTCTAGCTCTGATTCTTTTAAAGGCTCTACCACTGTTTGGAGAATGAAAGCTCCTAATGTCCAATCAAGGGGGACGCCTCCAGCTTGATTTGCAAATCCTATCCTGCAACAATTCAATCTTAGCTATTATTATTCATAATCTATCAATGCAGCGCAAAAGCAGTATTTTTGTTGTTACATCATTCAAATTAGCATTTCCCAGAATCGTAGTTGACGAACAGAGGTGTGCATACCGCTTGTCATTCATAGGGATTCCAAGACCATCGTGCAGCAGTGAAACAATGTAGGCAGAAGAGAAACAGTATCTCAACAAATCCAATTCGTCGATTCCTTGGTGCTCGTCTTTCAGTTTCTCCCAATCATCATCACAATAGTGTCGTCCAGCAGATTCTAACTCTGTTAGAGTAGTCTCAGGGACCAGACCAAAGAACTGTAGAAGGTCGGAAAAGAGCAACAATATTAAGTTAACAACCACATTTTAGGGGTTTGACATACATAAACTCAAAAATCAGGCAAACATGTGACCAATGACCATGCACTCAGAACATGCAAAGCAGTGATAACGCTGCGGTTAACTCAGTGGTGATACACCCCCTCTTCGTCTTCTCTATAAGACCCTCCTATCTGACAATGTCTATCAAGAATGCAAGATTGCTTGTTTCTAATGTGACTTTCCTACCTAAAGTTACCAGCCAAGAGAACGTTAAAAAAGAGATTGAGATCAAAGCCTTGTCCTTCATGACATCTTCATCCAGTCTAAGCTTTTAGAAACTTTAACAGGGAAACAATAAAACAGCAACTGTGTCCTTGTACAAACCTCTGAAATATAAAAGAAGTTCTCTGGAAGAACAGGCTTGCCTCGCAATTCAGGCAAGAAAGTTGACACTGTTTCACAAGGAGGATGCAAGCATTCACCTGCAAAATAAATAAATAAAATCAGGACCAGGACCAGGACAATATTTTTCATGAGTTGGGTCCTCAATAGGTTACAGAAAAATAACTCAGAGACAAGGAAAACATTAATCGAATAAAGAAACACAATAGGTTACATGTATATAATTACAACTATCTGCCAATTATAATTTTACATACCCGAACATATAAGATCTTGACTTTGAACCATTACATTTTCATCTAGGATTATCAGTCTTTACTTCTTTAAGATTCTAATCTGTAAGGTTCATCAGCTTTTAGTATGATGCTCACCTTTCTTTGACAAATTCTTTACTGTAAGCTTTTGCGAAAGAAAGACAATAGGATTTCTGCGACCGCTCTTTAAAGTTCTGGAATGAAGAGGATGCATGCTAAAAACAAACTGAGATCTACTTGGAGCGAGCGTGGACGGGCCACAATTTCATTTTCTTTATTTTGATAATCTAGAACCTCTGTCCTTGCTTTGGACCTGGAGGTATAGCAGTCCCTTTGTCCCACACGCACACCGGGTAATTAAGGGAAAAACTCCCCGGAGCTGTCCAACATGGATCGACCTAAGGCCTCCTTCACTCATTTTTCTAAACCTTATGTATGTGGAATGTTCTTAACACTGTACCAACTCCCGTTATTGATAAGCCAGACTTACTCTCATCAAATGATGTAATGCAGATCATGTCTTGGGTCGCTTGGCATGAATGGGGATAGTGTTCTAGTTCTCTCTTACCAATTAAAAAAAGGGAAGGGATAGACGAGTTGTTAGTGGTTTTAGGGAATCATAGACATGCCTATGTGTGAAAATCTTCACTAATCACAACAAGTTATTCCCAAGAAGAAGTTCGGATATGCTACTGTCCCAAGTGTACATTTAGATGTTTTTTATTGAGTTCATCTAAAAACATTTAAAAAAAAACTAACTGTAGAAATGAAAAGACACCGACCTGGAAACAAATTAGAACAACTTAGAAAGGAACTGATAGCTGTCTCAAACTAGCAAGGGTCGAGATTTTACCATTTCTTTTATGAAACAAGGCTGAGGCTTTAGATCTGCATGCAGAAAAGTTGCCTACGGAGTCAGGTGCCAGAAGTTCCTTATGACTTGCATCTACTGCAACAGAAGGACTCAATGTTCGACCATATCCCTTAGGAATGCAGGGGCTTGCGATTTCCTTAAGCGAACCTGAAGCTGCAAATTTTCAAAGAGATGGCACAAGTTCAATGGGCAGAAACAAGATTATTCTGAACAGAACCAATGAGATAGCATAATATAACTTTTGAAACAAAACACAGAACAAGGCGCTGAGGCTGCCTCAAGGCAGCCCTCGAGGTTTAAGAAAATCTTACTACAGTATCAATAATAAATAACATCCACATCATACATGGAAATCAAGGTATGCAACTTACATGAAGTCAATACATTGGAATTATGCACCGATTTCCAAGCTGCATCCTGCACAAAAACAAAGTTCGTGAATATATATATCACATATAGGACCTTAGACCATTAATAGTTCTATTTGAAAGACTTCAATGCATAAACACAAAAAGTAAGGAGTTTGACGACATAGTAATACTTTAAGTTCTAACTCTGATAATGATCCTAGTGAGAAACTTCAATCTCTTTCAACTTTCTAACACAAACTTCATTGGGAAAACTTAAGTCAAGTGAAAGGAATAAATAAACTGCTAACCATGTATTAGTAAATCACCTGACCAAGATGAACTGTGGATTGTGCATAAAGATTGTACGTAACTCCAGCTAGTGTTATCATTCGTGAAAATTCCATTGGAGCAGGTTCTCGCAAAGCAAATGTTACCTATACACCGGTAAACGCAGTTGCAAGACTAAATAAGTATTATGCTATTACGATGTAGCAAAATATTCATACATGGGAATGCCAAGTACACATATTTTCTGGCTCTTGGTGAGTATGTTGAAAATTAAATTTTAGGAAAGAGTGTAAGTGCTTTTCGAATGTAACATGACCGGTAACTAATAGAAATACGCTCGGTTGTAACAAGATTAAGAAATATTATAGATGAGGGAATGTCATAAAAGGCAGAATGTATATTGAAGTTCTTGACCTCTTGGCATGTAAGGTAAAATTTAAATTTTGAATCAAGTATAACAGAACTTACGCTTTTCAAATTTAACATGACTCATCACCAATCTCTTCACTTTCCTAACAATAAGAGTTTATCTCCTTAACAACTTGATAGAATTAACATGACTTATCACCAATCTCTTCACATTCCTAACAATAAGAGTTTATCTCCTTAAAAACTTGATAGAATGCTTCACTAAATTGCTTAACCATGAAAAATCCCAAAAGGAAAATCTTTTTCCCCAGCTGGTAGCTACAACTACCGCTTGTAAATATTTTGTAGTATATACCCAAGTCGTAAATATTTTGTAGTATATACCCAAGTCAAAAAAAGATAGAGTTAGGCGAAATAGATGGGAAAGGAGAATGCACAAGACCTGTACAGAGGACCCAGCGAGTTCAACTATCCCTGTTGTTTCTTGTGGATCACTTCCTAAAGTTCCAAGAGCATAATTAGCAGCCACCCAAGCATAAACACCTTCATCCTGACCTGAACAATATATCCAATTAAGAATACCAATGCCAGCCATCAACAAACAATGATAATCCATGAGTATTTGAAAGAAAAAAACATGCAAAAGATACTCAGAGCTAAACTTGCTACTTCCAGAGAATGCAATCATGTAATGCCGAACCATATAAATAGGGTAATACCCCCACTTAAAAGACCCTTCTTAACAGTTAGTAAGACTATTTCAGAAGTACACTAAGATTTTTCTCTAAGACTGCTTCAGCATTACACTGAGATTTTTCTCTATGACTATTTGGGGCATATAAAATCGTACCAAGTCACTAACACCAACACTTACTTATAACAGCAACTTAACAAAGAGCATTCCTTTTAGTACAAAGCAACCAAAAGACTTCAAAATTTACATCAAGTGTTAGCATATGGTTGAATAACACGCGCACCTGTTAACAGTGATGCCCATTCATTTTCGAAAAGAAAACCTGAAGATCTCAAAACCTGTCTACACGATTCAAGAATGGCCATACTTGCATCCAAACCAACTCCTCGAAGTCCTTCAGAAGCCATCAACCAAACTCTTGTATTCTTCCATTGAGTTTTCGGAACCCTTTTCTTAGCAAATTTTAACAATCTCAAAATAGAACTCCCAGCATTATCAGGATCATCAGCGAATTCCACCAATGCTGGTCTAACTTTCAACGATTTGGACCCTTTTCCATCGAACCCAATAAATGGAATTCTACCTTCATTTAAGAACTCAAAAACATGAATTCTTGAACCAGTATTGCCGGCATCAATAATAATACCAAACCCTTTAGGTTTTGATTCATCAAACTTTGATGATTGATGGATGCCTTTAGCAATTGTAAATAAGTAAAATAAAAATGGGATTATTAAGAGTATAGCACCTACAGTCCACCATTTTTCACGAGATTGTGATGAAGAGATCTGCGAGAGTTTTGAGAATGGAGGCGATAATGAATGCATTCGTGGATGTAGTTGTGTTCTATGTGGTGGTATGTATGAATTAGAAGCTCTAGATTGAAGGTTTGTGTAATCCATTGTAATACAACAAGTTAACAAAGAACAAGCGGAGTTTATAACTGGATCCAAATTCTCTCTTTTTTCACATTCCAAATACGATTCAATCTTCTTCAATTCTTCTCATTCAGAAAATTTTCTCTTTTCAACGTAAGTAACAAGTAGTGACTGAGGCTTTCAAAAGAGTTTCGAGATTCCACCTGTAAATCGAATGATGAATCGTTGTTCTTCAGGTGTTTTTATTTTTCTTCTGAAGGTATGTGTTGAAGAAAATGTGAAAGACTGGACTGTATCTTTGTGATGATTCGTACGCGGTTAGATGTATTGGTCCTTGAGATTGTGCGACCTCTGGTTGGCTTTTAGGACCTGTATTGGTCCTTGAGATTGAGATAGTGCGACCTTTGTTTTAAGTGACCAAGCGGTCCAAGCTAGAGCTGGCAAACGGGCGGGCTGGGACTCGCCCGTTGCGGGTTATACGGGTTCGGGTTAACACGGGTCAAAACCCGTGGGTTAAAATTCTTCACGGGTGGTCATTTCTCCAACCCGCGCCCGTAACGGGTAAATCTTGCGGGTTCACGGGTTACCCGGCTTGTTTAATTGATGTTAAAATTGAAACTTAATTTAGTTAGTTTGCGTTCCTGTGACTCCTGTTTAATCTTTGGTCATCTTCAATCTCTATTCAACACACAAATCAAACAAAGATCCATTCAATTTTAACACAAAAATCAAACACATATCCATTCAACACAAAAATCAAAAGTTCGTATTCAAGCAGCATCCCGTCTCCACACGAGAGTGACAAAATAGTTCTGACCGGTGACTCACGGAGAAACAAAAAAAAATCCCCAAATCTCTTGGCTATATTCTTGGGTTTCCCTCCAAATGACCTCTGCTACTCCTTCTCTCTTCAGAAATTCATTTTTAACTTCTCCCAAATCAAATTAAACACAAACATTTTTAAAACATTTTTAACTAATGTTTTAATCTCTATTACCTTCCATATGCCGATAACTAGATTTTCTTCAACAAATCTCACTTTCAAGAATGAAATCACAGAATCTGAGCCAAACCCAGGTTAGTAATCTCATTTTTCTGTCATGGGTTTTCACGATTGTACTTTTAGACATCATTCTTGAGCTAAAATTCTATTCTTTTTCATGGTTTCTCTGTTTATTGAAACATTAATCTTTTTTTTGTTGTTGTTATGTGAGTAGATGTTCGTGTGTTTGTGAGGAGGAAAAGAGAGAAAAAGGTAATAGAGATTAAAACAAAAGAGAAGAATGAGAAAGAGGTGGGAGGCGCAGCCGCAGGAGAAGACGGTGGGGGGAGAAAGAGGATTAGAGAAGAGAAGAAGAAATGGAAAGATGTGTCTACTAGAGTACTAGGGTTTTAGTGTTTTTATATATTTAACGTAGGGATAGGATTAAGTATTGACCCTAGTCCTACATAATCTTACGGTGAGCTATTACTGTACACGGGTTTACGGGATTACCCGCGGGTTTACGGGATTACCCGCGGGTTCACGGGACGGGCACGGGTTAACCCGTTTTCTCACGGGCCAGCATTTCTCTAACCCGAACCCGGCTTGTTTATAACCAAGACGAGCCGGGTACGGGTTTATCCGCGGGTTTCGGCTTGATTGCCAGCTCTAGTCCAAGCCATCCACCACTTTTGTTTGACTTTGTCGGAGTTGGTAATTTGCGAGAAGTGACTGAAATTGAATCCTAGTTAGTAATTCTCCGAATCATTCCTGAATGTATCCGAACTGACCGAATCCGAATGATACTTTCGAACTATTTGAATTTCGAACCTAGTTCCCGGATTATATGGACCTCACGAATGATTCGTGAACGTATCTGAACTAACCGAATCCGAATGATATTTCCGAACTAGAACTTCGAACCTAGTTCGCACCCAACCTCGCTCTCCCATAAGTAATTCTCTAATCAGAGTTTTGTTGCTTGGTTTTTGTTTGATTTTGAATATACTTTATATTTAAATACAATTATTCAGTTAAATTTTTTATTGATAGTTGTTTAACCAGTGTTTTATGTGTTAATTTTTGTTTAAAAATCTATAAACTCGTTTAATAATACATTTATGCGATTAAACTGTTTACTTCTTGTTAAATAATCACGCTAAAATGTTTTTTTCATCTTATAAATCATATACAAATAAAATTAGTCTCGTAATTAGATCATAATACTTATCAATTTATCATTTATGTAATCCGAATTTTAAGTCCCGAACTCACATTTATAAAACGAATATACACGTACGTATGCCGTTCCGAACTACTGTCCGAACAACGAACCGTTGACCGGATTTTTGACCGAATCCGACCTATCCGAATCCGTATAATTCACGTACGTATGCCGTCCCGGACTACTACCCGTACCCCGAATTTCTAACTAGGGTCATAATTTGGCTCCAGTTTGGGTCGCAATGACCATTTTTTTTTTTGCTAGAAAAAAGAGTTTATGACGATGCTAGAGAAAATGTTGATCATCTTTTTATTAGTTGTATTTTTTCTGAAGCTAACTGGAGAGGTCTTTCTTTCTCCGGTATTTATTATGCTGCTGCTAATTTGAACTTCAAAGAGTGTTGTATGTTATGACTAAAAGACAACAGTAACGCTATTAGGGATTTTTTTTGCGTATGTCTTTTGGTACATTTGGAAATTTCGTTGAAGGGTAGTTTTTGATAATATTAAAGCTAACCCTAAAGATCTCATTGAGTTGATCAAAATAGACCTTCCTAATTACACCAAGAACAAGAATTATATAACTGCGAAAAACAGTTGTACTAGTAATTGTGATGAGCCTCATCCTAACTGCTCTTATGGAAATCATAATGTTCTACTAGACATATCTTATATCTACTTTGATGCTGCTTTTCAGAGTAAAACAAAAAAAATTGCTTATATGGTATAGTGAAAACAAATAACCTAGGTCATATTGTTGATTTTGCAGGTGGATCAGGATGATGCTCTAGCTCCGAGGAAGCCGAGTCCAGAGCTTGTCGAGAAGCCATCTAATGGATGCAGGGATACAGTAATGAAAGAATAGTTTTTCTTAACGATAATAAAAAAATTATAAGCAGTATGAAGATGAAGAACAATTTTGTTGTCAGTTGGAGATCTAATGTTATTTTGCTTCAAGCTTTAAATTATGATCAATTTCATGTTAGTTCTTCTTTCTCTTATATTAAAAGAACTTGTAATAGTTATGCTGATAAGCTAGCCAGGATATTAAATAGATACACGGGTATAAATGATGTTATTGGGATAAATCTAGAAAGGATTTGTGGCTTTATAAGTTATGTAAACAAAACAATGTAATTTCTCCTCCTTAGCTTTTCAAAAAAAAAAAAATACACGGGTAGGCTGATGAAGGGGGGTAATTATCCAACCATCCACCAGTCAAATTGTTCTGCCTACAATTCTTAGCCACATCATCGGCCATTGAATTAAACCTTTGATTAATGTAATTGATCCTAAGAAACTGAAAATTATTTAGAAGGAAAGTGCAGTCATCTAGAATACAGCTGCTAAACCAACAAGTTTGGTTTATTTTATTTTATTTTGTAAAGATGATATGATGGTCTGGGCATCATTAGAAATGTTAATAGTGTTTATCTGCATCCTCCTAACCCACTGGATAGCTTCCAATACCTTCATCCTATCCGCCTCTTCCACACTTATACCAACACCAGAATCATCTTGCATCCTAAATATTCCCCTGTGATATATATAATTACAATACCAATACCCGATGAGTTTGTATTTTCATCATAACTAGCATCACAATAAAACAATCTGTAATCAGATGGTAGATCCTGGAAGTTTGGTTGTTGAACAATATGGGTATCAAGGACAACAACAACTAGGTTATGGCCAGTGTTACAGAAAATGTTATTCAGGTCATTAAACATTTGCATAGCCAGTCTAGATGCCGATAAATGATTATTACTTTTGTCTTGGAGGACTTATAACACCTGTCTCGCCAAATGCACCAAGCACTAGTTAATATGGCACGCAAATAGTCACTAAGATTCTTATTAGTAATACACTTCCTTATCCAATCCTTAACAAGAATATCACTATTTAAGTCTAACATGATGTGTTGATTCCATAGGAGAGCAGACCAAACATCCATTGCAAAAGGACAGTGAAAAATCAAGTGTTCCATTGTTTCCTGTGAGTTACTTTGAAAAATATCACACATGCTATAATATTCATTATTGTTTGAATGGTAAGGTGCAAGCCTAGATTTAGTAGGAAGAGTATTTTGGTAACATTTCCAAATGCACAACTGAACTTTAGGTATGACATCTAACTTCCATGTGGCCTTATAGATAGGATCAACATTCTGAACCTGATTATGGTTGGTAGTCTGGATAGTCCAAAGTCTATAACAAGATTTAACTGAAAAATAATCATTCCTGGTATGAGGCCACACTAATCTGTCTTCACCAATGATAGGGATCTGGTGCTACAGATTTTTTTCACATTGTCATTGGTATAAAAAGCTTCTACAAGGTTTTTATTCCACTGTTTAGTTTCCTGATTTATGAATATGCTAACCTTATAGTTTGGGTTTGGCTGTTGGATACAAAGGGGATAAGAAGTTAAAAAATCCAAGAGTCAATAAAACCACACACATTTTACCAGTTTTGATATCCCAAATGAAATTATCACTGAGGACATTTAAACCATGACAAATGCATCTCCAAACAAACGAACAATCTTTACTTTTTTGATAATAAAGGGGGTGAAAGTTCTTAAAATATTTGCATTTAAGAATTTTAAACCACAAAGCGTCATAAGCATGGATCAAATTCCAAGTTGATCTAGCAAAAAGACCAATATTGAATTTTTCCAGGTCTCTAAAACCTAATCCCCCTGACTTTTATGGGAACATATCTGTTTTCATTGAATTAGATATACACCTCCATGACGATTTTTACCCCACCATATTTCACGTTGTTTTTGCTCCAAATGATTGGTATTACTATCTGGCAGGAGAAAAGTATTCATGTGATATATATATGGGAATATTGCAAAACCTTTTGGACCATGACAGACCTACCAGCTTGATTAAGTTGTTTACGTTTCCAATTAGGTACTTTGTTGTCAAAACTATCAGCAAGATGACCAAGAGCATTCTTTTTAGACCGACTAATGAATAAATGTATCCCTAGATATTTATCATTTAGGGCAACCTTTTTCACGTATAAAGATTTAACAAGAGAAACACACACTTTAGGGTGCACATTCTGACTAAAAAAATATCCTAATTTTTGCAAGTTGATGACCTGTCCATAAATTAAGCTAAAATATTATATTAAAGACATGAGATTTTCAGCTTCTTGATAAGTAGCCTTAGTGAAGACAAGGCAGTCATCAGCAAACATAAGGTGAGAGATACTAGGGGGATCTTTTGTCACCTTAAATCCATGAGTAATTAGGTTGCTTTCAGCTTGGATTAAGTACCTCGAGAAAGCCTCCATGCAAAGGATAAAGAGATAAGGAGATAAGGGATCTCCTTGTCCCAAGCCTCTGGTAGGCTTTAAAGTTTTGCGTGGGGATCCATTCAGCATGATAGATATGCTAGTAGTGCTAATGCATTGTAAAATTAAATCACACCAATGGTAAGAGAAAACAAAAAAAAATTAAAACATTAATTAAAAATGGCCACTCGACTCTATCAAAGGCCTTGGACATGTCTAGTTTAAGACCCATGATACCATTTTTATCTTTTTTTAATTTTCCTTTTCATTGAATGAACTAGGTCATGGGAAATTATAACATTATCCTGAATATGCCTTCCCGGCACATAAGCTTCCTGGAAAGGGGATATTAGTTTGCCTAGCAATAGATTCATTTTATTGACAACAATTTTTGAAATAATTTTGTAAAAATTGTGTTATTAATTTCCTTGAGTAGGTGTCTGGAATTGAAAAAAGCTTTTACAATATTCCAAATATCTACTTCAAGTATCTCAAGATTTTGTTAACATAAACCTGGTGGGAAACCATCGGGCCCCGGGGCAGTCCATGGGCGCATCTATTTGATAATATCCCTGACTTATTGAAGGGTCACTGGACTCAAAATTTTGTCATTGTCCTCCCGATCAATACAGGTATCTATACAATTAAAAAAGTTACTATCTTGGAATGGGTTACTTGTGGTGATGATAGAGTTGAAATAAGTGACCAGTAAGTCCTCAAGTTGCTCTCTATCATCAGTCCACTGACCATTTTCAAGTTTAAGAGAACCTATGTGGTTATAATTGAAAACGAAGGGGTACCAAATACACCACCAACTTTTTCGTAGGAAATTTGTATGGACAAACTTAAACACAAATTCGAGAGGTCAACTTAATGAATCTCAATCGAGGAATAATATTCAGAGTTATATCTCTGTCTCTCACAATTAGAAAGTTTACAGAGACTAGTCGATGAACAAGATTTGCGTGTGAGAGTACTTGGGTGATTCCAAAAATCAATTTCCCAAGTAATCAATCAAGTCGTATCCAACAAACAAGGTTATATGTATCTACAGTTTAACGTTCAACCGGTGATTTTACAACTATAAACATAAACAATATAATGAAGAAAATAAATAACACAGACACCGTAAATTTTGTTAACGAGGAAACCGCAAATGCATAAAACCCCCGAGACCTAGTATAGATTTAACACCAAAATGTATTAAGCCGCTACATACACTGGCTGAAAAGACGAGGGTACCCAAATATACCTTTATATAAAACTTTTCCACATATAAGTCCTTTCTCTGAAAGTGATTGTCTATGAACTGAGTCGAGACAATACAACTAATCGGTTCACACTTAGTGTGTTTGTCTATGGATACGAGATCGAGATGATACAACAACAAGATAACTTGTGTGATTGACTATGGATACAAGATCGAGACAATACAACAACGAAGTATGTTTACTTGATAATTGGTTCGGATTTAACCAAACACAATAGGATTGATATTAAGTAAATAAGAATTAACGTTTGTGTATTTTACTTCTAATTATAATAAAACAATTATAATTGCGGAAATAGAAAAGTAAAAGACACATCAAGATTTTGTTAACGAGGAAACCGCAAATACAGAAAAACCCCGGGACCTTGTCCAGAATTGGATACTCTCAGGATTAAGCCGATATACAAAATCTAAACCAACTTCGTATAGTTGAGACCAAGCAACTAAAACTATAGTTCCGTCTGTATCCATGCGCCTCCAACTTGTAATAAGTCACACACTTGGAACAATTCCTTTGGTTCGGATTCTAAACATTAAAGGAACAACAAATCTGTTCGGTAACAACTCTTTTCAATCAAGTGATATGAGTTTAACAAAAGGCTCTTCCATTTATCCCAATAAACTCCTTTGTCAGGTTCTTAGATCTATCTAATAACAACTACCAAAGTAATTGTCAAGATTTTGCAATCAATATTTCAAATCACAAAGAAACGTATTGATGCCGATCTACTCAACTAATCAATCTAGATTATCACAAAGATAAATTGATTATAGGTAGATCTACAGCCGATCAAGTTTTGTGCACACCAAAGATTATGAACCCAAATCAAAAATCTTCTTCGTCTTCAAATCTTCTTAGATCTTCAATAAACACCTGCACACAATCAACTTGAATCTCTTGTGATCAATCACACACAGAACGGAGTCTGTTAACAATGGATTATCACAAGATGTCTTTAGATTTAGAAACAGTTCTAAAGATCCCCATCGAAACTTCGATCTAGTTTGAGTGAATCTTATATTAGAAGAGAAGATTATCAAGCATAAACAAACTAGGTGCAATCAAAGTTCAACAACCGTTAGTCAATCAAATCAATCGAAAAATAATAATAAACTGCAATTATCTAGTTTCCCACCAACGGTACTCGTAGAGCTTCCCAATCCCAAAGAAGTCTTCAAAATGAGCGGTCGTAAGAGATTTCGCCTAATTAGGGTACTTTCCTCTCCGAATAGACGGCTCCACCAGTAACAACATAACTAGGTAGTTTTGATGGCTCTAAGGATTAGCTTGCTCAAAATGCAAACTTCAATATTTATATACCAAGGAAGTTTGGACACCAAGAAATTTCCAAAACGGAATATTCTCAAAGATATGCAATAAGGGCAAAAACGGTTTTCATAATTCCTGGAAATGCTCTGTCCAAATATTGACCGAAATCTCAGTAGAAAATCTCCAACTAGTAAATGCACATTACTAATTTTAATTTTCTAAAGATATGCATTTTAATTGCTGGAAATTAAAAGCATATAAAACTAAAAACCTTAATTAAAAGATTCTCAATATTTTGATTCGGGATTCTCCTTTAGCTATTAAGGAATATCTTTGAACAATAAAAGATAAGAGTTACTGCACATGTTCAAAGTATGTCGGCATCTTTACTTTGTAAATCATTTTTCATATTTACAATCTTGGAACCGATTTTCCACACTTCCAAGAACTATGTGATTGATTATCCTATCAAATCACTAATCATGGGTTTAAACGGTTCTACCAAAGAAAGTTTCGGTTCTACCTCCATGTGGGTAATAGGATCGGTCACACTAGCTTTCCAAAAATTGGTTAACTAGGTACTAGGATCGGTTACTACATATATATGGTATCTAACTTATATTAAGTTGCACAAGTCATGGGATCGGTACCAATCACTAAGATTTTATTGCACCTCTTACAAGGATCGATTCCCCTACTTGTGATCGGTTGCACCTCTTACTAGGATCGGTTCCCCAATGTCTAGAGTTAGTCATACCAATTACAGTAAATCGATCATACCATCTCAGGTGATTACTTAAGATAGGTTTCACTAATAAAAGTCATACCAATACAAAAGTCAGGCCTTGTGAATAGTTTTACCAAGATACATAAACAAGTTATGAGCAGTTATACTAAACACACATATTGGTAATCCAAAGATTTGCAATGAATAACAATACCAATAAGCCTAGCAATTTACCTTTCGATTCATTACACAAGTTTATGAATTGTACTTCCTTTAAACGAATGTAAAAACATTGTTTCCTAGGACGAAATCTTCACCCATACCCATACATAATCACAATATGATTATATCGATATCTTATATACAAAGTTCAAAAGATAGACGTTATACTTCGTATTGTAATTCCTTAATACTATGTCTAACTAGAGTATAATCATTCACGGCTTCGCAGTTATGTTTTCAATATGCACGACTTGAAAGATACGTTAGGAATGAAACAGTTCAAGTCAAATATTTCTAACCTCAAGTGGAAGGATGATGTCATCATTGTAGCTTTTTACTTCTTCACATTCTTCAAGTCTTCACATAATACTTGTAAGTCTCATATCCTAGTAACTTTGTAGCTAACCTATATGAAGTTGACTCTAGTAAATAATCAAGCGACTCTTTAAACGAGTTTTGATTCACTAAAATATGACAACCAAACTTGACATACCAACGCTTGATGGGTTCAACCGATCTAGGCTATAAGACTAGCCTACTACCAATTAACTTCGAGCTGGAATGTAGTTGATCCCAAACCAAGTATCATATCGATTAAGGAACATTCGCGCTCCATGCGCCTCTTGAATCCCAACAAGACTCTGCACAATTGATTTCCTTAGCTGATGTCGCACAAACTAAGAGTTGCTTCAACTTAATTGAAGACTTTAAACCAATCTTCCTCCCACAGATAAGCTTATATATGTGACTTTTCTATCAAAGATCAAGGTGATGTAAATCGATAGCAATAGACAAAGTCTATATAACCTCAAAATTCGGACTTATGCAACCCGAAGTGTAGCCTAGATTATTATTCACCTCAAAAGTATTAAACTTGTGGAATCAACAAAGTCTGAGACGAAGAGAACTTTGAAGATTTTTATCTATCTTGTTCAAGTGAGCATCTCAACAATCGAGCAAGATCAAGATACTCGAGCTATCAAGATAAACAATAGCTAGACCTGGCTTCACGAATCCCTATGAAGTATTTGTAGTCGCTAAACCCTAAAAGGATTTCTTAAGAGGATGACTCTAGTTACAACTAGGACACACCAAAAAGTAATGTCGGGATTCAAAGATCCGAGTTGTTTGAGGTTCCCCTTATATTGACATTTAAAGCATATGTTGCTTTATGTTTAAGCTAAGATAACTTTGGAACCAAGCAAACAATATCCACCATTAGATGAATCATTGAATCTAATATACACTTTGGTTAGGATGAATTGTAACCGAATCGTGTACCAGGCCACGCTCATGAATGGTTAGCCGAAGCTAGCCAAATGAAATATAAGCTTGAGCATTTTCATAAACACTTAAGACTTAACTCAAGTCATAATAATGTGATCAAATATGTCTATGGTGTTTTTAGATATTATGTAAATGCTAATTATCTCGGAGAAATAATTATTTATGCATATGAATTTAGTCAACATGGTAAGTAAATGTACAAGGTACAAATAGTTAACATATTCGTGAATAGTTAAGTAAAAGTACGTGTACCGGTATGTATACTTTATAACATGACCGAGTTCTGGAGTTCACAGAACTTTTTCAGTACGTGTATCGGTATGGATACCTTAAGACAATAATAAGTTCCGGAGTTCACATACTTTTCTGGTAAGTGTACTGGTATGGATACCAAACCGGTTTCAGGCCCAACAGTTCTTTTCTAGTACACGTACTGATTTGCGTAACGATCCGGGTTCACGAGTTCACCGAATTTTTAAGGTTTGCATATGAGTATGTGTACCAAAAGTCTATTAGTCGACATATAGCTACTCCGTTAGTGTACCGGGTACATGTATTATGACTTTGGACTTAAAACAGTTTTCCCAGTTTGTAAGACTGATATGCACACTGTCTTATATCTGAATTTACAATAGTTCTATATTTATCTCTAAATCGATTCGAAACATTCCCGGATAACATCAATGACACATATCATTGTTCCATACTATTTTCGAATGATAATTCTTGAATCATGATTTTGATTGCGAACAATAATTATTCTTAACCGAAATTCATCAAGTATGAACAAATGTTCATTAAGCTTAGTCATATTTCGAGTACTAATTACAAGATAAACTTGACCTGAAATTCTTGATATTCTTATAATAGTATAATTAGTTATGCGACATCGTCTCATAGATAGAAAGATAAATATAACTTGAGATATAGGTGGTTTAGTCTTCACTTACCTTTTGTTGAAGAAGTTCTCCAAAAGCTTCTGTTGATCTTCACCTTCAAATGGTAAATCGCAATGATGTTTGCCATGATGTCTATTTGTCAACTACATCTTCTATCATAATCTGAGACTTAACTAATTGTAGACTAGAAATCAAGATATAGTTTTGACAACCAAATTTGACAACAATCTTGAAATATCAACACTTGTGAGTTCGACTGAGAAATGCTCTAATAATCTCCCCCTTTGTAAATTTTAGGGACAAAACTATCAATACATATGGAAAGGAAAAAATAAAGCTACAAAAACTCCTTGAATCCATCATGCCTTGATTTCCTTAGTTTTTTCAACTCCTTGACCTCTTTGTTATTTCAAGTTCCAATGATTCTGAACGTGTTCAACTCAGCATCGTTGTTGTTGAAGATCTGTATCCATAGCTATAACAACTTTTCAAAATAAATATTCTCAATCGTTGTTATACAAAATCATAGTATTATTATTCTGTCCAAAGCTCAATTGTATCTGTTAGAGCATTGCTCGGTCGAACTCGCAAGCATTACTATCTCAAGCTTGTTTGTCAAATTTAGTTGCCAAAACTATAAGTATTGATTTCTAGTCTACTTATAGCTAAGTCTCGGATTAGGATAGTAAGTGTAGTTGAGCTTTAGACTCCACGACGTTCATTGAATGAAGATGAAGAACTACTCAAGGGAACTTGTGGAACTTCATCAACAAAAAGGTATGTGGAGACTTGAACTTATCTATCACTCAAAAGTCTATCTACTCTATCTTTTATTTGAGACAAAAGTCGTATTACTATATAGACTTCAATTATACATATTTTTTTATTTTGAGCTGAGTCTATCTCGCTTATCTATTTATTGAAATATGTGTTGGTAAGCTTTCTCTTTAGCCAAGTTCATCTTTACTCGTGACGAAAGTCATGTTGATTATTTCAATAACTTGAAAATCGCTTTGATGTAATTTGTGAATAACAACTATTTTAACATCCTCTAAGAAAGTTTCAATGATTGAAATGAGAGTTTAGAACAAGTAACCATGTTTAGATATAAACATAGTGTGTTCTCACATTTGTGTAAAAGTCTAAAACTGGGAACCCAAAGTATGCGTACTAGCGGCTGTTGGAAATTTGGGTAAGTATGCGTACCCTTACGCATACTGGCGGAAGTTTCACGTCCGTGAATTTCTGCTGGAGTTTGGAAGTGAAAAACAAACTCAATATGGTTACTTAAGTGTGCATACCTATTTGCATACTTAAGTAGGTTACTTTCTAAAATCTGTTTGTTCATGAACTAAAACATTTATATAATAAGGAATGCAATCTTTGCAAACCGTGGCTATAATGTTCATGAATTGATTCGAGTGAATCAAAATTAATTTTGCTTCAATTGTGTCTTGTATACTTTTATGGTATCTAATCAATTAAACAACTCTCTAACTAGTTCATTTGAGTCATTTGAAATAGTTATGGTAAAGATGAATAAGGTTGATTTGAAAGTGCTCATATGGCTAACCATTGGTTAACTATTGCTGAACCGACTAAGTGCACACGTTTAGGTACGGTTACTCAAACCTAAATTAAGGTACATTTCATTTGTGTATACAAGCTAAGTTCAATCAAACGATTAAAATATATAAGCTTGAATCTAATCAGGTTTTCATCTAACGGTGAATATTGAATGCTTTGTTACCAAGGTAACATAGATTGCAAACCCTGATTTGAAATCTATATAAAGGAGAACTCTAGCAACTTGGAAACCTAATCCACATACATCTTGTGTGATACTAGTTGTATAAGATAGAGTCTATTCTCCTTCAACCTTAGGTTTTTCACGAAACCTTGTAGGTTAACGACTTAAAGACTTCATTGGGATTGTGAAGCCAGACCCAACTATTTTCTTTGTAGTTGCGTGAACTGATCTTGCTGTTTTCTATCGTGATTGAGTACAATCATAAGATTGGCTTGAGATTTATATCTCCGATAGGCAAGATATAAAAATAGTCACAAACACCTTCGTCTCATCGTTTGTGATTCCACAATATCCGTTAATCAATTAAGATTATTGTGAGGTGATTGATAATTCTAGAATGTTCTTCGGGAATATAAGTCTGGGTTATCAATTGGTTCATGTGCACCTTGATTTATCAAAAGATGGAACAAAAACTCGTAGGTATATTTGTGGGAGACATATTTATCTATTCAGTAGACTTTTTTGTGTGATACAAATTTGTTTATCAAGTCTTATACTTTGGGTCATAACAACTCTTGGTTGTGGGTGAGATTAGCCAAGGGAATCAAGTGCATAGTACCCTTCTAGGATCAGAGACATAAGGAACGCGACTGTACCTTGATCGGTGTGAGATTGATTAGGGCTTAACTACATTCCATACCGAAGTTAGATTTATAGTAGGCTAGTGTCTGTAGCGGCTTAATACAGTGTGGTGTTCAAATCTGGACTAAGTCCCTGGATTTTTATGTATTTACGGTTTCCTCGTTAACATAATTTCTGGTGTCTGTGTTATTTCTTTTCCGCATTATATTTTGTTATATAATTGAAATATCACAGGTTGTGCGTTGAATCGATCAATTGGTAAATCCAACCTTTGGTTGTTGATTGAAATTTATTGATCCTTGAACATTGGTCTTTGGTACTATTCAAGTTGTTTCACATAATAATCAGGCTCACGGATTTCTATCTATTATTTTGAAACTGAGATACAAACTCTTTGATACACTTTTCTTAAGATTGAGTCTAACTTTCTAGTTGATTCTCTTGTAAGTTTATTAGAGTTAGTCCATACTGATTGCTAATAGAAATATTGGGTGAGGTTGTAAGACCCCCGTTTTTTCAATTGGTATCAGAGCAGAAAAATACGTTTAAGACCTCGTAAGTCTGTGTTTGTAGCAGTCTGACTCTGTGGACAAAAGTTCATCTCTTGCATTTGTGCACACCAAAATGTCTTCCAAAGCTTTTAATTATGTTAAATGTCTTGAAAATCTGTCAAGGATTTAATTCTTTTTCAGAATGACTCTAGGGTCGAGTTTGCAATCTTCAACTACAAATAAATCAGCTTATTGATGGTCAGGCCAAAATCCTTGAAAATAAAAACACCTTGATCAGAAGAAACTCATCATGGACTGTGTCAAAGCTATGCATTTTTCCCGCATTGTTGATCATAAATTTAATGTTCTCACTCATGATCATGGGGTCTTCACGGTCAAAAGAATCAAGGATATCAGTGATACCTTTTTTGATGGACCCTTTCAAAGGTATGATGTTGTCAAAGAAACTTGATTCTTATTTTGTCTAGGAAACTTCTTATGATAATTTATTCTTATGTTTTAAGAAGGATAACTAGGGTTTGGAATAGCAATTATTGTGAGTATCACATAGGTATTTCCAACGATTTTCATATTGCAATGTTTTTAGATTTATTTATTTAAATTCTAAAGTTTATTTGGAAGATGATTTTGCTGTATTAATATTTATGGTTTTATATATTGCAACTCGTTATGGGATATGTGTGTTTGCATCCATGAACTTTGATTGTCCCATACGTGGTCAAAAGCTAAGTCTTTCATATATCAGTATGCAAGTATTGATAAAATATTGAATGAACTTTTGACAAACAAAAGTTAAACCTATTATGTCATTATGCAAATATTGATGGAAGATAGGATGGACTTTTGTTTACAAAGATTAAAGTCTATTATATGTCATTATGCAAATAGTGATGAAAAATAGAATGCATCTTTGTTTGTTCTGCAGTATTGATCTTCCTTGATCCATATATTTATGTGAATATTGTGTGGCTCCGTAAGTTCTCTTATATGAGTATTTTCGATTAAATTAATCATGGGTTCTCTTGTGGTTAATTTAATTAAGATTTTTGGATACAAATTCATATTATTATGTTATTTGTTAATTTCCAAAGAAATCTTTCTTTTCTTATGAAAGTAAGGTCGCTCTTGTTGTTCTTTCGGGAATGACATTTTATGTGGGGGGGGGGAGTTCTTAATTGAACTTGTGCTTAATTTCCAAATCTTTGTGGGGAGTGCGGCTGTGGAATATTATAGGGGTTATCTTTGTTAGAGCACTGCTCGATCGAACTCGCATGCGTTGCTATCTCAAGCATGTTTGTCAATGTTAGTGATCAAAACTATAAGTCTTGATTTCTAGTCTACTTATAGATGTCTCAGACTAGGACATAGATTGTGTAGTTGAGCCTTAGACTTCATGGAGTTCATCATTTGAAGACGAATAAATACTAAGGAGATCTTGTGGAACTTCATCAACAAAAGGTATGTGGAGACTGAAACTCATCTATCACTTGGAAAGTCTATTTCTACTCTATCTCTTATATTGAGACATAAGTCGTGTTACGATATAGTTTTCTATTATACACATTTGAGATTTCGAGTTGAGTTTAACTCGCTTACATATTTCTCGGAATATGTGTTGGCAAGCTTTCGCTTCGACCAAGTTCATCTTATATTCTTGACGCAAGTCAAAATATGATCATGTGAAAATTTTTGAGTAACATCTTACATGGTTTGTGTGATACAATCATTTGGTGTAGACTTGGAATGTTTCGTTATGATTATTTCAATAACTTGAAAATTTCTTTGATGGTAATAGTGTGTGAAAACGGCTATTGTCATCCTCTAAGAAAGTTTCAGTGATTGAAATAAGAGTTTAGAACACTTAAACATTATTGGATATGTCATGTTGTGTGCTCTAGCACATATGTAATCCATGTCCGGGAACCATAGTATGCGTACCCGTACGCGTACCTGTTGTCTTGAGAAATCCGGGAACCTAAGTATGCGCACCCGTTCGTGTACTGGCGTAAGGTTCATGTCCGAATATTTCTGTTGGGATTGGAAGTATGCGTACCTGTTTGCGTACTAGCGAAACCCAATCTTGGTCCGGGAATCTCAAGTATGCATACCCGTTTGCATACTTGAAGGTTAAAGTTCTAAAATCGATTGTGTACATGAACTTAAACATTTATATAATAAGGAATGCAATCTTTGAAAACCGTGTCTATAATGTTCATTAATTGATTTGTGTGAATCAAACCGATGTTGCTTCAATTGTGTTCTTGTATACTTCTATGAGAATATAGCAATTGAACAACTCTTTAACTAGTTTCATTTGAGTCATTTGAACTAGTTATAGTCAAGATGAACAAGGTTGATATGAGAGTGTTCATATAGCTAACCTAGGTTAGCCATTGTTTAGTCAACATGGTGTACAAATTTAGGTACGGTTACATAAACCTAAATGAGGGTACATTTCATTTGTGTGTAACAAGCTAAGTTCGATCTAACGGTTGAAAGATATTAGCTTGGTTCAATCAGGTTTTTCATCTAACAGTGAATATTGAATGCTTTGTTACAAGGTAACTTAGATTGCAAACCCTGATTTGAAAACTATATAAAGGATAACTCTAGCAACTGGGAAATATAATCCCCACACTTCTGTGTGCTACTAGTTTCATATCCAGAGTCAATTCTCCTTTAACCTTAGGTTTCTCACGAGACCTTGTAGGTTAACGACTTAAAGACTTTATTGGGATTGTGAAGCCAGACCCAACTATTTTCTCTGTTGTTGCGTTATCTGATCTTGTTATTTATATTGTGATTGAGTGCAATCATAAAATTTGCTTGATATTTATATCTTCGATAGGCAAGATAGAAAAGTAATCACAAACACCTTCGTCTCATCGTTTGTGATTCCACAATATCTTGTTCCGTTAATCGATTAAGATTATTGCGAGGTGATTGATAATACTAGGATGTTCTTCAGGAATATAAGACCGGTTTATCAATTGGTTCGTATTCACCTTGATTTATCAAAAGATGGAACAAAACTCATAGGTATTTCTGTGGGAGACAGATTTATCTATTCCAATAGACTTTTCTGTGTAAGACATATTTGTTTATCAGGTCTTCGACTTTAGGTCGTAGCAACTCTTGGTTGTGGGTGAGATCAACTAAGGGAATCAAGTGCTTAGTATCCTGCTGGGATCAGAGATGTAAGGAACGAAACTGTACCTTGAATCAGTGTGAGATTTATTAGGGTTCAACTACAGTCTAGTCCGAAGTTTATTAGTAGTAGGCTAGTGTCTGTAGCAGCTTAATAAAGTATGGTGTTCAAAGATGGACTAGGTCTTGGGGTTTTTCTACATTTGCAGTTTTCTTCATTAACAAAATTATGGTGCATGTGTTATTTCTTTTCTGCATTATATTTTTTTATATAATTGAAATATCACAGGTTGTGCGTTGTATCGATCAATTAGGAAATCCAACCTTTGGTTGTTGATTGGAATGATTGATCCTTGAACATCGGTCTTTGCTACCGTTCAAGTTACTTTTATTATATTCAATCGGGCTCACAAATTTTATTTGTTGATTGCAGATTGAATTAAGAGTTAGAGATATAAACTCTTGTATATAATTTTCTCTAGATTGATATTGATTGTCTAGTTGATTCTCTAGAAAGTATATTCGAGTAAGTCCTCTCATATTCCCAAACGAATTATTAGGTGTAGTTGTTATACCCTCGCATTTTCAATTGGTATCAGAGCAGTCAAACATATTAAAGACCTTATAAGTCTTTGTTTGTAGCAATCTGTATTTTGAGGACCTAACAAGTATCTCACAAGATAACGCATATTGATATATCTTCCAAAGGTTCTGATTACACCATAAATATTGGGTTTGCCTCAAAGGATAACTACTTAGTAGATTCTTCCAAATCCCAAGGGAAAAACAAGATGTGTGTGATCGTGTCAGAATCCGAAATGAAACTCACCAGATCGTTAAAAAATCTGTTGAAATCATTGTTTTTCAAGTTTCGAAAATTAAGACTCTTGAAGAAAAGAATGATCATCTTATTGATGAATTTGAGAAATCTCTTGAAAGGGAACGTGAAATCTACAGCTTCGTTGAATCTCTCTCTAATGATATCGAAAAATTGGTTCAAGAAACTACTCTACAGCGAGAAATATTAGTATGCTTGAAGATACTGTTAAAGAAGACTCAATTAGAGAAAAACGTTTAGTCAAGGCTCATTCATCAGAAATAAACAGTTATCGTGTTGAAAAATAAAAACTTGTTGCATCTCTTCGATATGCCCGAGAACAGTGTAACACCTTGAAAAAGTAAAACTCTGCTTTGATAAATAAGTCTTCTTCTACACTTTCTTTTGATACTCACAAGACTTTACCTGGTGTGAAGAAAAGTTCCTCCAAGGAATTACCTATTGTGAATTACTTGCAAAATTTGCATGTGCCAGAAGAAGGAATGGGTCAAAGCAATCATGTCTCAAACCCACGAAGTTATTTCTTATGTGGGAAAAAGAATCACTATGCTCTTCATTGTTTTGCCAGAAAGAAACAGATTTCTGATCTCCATAATTTGCTTCTTTCTACAGTCAATGGAGTAAATCGTCTGACGACATCTACAGTGAATTTCTTGCCTGCAGAAAACCATAAATCTTATAAAAGTGATATCCCTTCTATAAATCATTACAGGTTGCATGTTCCCATTTATGGTTTAAGCTCTTGTACCACTAAAGAACACTTTCCTTATGCTTATAAGAACAAGTCTGGTAAGTCTAGATCAAGAAGATGTAAATCCTCCAACTCCTCTCTTCTGGAACCAATTTCTAGAGGTCCTAAACTTAGTCCTCAAAAAAATCCTTCTGATAGATTTTTGAAAGAGTTTATGACAAATTCTTTGAAATAAGTTATAATCGATGGAAAGAAAGAAATACACAGTTGAAACGCTCAAAAAACTTGTACAACTCTTCTCCCATGATTCGTAGTGAGATCACTTCTCACTCCTTTACATGATTATAGGTAATCTCATCCTTAAATCTATCTTGAGAGGTGCAAGGATGATGATTATTGGGATCTCAAGATTAGTTGTGTATCTTTTGTTTAGGCTTTTTCTTATTAATCAATCTGAGTATTGCAAACCTGCTATCATGACTCGGGCTCTAATTTAAAGTAAATTATTGATCTACGTTAACAAACACTGTGTTTCCTCTTATTGGATTTTTTCTTAATCCATCTTTTTCTTGTGACCGGTCCACGTACGTCCGTGTCCCTCTCCTGCGAGTTCATAGGGTTTCCTTAATGAGAAGTTTCTTCTCTTTACTCAATTACATATATATATATATATATTCTATATTGTATTGATCTATCCCTAACAAAAAAAACTATGGAGAACTCTGCAAAATGTCAAGAGATTGTGCATTTTGATATGGAGGAAGACACTTAAGGACGTGATTCAATTCAAGAGTTGGTTCTAAAGAAGATGCTTACAAGGAAAGAACACAACATCTGGATTGGTGAATCTGTCAAGGATGTAACTCGTTTTCAGAATGATTCAAAGGTCGAGTTTGCAAATCTTCAACTGCAAATAAACCAACTCTTAGATGATCAGGCAAGAATCCTTGCAAATCAAAATATTCTGATAAGAAATCAGAAGAAGCTCATCATGGACCGTGTCAAGGCTAGACAACTTGCTCGGGTTATTGATCGTAAAGTTTGTGTTCTACGATGGAGAGAATAAAGGAAATCAGTGATAACTTCTACGATGGATTCATTGAAAGGTATGAGGTTCTCAAAGAACTTTTATTTTGTCTAGGAAACTTCTTATGAGAATTTTATTCTTGTTTTTTTAAGAAGGATAACTAGGGTTTGGAATAGCCATTATTGTGAGTACACATAGCTATGTCCAACGTTTTCATCTTTTATGTTTTTAGATTTATTTATTTAAATTCTAAGCTTTTGGAAGATGATTTTTGCAGTATTAATCTTTATGGTGTCATATATTGCAAAATGTTATGGGATATGTTGTTTACGTATGTGAACCTTGACTGTCCCATACTTGTTCAAAAGTTATCTCTATTATGTCGATATGAATGTATTGATAAAAGATAGAATGAACTTTTGAATACAAAAGTTAAGCCTTTTATGTCATTATGCAAATATTGATGGAAGAAAGGATGAACTTTTGTTTACAAAGCTTAAGTCTATTATATGTCATTGTGCAAATAGTGATGAAAAATATAATTAATCATTTTTTATTCCGCATTATTGGTCTTTCCCTGATCCACATCTTTGTGCATATACTGTGTTGCTCCGTAAGTTCTATTATGTTGAGCATGGCCAATTGAATTTATCATTTTTGTGGCTAATTCAATTGTGATTTTTGGATACAAATTCATGTTCTCATGTGATTTGATTATGTCCACAAAAATGATTCTTTTCTCGTTAAAGTAAGGTCGCTCTTGTTGTTCTTTCGGGAATTATATTTTATGGGGAAGAGTTCTTTTTGAACTTGTGCTTAATTGCCAAATCTTTGTGGGGAGTGCGGTTGTGGAATATTGTAGGAGTTATCTTGTATCCTTATAAACTCCTTGATGAATGCATTTAGCTTCGGCTATATTATTGCATCAAAATAAGTTGGTATGTTATTCTCTTTTGGTCATGAAGTATCTCTATGAAAATTTCATGAGGATCCCACTAGTTTTCGTACCTTTGCCAATTTATATCGACAAAAAGGGGGAGAATTAATGTGTAGTTTCATACTACAAATGCATTTACGGATCATTATGTAAGGGGGAGTGGTTTTCATGTGAGATGAAGTATTGAATAAGGGGGAGTGATACATATCACCATAGTATTATTTTCAAAGTTGAGATATAATTGAACTGTGATGTTGTGTAATGATACTATGACACTGTATAACAATGATAGAGAGCATTTTTCTTCTCATTGTTATCGCTACGGATCTTCAACAACTATGATGCTCAGTTAAACACATTTAGAATCATGGAGTACTTGGAAATGACAAAGATTTCGAGTTGTGTTGAATATGCCAAAGAGATCAAGCATTTGGATGTGAAGCTACAAAGTTTTATTTATTTTGTAATCCATATGTATTGATAGTTTTGTCACTAAAATTGACAAAGGGGGAGATTGTTAGAGCACTGCTTGGTTGAACTCGCATGCGTTTCTATATCAAGCATGTTTGTCAATGTTAGTTATCACAACTATAAGTCTTGATTTCTAGTCTACTTATAGATGTCTCGGACTAGGACATAGATTGTGTAGTTGAACCTTAGACTTCATGGCGTTTATCATTTGAAGACGAAGAACTACTAAGGAGAGCTTGTGGAACTTCATATACAAAAGGTATGTGATAGGTGTTGTAAAACACCTAATTTTATATCTAGTATTTATGCTTTCTTTGCTATTTATTTTGTAAAATATGTATCTTATGTTTAGTTTTGAGTTTTTAGGTGCAATGGAGCACTTGGGGGCAAAAGAAGGAAAATTGCGCATTTGGAGCGTAAAGGCAAACACTTCAGTTCACATGCGAGCTATATTTGGAGCAGGCTGAGGTGCACAAGAAGGAGTGAAGAATATAATGTCAGTTTACCGAAATTGACAGTTGGGCAAGGAACAGTTAGGCAATCAGTTCTGCAAAACTGACAAGCCAAAGATGAAATGGGTACCCCTTATCGCTTCCAGCTGGTTGGCAATATCAATTTGCACTTTCCTACACAAGACCTAAATTTCAGAGAAAAATAATTTATCTAATCATTAGCCTCAAATTTGTTCTCTGCCTGTGAAGAGTGGTGGCACCATCTTAGAACTGAGAAATCCAGGGAAGAAAGAGTTGTTGTTTCCATTGATCGTGGCTGAACTGTGAGGATCGAATGGGTGTTCAACGAAGATTAAGACATGATTTTCGAAGTCATTACTAACAATACTCATGGGTATGAATCTAAATTGGTGTGGGGTGTGATTTGAAGTCTAAATCAGGATTTGGAGACTGAAAAAGATGATTCATTTCTGCAGGACAACACCACCACTTCAGATGTTCGATAAATTTCCTAAATGAATAATTTCTTCTTGTTCACCGCCAAGAGTTTAAATTGCCAGAGAAGCTCGTGTTTGAGCTTGGAACTGAAAGAAAAAGAGAATGGGCAGTGGCGGTTCTGGCCTGCTGTTGATGGTGGTTGATGAGAACAAAATGGAAGAAAGGTCCTGGTGATTCACGAATTCAAGATGGAATTCGTCAGGGTTCAGTGAATAACAACGTCAGGGTTTTAATGGTGGATGCTGAAATCGAATGAAGAGTTGTAAAAGAGGTTGCTGTGGAGTTGAAGGTGCTCGTGCATTGGCTAGGTATTGAGATAGCTGTGAACTGAGCAGTGATCTGTTGTGTTGTTGGTTCAGTGACAGAATGTGTTTTATGGTGGTCACTGCTAAAAGATTTAGAGATGAATTCATTGGGTACTGATGCAAATGAGTTAGTGATGCAGTATGCTGGTGGAGCTGGTAATTGAATTGGTATTTATGGTGGAGTCTGAAGCTGTGGGAGTTGCTTGAATGGTGTTGATACAGCGAATGGCTGAAGCAATGGGTTCTAAAGCTGTTGCAGGAGGGGAGATGTAGTTGCAAATGGTTGAAGTCAGGTTATGCTCTTGCTGGTAGTTAACTGATGCTGTGAGATGGAATTGCAGCAGCTGGAGCTAAAGAACTGGTGGATTTATGGTGGTTGTTCAGGTAGTTCTGGTGGCAATGTAAATGAATCATTTAGATGTGTGCTTGCTGGTGAAGGAGGCGAACGTTGGTGCTGTTGTGAGTTGATGTCGCAACGAGTAAAAGAACTTGACAGAGGATCTCGAACTGGAACTGTGAAGCAAAGAGAGCTACAGAAGTTGCAGTTGCAATAAAGGCACTGGTGACGATAGATTGCAGCTGGTATTGATGTTATTTCTGTGCAGGGGAGCTTGAATGACAGTGAACTATTCAGGGTGGACTTGGTCTGTGGTAGTGTTGTGTTGCAGTCCAGTTCAGATGGAGGAAATGGAATGGTTTTGCGGGCTGTGTCATGATGTTGGGTTTAAATTCAGAAATGCGGTTACTGAAGTGGCTGTAGATGGAGTTTATTAAAACTCAGAAGAAATAGTACGGAGATGGTTCTGGTGCAGTTGGAACTGTTCGACGGAGGTGATTGCTGCTCAGTTGAAGTGGTGAGTTATGGAGTTGTGGTATTGTTTGGAATGCAAGGAACTGATGGGTGCAGTTGAGCTAAACTGCAGGAGCAAGATGCAGTTGGAGCTGGGATTCAGTCAACTGAGAAGAGGCTTGTGAGGTCGAAATTTGCAGGTAAGGTACTGGTGAATGAAATTGGTAGCAGCTAATGGCTTTGGATTGTGACAGAGCAATAAAGAATTGATGGAACTGATGCTGAAATTGAGTTGGCAGTGGCAATGGAACTGACATGAATGATGTGGTGAAATGGCTTGGTTGATGGTGATAATATGAGTCAAATTTTGGAAGCAGTTGGTGGATGATTAGGTGAACTGTCATTGCTTGAATTAGTGATGGGAGTTTAGCTACTGTGCTGCAATGGTGTTATGGATTCTAAGCTGATGCACTGGAGTGATTAATAGCCGCAGGAATCTGAGCTAATGGGTGGCTGGAAGTTGAACTGCAGAATGAGAATGCAGTTGATACGGCTTAGCAGCTACAGTTTCTGGTTATGCTGTTAGTGTTTGTGTTGCTGTGAGGATTGAAGTTGATGTTGTAGCCATGACTGATTAGAATACATCAATTGCAGGTGGAATTGAGCTTGGTAGGATGATGTGCAGTTAATGGTGATATTGCAGGTATGGAGGTAGTGCTCAGATGGCAATAGAGAAAGAAGAGGAGATTTGTGACCTGAGTATGTGAAGTTGCTACTTCAATGGAACAAGTGGTGCAGCTGAGATAGTTATGTCTTCTGTGATGTTGAGAGAAATATGTAGTAGTGGCTATGAGCAGTAAGACCCAGCTGTGTTGGAGCAGAGAAGATGCAAGAACAGCCATCTTGGCTGGCAGTAAGCACAATGATTGTGTTACAGGTGTTTTGGCCGTGCAAATGGTCTATGCCATGTAACTTCTGAGTTAACTCCAGTTGGCTCGATGTGACTCACTCAACTCGACCAAGCTAACTCAACTGACTCGGTGTTTGACCCGAGTTGGACCGGTTGACTGTTTACCGTTTGACTTTTCAGGTGACCGGCGGTAAATTTCCGGAACCGGATTCCGGCCATTTCCGGTCAAAAACATATTTTCCGGTGAGCTCTTGTGGGTCATATTTTCACTTGGGTATTTCACACATGTGCTTTGGTGGACTTCTAGTTATGTACTTTTGGGCTTTGAAGACCTAATTTGGAAAGTTGGAAAGCTATAAAAAGAAGAGTTTCTATTCTTTTTGGGGGACTGATCACTTATCATATATTTTTCTACTGGGTTTTTGGAGGAGAGCAGCGACTAGGGTTTGCTTCCATTTATTTTTATATTCTTCATTGTATTTTTAATAATAATTATGTTGAGTTCAAAAACCATGAGTAGCTAAATTCTTAATATTGGATATGGGATAATAAGTGGATTTCACAAATAAAGTCTGATTCAATGCATTAGTTTTGTCTCAAGTTTATTGTTTATGTTTCATTGTTGATATTGATATATGATTTGATTGTTTATTTGGTTGAGTCCGGAATCAATCCGATTTGCATTCATATCTAGAGCTATATTAGGGTTTTCAATACGAAAACGTTGTTCATCCCTGATTCTAAGTAGCATAAATGTGGGTAGTGCTTGTAGAGATATATCCTACTAGTCACATATGAATCATAACTTGGGTTAAATTGATTTAGTGCTTTTACACATTTCAATTGCCTTGATTAGTCTTATTCCATATAGCTTATTGCTTCTAGGGAGTTAAATCTAATTTGCTTTTACACTTTAGGTTGCTTTCTAGGAAGAATTCACATATGCATCTTTTAATGTGGTTGTGATGAAATCAGGGAATTAGCGGGATATTCTTGCGATCAAGGTATCCTAGGACTTTTAGTAAATGAGAGATTAAATATCAATTCTAGTCATTGATGAAAATATGTATTTGTGAATGAAACTATCCCGTGACCAATACTTTCTCCTTATTGATTATTTTTATTATTACTTTGCTTTCAATTCATTTTTATTGCTTTGATAAAACAACATCCCCCCTTGGTTACTAAGAAACTGTAAATTTTTATAACAACAAAGGCCTCTCTGTAGATACGAACTCTTTTTTATCGCATACTATTTTTATTTTAGGAAGTAAGAAAGTGAAATTATATTTGCGTCGGCTGACAACCGACCAGATTTTGGCGCCGTTGTCGGGGAGGCAAACGGCTTGTTATTAAGTTTTTAGTTTCTTTTTATCATTTTTCTGCTTGCATATTTGCTTTCTGTTTCTTGTCTTGTTTCTTACTTGTTTGCGAGAATTGTTTTTTAGGTACTAATCCCTGGCTTCTAAGGATTGGAGCTATCCAAGGTGCGGGATTGCTACTCGAAGAGGCACAATACTCCAACCAAGTCAAGACACAACGGAAGAACAAGTCTTGGAAGTAGAACACGAAGCTCTTCATCGAGAAGTGGAAGAAGAGTTACAACTAGAAGAAGAACTAGAGGTTCCATTTGTAGAAGAACCACTAGTTGAAGAAGAAGAAGCAATGTAAGACGCAAATCGTACACTCAAGGATTTGGCTTCTCATAGGCTTGATGCACAACGGTGGTGTATCCAAACCAACTCAACATTCGAGATCAAACCGGGGTTGCTTAGAGAGTTGCCAAAGTTTCATGGTATGGCGAATGAAGATCCAAACAAGCATCTCATGGAGTTCTATACCATTGTCAAGGCTATGCTTCCAGCGGAGACCGATGCCGATGGTGCAATGATGAAAGTGTTTCCATTTTCTATGGTAGACAGCGCTAAAGATTGGTTGTATTGTTTGCCTGCCGGAAGTGTCACTATATGGAACAGGTTGAAGAAAATCTTTCTAAAGAGGTATTTTCCTGCGTCGAAGGCTACTCAAATTCGCAAAGAAATTTGCGGAATAAAGCAACATGCGGGAGAGTCTTTGTATGAATGTTGGGAGCGATACAAGAGATTGGTGGAAAGCTGTCCTCACCATCAATTCAGCGATGCTATGATAATCCAGTACTTCTACGAAGGTCTCCAATCAAGTGATAGATATCTTCTTGACGCTGCGAGTGGTGGTGCACTAGTGAACAAGATGGTGGCCCAAGCTGTCGAGTTGATTGAGAGCATGGCTGCAAACTTGCAACAATTCTACACAAGAGGTGAACCAATGGTTAGGGGAGTGCACGAAGTTAGTGATTCATCATCATCACACCGTGATCAAAGGATGGACAATATGGAGCACATGATGCAAAAGATGGCTGTGGTTATATTACCTTCGTATGGTGAAGATTTGGAGCAAGCTAATGCGATTTTTCCAAACCAACCAAGACGGTATGATCCCTATTCCAACACCTACAATCCGGGATGGAGAGATCATCCAAATTTCAGCTATGCCAACAAGCAAGGTGCAGTTCAACAACCTACCTTCAACCGTCCGAGTGGATTTCAACCGCAACAACAACAACAATTTCAACCGCAACAACAACAATTTCAACAACAACAGCAGCAATTTCAGCAACCACAACAATCGGTGCAAAATCAAGGTTACGATATCGATGCCAAGCTATAAACTTTTATGCAAGGTATTTCTACCATGTTCAAGGAGAGCCAACAAGAAACCAAGAGTGTGATTAAGGATTTGCAGACTCAAGTGGGTTCCATGGCAATTGATATCAACAAGTTGAAAGCACAAAATAGTGGAAGACTCCCTTCTCAACCCATTAACCCAAAAGAGGGTGTAAATGCAATTACGTTGAGAAGTGGTACATAACTTGAGCAACCAAAAGTTGTTGATTTGGGTGAAGAGGAAGTTCCAAAGGAGCCGGTTTTGGAGGAAAAGAGGGATGAAATTCCCCAAACACCCGAGGTACCTATTCCTAACTCTAAAACTCCTATTCCTACTTATGTTCCTCCTATACCTTTTCCTCGCAGATTTGCAAGTTCTAGGAAGGCGGAACTAGAAAAGGAGATTTTAGATGTTCTTAAGAAGATTCATGTGAATATACCACTCATTGATGCTATCAAGAAAGTTCCCAAGTATGCAAAAGTGTTGAAGGACTTGTGTACCAACAAGCAAAGGCTTAAAGGCAATGAAGTGCTAAGTGTGGGGGAGAATGCTTCGGCAATCTTACAACACAAACTCCCACTGAAATGCAAGGATCCCGGTAGCTTTGACATTCCCGTCACAATTGGTAACACCACTTTTAACAAAGCAATGTTAGACTTAGGTGCATCCGTTAATGTTATGCCGGCATCTATGTATAATTCACTAAATCTAGGTCCTTTGAAAAAGGCTGAAATTGTGTTGCAATTAGCCGATCGCTCTAATGTGTACCCAATGGGTATTGTTGAGGATGTTCTTGTGCAGGTTAATCAACTTGTATTCCCTGCTGACTTTTGTGTGTTAGAGATGGATGAAGGTGCACCAGACTCGTCTCTTCCATTGCTACTTAGGCGTGCCTTCATGAAAACGACTAAGACGATCATAGATGTAGACAAGGGAACGTTGACTATGGAGTTTGATGGATAAATAATACGTTTCAACATTTTCAAGACGATGAGATATCCTAGTGATGTCCACTCTTGTTTCTCCGTTGATGTTATGGATGCATTGGCGCAAAAAGTGTTTGAATTGAATGGTGATGATGCTTTGGAAACTGTTTTAACTACATCCATGGATGATGGAGTAGAGTGTGGTAATGAAATTAAGGAAGCCCTTGGTGATCTCAACTCACTACAAGGATGTCCGGAAACTCATAATGTCTCTTTTATTTCTTTACCATGCAGTGATGAAAAGCTTTTACCTTCTATTGTTAAATCTCCAAAGTTGGAATTGAAACCTCTTCCAAGTCACTTAAAGTACTTGTACTTGGGTGACAATGAAGAGTTACCTGTGATTGTTTCTAACGAGCTAAGTGAATTACAGGAGCAAAAACTTCTAAGGGTGTTAAGGAAGCACAAGACGGCCATAGGATGGACAATCGCTGATATCAAGGGTATAAGCCCTGCCGTTTGTATGCATAAGATTCGTTTGGAGGACGATGCAAAACCTAAAAGGGAAGCGCAGCGTCGTTTGAACCCTCCCATGATGGAAGTTGTGAAAAAGGAGATACTCAAACTTTTGTAAGTGGGTGTTATCTACCCCATATCCGATAGCAAGTGGGTGAGCCCGGTACAAGTTGTACCAAAGAAATCAGGGGTAATGGTGGTAGAGAATGATGAATACGAACTTGTCCCAACTCGTGTGCAAACCGGTTGGAGGGTTTGTATAGATTATAGAAAATTGAATGTTATTACTAGAAAGGATCATTTTCCTTTACCCTTTATTGATCAAATGCTTTAACGTTTAGCTGGACATGCTTATTATTGTTTTCTTGATGGTTATTCAGGGTACAATCAGATTGTGATAGCACCGGAGGACCAAGAGAAAACTACTTTCACTTGTCCTTTCGGTACTTTTGCGTATAGAAGGATGCCTTTTGGCTTGTGCAATGCTCCAGCTACCTTCCAAAGGTGTATGGTAAGTATCTTTTCCGAGTATGTTGAAAACATCATTGAAGTGTTTATGGATGACTTTAGTGTCTTTGGTGATTCATTCGACCTTTGCTTGAACAACTTGTCTTTAATCCTTGAACGCTGTGTTGAAACAAACCTTGTGCTTAATTGGGAGAAGTGCCATTTCATGGTAACTCATGGCATAGTTTTAGGCCATATTATATCTTCTAAGGGCTTGGAAGTTGATAAATCTAAGATAAACCTTATTCGTGCTCTAACCCCTCCCACTACGGTGAGGGAGATACGTTCTTTTCTTGGTCATGCAGGTTTCTATCGTAGATTTATCAAGGATTTTTCCAAGATAGCATCACCACTTTGCAACTTATTGCAAAAAGATGTGGTTTTTAACTTTGATGAGAAGTGTATGGCGGCATTCAATCGTTTGAAAGAACTTTTGATTTCAGCCCCTATCATTAAACCACCGGATTGGAGCAAGACTTTTGAGCTAATGTGTGATGCAAGTGACTACGCGGTTGGTGCGGTGCTTGGAAAGCGTGTGGGGAAGATACCTCATGCCATTTATTATGCTTCTAGAACGTTAAATGAAGCCCAACAAAACTACACAACCACTGAAAAAGAGTTTACAGCTATTGTATTTGCATTGGAGAAATTTCGCTCTTATCTAATTGGTACAAAAGTTGTTGTTTATTCTGATCATGTAGCTCTTAGGTACTTTCTAATGAAGAAAGAAGCGAAACCAAGGCTCATACGCTGGATTTTACTCTTGCAAGAGTTTGATACTGACATCAAAGATAAGAAAGGAATTGAGAACACCGTTGCAGATCACTTGAGCCGTCTTGCTGTGGACAAGGAAGCTATCCCATTGCGTGAAAGTTTCCCGGATGAGCAACAATTCTCAATAGCCGTTGGAGAACCATGGTATGCTGACATTGTGAATTACTTGGTAACTAAACAAATCCCAAAGAACTTGTCTCATGCTGAGAGGGACAAACTAAAGAGGTTAGGAAACAAATATATATGGGATGATCCATACTTATGGAAACATGGCAGCGACCAAGTAATGAGAAGGTGCGTTCCCGAATATGAGTTTAATTCTATTTTGTCATTTTGTCACTCCTATGCTTGCGGAGGAAATTTTGGAAGTAAAAGAACCGCGTATAAGGTACTTGAAAGCGGTTTCTATTGGCCAACCTTGTTTAAGGATGCACATATATTTTGCACAACTTGTGATAGGTGCCAAAGAACAGGCAATCTAGGTGCCCGAAATCAAATGCCACAAACCTTTATTCAATTTATTGAAGTTTTTGATGTATGGGGTATTGATTTTATGGGTCCTTTTGTCAACTCTCATGGGAATTTTTACATCTTACTTGTTGTTGATTAAGTCTCTAAATGGGTGGAAGCTAAGGCCACTCCTACTAATGATTCCAAGGTTGTTTCAGATTTTGTGCAAGCTAATATTTTTGCAAGGTTTGGAATTCCGAAAGCCATAATTAGCAATGGGGGTTCTCACTTCAACAACATGACTTTGCAAAGCTTGTTGAAGAAGTACAATGTGTCACATAAGGTTGCAACACCTTATCATCCTAAAACTAATGGACAAGTCGAGGTTTCCAACCGGGAGGTGAAATCCATACTAGAGAAGATGGTAAATCCAACAAGGAAAGATTGGAGCATGCGGCTAAATGATGCTTTGTGGTCATATAGAACCGCATACAAGACACCTATTGGGATGTCTCCCTTTAGGCTTGTGTACGGTAAACCTTGTCACTTACCCGTGGAGATTGAGCATAAAGCGTTTTGGGCGATTAAACAATGCAATATGGAGATGGATGGGGCTGGAAATCAAAGGAATCTACAACTCCAAGAGCTAGAAGAGCTTCGCAATGATGCATTTGAAAGCTCAGCATTTATAAGGAAAAAACGAAGGCCTTTCATGATACTATGATTTCTAGAAAACAATTTTGTGTTGGGAAGAAAGTGCTTTTGTTTAATACTCGCTTGCATTTATTTCCGGGTAAATTAAGGTCACGATGGATCGGACCTTTCATTGTTACTAATGTGTTTTCTCATGGTGCAGTAGAAATTCGTAGTATTGCTACAGGCAAGGAACTTAAAGTTAATGGGCACCGGTTGAAACCATATTATGAGAATTTCACTTCCGAAGTGGTGGAAGGAGCGAATTTTGTGGATGCACTCCCTCTGGAGGAGTCGTAGAAAGCAAGGAGATAGTCGGGCTGACGACTTTAAACCAAGCGCTAAATGGGAGGCAACCCATAGGATGAGTATCTCTTGTCTTATTTTCATTTTCTTGTTTTGTTTTTAGCTTTTTCTTGTAGTATATTGATTTTATTTTTCTGATATCTTGTCATTTGTTATGCATAATTTCCCACCTTGACTTACTTTGGATGACTCAATTTACATTGAGGACAATGTAAAGTTTAAGTGTGGGGGAGTGGTTAAGCATTTGCATTGTAAATTTTTTCAAAATTTTCAACTTTTGTGTAAATTAGTGCATGAAAAACTCCAACTTGTAGTTAGTTTAGAGTCACATAGTATCCATGTCGCTAAGATTACATCGAGATTCTCATAAGAGTGACTGAACTTAGAGATGACAGAGAACATGATCGGGTTTCTTACTTGTATGAGAGTTAAAGTTGGATTTAACCATGCCAGTGGAAAATATGGTGCAGACTGAATTCGGTAGTAGAGTAGTGGTCCCCTATAGTGGAGACTACCCATGTTACATCATGAGAGGCACCGACCTTCATTTCTTTGTACCTGTCTAAATTTGTGCTTTTAGAGTGTGTGTCACCATATGTAAACTCTGGGTAGAATGGTGATCTACCCAACCTCCCACTAATAAAAGTACTATTTTGATCTCTTGAGTGCTATTTTATCAATCATGAATGGTGACATCGAATTGCTAACTTACATACCACTTGTAATCTTGTTCGCAGTTAGCACCATCCACTTTATCTCTCTCTACACCAACAGGTCAATAGAAACACCATCATCATCAACAAGGGAAGCATCACAAGTTCGAAGGAAAGTTGAAGACGTTCTAGGTTTACAAGCAACGGTACAAAAATGAGCAGATTTCAGATTCAAGTATAGCAACAAGACAAGGGCAAAATTTTTATAAGTTGAAGACTATTGTACAAGAGTGAAGATTATCAAGATGAGAATTCAAGAAGTTTATGATATCGAGACCTACAAGTTGTGAAGAATCAAGCGGTAAAGTACTCACACCATGGCATTTTTATTTTATTCTCTTGTCTCAAAAAAAAAAAAAAAAAAAAAGAAAAGAGAAAAGTTCTTTAGGATCATCATTAGTTTTTATTTTATTTTTGTTTGTTTTCATTTTGTATTTACTTTGTATTTTAAAAAAAAAAGAAAAAAAAATATTCATTGCATCATATTTTGGTTTGTTTAGATCATATTTTGGTTTTGTATTCATTCAATAAGCCAGAAGAAGAAATATCTACAGTGAATTTTCAAGCAACAAGGAATAAGAGGAAAGAATCACAATGTCAAGATTCTACGAAGTTCAAGAGTTATCATCAAGAGTTGAAGACCGAAGATGAAGACAGAGATTGAAGACCGAAGACGTTTCTATGGATGCTGTGAGAGTGGTGCTAGGTGCATGCCGAACGGATAACGAGGTAAGTAAGCATATTCCCACCTTCGTTAAGTGGTTGAATTCCTTTCTAAGAGATCGTCAGAAAAAAGGGTTTTCAAAAATGAATAAAAGATGTGGGTTTTCAAAACATTTCGGAGGGGTTTCCTTCCTACTATTCAACGTGTCGCAGGATTCTCTCTTTATTCCTACCTGGACACATGTGTGACCCATAAAGAGCTGTTTATTATTGAGTGCAATTTCATAAAATCCTTTCTTGTGAGGCAGAGTCAAGACTTTTGATCACTCCGAACCCGAATTTCTTTCGATAAGGGATGGTTATTTCTCTCTCAACTTTTAAGAATGAGATTGTGTTCATTTATGTGTCTAACTTCTTATGACTAGTGTGCAGAATCTCTATGCCTTCTTAGCGCGTTGGATACTATGTTTTCGGAGAACTTGTAAGTTGGAAATGTAGGTTGTGTGGGTATTTCTCTAAAAAAAAAAAACGCTCACGGGAGTTGTATGTATCCTTTAGAATAAGTTTTGTTTGATTTTCTCGAGGACTAGCAAAGTCTAAGTGTGGGGGAATTTGATAGGTGTTGTAAAACACCTAATTTTATATCTAGTATTTATGCTTTCTTTGCTATTTATTTTGTAAAATATGTATCTTATGTTTAGTTTTGAGTTTTTAGGTGCAATGGAGCACTTGGGGGCAAAAGAAGGAAAATTGCGCATTTGGAGCGTAAAGGTAAACACTTCAGTTCACATGCGAGCTATATTTGGAGCAGGCTGAGGTGCGCAAGAAGGAGTGAAGAATATAATGTCAGTTTACCGAAATTGACAGTTGGGCAAGGAACAGTTAGGCGATCGGTTACTGCAAACTGACAAGCCAAAGATGAAATGGGTACCCCTTATCGCTTCCAGCTGGTTGGAAATATCAATTTGCACTTTCCTACACAAGACCTAAATTTCAGAGAAAAATAATTTCTCTAATCATTAGCCTCAAATTTGTTCTTTTCCTGTGAAGAGTGGCGGCACCATCTTAGAACTGAGAAATCCAGGGAAGAAAGAGTTGTTGTTTCCATTGATCGTGGCTGAACTGTGAGGATCGAATGGGTGTTCAACGAAGATTAAGACATGATTTTCGAAGTCATTACTAACAATACTCATGGGTATGAATCTAAATTGGTGTGGGGTGTGATTTGAAGTCTAAATCAGGATTTGGAGACTGAAAAAGATGATTCATTGCTGCAGGACAACACCACCACTTCAGATGTTCGATAAATTTCCTAAATGAACAATTTCTTCTTGTTCACCGCCAAGAGTTTAAATTGCCAGAGAAGCTCGTGTTTGAGCTTGGAACTGAACGAAAAAAAGAATGGGAAGTGGCGGTTCTGGCCTGCTGTTGATGGTGGTTGATGAGAACAAAATGGAAGAAAGGTCCTGGTGATTCACGAATTCAAGATGGAATTCGTCAGGGTTCATTGAATAACAACGTCATGGTTTTAATGGTGGATGCTGAAATCGAATGAAGAGTTGGAAAAGAGGTTGTTGTGGAGTTGAAGGTGCTCGTGCATTGGCTAGGTATTGAGATAGCTGAAAGTAAGCGATGATCTGTTGTGTTGTTGGTTGATGATGAGAATGTGTTTTATGGTGGTCACTGCTAAAAGATTTAGAGATGAATTCATTGGGTAATGATGCAAATGAGTTAGTGATGTAATATGCTGGTGGAGCTGGTAATTGAATTGGTATTTATGGTGGAGTCTGAAGCTATGGGAGTTGCTTGAATGGTGTTGATACAACGAATGGCTGAAGCAATAGGTTCTAAAGCTGTTGCAGGAGGGGAGATGTAGCTGCAAATGGTTAAAGTCAGGTTATGCTCTTGCTGGTGGTTAACTGATGCTGTGAGCTATAATTGCAGCGGCTGGAGCTAAAGAACTGGTGGATTTATGGTGGTTGTTCAGGTAGTTATGGTGGCAATGGAAATGAATCATTTAGATGTGTGCTTGCTGGTGCAGGAGGTGAACGTTGGTGTTGTTGTGAGTTGATGTCGCAACGAGTAAAGGAACTTGACAGAGGAGCTCGAACTGGAACTGTGAAGAAAAGATAGCTACAGAAGTTGCAGTTGCAATAAAGGCACTGGTGACGATATATTGCAGCTGGAATTGATGTTATTGCTGTGCATGGGGAGCTTGAATGACAGTGAACTATTCAGGGTGGACTTGGTCTGTGGAAGTGTTGTGTTGCAGTCCAGTTCAGATGGAGGAAATGGAATGGTTTTGCGGGCTGTGTCATTATGTTGGGTTTAAATTCAGAAATGCGGTTACTGAAGTGGCTGTAGATGGAGTTTATTAAAACTCAGAAGAAAGAGTACGGAGATGGTTCTGGTGCAGTTGGAACCGTTCGACGGAGGTGATTTCTGCTTAGTTGAAGTGGTGAGTTATGGAGCTATGGTATTGTTTGGAATGCAAGGAACTGATGGGTGCAGTTGAGCTAAACTGCAGGAGCAAGATGCATTTGGAGCTGGGATTTAGTCAGCTGAGAAGAGGCTTGTGAGGTCAAAATTTGCAGGTAAGGTACTGGTGAATAAAATTGGTAGCAGCTAATGGCTTTGGATTGTGACAGAGCAATAAAGAATTGATGGAACTGATGCTGAAATTGAGTTGGCAGTGGCAATGGAACTGACATGAATGATGTGGTGAAATGGCTTGGTTGATGGTGATAATATGAGTCGAATTTTGGAAGCAGTTGGTGGATAATTAGGTGAACTGTCATTGCTTGAATTATTGATGGGATTTTAGCTACTGTGCTGCAATGGTGTTATGGATTCTGAGTGATGCACTGGAGTGATTAATAGCCGCAGGAATCTGAGCTAATGGGTGGCTGGAAGTTGAAGCTGCAGAATGAGAATGCAGTTGATCTGACTTAAAGCTCGGTTTACGGTTATCTTGTTAGTGTTTGTGTTGCTGTGAGGATTGAAGCTGATATTGTAGCCATGACTGATTAGAATACAACAATTGCAGGTGGAATTGAGCTTGGTAGGATGATGTGCATTTAATGGTGATATTGCAGGTATGGAGGTAGTGCTCAGATGGCAATAGAGAAAGAAGAGGAGATTTGTGACCTGAGTATGTGAAGTTGCTACTTCAATGGAACAAGTGGTGCAGCTGAGATAGTTATGTCTTCTGTGATGTTGAGAGAAATATGTAGTAGTGGCTATGAGAAGTAAGACCCAAGCTGTGTTGGAGAGAGAAGATGCAAGAACGACCATCTTGGTTGCGATAAAGCACAATGATTGTGTTCTGGGTGTTTTGGCCGTGCAAATGGTATATGCCATGTAACTTCTGAGTTAACTCCAGTTGGCTCGGTGTGACTCACTCAACTTGACCAAGTTAACTCAACTGACTCGGTGTTTGAACCGAGTTGGACCGGTTGACTGTTGACCGTTTGACTTTTCAGGTGACCGGCGGTAACTTTCCGGTACCGGATTCCGGCCAATTTCCGGTCAAAAACACATTTTCCGGCGAGCTCTTGTGGGTCATATTTTCACTTGGGTATTTCACACATTTGCTTTGGTGGACTTCTAGTTATGGACTTTTGGGCTTTGAAGACCTAATTTGGAAAGTTGGAAAGATATAAAAAGAAGAGTTTCTATTCTTTTTGGGGGGACTGATCACTTATCATATATTTTTCTACTGGATTTTTGGAGGAGAGCAGCGACTAGGGTTTGCTTCCATTTATTTTTATGTTCTTCATTTTATTTTTAATAATAATTATGTTGAGTTCAAAAACCATGAGTAGCTAAATTCTTAATATTTGTTATGGGATAATAAGTGGATTTCACAAATAAAATCTGATTCAATGCATTAGTTTTGTCTCAAGTTTATTGTTTATGTTTCATTGTTGATATTGATATATGATTTGATTGTTTATTTGGTTGAGTCCGGAATCAATCCGATTTGCATTCATATCTAGAGCTATATTGGGGTTTTCAATACGAAAACGTTGTTCATCCATGATTCTAAGTAGCATAAATGTGGGTAGTGCTTGTAGAGATATATCCTACTAGTCACATATGAATCATAACTTTGGTTAAATTGATTTAGTGATTTTACACATTTCAATTTCCTTGATTAGTCTTATTCCATATAGCTTATTGCTTCTAGGGAGTTAAATCTAATTTGCTTTTACACTTTAGGTTGCTTTCTAGGAAGAATTCACATATGCATCTTTTAATGTGGTTGTGATGAAATCAGGGAATTAGCGGGATATTCTTGCGATCAAGGTATCATAGGACTTTTAGTAAATGAGAGATTAAATATCAATTCTAGTCATTGATGAAAATATGTATTTGTGAATGAAACTATCCCGTGACCAATACTTTCTCCTTATTGATTATTTTTATTATTACTTTGCTTTCAATTCATTTTTATTTCTTTGATAAAACAACATCCACCCTTGGTTACTAAGAAACTTGAAATTTTTATAACAACAAAGGCCTCTCTGTGGATACGAACTCTTTCTTATCGCATACTATTTTTATTTTAGGAAGTAAGAAAGTGAAATTATATTTGCGTCGGATGACAACCGACCAATATTTGGAGACTGAAACTCATTTTCAATTTTGTATCTTTATAAACTCCTTTATGAATGCATTTAGTTTGGGCTATATGATTACATCTAAAAAAGTTGATATGTTCTTTTCTTTTGGTCATGAAATATCTCTATGGAAATTTCATTAGGATCCCATTAATTTTCGTACATTTGCCAATTTTATTGACAAAAAGGGGAAGAATTAATGTGTAGTTCACACTACAAATACATATGGTTTTCGGATCATTATGTAAGGGGGGGGGGGGGGGTTTGCATGTGAGATGAAGTATTGACTACGGGGGAGTGATACATATCACCATAGTATTATTGTCGAAGTTGTGATATAATTGAACTTTGATGTTGTGTAATAATACTATGACACTGTATAACAATGATTGAGAGCTATTGTTTTCTCATTGTTATATCTACGGATCTTCAACAACGATGATGCTGAGCTGAACACATTTAGAATCATTGGAGTACTTGGAAGTGACGAAGATTTCGAGTAATGTTGAAGAACCAAGGAGATCAAGCATTTGGAGGAGAAGCTACAAAGTTTATTTATTTTCTATTCCATATGTATTGATGGTTTTGTCACTAAAATTGACAAAGGGGGAGATTGTTAGAGCATTGCTCGGTCAAACTCGGAAGCGTTGCTGTCTCAAGCTTGTTTGTCAAGTTTAGTTGCCAAAACTATAAATCTTGATTTCTAATCTACTTATAGCTAAGTCTCGGATTAGGATAGTAAGTGTAGTTGAGATATAGACTCCACGGTGTTCATCGAATGAATAAGAAGAACTACTCAAGGGAACTTGTGGAACTTCATCAACAAAAAGGTATGTGGAGACTTGAACTTATCTATCACTCGAAAGTTTATCTACTCTATCTCTTATTTGAGACAAAATTCGTATTGCTATATAGACTTCAAATATACACATTTGCTATTTAGAGCCGAGTCTATATCGCTTATCTATTTCTCGAAATATGTGTTGGTAAGCTTTCGCTTTAGCCAAGTTCATCTTTACTCGTGACGAAAGTCATGTTGATTATTTCAATAACTTGAAAATCGCTTTGATGAAAATAGTTTGTGAATAACAACTATTTTAACATCCTCTAAGAAAGTTTCAATGATTGAAATGAGAGTTTAGAACAAGTAACCATGTTTGGATATAAACATAGTGTGTTCTCACATATGTGTAAAAGTCCAAAACCGGGAACCCAAAGTATGCATACCCGTACGCGTACTGGCGATTGTTGAAAATCCGGGTAATTTTCTCATCTGAGTCGGACGAGTTAAGCTCTGCAACTCGGGCGAATAACTTGGTGAATTTTCTCATCTTCTTTTCTCTTTTTCAGCGTTCAGATTCATAATTTCAGGTGAATAAACAATAAATCCTTGTTGTTTAAGTGGTTATTTCATGATTAATAGATTTTAACTCAGGTGGTTTGATGGATTCTTGTCCTAAAACCACTGAAGTTGAATTTAATAAAACCAGTATGGTAGGTTCAAGTACAAATTCTCAAGTATTCCCATCTATTGAATTGCCTGATGATTTATTTGAAGAAAGCTTAAATCCATGGAGATTCTCTTTGATTGGGAGATTAAATCTGTAACAAATTAAGTTTGTTGATGTTGCTATCAGTCTTCGTAAACAATGGAAGCTTGAAGGTGAATGTAAGCTTATTCCATTAGGAAAAGGATTTTTTACAATCAAATTAGATAACTCTACTGATCGTCAATACATCAAAGAAGGAAAATGGGAAGTAACAAATCAAGTACTTCAAGTAAGAAATTGGATCTCGAATTTTCGCCCAGAAAATCAAAGAACATCTAGAGCTATGGTTTGGGTAAGATTTCCAGGTTTAGGTCTTGAGTTTTGGAATGATAAGATACTCTTTAAAATTTGTGAGGAATTTGGTAAGCCTATCAAACTTGATGCTGCAACATAAAAATGTGAAGTAGGTTATTATGCAAATGTCTTAGTTGAAGTGGATTTTGCTAAATCTATCCCAAACAAGATATGGATTGGCACAAAATATGGAGGTTTCTTCCAAAGTATTTCAATTCCAGATTGTCCAAAGTTCTATTCAACCTGTAAAATATTGGGTCATTTGATCACAGAATGTAGAGTGGAAAAGAGCAAAAATCAGTCAGTGAGTGAAGTCAATACTCCCAAGCAGCAACAATCTTCTAAAACTGGTACTCCAAAAATATCCTCACATTCCTTTTGATATTTGCAATGGTAATGAAAGTGTTGAAAAGTATAACAATAAGGAAATAGTGCAATCAAGTACTTCTGGTTCTGCTCATAGGCCATTGGTGGAAGACTCAGTTGTATCAAATATTACATCTCCATATATTCAAACTACTCCTGATGTTATTAGTGTAAATAGTGGTAGATTTAATGCACTAAGTCAAATTGAGCAACAAGAAGAGGATGTCCTCAGTGTTGATGAAGAAATTATGGCTGAAAGTGAACCTCATAAGCTTATTCAATTGGCAGAAATCACTGAACTAGAAAGAAGTGATGTGAAATTTGTGGATGCAGGGTCAGGAAAGGTCACTACAGAACTAGTGCAATTTACTACTTGGACTTCAGTGGTGAAGGCATCTGGGACAAAGAAGATAGATAATGAAGTAATTAATATATCTCCAAACACTAAAAATATTTCAACAGTTACATCATCAAAACAAAATCCAGTTAAATATAATTTTAGGAAAAATGTTGGCCAGGGAGGTACCAACCTCCATCCCAAACCATGAAGGTCCTTTATTGGAACATTCGGGGTATTAGAAGAGCTAGGGCCCATCAAAAGTTGTTTAATTTAGTAAAACAGTTTAGTCCAACATTACTTTGGGTAGCAGAGCCAAAAATCAAATGTTCTTCTTCTTTTTGTAGTAAACTAAATCTGCTTGGTATGCAGAGTATGGTGATTCAAAATGCTTATGTGGATCATAAAAGTAATATATGGTTGTTTTGGAGTCATTCCATAGGAACTCCTTCAGTTGTTTCAATAACAAGTCAAATGATTACAGTTGAAGTGGGTAATGTGTTAGTATCTGGGGTGCATGCTCATGTCAAAATGGTGCAATGAAGATTTTTGTGGTCTGAAATGCAACTGATTAGTGAGCTAATTAAGCCTTGGTTAATCATTGGTGACTTTAATGCAATCCTCTCAATGGAAGAAAAAGTTGGTGGTAATTCTCCTTCTAGAAGATCAATTTTGGATTTCAGTGATTGCATTAACACTTGTGAACTTATACAAGCTCCTAATATTGGATTGGATTGGATTTCTCATGGCCAAATTGTCAGCATGGTGGTAAAAGAATATTATGTAACTTGGATAGAGATTTATTTAACATTGGGTGGCTTCAAATGTATGGTGATTGGGGTTACAAAGTAGGAGTTAGAGTGGTGTTAGATCATTCTCCTTTAATGGGGGGATGTGCAAATGTTCCTAAGCCAAAAAAATATTCCTATAAGATTCCAAAAAATGTGGTTAGATCACCTTGATTTTATGAAGATGGTTGAAGATAATTGGGCTGAGCCACTATATGGAGATCTAGCTTATGTGTTTATGCAGAAACTTAAAAGACTTAAAATAGCTCTGAAAGAATGGAACTGGAAAGTATTTGGAGATGTTCAAATTAAGATTCAAGAAGCAGAAAATTTGGTTAAATAAAAAATGGTGGTATCAGACAGTAATCCTCAAGGTGAGAATGCTCTAAATGAATTGGTAATGGCACAAAATGAGCTAAATTCTAGGGAGGTTCAACAAAGTATTATGATGAAGCAAAAATCAAGAATTAAATGGCTGAAAGTGGGCTCAACTAATACTAATTTTTTTCATACAAACATTAAAGTTAGACAAACAAGAAATATGATATGTGAGCTGGAAGATGATGAGGGTAATTTGGTTGCTGATCAAGAAAAAATTGCTAACATTTTGGTTAACTTCTTTCAAAAAAGGTTTCAATTCCAAGAAATCAACATAGATTAATCCTTACTAGATGTAATTCCACAGTTGGTAACTGAAGAGGATCAAAATATGCTTGACAAAATTCCAGATTCAGAGGAAATTAAGGAAGCAGTTTGGAGTATGAATGCAGATGGAGCTCAGAGCCTGACAGCTACTCAGGTGTTTTTTACAAATCTTGCTGGGACATCATTAATAAAGAGTTTGTTGAAGCTATTCAGTATTGTTGGACCAAAAAATACATTCCAAAAGGTTTCAAATCCAATTTTTTAGTTTTGCTACCCAAGACTCAAAATGCTAAAAAGCCAAATCAGTTCAGGCAAATTGGTATGAGTAATTTTGGTTTCAAAGTATTCACTAAAATATTATCAACAAGAATTAGCAGTTTAATGTCTAAATTGATATCTTCTCAGCAAGCTGCTTATATAAAAGGCAGAAGTATTCAGGAACAAGTGATGTTGGCTTCAGAATTAGTGAATGAAATGAAACATAAAAGGAGAGGGGGAAATATGGGTCTTAAGCTAGATATATCACAAGCCTATGACTCTGTGAGCTGGAACTTCTTATTTCAGGTGCTTCCAAAATATGGTTTTTCTGAATCTTGGTGTGCTTGGATTCAAGTGTTATTCTCCTCAGCCAAAGTATCTGTTATGGTTAATGGATGGCCTAAAGGTTATTTTTCAATGAAGAGAGGTTTGAAGCAAGGAGACCCTCTTTCTCCTATTTTGTTTGTATTAATGGAAGAGGTTTTAAGTATAAGTCTAACCAAGTTAGGTGAAACTAGAAAAGTTCAGCCAATGGTTATTAGAAAAGGCATTTATCCTACTCATATGTTTTTTTTGCAGATGATGTGTTCATACTTTGCAATGGTTCAAAGAAGTTCTTGGAATCTATTCTCAACTTACTCAAGAGCTACCAAGATAGTTCAGGTCAGGTGATTAATAAACTAACAAGTAAGTGTTTTGTGGATGGGTGCACTCCTTTTAGAAAAACTCAAATTTCTAGTTTGCTGCAAATGGAACTTACTTCTTTCACAGATAAATATATGGGAGTTATGTTAAAACCTGAGAGAGTTAAAAGCAATACTATTTGGCCAATGGTGGAGATGATGCAGAGTTATTTGGCAGTGTGGAAGGGCAGAATATTATCTTTTAATGATAGACTAGTACTTATAAAGTCAGTTCTATGCAGAATTCCTATTTATAATATGGCTGTATACAAATGGCCAAGTTCTGTTATCAAGGTCTGTGAAAGAATCATAAGGAATTTCCTATGGACTGGAGATAGTGATGAAAGAAAATATGATACTTTGAATTGGAATAAAGTGTGCACTCCTTATAATGAAGGTGGCTTAGGCATCAGAAGGTTAATGGTTATGAATAAAGCTCTCTTAATAAAAATGATGTGGAATCTTCTCAACTCAGAGGAGGATTGGGCTAAATTCTTTACTGCCAAGTATAAAAATAAAAATGGAGTATGGTGCTCTCAGTGGAAGATGTCTTCTGTTTGGCCAGGTTTAAAATGGGATTGGTTAGAACTCAAAAATAATGTCAGATGGTGTATTGGTGATGGTAGTAACATTTCAGTATGGTTTGACACTTGGGTAGGGGACAAGCCTTTAATTGATACATTAGGCAATAATATCAATGTGAAAAATAATATTCATCTTAGAGTTCAAAATCTGTTAGTTAATGGTGTATGAAACATTCCAATTGAATTACAAGGTTTAATTCCTTCTTCTCTTCCATTAATAATTGGTGGTAAAGAAAAAGTGGAGTGGAGTGGAGATGTGAAAGGTGTTTTCTCAACTGTTGTTGCTGTTGAAAGAATTAGTGACAAGGAACCTAAAGTACATTGGCCTTCTCAGATATGGAGACCATTTTTGCATCCAGGGATTTCCAGCAATATTTGGAAGATACAACAAGAAGTCTACATAGATGATGAAAAGTGGGTTTCTAAAGGTTACTCATTAGCTTCCATGCGCTGCATATGAAAACAAGAGCAAGACAACATGAAACACCTTCTATGGTTATGTAGTTTTAGCATCAGTATATGGCAGTGGTTAGTACGTGTCTTTAACTTCCAAATACCTTCTTTAATTTCTGATATTTTCAAGTCTGCTAAGCATAAAAGTCCCTTTGTTAAGCAAATTTGGATTATAGCTTCATGTGCTACTTTCAGAGAGCTGTGGTTTCAAAACAATAAGATGATTCATGAAGGTATTTCTCCAAATTTGGAAAGCTTTAAAAGAAGAATTATGAGCCTTATATTTTATGGAAGTTATAGAATGAATGGTGCAAAATGGTTAACAGGTTATGATACAAATATCATTCATTTCTTCAAGCTGGAGCAGAGGAGAATTGAAGACTACTCTATGAAACAATGTTAGTGGAAGTCTCCAATGTTTGGTTATACTTTGTTTTGTTGTGATGGTGTAGCAAATAGAAATTCTGGTACAATAGGTTATGGCATAATAGCTAGAAATCAACAAAATCAGGTTATTGGGACTATTTAAGGAGGGGTTGGAGTAGCAACATGTTACATTGCTAAAATATTGGCAATAACATGTGTTGTTGAATGGGATGTAAAACTGCAGTGTGAAAATATTATCATAAGAGCATCTGACAGAAAAATGATAGAGGATTTCAAAAAGAATGTGGTTCCTTGGTACCTGAGAGCTAGATGGTTACAGGCATCCACTAAGTTAGCTGACATTCAATATGAAGACTGCTACAAAGAGGTTAATTTTTCAGCTAAGAACCTAGCAAGTAAAGACACAATTCTCTCTCAAGGTGAAATTATCATACATAAAGGGAAGCAACCTTTCTTAAATCAGGTTGAAATTCCAAATAAAAAGTATTACAGAGAATGATTAGCTTTTTGTAAAAGTTTAGTCTTTAAGTTTCAGTTGGGCTCAGTTTGTTGTTGGACCTGTATGATTTATTTTGTTATGTTCTTAGTTGGGTCTGTCTTGTAAATACTAATGGGTTAGTCCTGTATTTTGGTTGTTTTGCTTATCATTAATAAAAATTTGTGATTTAGCAAAAAAAAAGGGTAAGTATGCGTACCCGTACGCATACTTGCGGAAGTTTCACGTCCGCGAATTTCTGCTAGAGTTTGGAAGTGAAAAACAAACTCAATCCGGTTACTTAAGTAGGCGTACCCAGTTGCATACTTAAGTAGGTTACTTTCTAAAATCGGTTTGTTCGTGAACTAAAACATTTATATAATAAGGAATGCAATCTTTGCAAACCGTGGCTATAATGTTCATGAATTGATTCGAGTGAATCTAAATCGATTTTGCTTCAATTGTGTCTTGAATACTTTTATAAGATATAAGCAATTGAAAAACTCTTTAACTAGTTCATTTGAGTCATTTGAACTAGTTATGGTAAAGATGAATAAGGTTGATATGAAAGTTCTCATATGGCTAACCATTGGTTAACTATATTGTTGAACCGACTAAGTGTACACGTTTAGGTACGGTTACTCAAACCTAAATGAAGGTACATTTAATTTGTGTATAACAAGCTAAGTTTGATCTAACGGTTGAAAGATATTAGCTTGAATCTAATTAGGTTTTCATCTAACGGTGAATATTGAATGCTTTGTTACCAAGGTAACTTAGATTGCAAACCCTGATTTGAAATTTATATAAAGGAGAACTCTAGCAACTGGGAAACCTAATCCCCATACCTCATGTATGATACTAGTTGTATAAGCTAGAGTCGATTCTCCTCTAACCTTAGATTTTTCATGAAAACCTCTAGGTTAACGACTTAAATACTTCGTTGGGATTGTGAAGCCATACCTAACTATTTTTTCTATAGTTGCGTGATTTGATCTTGCTATTTTCTATCGTGATTGAGTACAATCGTAAGATTGGCTCGAGATTTATATCTCTGATAGGCAAGATAGAAAAGTAGTCACAAACACCTTCGTCTCATCTTTTGTGATTCCACAATATCTTATTTCTTTAATCGATTAAGATTATTGTGAGGTAATTGATAATTCTAGGCTGTTCTACGGGAATATAAGTCCGGGTTTATCAATTGGTTCTTGTTCACCTTGATTTATCAAAAGACGGTACAAAAACTAGTAGTTATATCTATGGGAGACAGATTTATCTATTCAATATACTTTTCTGTATGATATGGATTTGTTTATCAAGTCTTAGACTTTGGGTCGTAGCAACTCTTGGTTATGGGTGAGATCATCTAAGGGAATCAAGTGTGTAGTATCCTTCTAGTATCAGAGACGTAAGGAATGCGACTATACATTGATCAATGTGAGATTGATTAGGGCTTAACTACATTCCAGATCTAAGTTAGCTTTGTAGTAGGCTAGTGTCTGTAGCGGCTTAATACAGTGTGGTGTTCAAATCTGGACTAGGTCCCGAGGTTTTTCTGCATTTGCGGTTTTCCTCATTAACAAAATTTTGGTATCTGTGTTATTTCCTTTCCGCATTATATTTTATATTATATAATTGAAATATCACAGGTTGTGCATTGAATCGATCAAATTGTAAATCCAACCTTTGGTTGTTGATTGAAATTGATTGATCCCTGAACATTATTCTTTGGTACCGTTCAAGTTGTTTCACATAATAATCAGGCTCACGGATTTCTATCTATTTGATTTTCTTATTACAATGTGGAACAGAGATACGAACTCTTTGATATACTTATCTTAAGTTTGAGTCTAACTGTTTAGTTGATTCTCTTGTAAGTATATTGGAGTTAGTCCATACAGATTGTTAAGCGAAATATTGGGTGAGGTTGTTAGACCCCCACTTTTTCAGTATACCAACTTTAAAGTAATACTACGGTGATATGTTTCTCCCCCTTGATCAAAACTTACATATTTTGCATAATAGGTGATACTAATGGATTATTGATTCACTCCCCCTTATATAATGATCTGTAAACCGTATGTATGTAGTGCGAAACTACTAATTACTTCCCCCCCTTTTTGTCAATAAAAATTGGAAATGGTACTAAAATTGTGGGATCAAACTGAATACAACCAAAAGATATTTCAAGTTTTAAGGAAGTTAGAGATACTACATAATAACATAGTTAAAATGTAACTCCTCATATCAACTTTGTTTGGATGATGTCACATAGTAAGAAAATACATAGCACTCATCTAGGAGATTCAAGATACAAGCATCCCATGTAAATTCCACATCCACACACCTCACAAAGATATATCAATCAAGCACCAGTTCATTTAAGAACTCTCCCCCATTAGATGTCATTCCTAAGAGAACAACATGAGTGACCTTCCTTTATGAAAAAGAAGGATTTTGTTGGACATTAAAAAATCACATGGATTTGTATCCTGAATATCGACTTAAATTAATCTCAACGCCAATTACGAACAAAGAGATAATTTTAATTGGTATAAATCAACATAAGAAAATCTTACGGAGTGTGTAACACTGTAATAACACAAAAGTGTGATCATAAGTAAATCGATACTGCGAGTAAATTCTCAAAGAGTTTGTTATATTTTCAGTTTATAAAAACATAATAGATTTAATTTTTGAGTATATATGAAATATCAGCTCGATTCATGAAAACGTAAAGGCATATATATTTCATAATACTATTGCAATAATTAAACCAATAATGATTCCATACTGCAAGTTCATCTTCAAAAACTCTAGAATTTAAATAAATAAATTTGAAAACATGCAAGATGAAAATCGTTGGAAATAGATTTGTGTAATCACAATTTTTGCTATACCAAACCCTAGTTATCCTTCTCAAAAGCAAAAATAAATTCTCACAAGAAATTTCCTAGAAAACTAAGCCACAAGAAGTATAATACGAAAGATTCATTCATCATCGGAGTCACCCATAGAAGCTTGAATCTTATATATTTCATCCTTGATATCGGGAAATTTTGTAGCAATCACGCATCATTGTTTTTGAAAACACTGGGGGTACCAAAATACACCACCAACTTTTTCGTAGGAAATATTTATGGACAAACTCAACACAACTCTGATAGTAAAAAATCAATCAAGGAAAGTTTCTAGAGTTATATCCCTCTCTCTCTTTCTTATTGTTAGAACGTTTACAGAACTAAATCCATGAACCTAACTACAAAGAGAGTTCTTAGACGGTACCAAAGACCAGTATCCAAGGATCAATAAAGTCTTATCCAACAAACTAGGTCATACCTATCTACTGTGATTGATCAACGAAAAACCTGTGATATTTCAATTATAAAGATAAACAATATAATGCGGAAAAATAAATAACACGGACATCGGAAATTTTGTTAACCAGGAAACCGCAAATGCAAAAAACCCCGGGACCTAGTCCAGATTGAAAACCAAATTGTATTAAGTGTCTACAAACACTAGCCTACGACTAATTAACTTCGGTCTAGAATGTAGTTGAGCCCGAACTCGATCTCTCACTGATTCAGGTACAATCGCGTTCCTTACGCCTCTTGAATCCCAGCAGGACTCCACGCAATTGATTCCCTTAGATGGAGTCCCACCAACTAAGAGTTGTTTCAACTCAACTGAAGACTTTAAACTAAATTTTCCTCCCAGAGATTAAGCATATAATTGATTTCCTGATTTACGATCAAAATGGATGATCAAATCAAATGTATGATCAAGGTGATGGAAATCGATAGCAACTTGACAGAAGTCTGGTTATCCTCAAAATCCAGACTTATGCAACCTAAAGTGCAACCTAGATTATTATCCACCTTACAAGTATAAAACTTGCGGAATCATAAAGTTTAAGACGAATAGAACTTTGTGATTTCTATCTATCTTGTTCAAGTGATAAATCAATAATCGAACAAGATTAGGATACTCAAATTATCAAGATAAAATATAAATTGATCTGGATTCACAAATCCCAATGAAGTCTTTGATAGTCGTTAAACCCTAAAAATGTTACTAGAGAGGACGATTCTACATATAACTAGGACACGCCAAAAAATAATGTTGGGATTCAAATATCACAGTTGCCAAGAGTTCCCCTTATATAGACATTCAAATCTTAGGTTTCTTTAGGTTTAAGCTAAGATAGCTTTGGGACCAAGCAAACAATATTCACCGTCAGATAAAAACTTTGAATCTTATTCACATAAACAAGATATACACTATGGTTAGGAAAACCGTAACTGAACCGTGTATAAAGACTATGTCCAACATGGTTAGCCGAAACTAGACGATTTGAACTTTAAAAACTTAACACTCAGTTTCATGTACAAAGATATTAATCTTGAGTCACAATGTGATGATGAGTCTAGTGTTTCTAAAGAATTGATCAAATGCAAATCATCTCATAGAAATAATTTAATCGCAATTGAATCATAATCGACATAGTTGGTAAATGCACAAAGTATAAATACTTGAGTCTTTTGTGGATCGGCTGAGTCATGGTACGCGTACGGGTTTGCAAACTTATAAGCAAATCCGAGTCCTGGAGTCGACATAACTTTTTCAGTTCACGTACCGGTTTGCAAACTTAGGTGCAACACTAAGTTCCGGAGTTGACAAAACTTTTTCAGTTCACGTACCGGTATGCAAACTTAAGACTTTTACCAGATCCAGAGTTCACATAACTTTTTCATTTTGCGTACGGTTTGGGTAGAATATAAAACTGTGTTGGTTCGCATACCAGTTTGAATATTTATCCCTGTTCCAAAATGGTTTGCATAAGAATATGCATACCTATCCAGATCTCGAAACAAAAAGATTTTCCCATGATGTGCATACGAGTATGCGTAACACACAAATCTAAAAGTCGATATATAGCTACTCCGCTACATGTACAAGTACATGTAATATTGCTTCAGACATATAACAGTTTTCTCAGTTCGTAAGACTGATAACACTGTCTTGTATTCCAAATATAGTAGTTCTATATTTCTCTATATCAATTCAAAACATTCTTGAATAACATAAATGACACATATCACTGTTCCAGGTTATTTTTGAATGATAAACTTGAATCATGATTTGGTTTCGAACAATACATTGTTCTCCACTCAAATTGATCAAGTATGAATAAATATTCATTGAGATTAGTCATTATATTTCGAGTAACTCGTAAACTAAATATTAGTTCTTGACTCGAAATTTTTGTCTATGCAAGCTGATATAATTAGTTATGCGACAAATGTTTCAAGGATGGAAAAGTGAATATAACTTGGGAAATAGGTGGTTCAGTCTTCACTTATCTTTTATTGATGAAGTTTTACCAAAGATTCGGTTGATCTTCGCCTTCAAATGGTAGAACGCAAATGATAAATGGCTTGTTTCTCAACTACACTATCTTAGACAGAGACTTAACTAATTCTATACTAGAATTCAAGGTATAGTTTTGACAACTGAATAGACGAGGATACCAAAATACACCACAATATTTTATTTATCCACCTATAAGTCCTCTACCGAAAGTGATTGTCTATAGACTGAGTCGAGAAAATACAACAAATCGGTTCACACTTCGTGTGATCGTTTATGGATACGAGATCGAGACAATACAACAACGAAGTATGATACTTGATAATAGGTTCGGACTTAACCAAAGTCTATAGGATCACTATCAAGTATATGCAAAGTTAACGTTTGTGTGATTTACTTTAAATTATATAAACAAATATAATTGTGGAAAACAAAAGTAAATCACACAGCAATATTTTGTTAACAAGGAAAACTACAAATGCAGAAAAAACCCCGGGACTTAGTCTAGAATTGAATACTCTCAGAATTAAGCCGTTATACAAAATCTACACCAACTTCGTATAGTTGAGACCAAGCAACTACCCCTAGTTGACTTAGTTTCCTCAGTATCCATGCGCTTCCGACTTCAATGAGTGCACGCACTGGAACAATTCTTTTAGATCGTATTCCAGACAGTAAAGGAACAACAAATTTGATTGGTAACAACTCTTTTGATTCTTTCAAGATAAGGATATCTCAAGTCATACGCAAAAGCTCTTCCGTTTAATCTCATAGACTCCTTTGTCTGGTTAGATCAATCTATCCAATAACAACCAAAGTAGTCAATTTTAGATTCGCACTCAATCAATATAGATTCCAACAAGAAACTATAAAGTGATGCCGATCTCACGCAACTAATCAATAGAATAAATCCGATTCTAGTTGGTTCCCAGCTGATCAAGGTTTGTGCACACACAAAGATATGAGAACTAAATAAAAAATCTTCTTCGTCTTTAAATCTTCTTTGATCTTCAATAAACACCTACACAACACCACTTGAATCTCTTGTGATGAATCACACACAGAATGAAGTCTGTTAACAATGGATTATCACAAGATGTCTTTAGATCTACAAACAGTTCTAAAGATCATGTCGATACTTCGATCTAGTTTGAGTGAATCTTATATCAGAAGAGAAGATTCTCAAGAATAAACAAACTAGGTGCAATCAAAGTTTCATCAACCTTTAGTCAATCAAATCAATCGAAAACTAATAACACTGCAATTATCAAGTTTCCCACCAAAGGTACTCGTAGAGCTTCTTGATCCCACATGAGTCTTTAAACGAGTGGTTATAAGAGATTTCACCTAATTAGGATACTTTCCTCTCCGAATAGACGGCTCCACCAGAAACAACAAGAATGAAAGTTTGCCTTGTTCTGATGATTTTCATTCAAAAAACTTAGGGTTATCTCAAAACAATTATGTACCAAAAATTCCAACAATAGAATTACCTGATGATCTTTTTGAAGAAAGTTTAAGTCCTTTTAAATTCTCTCTTATTGGTAGATTATATTTACAGAAGATCAAATTCGTAGATGCTGCCATTATTCTGCGTCAACAATGGAATTTAGTAGGTAACTGCAAACTCATTCCTCTAGGAAGAGGGTTTTTTACAATTAAATTAGATAATGAAGTAGATAGAATGACTATCAAATCTGGGCAATGGGAAGTCAATAATCAAGTTTTGCAAATTAGAAATTGGGTTTCAAATTTCAGACCATCTTCACAAAGAACTTCTAAAGCTCAAGTTTGGGTTAGATTACCTGGTCTTGGTTTGGAATTTTGGAAGGTGGAAATTCTCTTCAAATATGTAAGGAAATTGGAACTCCGATTAAAATTGATTTAGCTACTGCAAATTGCGAGATTGGTTATTATGCTAATGTTCTAGTTGAGATAGACTTTGCTCTTTCTATTCCTAACAAAATCTGGATAGGAACAAAATTTGGAGGCTTCTTTCAGGACATTTTAATTCCAGTATGTCCTAAGTTTTGTCATAACTGTAAAATCATTGGGCATTTAACTTCTGAATGTAGAAATGTGCAGAACAAGACTAAAGCAGATAATATAGGGGATGAGAATAATCAAAAGCTTTTTACAACACTAGTAAAGCAGCAGCAAATTCCTTTTGATATTTGTGATGTTTCAGAAAGAGAGGGTGAAGATTCTATAGTAAATTCTATTCAAGAAACACAAGCTCTTCATTTATCAACAGGAAGTAAATTGGTTCTTAAAGGAAAATTCAGTCCTATAGAATTTGAAGATGGTGAAATTGAGCAAGAAGTTGTTATTAATGATGCTCCAGTTTTGTCAACTCCAAAGAAAGCTAATGATGTAGAAGATTCTTCTAGAAAGTATGTTGATGGGAAAACAAGTCAAGTATCCAATGAGACTGTTAAAGTAACATCTTGGTATAAAATAGTGGTAAAGGAAATGATCAATGTAGCTTCTTCATCAAAAGCTACAAGTCCTTCTAATCCAGTAAAGGTAACTAAACAATCTCAAGCAAATTCTAAATATAATTTTAGGAAAAACCAAAATCAAGGAAAAGGAGGTCCTAAGAATCCTCGTCCTCCTATCAAATGAAGATCATATACTGGAATATCATGGGCCTGAGAAGACCTTGGGCTCAGGATCAATTGAGGTCTTTAGTTCTACAATTTAATTCTTCTTTAGTTTGGATTGCAGAACCAAAAATAAAGTGTAATGCTTCTTTTTGTGAAAAGTTAAATTTAGCTGGGATGCAAAGTATGGTGATTCATAATTATACATCAAATAATAAAGGTAACATTTGGTTATTTTGGAGCAAGTCTATTTCAACTCCTCAAGTAATTTCTTTTTCTAGTCAAATGATAATTGTTAGTGTTTGGGATGTTTTGGTATCTGGAGTTCATGCCCATGTGAAGAAAACTCAAAGAAGATTCTTATGGTCAGAGATGGAGATAATCAGTGGATTAAATAAGCCTTGGATAGTCTTGGGGGATTTTAATGCAGTGCTCTCCTTAGATGAAAAAATGGGTGGAAAATCTCCCAACAGAGCTTCAATGCTAGAATTCTCAACTTGTTTAGACAATTGTGAACTGATTCAAGCTCCTAAAATAGGATTACAATTTTCATGGTCAAATTGTCAGCAAGGTCAGAAAAGGATATTATGCACTCTTGATAGAGCTGTTTTTAATCAACAATGGCTTCAAAAATTTGGTGATTGGGGGTATAAGATAGGTCTAAGAATTGTTTCAGATCATTCTCCCTTACTAGGAGGTTGTTCTAATATTCCTAAGCCTCATAATTGTCCAAGTAAATTTCATAAAATGTGGATTTATCATCCTGAATTTTTATCAGTTGTCAAAGAATGTTAGACTAAGCATATTTCAGGTGATCCAGCTTACATTTTCATGCAGAAACTAAAAGCTTTAAAAAAGGAGTTGAATACTTGGAATTGGAAGTTTTTTGGCAATGTTCAAGTTAAAATAAAAGAAGCAGAAGAAAAAGTAAATGTTGCAATGCAATATTCTGATAACCACCCATTTGATGAAGAAGATCTAAATAATTTAGTAACAGCTCAAAATGAGCATGCCAGTAGAGAGGTGCAAGCTAATGTGATGCTTAGACAAAAATCCAGGGAAAAATGGATTAAGGAAGGTGCATCTAATACCACTTTTTTTCACACAAAAATGAATATAAGGCAAGCCTCAAATCTAATTAGTGAACTTGAAGACAATCATGGTAATATCATTTTTGATCCTTCTCTCATTGCTGATTCTTTAGTTCATTATTACCAGGAAAAGTTTCAATTTCAGGAAGTTAATATTTCAGAGGGTCTACTAGATGCTATACCTCCTTTAATAATTAGCTCAGATCAAGAAATGTTGGATAGTTTGCCAACTTATGAAGAAATCAAAAATACTATTTTTTTTATGGATCCTGAAAGTTCTCCTGGTCCTGATAGTTTTTCAGGTATTTTCTACAGAACTTGTTGGGATATCATATGTACTGATTTGGTAGATGCATTTCAATTTTGCTGGAACATAAGATTTATACCAAAAGGAATGAACTCTAATTTTCTGGTTCTTATGCCTAAATGTCAAGGAGCAAAAAAGGCAAATCAGTTTAGACCAATTGGTTTGAGCAATATACTCTTCAAAATATTCACTAAGATCATTACAGTGAGAATGAATAGTCTTATGCCTAAACTTATATCTCCTCAACAAGCTGCTTATATCCAAGGAAGAAGCATTCATGAACAAATTTTGCTTGCATCTGAGATGGTGAATGAAATGAAAAAGAAAAGAAGAGGTGGTAATGTAGCTTTTAAGCTTGATATTTCTCAAGATTATGACTTTGTAAGTTGGAATTTTCTTCTTCAAGTCCTTAAAAAATATGGATTCTCTTCTTCATGGTGTGATTGGCTGTTAACTCTCTTTGAATCTGCAAAAATGTCAGTAATGGTCAATGGAGGTCCCTTTGGTTTCTTTTCAATGGGTAGAGGTTTAAAGCAGGGTGATCCATTATCACCTCTCCTTTTTGTGTTGATGGAGGATGTTCTGAGTAGAAATATCTCTCAGTTGGTGAATCAAGGTAAAATTCTTCCTATGGTGATAAAAAATGGTGTTCATCCAACTCATCTTTTCTTTGTAGATGATGTTTTTATTTTTTGCAATGGATCTAAGAAGTCTTTAAATAGGTTGTTCACTCTTCTTGATGAGTACCAGGCTAGTTCTGGTCAACTCATAAATAAAGAGAAAAGTAAATGCTTTATAGATGGAGTTTTTTCTGCTAGAAAACATCAAATTTGTGAGATGGTTAACATGGAACTTTCTAATTTTCCTGATAAGTATCTAGGTATAATTTTAGCTCCTGGAAAAGTTACTTCAATAATGGTTTGGCCAGTGATTCAACATAGACTAGCAAGATGGAAGGGTAAATTATTATCCCTTGCTGAAAGGTTAACTTTGGTCAAATCAGTCCTTTGCAGTATTCCATTATATAATATGACTGTTTATAGATAGCCTGCTACAATTATTAATATATGTGAACAATTGATAAGGAATTTCTTATGGTCTGGCAATAGTGAGGTAAGAAAACTCAAAACTATGTCATGGAAAAAGGTATGTACTCCATATAATGAAGGTGGGCTTGGTATTAGAAGACTGTAAATCATCAACAAAGCTTTCCTTATGAAAATAATGTGGAAAATGCTGACTTCTCAAGATGAATGGGCTCTTTTCTTTGCTGCAAAATTTAAGAATAAACAAGGTTAATGGTTTGAAAATTGGAAACCTTCTTCTGTCTACTCTGGTCTTAAATGGGCTTGGCTTTCTTTGAGAGATGATATTAAGTGGAAGGTTAGTAATGGAGCTGGAATTTCTATTTGGTTTGATACTTGGTATGAAACCTATCCTATGATAAATGAAATTGGATATTCTGAAATTGTCAAGAGCAACATTCAAATGAAAGTGAAAGATTTAATCAAAAGGAATCAATGGGAAATCCCAAATGAATTACAAAATATTTTTGTTATGAGAAATATGCCTATAATTTATGGTGGTGCAGATAGTATTGACTAAAATGGTAGTGCTAATGGAGTTTTTACCACAACACAGGCTGTGGAAAACTTGAGATTCAAGAAGCAACAACTGGTATGGACTTCTTATATATGGCAACCTTTTTTACATCCTTCCATTACGTGTAATATCTGGAAACTAATACAAGGAATATATGTAGATGATGAAACAATGAGAGAATAAGGATATGAAATGCCTTGTAGATGTTGCATATGTGTTGCAGAGCAGGACAACATGAAACATACCCTTTGGGAATGTAATTTCAGCACTCACATTTGGAATTGGCTATGCTCTATCTTTATCTTTCCAAAGCCTTATTCTTTTGCAGATATTTGTCAAGATGCAACATCTCATAGTCCTCTTATAAAAGAAGTATGGCTCACAGCAGCTTGTGCAGTAATGAAAGAGCTATGGTTTCTTAGAAACTCAAATTTGTTTGAAAATGGGAAGGTTAATGCAATTAGCTTTAAAAGCAGGATTGTTCAAACAGTTCATGAAGGTGGAGTTAGAATGCAAGGTAAAAGATGGGTTTACATCTATGATTCGCAAATAATTGATTTTTTTACCTTGAAATTTAGGCTTGGTCATTTGAAGCCATAATTGTTCTTGGCTTTTTTATTGTATTTCTTTTTTAGTCCTTGCCTGGTGATGTAAATTTTATTAGCTCCTTGTATTACTTTGGTTATTCAATTTAATAAAAATATGTGATTGAGCAAAAAAAATAAAAAGCTAAAGTTGAAAACCAGAAACACAAATATATGTTATGCCAAACAAAACTCATGTAAACATGAATTCATTCAACATACTGTGACTTTTCACATATGAATTTCAATCGGAACACCTTATGATCCTTTGATAAAGCCTACCAACATGGGCTAGAAATTAATCCCGCCAAATCAAAAAGCCACATAAACCATAAGGGTTATGTTAGAGCATAGCTCGGTTGAACCCACCAAGCGTTGGTATGTCAAGTTTGGTTGTCATATTTTAGTGAATCAAAACTCATTTAAAGAGTCGCTTGATTATTTACTATAGTCAACTTCGTATAGGTTAGCTAGAAAGTTACTAGGATATGAGACTTACAAGTATTACGTGAAGACTTTGAAGAATGTGAAGAAGTAAAGAACTACAACGACAACATCATCCTTTCACTTGAGGTTAGTTGTTAGAGCATTGCTCAGTCGAACTCACATGTGTTGTCATCTCAAGCATGTTTTTCAATGTTAGTGATCAAAACTAATGTCTTGATTTCTAGTCTACTTATATCTTAGTCTCGGTCTAGGAAAATTAAGTATAGTTGAGCTTTATCCGACTAAAAGGTATGTGGATACTTGAACTCATCTATCACTCAAAAGTCTACTATATATCCTACACTTGAGACATAAGTTGTATAAGTATGATAGTTTTCATACATACACATTTGCTATTTCGAGCCGAGTTCACTCGCTTATCTTTTTCTCAAAAATATGTGTTGGTAAACTTTCGCTTTAACCATTTTCATCTTTACCCGTGACGGAAGTCATGATGACGTTTCAATCTTGAAAATAGCTTTGATGACGATAGTCGTGAATAACAATTGTTATAACATATTATAGAAGAATGTTTTAATGATTGAAATGTAGAGTTGAGATTACCACATATGGATATAAGCATATATAGTGTGTCGCACATTAGTGTATAAATCCATGTACCGGAAACCAAGTGCGTGCATAAGTGTGCATGCGGTATTGGTGAAGGAGATGCGTACCCGTACGCGTACTGGCAGAACTTTCCTCTTGGAAAATTTTGTTGAGTTTGGAGTTTACGAACTCATAAACCAGTCACCTTAGGTACGCGTACTGGCGAAAATTTTCTACCCGAAAAGTTCTGCTGAGTTTGGGAACTAAAACCAACTCAAAATTCGGTAGCTAAGGTATGCATACCCGTACGCGTACCCAAGCTAGTTATTTCTCAAATCGGTAGTTCATGAACTTAAAACAATAAATTATAAGGAATGTAATCATTGCAAACCATGGATATATTGTTCATGAATTGATTCAAAATGAATCAAACCTATTTTGTTTCAATTGTGTCTATGTATAAATACCTAAGCAATTGAACAACTCTTCAACTAGTTCTTTTGAGTCATTTGAACTAGTTATGAGAAAGATAAATACGGTTAATATGAAAGTGCTCATATGGCTAATCATTGGTTAACTATTTGTGAACCAACTAAGTGTACACATTTAGGTATGGTTACTCAAACCTAAATGAAATACATTTCATTTGTGTGTGGCAAGCTAAGTTTTGATCTAACGGTTAAAAGATATTAGCTTGGTTGAATCACGTTTTTCATCTAACGGTGAATATTGAACTTTGTTACCAAGGTAAATTAAATTGCAAACCTTGATTTGAAAACTATATATGGAACTCTAGCAATTGGAAAAACTAATCCCCACACCTCCTGTATGACACTAGTTGGTTTAGCTAGAGTCGATTCTCCTTTAACCTTAGGTTTCTTCTCGAGACCCTGTAGGTTAACGACTTAAAGACTTCATTGGGATTGTGAAGCCAGATGAAACTACTTCTCTTGTAGTTGAGCGATCTGATCTTGCCATTTTCTATCGTACGAGTTTAATAATTGGCTTGAGATTATATCTATGATATGGCAAGATAAAAAAAAATCACAAACATCTTCGTCTCATCGTTTGTGATCCGCAATATCTTGTTTCGCTACCATACGATTAAGATTATTATGAGGTGATTGATAATTCTAGGATTTTCTTCGGGAATATAAGTCCGGGTTATCAATTAGTTCCTGTTCACCTTGATTTCTATCAAAATATGGAACAAACTCATAGGTTTATCTGTGGGAGACAGATTTATCTATTATCATAGACTTTTCTGTGTGATACATATTTGTTTATTAAAGTCTTCGACTTTGGGTCGTAACAACTCTTGGTTGTGGGTGAGATCAGCTAAGGGAATCAAGTGCGTAGTATCCTGCTGGGATCAGAGATGTAAGGAGCGCAACTGTACCTTGAATCATTGTGATATTGATTAGGGTTCAACTACAGTCCAAACCGAAGTTAGTTTGTAGTAGGCTAGTGTCTGTAGCGGCTTAATACAGTGTGGTGTTCAATCTGGACTAGGTCCCGGGGTTTTTCTGCATTTGCGGTTTCCTCGTTAACAAAATTTTTGGTATCTGTGTTATTTCTATTCCGCATTATATTTTGTTATATAATTGAAATATCACAGGTTGTGCATTGTATCGATCAATTATGAAATCCAACTGTTGGTTGTTGATTGGAAATTGATTGATCCTTGGATATTAGTATTTTGTACCATCCAAGTTTATATCTCTTGTATTTGATAAAGACTCGCATATTTCTATTTGTTTGAGTATAGATCAAATAGAGAGATAAAGATATTAACTCCTTGATATACTTTTTTATTAATATTGAGTCTGACTGTCTAGTTGATTCTCTTAAAATTATATTCGAGTTAGTCCATACATATTGCTAATCGAAATATTGGGTGAGGTTTTTAGACCCCTACTTTTTCAATTGGTATCAGAGCAGGAAAACAAGTTCAAGACCTCAAAAGTCTGTATTTGTGGCGATATGACTAGATAGAAAATAAAGTTTCTATAAACGCTTCACCAAGAATAAATCACAATCTTAGAGAATGTTCTAAAAACTTTGTTATTCTCTAAAGGAAGTTGGATGAACAAATCCGGATCAACCGTGATCTGGCTGCAGTAATTGCAAAGCATAAGGATTTGAAGTCTGTCGAAAATTCTTCCGTGTTGATGCATAACTCATTTGATTCCTTTCTAAAGGATCATAGTAAGTCAAGTGTTATACAAAGTATATGCTTTGAGAAACTTGATAGAAGGAAGAACTTCTCAAATAAGATTAATGATGTTGGCCCTTGTATGTTTTGTGAGTCTCATAATCACGATCAACATACATGTACACGTTTACATAAAAGTATAAAAGTTGCGAGCAATCTCCACAAGAAAGATGAACAATTGTTTGTTTATCTAAAAAGGTGTACGATACTAACAAGAAATCCTAAACATGAAAGTAGTGTTAGTATGGGAGCCTTTGCCTTAAAATCAACATCACCCTTTCAATGGTTTCTTGACAGTGGTTGTAGACGACATATGACTGGTGACCTTTCATGGTTTGTTTCCACAAGCGACTTTAAAGGAGGATCAGTTACTTTCAGAGATGGAAGTTGTTGCTACATTAGCAAGAAGGGTACGATCAAGCTTCCCGGTGTTCAAAAAATTCACGATGTAGTATACGTCAAAGGTATGACTGCAAATCTTCTTTCTATTAGTTAAATTTGTGACAAAGGCCATAGATTTGTCTTCAATGCAAATGGATGTGACATTGTAGACAAAACTGGAAAAGTGATTTTTCAAGAAACTCGTGGTAAAAATAATTGTTATCTTCTTGGTACTCAGTTTAGTAATTGTTGAAATTTGACTAAGGTGGAATCTACACATATTTGGCATGAGCATTTTAGTCACATCAATTTTCGTCTCTTAAATAATATCATTAACAAAGAACTTGTTAGAGGCGTTCCCAAAATTAAAGCAAAGATTGGTGGTGTATGTGGTGCCTATCAAAAGGATAAACAAACGAAAGTTCACCATAAGTCATCTCAATATATTCTCACTAAGGCTCCGCTTGATTTAATTCATATGGATCTCTTCGGACCAATTCAATAATCTACTGTTGGAGGAAAGAAGTATGATTTAGTTATGGTAGATGACTACACCAGATTCACTTAGGTAGCTTTTCTATCTCATAAGAATGAAACCCTTGGTGATTTTAATATTATTGTTAATAGGATCCAGAATGAACAAGGTCGCAAACTAAAGAAAATTAGAAGCAACTGTGACACTGAATTCAAGGACACCAAAGTATTTGAATTCTGTGACAAATTGGGGATTATTCAACAATATTCACCACCCATTACTTCTCAAGCCAATGAAGTTGCTGAAAGAAAGAATAGGAATATTCAGGAAATGGCCAGGGTAATGCTCCATAATAAAAACTTACCTCTAAGATTTTGGGGAGAAGCTGTCTTCACAACATGTTACTTGATCAACCATGTCAATCTACGGTCTAAAACTCTAAACACTCCATATGAGTTGTGGTATGGTAGAAAACCCAACTTACACTATCTTAGAGTGTTCGAAAGTAAGTGCTACATCCTAAAATATCGAGAACATAGAGGGAAATTTGATACTAAAAGTAATGATGGTATCTTTTTGGGCTATGCGTATGTCAGTCATGGTTTTCAAGTATTTAATCTCATAACTCAAGAGATGATGGAATCCGCAAATGTCATTATTGATGATATTAGCGACTTTCATCATAATTTTTCTCCTGCTGAATTGCGTCCAACCGACACAAATGACAAAGTCAAAGAAGTTTCGGATTCAGTTAAAGTTACACCTACTGTTACTGATCCTGAACTTTCCAGTGATGAGGAGAAAAACATTAATCAGACTGTGCCTGTTTAACAAGAACGTGTCCCCTAACGACACCTATGGGTTCAAAGAAACATGATCCTAGCGGTATCATTAGAGGAAGAGATTCTACTGCATAGACTAGAGGATAACTTCAAAATTTGTGCAATTTTAGTTGTTATCCCTCACAAGTAGAACCAAAAAATATTGATGAAGCTCTTAGCGATCCCTTATGGGTGTATGCAATGCATGAAGAGTTAAATTAATTTCAAAGACAAGATGTCTGGAAACTTGTACCCTGTCCTCCAAATATCAATATTGTGGGCACCAAATGGATTTTTAAGAACAATTCTGATGAGTTTGGGACTATTGTCAGAAACAAAGCAAGACTTGTCACTCAAGGATACTCACAAATCGAAGGAATTAACTTTGACAAAACCTTCGCTCTTGTGGCACGCCTTGAGTCCATCAGATTGTTATTAGATCATGCTTGTTTTCTTAAGGTAAATCTATTTCAAATGGACATCAAATCCGCTTTTTTAAACGAAACATTGAAGGAAGAAGTCTATGTTGCTCAACCTAAGGGATTTGAAAATCCTAACTTCCCAGATCACATCCTTAAACTCAATAAGGTGCTATATGGGTTAAAACAAGCACCTCATGCCTGGTTCGAAAAACTGACCTCATCTCTTCTTGGGAAAGGTTTTTCGAGAGGAGAGCTGATAAAACATTGTTTACCAAGTGGAGTGGGAAATATGTTGTAATTGCTCAAGTTTATGTAGATGATATCATCTATGGATCAATATCGTTTGGTGAAATAAAATTATTTTTGGGTTTACAAATTCAACAACACAAGGACGAAATTTACTTATCTCAAGAAAAATATGCTAAGGATCTTGTCTCAAGATTTGGCCTTGATAAGTCTACTCTTAAACTAACTCATATGCCTACCACTGGTAAACTGCATCGAGATGATAAAGGAGTAAATGTGGATCAAAAAATTTATCGATCTAACATTGGAAGCCTTTTATATCTTACAGTTACTCGACCTGATATTGCTTTTATTGTTGGTTGTTGTGCTAGGTTTTAGGCAAATCCAAAGGAATATCATCTTGCAGCTGCAAAAAGAATTATACGCTACATTAATCACACTGCAGGGTACGGTCTATCTTACACTTTTGATACTAACGCTGATCTTACAGCCTATTCGGATGCAGATTGGGCAGGATGTGTGGAGGATAGAAAAAGTACGTCATGGGGTTTCTACTATGTAGGACTGAATCTTGTAGCTTGGTATAACAAGAAACAAAATTCACAATCCCTCTCAACATGTGAAGCAGAATACATCGTTGTAGGCTCATGTTGTACTCAGCGGGGAGAGTTCTATGTGAACTTGAGCTTAATGATATATATTTCTGGGATGAAGAGGATGCAGAGCTTGAGCTAACGAATTTGTTAGTTAATCATTTTCTGTTTAAGAAAATCCTGATTTTATTGCATATATTTATTGCTTTTGCTTAACAAAATTTTGGTACAATTGATGTTTATTCCATTTTTAGTGTATGGATGTGTGTATGATTCAATTGTTTCCGGTTAAGAAAAACTATTGCTATCTTTCTTTATGGTTTGGTATCAATTGTTTAGGCTTATGAAATTACGGTGCAATTGCAGTACTATAATGTCTATGTTTGTTTCAATTGCTTCCAGTTGAGGTAAATAATTATGCAAGTTAATTTATTTGGTTTGTATGGATTGTTTATCGCTTAACAGAAAGGTTTTCGGGATCAATTGTTCAGTCCAATTCGATTCCGCATAAGAGATACTAAGTTAAGTTTGATCGTAGTTAGACTTATCAAAGTGGAGGTTTCGGTTATTCAAGTCTAATCGAATGCCTTAACCAGAAATGCTAGTTAACTAACCTTGTACTTGTCTTGTTTAAAAGTGAAAGTTCTAAGTTATTATTTGAATAATTAGAACCTGATGAGAAAAATAGAGTTAATTCTGATCTTTATTTTGGTCTTATCGAACAAGCTATTGTATTTGTACAATCGTTTTAGCAAAAGAACTAAGGTGCTTAGTCATTTTTTGATTTGCTAAACCATTAGGGAAAATTGCTTCTGGAAATTGTTTCCTTGGTAACGTATCAAAACAAAATTACTTTGTAGTTTCGATTTTGATATTGGTTGTCTAAAATGGTGTGTGGAACCCTCATGCTTAACTCTTATATGTTTTGCAAGTCTTTTAAGATTTGTAAGATCCTTTCGGTTTGTCTTTTATTTGCTCGTACCTTTGTCATTTTGTGACAAAAAGGGAGAGAAATATATGGAGTAAACAAGTGATTTGGTATCACTAAGGAAAGGACAATGGTGCTTAAACGCTATATCTAACGAAAGAGTAAAGCATAGACTAAGGGGGAGTAACATATCATATTGATACTTGTAGTTATTTTAACTACAAAGGAAATAACAAAGACGTGTGGATTGAAAATCTACCTATCTTACCTTTCGGGGGAGTATTAGCTTTGTTATTATAATGTCAACAACGACATTAATGGATTGAATGTGTACATGTTATTGTGCTGTTGAAACTTGGAATCAAGCGTATGTGTAATGAATTCTTGTAATTTGTTTATCCATATGATGTAAGAGTTTTTTCACTAAAATTGACAAAGGGGGAAATTATTAGAGCATAGCTCGGTTGAACCCACCAAGCGTTGGTATTTTAAGTTTAGTTGTCATATTTTAATGAATCAAAACTCATTTAAAAAGTCGTTTGATTATTTACTAGAGTCAACTTCGTATAGGTTAGCTAGAAAGTTACTAGGATATGAGACTTACAAGTATTACGTGAAGACTTTGAAGAATGTGAAGAAGTAAAGAACTACAACGACGACATCATCCTTCCACTTGAGGTTAGTAATATTTGACTTGAACTGTTTCATTCCTAACATATCTTTCAAGTCGTGCATATTGAAAACATAACTGCGAAGTTGTGAATGATTATATTCTAGTTAGATATAGTATTAAGGAATTACAATACGAAGTATAACGTCTATCTTTTGAACTTCGTATATAAGACATCGGCATAATCGTATGAATGCTATTGTGATTATGTATGGGTATGGGTGAAGATTTCGTCCTAGGAACCAATGTTTTACATTCGTTTAAAGGAAGTACATTCATAAACTTGTTTTGTGAATCGAAAGGGAAATCGCTAGGCTTACTGGTATTGTTATTCATTGCAAATCTTTGGTTTACCAATATGTGTGTTTATTATAACTACTCATAACTTATTTATGTATCTTGGTAAAACTATTCGCAATGCCTGACTTTTGTATTGGTATGACTTTTAATAGTGAAACCGATCTTAAGTAATCACCTGAGATGGTATTATCGATTTATTGTAATTGGTATGACCAACTCTAGACATTGGGGAACCGATCACAAGAGGGAATCGATCCTTGTAAGAGGTACAACAAGTTTTTAGTAATTGGGGAATCGATCCTATGACTTGTGCAACCGAATACAAGTTTATACCTGTTGATGGTGGATTTTAGTTCAGGGCTAAAGTTGTAAAACCAATAGTTGTATAATCATCCTGCAGAGGATGAGACTATTTTATAATTGATGAATACTTCTTCGCTTTATTAATTCACCTAGAATGGAGCATGTAGCAACAATCCCCCGAATATTCTGTGAATTTTAGCATTATTGATTATGCACGGAAAACCTTGTATTTCCTGTGTTGTTCCTAGCAGAACTCTCATTATTGGTGCGGCATGATGACTGATTGTTACTCGCAGCAGAGTAGCATGAATATCCAAGTACCAACAGTGAGGCATGCACAAAATGCCCGTACAGGCTATAACTCTCGGCGTGTTATACTAGCCCGATTGAGCATGTAACTCTCGGTGTGTTATACTAGCCCTATTGAGTGTGTAACTCTCGGTGTGTTATACTAGCCCGATTGAGCGTCTAGACTGTCCATAACAGACTAGAAACGATCCCGATCATTCAACTTCACCATCATGATTGGATGGTCCAGATCGAGTCTAATACCCCCAAGCAAGTATTGGAACATTCACTGCCGACCCAATATGGGCCCCGCATTATCGGCCTCCCCAAAAGGGGTGGCATAGCTTGCCAAACCGTCCAAACCAAGCATAATGGACAAGAAACCCTAAATTAGGGTTTGCGGCACATTACATGTGTCGCAAAATGATCTCAACCATCCATCTTCGCAGGCATAGATGGAGGGTGTAGATGTAGATTCAAAGGGCACAGAGCATGTCAACACGATCACTGTGGGCCCGCCTACACACATGACCAATCGGTCAGGACCAACCATGATTGTTTGTCCCAATACGTGCGCACCAAACCAAGCATGATGCACGACCGGCGAAACTAATTGGGGCTTGCGGAATCATGTATGTGTCGCAAAGTCATCTCGTGCATCCATCTTCGCAGGCTTGAATGGAAGGAAAAGATGAAACATTAGGGAAGGCCGAACATGCTAGCATGACCACCGCGAGCCCGGCTTCATGACCGACTGATCGGCCAAAGCCACCCTTGGTCAGGCGCCTCGGTCGGTGCGCCCAAACTGGCATGGTCACGCTTCCTAAATCATAAATTGATCTCGACCACTCTGTAGGTACCGAATATCGCAAGATATTGGGTTGCGAATATAACAACGACTATAAGAGGAAAGTGTCACAAAATAACACGATGGTAGAAGAAACGCGGGAGAAGAATGAAAAGTTTGCGAGTATAAAATAAGCTTGCGATCATAAGTTATGGTGCCTCGCAGGTTATTACAGTTGTAAAGATTTCACTATAAATAGTAGTTCAAATGTTAAATTGAAGAGGTTCTTTTGGTGAGTGTGAGAAAATATTTTGGGAAAGAGAATAGAGAAAGTTGTAACTATTCTAGTTCCATTTAGATATTTCTTGTAATCAATTGAGAGCATTAATAAGAAAGTTGTTATTCATCATCATGAACTTCTTAAGTTTTACCAATTCTACTGAGGGTGTAGTTGTAGGATATTCTGCAACTACATAATTGGCGCTAGAAACAGGGATTTGAAGATCATCATAGCAGAAATTTGAAGGAATTTTGGAGATTTGAAGATCAAATGGAATCAGTAGATGAAGGTTGCAAAAAAGAAGAATATAATATGATCACAAAGACAATGATTGATGAATTTCATAATAACATAAAGGGAAAAATACACAAACGAGATTGTAGAGGAAGAAAGATCATGGAGGTGGAGAAAATAACAACTTTGAAAGAATGGGAAAAGTAGAAAATCACGTTTTCAGTAGCAGAAATTCCAAATGAAGACTTGAACCACACTTCACCATTAGTAGTCACAATCCCGATCATGCGAGAAGAAAGGAAAGCTACAAAATCTATAGAAAAATGGAAATTAAACCGAGTTTTGATTGATACAGGGAGTTCTGTTGATATTATATTTTATGATGCATTTAAGGGGATGGGGATCAAAGATGAAGAAATCACAAATTCAGAATATGTTATACATGGATTGGGGAAATCTGCAACAAAATCCAAAGGGGAAATAATGTTACGAGTATCGCTGGGAGAAATTGAAACACACATAGTTTTATGCGTAGTAGATATGGAATCTCCATATAATATGCTGATATGAAGACCATGGATTCATGCGATTAAAGCTGTTGTTTCGACATTACATCAGTCAATTAAGTTTCCTACACCAAGAGGAATACAAGAGATAAAAGGAGATCTTGATAGTGCAAAATTTTGTTATCAGACTGAAGTAAAACAGTGTAGAGGAAGAGCTAGAAAGAACAGTTCCGCAGAAAACTTGCGAAAGAAGCAAAAAAGGAAGAAGAGTTCAGGGTGTACACAATAAGAGCAAAAGAAGGAAGAGGAATACCAAGTGAGATCCCAGAAAAAGAAGGAGAGCCAATGAAAGTAATCAAAGAGCCAACACCTATGGGAGAGCAAAGTCCTAGTTATGTCGCAGCAGAACCAACCAAAGAAATAAATATTGGAAGTAAAGAGGAGCCTTTAATCTTGCGAATTGGAACTAAGATGGATGAAGAAGAAGAAAAAAGAACTATTGATCTTTTGCGAGAATACAAAGATATATTCGCAGGAGGTGTAGATAAAATACCAGGAATTAGTCCATCAGTGGCGTGTCATAGATTGAACATAGATAAAAGTGTGAGACCATTTAAACAAAGAATAAGAAAGATTTCGCAAAATTACCATACACAAATAGAAGAAGAATTGCAAAAGATGTTGGATGCGGGAATCATAAGAGAATCAAAATATCCAGAATGGATTGCGAATATGTTCATTGTTCCGAAGAAGAATAAAGGGATAAGGATTTGCATAGATTTCACTGATCTAAACAAAGCCTGTCCAAAAGATAGTTTTCCATTGCCAGATATACCACAAATGGTGGAATCAGCTGCAGGACATGACAGAATCACTTCACTTGATGGGTATAAAGGGTATAATCAAATATCACTCGCAGAAGAAGACCAAGAACATACTGCATTTTTTGCTCCAAGAGGTTTATATTGCTATGTGAAGATGCCATTTGGTTTACGAAATGCGGGTGCTACTTATCAACGAATGGTTGAAAAGGTGTTCGCAAAATGGATACATAAAACCTTAGAGGTGTATGTAGACGATATGTTGATAAAAAGTAAAGAATCCAAAGACCATGTGCGGGACTTGAAGGAAATATTTGAGCAAATGAGAAAATTCAACATCAAATTAAATCCTGAAAAATGTATAATAGGTGTTGCATCAGGAAAATTCTTGGGATACATAGTATCAAATGAGGGAATACAAGTTGATCCATAAAAAGTACAAGTAGTTCGTGACATGCCAACACCTGCAACAATAAAAGAAGTGCAAAAGCTGAATGGACTCTTAGCTTCACTTGGAAGGTTTATTTCGCGAATGTCAGATAAGTGCAAACATTTCTTCAACATACTTAAGAAGGGAGAAAAATTCAGGTGGACTGATGAATGTGAAAAAGCTTTTCAAGGGATCAAGGAGTATCTCACGAATACATCCATATTACAGAAACCAGAGAAATATGAAGAATTATTGGTATACCTCGCAACAAATCAATACGCTTTAAGTGCAGTTTTGTTGCGAACGGACACAGGAGTAGAAAGGACCGTCTACTACATCAGCTAAACTTTTAATACAGCAGAGAGGAATTATTCTAAAATGGAGAAGTTAATCTTAGATCTGGTTTATGCATCATTAAAATTGTGAATATACTTTCAAGCACATGTGATAAAAGTAGTTACCAAAGTTCCAATTGAGTCAGTCATGAAGAACACAAAAAGATCAGGAAGGATAGAAAGGTGGAATGCACAAATTAACCATTATAAGATAAAGTACGAAGTTTGGAAGAAGATGAGGCAGTAGAAGAGATGATGGATGTTGAAGAAGAATTTGGTAATCCAAAAGATTTGTTAACATAACCAAATAGATGGGAAATTCTAGTAGATGGATCATCCAACAATGAGGGGAATGGAGTAGGAGTTGTGTTTATTTCACTAGAAGGAGAAAGAAAAGCCTTTTCATTCAGACTAGAATTTGCATCTACGAATAATGAAACAGAGTACGAAGCTGTAGTGCATGCATTGAAGATCACAATAGAAAATAATCTTGAAAGTATAAGAATAACAAGTGATTCTCAGTTGGTAATTTGTCAAATTAAAGGGGAATATACCACGAATGAGTTTTCCTTGAAGAAATACAAGAAACTCGTTGAAGAATTATCTGCGAAGATACCAAAGCTAAAATGGAGGCATATCACAAGGAAATACAATCGACTCGCAGATGATTTTGCATTAATTCCAAGTATGATGACAAACCCTAATGCGAGAAATATCAAAATCCAAACAATTCAATACCCATCAGTAAATAAAGAGGAAGAAGAAATTGAAGAAGCAATTGCGATGGAAGTAGAAAGGGAACTACCAGATAACATCGCAGATTGGAGAAAGGAAATTCATGCATATATCGCAATAGGATAAGTACCCAGGAACAGACTAGAAGCACATAAATTAAAGAGTCGTGCAACAAATTATGAACTACAAGAAGGGATTTTATACAGAAAATCTTTCAGTGGACCACCTCTAAGATGTTTAACTCGTGAAGAAGGAGAAAAAATATTGAAGATGTTACACGGAGGAGAAGCTGGAAATCATAGTGGGGGAAGATCTCTGGCATACAGGGCAAAAATACAAGGATATTACTGGCCTTATATGCACACAGACGCAAAATTGTTGGTAAGACGATGTAAAGAATGCCAACGACATGGGAAAAGAACTCACGCACCAGGAGCAACATTAACCTCTTCAACAAAGCCGGGGCCTTTTGGGAAATGGGGGTTGGACATTGTTGGCCCATTCTTACCTGGATCTGGGCAGAGAAGATTTTTAATAATCGCAACAGATTATTTCACGAAGCTCGCAGAAGTAAAAGCAGTACAACATATTCGTGATAAGGATGTTTTTACATTCATATTCGAGAATATTATTTGTAGGTATGGAGTCCCATCACAATTAGTATCTGATAATGGGAAACAATTTGAAGGGCAGAATATAGAGATGTTACTCAGTGCTTTTAGGATAAAATGTGGGAAATCAACTCCATTATATCCACAAGCTAATGGACAGGCAGAGGCAACAAATAAAATAATCGCATACACGATCAAAAAGAAATTAGAAGGACATCTCAAAGGGTGGTGCGAACAAGTACCTAGCGCAGTTTGGGCATACAATACAACTAGATTAGAGGCAACTGGAATGTCTCCTTATTGCTTAACATATGGAGTAGAAGCTGTATTTCCAACGGAGGTTATAATTCCGACTACAAAGAAAGAAGCTTGGGAAAGAAATTTAAGCGCAGGGGTGATATTAAGTGAATTGGATGATTTAGAAGAAAAATGAGAAAAGGTGTTGCGATATATGAAAGTTTATCAGGAAAGATTAGCTCGAGAGTATAACAAGAGAGTTATTGAACGTGAGTTTAAACCAGGGGATTTGGTTATGCGAGAAACACCTCCATACCAGAAAGAAAATGGAGGAAAATTAGCACCAAAATGGGATGGACCATATGTCATCAAAGAGGTTGTGGGAAGTGGAGCTTATCGGCTGATGGATCCAGAAAGGAGAGACATGGGTTTAAGACTTGGTCGACCCTGGAATAGATTGTATTTAAAAAGGTATTATCCATAAACCTCATGAAATATTTTTCGAATATGGTTTGCTCGCACGAAGCTTAACAAAATTACGAATTTTTAAAATTCTTATTGCGATCAACTTTTATTAAATAAAGACGCAAAAATTACTTGCGAATAAAAGACCGAAAATTGTGATTAGATTTCAAAAAAGAAAGAGAGCCGCAGAAATTTTACATAGGCAAACCTTTGTGGCGTACACCTTAGTTCGCGAAGCAACATTTCGTAAGAGGCAAAGTCCTAAAGTACGTCATTTAAGGGGGTACCTATAAGCATGGCTCATGGAAACCGGAACACCACCAAGGAACCTGAGTACATGGACATTACGGGGTACAACCCAAAAGCGGGGTACCTATCCGGGTTATACACCTTGGATTCTCAACCTAATCTTACGATGTACCAGGATATAGGTTGGGCAACTAAGGCATACTGTCTTTCTCAAGAAGTGTAGAAAGCGATCAAGGCACCGAGGTACACGGTTGAGTCAAGAGTGCCGGATGGGTTTGAAGCACATCTGCCATTCTTGACAAGTCTTGGCAAATGATACACTTGGCCCAAAGATACCCCATAGGGTGCAACCTCGTAACTATAAGCTCTATAGGCAAAAAGGATAAGAGGTTGCGATCAAAAGATGGTTGTTTGCAAAACCGGATGGGAAGAGCTAACCTTGTATGGTCGACGTACGCTTACTTGAAGGGGCAACCAAGGGGAAGATAAAGGGCAGCACCCTCCATTAGGGAGCTGATACGTGCTATAAGACGCAAATATCATGAGGCTTCTTGTTCGCAAGAACATAAAGACTTGTCATATTTGTGCAACAATCATACTTCTGCGAATATAAAAAAAAAAAATATATATATATATATATATAAATAATATATTTATATATATATACATATTCGTAGAATTACATACAATGAAGTTAAGATGAGATCAATGGGTTATTACATGAAAGTGTGATAACGTCCTGCGATTTCATCGCAAGACGATAATGTCACAAGGTTGTATATTCGCAAGAATGATCAGACTTGTCATATTATCGCAAAAATATCATCACAAAAAGAGGTGGAAAAATAAGACCTTTACTTAGGAAGGCATGATAAGACCACAACAATTAATGAAATCAATTCCATCAATATTATTAGAAATTTTTTACGAGAATATATATAAAGAATTCATAAGCATAGAAGCAATTTTGTTCGCAATCATATTCATAAGGGTTGAATACTTCTTCAAAGATTCAATACTTCTTATACTTTTTAAGATATTCAATACTTCTTATATTTCTTCAAACATTGAATGTTTCTTCATGAATTGAAATTTTTTTTATACTTCTTCAAGGGTGCCTCATACTTCGTATACTTCTTTAAGGATGTTTCATACTTCTTATGTTTCTTTAAGAATATTTCATACTTCTTATACTTCTTATGCTTCTTTAAGAATATTTCATACTTCTTATACTTTTTCAAGGATGTTTCGTAATTCTTCCCGGAGATTTCATACTTCTTATACTTCAAAGGGGAAATTTATTATTTAATTCGCAACAAATTGAAACTTCGCAACTTAGACTGAGGCAGATATTTTAATATCTATAACAATAATTGATCATCTGAAGTACAATAATAAGGGGAAAGGGAATACTAAGTTAAGTCTTCAAGACATAGTATTTCTCTTCATATGATCAAGTCATGCAAATCTATAGAAAGATCAAAGTAGTATCGCAAAGTACAAAGTATGATTCTTAAGGAAAACAAGCAGTAAGCAGGATCGTTCATAGAAAAGAGAATCAACAGTAACCAAGAGAAAGGATTCAAAAGAAAGGAAAACAAAGTTGTTAAAAAGAAGAATAACAGTAGAATAATCCATCATGCTTAAAGCTCCTCATCAACGTTTTGTACTGGATCTTTAGGAGGGGTAGGACCATCAACAGGAACATCTCCTTGAGGGATAGATTCTTTTTCCAAATAAAGTCCGTCATCATCACTCTCGTAATCAAAATCACTATCAGGATCACGAGCAACCTCATCATCAGATATTTTCAGAGGTGTAATTCTCACGGGAGGCAAGGACCTTGATAAGAGAATGTTATTCACAAAGACTTGAGCTTTCAGATGACTTTCACGAAGTATAGCCATCAGATATCTTAGTTGCCAAAACTATAAATCTTGATTTCTAATCTACTTATAGCTAAGTCTCGGATTAGGATAGTCAGTGTAGTTGAGATTTATACTCCACGGTGTTCATCGAATGAATACGAAGAACTACTCAAGGGAACTTGTGGAACTTCATCAACAAAAAGGTATGTGGAGACTTGAACTTATCTATCACTCAAAAGTTTATCTACTCTATCTCTTATTTGAGACAAAAGTCTTATTGCTATATAGACTTCAAATATACACATTTGCTATTTCGAGAGCTGAGTCTATCTCGCTTATCTATTTCTCGAAATATGTTTTGGTAAGCTTTCGCTTTAGCCAAGTTCATCTTTACTCGTGACGAAAGTCATGTTGATTATTTCAATAACTTGAAAATTGCTTTGATGAAAATAGTTTGTGAATAACAACTATTTTAACATCCTCTAAGAAAGTTTCAATGATTGAAATGAGAGTTTAGAACAAGTAACCATGTTTGGATATAAACGTAGTGTGTTCTCACATATGTGTAAAAGTCCAAAACCGGGAACCCAAAGTATGCGTACCCGTACGCATACTGATGGTTGTTGGAAATCCGGGTAATTTTCTCATCTGAGTCGGACGAGTTAAGCTCTGCAACTCGGGCGAACAACTTGGTGAATTTTCTCATCTTCTCTTTTCTTTTTCAGCGTTCAGATTCATAATTTCATGTGAATTTTAGGTGAATAAACAATAAATCCTTGTTGTTTAAGTGGTAATTTCATGATTAATAGCTTTTAACTCAGGTGGTTTGATGGATTCTTGTCCTAAAACCACTGAAGTTGAATTTAATAAAACCAGTATGGTAGGTTCAAGTACAAATTCTCAAGTATTCCCATCTATAGAATTTCCTGATGATTTATTTGAAGAAAGCTTAAATCCATGGAGATTCTCTTTGATTGGGAGATTAAATCTGCAAAAAATTAAGTTTGTTGATGATGCTATTAGTCTTCGTAAACAATGGAAGCTTGAAGGTGAATGTAAACTAATTCCATTAGGTAAAGGATTTTTTACAATCAAATTAGATAACTCTATTGATCGTCAATACATCAAAGAAGGAAAATGGGAAGTAACAAATCAAGTACTTCAAGTAAGAAATTGGATCTCGAATTTTCGCCCTGAAAATCAAAGAACATCTAGAGCTATGGTTTGGGTAAGATTTCCAGGTTTAGGTCTTGAGTTTTGGAATGAGAAGATACTCTTTAAAATTTGTGAGGAATTTGGTAAGCCTATCAAACTTGATGCTACAACAGAAAAATGTGAAGTAGGTTATTATGCAAATATCTTAGTTGAAGTGGATTTTGCTAAATCTATCCCAAACAAGATATGGATTGGCACAAAATATGGAGGTTTCTTCCAAAGTATTTCAATTCCAGATTGTCTAAAGTTCTGTTCAACCTGTAAAATATTGGGTCATTCGATCACAGAATGTAGAGTGGAAAAGAGCAAAAATCAGTCAGTGAGTGAGGTCAATACTCCCAAGAAGCAACAATCTTCTAAAACTGGTACTCCAAAAATTCAGCAGCAGAGTAAGAAATCTCCTCACATTCCTTTTGATATTTGCAATGGTAATGAAAGTGTTGAAAAGTATAACAATAAGGAAATAGTGCAAGCAAGTACTTATGGTTCTGCTCATAGGCCATTGGTGGAAGACTCAGTTGTATCAAATATTACATCTCCATATATTCAAACTACTCCTGATGTTATTAGTATAAATAGTGGTAGATTTAATGCACTAAGTCAAATTGAGCAACAAGAAGAGGATTTCCTCAGTGTTGATGAAGAAATTATGGCTGAAAGTGAACCTCATAAGCTTATTCAATTGACAGAAATCACTGAACTAGAAAGAAGTGATGTGAAATTTGTGGATGCAGGGTCAGGAAAGGTCACTACAGAACCAGTGCAATTTGCTACTTGGACTTCAGTGGTGAAGGCATCTGGGACAAAGAATATAGATAATGAAGTAAGTAATATATCTCCAAAAACAAAAAATATTTCAACAGTTACATCATCAAAACAAAATCCAGTTAAATATAATTTTAGGAAAAATGTTGGCAAGGGAGGTACCAACCTCCATCCCAAACCATGAAGGTCCTTTATTGGAATATTCGGGGTATTAGAAGAGCTAGGGCCCAGAAAAGTTGTTTAATTTAGTAAAACAGTTTAGTCCAACATTACTTTGGGTAGCAGAGCCAAAAATCAAATGTTCTTCTTCTTTTTGTAGTAAACTAAATCTGCTCTGTATGCAGGGTATGGTGATTCAAAATGCTTCTGTGGATCATAAAAGTAATATATGGTTGTTTTGGAGTCATTCCATAGTAACTCGTTCAGTTGTTTCAATAACAAGTCAAATGATTACCGTTGAAGTGGGTAATGTGTTAGTATCTGGGGTGCATGCTCATGTCAAAATGGTGCAAAGAAGATTTTTGTGGTATGAAATGCAACTGATTAATGATCTAAACAAGCCTTGGTTAATCATTGGTGACTTTAATGCAATCCTCTCAATGGAAGAAAAAGTTGGTGATAATTCTCCTTCTAGAAGATCAATTTTGGATTTCAGTGATTGCATTAACACTTGTGAACTTATACAAGCTCCTAAGATTGGATTGGATTTCTCATGGTCAAATTGTCAGAATGGTGGTAAAAGAATATTATGTAACTTGGATAGAGCTTTATTTAACATTGGGTGGCTTCAAATGTATGGTGATTGGGGTTACAAAGTAGGAGTTAGAGTGGTGTTAGATCATTCTCCTTTAATGGGGGGATGTGCAAATGTTCCTAAGCCAAAAAATATTCCTATAAGATTCCAAAAAATGTGGTTAGATCACCCTGATTTTATGAAGATGGTTGAATATAATTGGGCTGAACCATTATATGGAGATCCAGCTTATGTGTTTATGCAGAAACTTAAAAGACTTAAAATAGCTCTGAAAGAATGAAACTGGAAAGTATTTGGAGATGTTCAAGTTAAGAAGAAGCAGAAAATTTGGTTAAATAAAAAATGGTGGTATCAGACAGTAATCCTCAAGATGAGAATGCTCTAAATGAATTGGTAATGGCACAAAATGAGCTAAATTCTAGGGAGGTTCAACAAAGTATTATGATGAAGCAAAAATCAAGAATTAAATGGGTGAAAGAGGGCTCAGCTAATACTAAATTTTTTCATACAAACATTAAAGTTAGACAAACAAGAAATATGATATGTGAGTTGGAAGATGATGAGGGTAAATTGGTTGTTGATCAAGAAAAAATTGCTAACATTTTGGTTAACTTCTTTCAAAAAAGGTTTCAATTCCAAGAAATCAACATAGATGAATACTTACTAGATGTAATTCCACAGTTGGTAACTGAAGAGGATCAAAATATGCTTGACAAAATTCCAGATTCAAAGGAAATTAAGGAAGCAGTTTGGAGTATGAATGCAGATGGAGCTCCAGGGCCTGACAGCTACTCAGGTGTTTTTTACAAATCTTGATGGGACATCATTAATAAAGAGTTTGTTGAAGCTATTCAGTATTGTTGGACCAAAAAATATATTCCAAAAGGTTTCAACTCCAATTTTTTAGTTTTGCTACCCAATACTCAAAATGCTAAAAAGCCAAATCAGTTCAGGCCAATTGGTCTGAGTAATTTTGGTTTCAAAGTATTCACTAAAATATTATCAACAAGAATTATCAGTTTAATGTCTAAATTGATATCTTCTCAGCAAGCTGCTTATATAAAAGGCAGAAGTATTCAGGAACAAGTGATGTTGGCTTCATAATTAATGAATGAAATGAAACATAAAAGGAGAGGGGGAAATATGGGTCTTAAGCTAGATATATCACAAGCCTATGACTCTGTGAGCTGGAACTTCTTATTTCAGGTGCTTCCAAAATATGGTTTTTCTGAATCTTGGTGTGCTTGGCTTCAAGTGTTATTCTCCTCAGCCAAAGTATCTGTTATGGTTAATGGAGAGCCTAAAGGCTATTTTTCAATGGAGAGAGGTTTGAAGCAAGGAAACCCTCTTTCTCCTATTCTGTTTGTGTTAATGGAAGAGGTTTTAAGTAGAAGTCTAACCAAGTTAGGTGAAACTATAAAAGTTCAGCCAATGGTTATTAGAAAAGGCATTTATCCTACTCATCTGTTTTTTGCAGATGATGTGTTCATCTTTTGCAATGGTTCAAAGAAGAGCTTGGAATCTATTCTCAACTTACTCAAGAGCTACCAAGATAGTTCAGGTCAGGTGATTAATAAACTAAAAAGTAAGTGTTTTGTGGATGGGTGCACTCCTTTTAGAAAAACTCAAATTTCTAGTTTGCTGCAAATGGAACTTACTTCTTTCCCAGATAAATATATGGGAGTTATGTTAAAACCTGAGAGAGTTAAAAGAAATACTATTTGGCCAATGGTGGAGATGATGCAGAGATATTTGGCAGTGTGGAAGGGCAGAATGTTATCTTTTAATGATAGACTAGTACTTATAAAGTCAGTTCTATGCAACATTCCCATTTATAATATGGTTGTATACAAATGGCCAAGTTTTGTTATCAAGGTCTGTGAAAGAATCATAAGGAATTTCCTATGGACTGGAGAAAGTGATGAAAGAAAATATGATACTTTGAATTGGAATAAAGTGTGCACTCCTTATAATGAAGGTGGCTTAGGCATCAGAAGGTTAATGCTTATGAATAAATCTCTCTTAATGAAAATGATATGGAATCTTCTCGACTCAGAGGAGGATTAGGCTAAATTCTTTATTGCCAAGTATAAAAATAAAAATGGAGTATGGTGCTCTCAGTGGAAGATGTCTTCTGTTTGGCCAGGTTTAAAATGGGCTTGGTTAGAACTCAAAAATAATGTCAGATGGTGTATTGGTGATGGTAGTAACATCTCAGTGTGGTTTGGGCTTGGTTAGAACTCAAAAATAATGTCAGATGGTGTATTGGTGATGGTAGTAACATTTCAGTGTGGTTTGACACTTGGGTAGGGGACATGCCTTTAATTGATACATTAGGCAATAATGTCAATATGCAAAATAATATTCATCTTAGAGTTCAAGATCTGTTACTTAATGGTGTATGAAACATTCCAATTGAATTACAAGGTTTAATTCCTTCTTCTCTTCCATCAATAATTGGTGGTAAAGACAAAGTGGAGTGGATTGGAGATGTGAAAGTTGTTTTCTCAACTGTTGTTGCTGTTGAAAGAATTAGAGACAAGGAACCTAAAGTACATTGGCCTTCTCAGATATGGAAACCATTTTTGCATCCAGGGATTGCCAGCAATATTTGGAAGATACAACAAGAAGTATACGTAGATGATGAAAAGTGGGTTTCTAAAGGTTACTCATTATCTTCCATGTGATGCATATGAAAACAAGAGCAAGACATCATGAAACACCTTCTATGGTTATGTAGTTTTAGCATCAGTATATGGCAGTGGTTAGTACGTGTCTTTAACTTCCAAATACCTTCTTCAATTTCTAATATTTTCAAGTCTGCTAAGCATAAAAGTCCCTTTGTTAAGCAAATTTGGATTATAGCTTCATGTGATACTTTGAGAGAGCCGTGGTTTCAAAAAAATAAGATGATTCATGAAGGTATTTCTCCAAATCTGGAAAGCTTTAAAATAAGAATTATGAGCCTTGTATTTTATGGAAGTTATAGAATGAATGGTGCAAAGTGATTAACAGGTTATGATACAAATATCATTCATTTCTTCAAGCTGGAGCAGAGGAGAATTGAAGACTACTCTATGAAACAATGTCAGTGGAAGTCTCCAATGTTTGGTTATACTTTGTTTTATTGTGATGGTGTAGCAAATAGAAATCCTGGTACAGTAGGTTATGGCATAATAACTAGAAATCAACAAAATCAGGTTATTGGGACTATTTCAGGAGGGGTTGGAGTAGCAACATGTTACATTGCTAAAATCTTGGAAATAACATGTGTTGTTGAATGGGCTGTAAAACTGCAGTGTGAAATTATTATCATTAGAGCATCTGACAGAAAAATGATAGAGGATTTCAAAAAGAATGTGGTTCCTTGGTACCTGAGAGCTAGATGGTTACCGGCATCCACTAAGTTAACTGACATTCAATATGAAGACTGCTACAAAGAGGTTAATTTTTCAGATAAGAACCTAGCAAGTAAAGACACAATTCTCTCTCAAGGTGAAATTATCATACATAAAGGGAAGCCACCTTTCTTAAATCAGGTTGAAATGCCAAATAAAAAGTATTACAGAGAATGATTAGCTTTTTGTAAAAGTTTAGTCTTTAAGTTTCAGTTGGGCTCAGTTTGTTGTTGGGCCTGTATGATTTATTTTATTTTGTTCTTATTTGGGTCTGTCTTGTAAATACTAATGGGTCAGTCCTGTATTTTGGTTGTTTTGCTTCTCATTAATAAAAATTTGTGATTTAGCAAAAAAAAAAGAAGGGTAAGTATGCATACCCATACCCATACTTGCGGAAGTTTCACGTCCGCGAATTTCTGCTAGAGTTTGGAAGTGAAAAACAAACTAAATCCGGTTACTTAAGTAGGCATACCCATTTGCATACTTAAGTAGGTTACTGTAGTTGCAGGAATTCCCACACTACACCCTATTCAAGAACTTACCAATATCTATGACATAATTTGAAGATTAAAGACACTTTTTATTAATTTGATCTTAAGGAATTACAGAAATCAAGAACACAAAACACTTGATAAAGATTTTCTCTCTCCTAAAAACTTTTCTAACACTCAAAAATTTTATATCCTCTCTGGAACTATTCATATCCTTTATATAGGTATTTACATAATGGATTACATCTCATGACAGCTCATTTACAGCTAAGATTCCCTTCAATTTAGGATCTGAGTTCTTGCGATAAATCGCAGTTAGCACCGCCTTTAACTTTCGAAGGTTTTATTGATATATCGCAGACATGTCACACTTTCTTCGGGTTTCTATCATTTTCAGTCATTACGTCATTGTTTAAGTCATCTTTGGATGTGTCGCAGAATATTACTGATGTATCGCAGAGTAATCGTTTATTATCGATGTATCGCAGAACAGTCGTTTATTTCTCAGGAATATTGTTGTGACAATATTCTGATCCTACATCTTGCCTCTTCTCATATCTTTACTGCGAAGAAGATAAAGATCATGAGAATTTAAACTTCTTGATTCGCCGCAACTCCTTATCTTTTACCCGACAAAGTTCCCTACTTTACGCTCTTACTGCTGACACACGTCAATCTTTACCGATTAACCCGGTTAACCATCCTTCATCTATAAATAGATGTTCCACTCGAGACTATTTCCTTCTTCTCACCTTCTCATTCTTCTTCAAAATCTTTTTTGTCTGCAACTTTTTCTTTCTTGTTATTATTTCTGCTGCTGCTCTAATGGAGACTCAAAGGTATGTTCTTATCTTCCATCTTATTTTGTTCACGTTATGTTATCTTTATCGCCCACTTTTCTTCATAACCCCCATATTTTATCATCTTTTTCAGTAACACCACTTCTCAAATTAAAATTACTATCAAAAATCCTAACCCTAAGGGTTCTCAGAAAAGGCGCGTTGGGAAGACGAAAAGATCTGAGGATGATAAGGTAGTAAGAAACACCTATTCCTTTGAAATAAAAATATTGTTGCCTTTGTTTCTTACCTACATTATTATTCGCAGAATGAAGAGAATATTCCTAAACCTCTTAAGCGTTTTCGTCAAGTTAAAGCTCTTTCAGATGAAGTGGATATTCTTGAATTTTTACCTGCAAAACATGTTCCGTAGCAAGATAAATTTTCTTCTTCTCCTTGCGTGAATTTCAATACCCATATTACTTCTTCATCGACTTCTAATAAAGTTATTGATACTAATATTCCTATCTCTGATAATCCCAAAATTTTAAAAACTGCGATGGATGAGTCTACGATAGTTGGAAATAAATCTTTGACGAATGAAACTGCGGTGAATGAGACTATAGTAAATGACATGACGGTTAATGAGGCTGCGGTGAATGAAGTTGTAAATAATGAAACTGTGGTAAACGAAGCTGCAGTTAAGGAAGATGCGGTGGATGATGTTGCGGTAAATAAAACTGTAACTGCGACCAATCAAATTCCTTCTTCCATTCTTACTATCGCCAAAACTTCTTCCTCTACTTCTATTCCTTCTTCCCAAGAAATAACAACAGGGGTTGAAGCTGCTTTTCAAATATTATCTGAAGTTTTGGACGATGCTATGAAATCTTCTTCAGATCCTGCGAGACAGGATGTTTATATGATTCTAAGCAAGCATCTTGGGTCTTGCGGTTCTTCATCTTCGTTAACTGCCTTAGAAGATGAGGTTGAAACTTTGAAGAAGAATCTTCAAGCAAAAACTTTGGAGTGTGAACTTCTCGATCATAAGCTTCATAATTCTGAATTAGACTGTGAAATTCTTCGCAGCAGAAATGATGATCTAAAAGGTATAACTTTCTTGCCTTTGCTTTTGCCTCTGTAAATCTTTGCTTTTTATATACTCAATTTTCCTTTATTTATTTGTTGATGCATATTTAGATTCAAAACATAACCAATTAATGAAGATACTTGAGTGGGAAACAATAGCTGATGAGGCCCGCATTGGGAAAGAATCTTGGAAGAATCAATTTGTTAATTTGAATGTTCTTCATACATATTCAATTAACGAGATAAATAATCTTAAGAATGAGAACAACCGACTAATTCATGAACAAGATCAACTAATTCATGAACGAGATCGTCTAAGTAATGAAGCCACCCAACTTTTATATTTGCTAAATCAGATTAACTTGAGGGTGGAATCTTTATCAGATGAAAACAGAGTTTTATCCCAAGAGAAACGTAGTTTTGTGGATACAACAAAGACTTATTCGCAGCAATTAGACAATCTTCAAAAGTTTTGTAAGGACCAAGAGCAATCCCTTCGCACACTAAAAGATGAACTTAGAAAGAAAACTGAATCATCTACTGCTGAACAAGAGAAGCTTATAAAGGGCAGATTAGCTCTAAGTGTAAAAGTCAACAATCTCAAAGATGATTGTACTCGACTGAAGGAAGAAAATGCTTATCTTCGCAATTGTGAAAAAAGTATAAAATCTCGTTTAAAAGGTAAAGTTGGGGATAATTTTGATGACGCCATGAACTAATGGAAGAGTTGCTTCTTTAATATAATTCACACTTTATCTTCTCAAAAGGAAGGTAGTCATTTTGACTGCCTCATCTATTAATTACTTCATTGTATTTTCTCATCTTATTTGTCACGAAAATTCCCTCTAATATGCAATTTTTCTCTCGCAGAATCTGAGAAGCATCTTCAAGCTTCAATTTCTGATCTATCTATGAGGTTAGCCAAACTTCGCAAAAATAATACCACGCTTTCCAACTCTCACAACAGGGCATTGAGAAGATTTGACTATCTTGAATATTTCAAAGATATAGAAATTAGAAACCGGGAAAAGAATTGCCTCCGCAAAGCTCATTTAGGCGCTGAGGTTTTCATAAATAATGTTCTATTCTCCCATTCTTTACCTCCTATGAAGATCAAACCCTTGGAGATAGATGATAATGAAGTTCCTCATCCCATAGATGAAGATCTGAATTATTCAAGTAATGAAGAAGATTTTTCTGAAGACAAACAAAATCCACATGAGGATGAAGGAAACCCTCTTAATGAAGCAGAAGAACAAAATCCTCCTCATGAAGAACAAAATCCTCCTCATGAAACAATCGCTGGTGATGAAGAAACTCAAACTGAAAAAGATGATGCTGGTGAAGATAATAGTGGTGAACAAGAATGATGAAATTAGAGAAGAATATTCTTTAAATTATCATGTATTAGAAATGTTTCTGGTTCTGCGAATGATTGTAATTTCCGAATCTTTATTCTTCCTGCTCTTTTTGCGAAACATTGAAGTTCTTTGTAACTCAATCACCTGTTCTGATTTATATATTTTTATTAATTCCGAATCCAATCTTCATAAACTTGATTCTTCTCAAGGAAGATAATGAAATGTTGTTTTATAATCCCCATATTTGCCCCTCATAATCTTCCTTGTGAAGTATTTTATTTGTTACTCTTGTAAGAAATCCCATACTTGCCTCTTGTTATCAATCTGTAATATTATCGCAGATATTTCTGCGAAGAATTTGTTATATGCTTCGCAAATATAACTTTTCTTGTGGTCTTATTTCGCCTTCCTAGTTAAAGGTCTTATTATGCCACTTTTATGCGACAAGATCGCAGGACATTCTTATCTTTATACGTAATAATCCATTGATCTTGCCTTATCATTTAATTTTAATTTCTGCGACAATATGATAAATCTAAGCCATCTTGTGAGATTAATCTCTCTTTGCTTTTTAAGACTTATGATATTGCCGTCTTTGCGATGAAATCGCAGGATGTCTTTGCGATTTATATCCTCTTATTATTGATTTCATTTATCTCATCATTTGATCTTATCGCAAAAACCCATTGATCTCATCTTAACATTTCTTATTAGGCTTTTTGTCCAGTCACGCGGCAATATGACGGGCCTAAATATTCTTGCGAATATAAAGTCCCATGACATTGCTGTCTCTGTCACGCGACAATATGACGGGCCTAAATATTCTTGCGAATATAAAGCCCCATGACACTGCCGTCTTTTTTGATACACATCTCCCTAATGGAGGGTATCTCCCTTATCTCTCCCCCCACGTTTCCCCTTCAAGGATTATACATCGGCCATACAAGACTAGCACTTTCCTATCCGGTTCTGCCAACAACCAGTTGTTTTCGCAGCCTTGTCCTTTATGCCTTATATGGCTTATAGTTACAAGACTGCACCCTAAGTGGGGTTTTCTTCGGGCCGAACACATCGTAAGCCAAGACTTTCCATGGATGGCCAGGGTAGGTTCATCCATCCCGGGCACCCAAAGCTCAACCGTGTACCTCGGCGCCTTGATCATACATTGCATTCCTTAGGAGAAACTCTCGGGCGCCCAACCAGGGTATAACCTTATATAGTTGGGAATCCAAGTTATCTCTCCCGGATGGATTTTCTATAATCCCAAATCTCCATGACTAGGTTCCAGCAGTGGTATAGCCTTTCCCATAGCCATGCAAAGAGATACCCCCCTTATGACGCACTTTAAGGACATTGCCTCTTACGGAATAGAATCCGCGAACTAGGGTGTACGCCACAAAGGTTCTTCCCATTCTTGTATATTTTTAGGCGATTTTCGCCCGTCTTATATGCATTTGCATTAGAATTTTTAATTATCTCGCAAATTATTGCGGAAAATAGCTTTTATATTCAGCCAATTTTGTTCTTGCAGAACATTTCTTTTATTCTCTCGCAATTTCTTGCGTGTAATCCATTCATTCTAGTCTTTTAAACCTTTATTGATAATATTTTCTTAGATACTGTCTATTCCATGGTCTTCCAAGTCTTTGACCCATGTCTCTCCCTTCTGGATCCATTAATTTATATGCTCCAGTTCCAACTATTTCTTTGATTATATATGGCCCATCCCATTTTTTCGCTAATTTTCCTCCATTTTCTCGCTGATATTCTGGTGTTTCTCTCAAAACTAAATCTCCAACTTTGAATTCACGCTTCTTTACTCGTTTATTATATTCACGAGCTAATCTGCGATGGTAGTTTTCCATATGTTGTAATGCCTTTTCTCTCTTCTCTTCTACCTCATCAAGTTTGTCTAAAATCATGCCAGCACTAAGATTCTTTTCCCAAGCTTCTCTTTTTGTTGTAGGAATAGCAAATTTTGTTGGTAATACTGCCTCAACCCCATATGTTAAACAAAAAGGTGATACCCCAGTTGCTTCTCTTCGTGTTGTATTATAAGCCCAAACTGCATTATGGACTTGTTGACACCACGTTCTATGATGCCCTTCTAACTTATTTTTGAGAATATCTGCAATTGTTTTGTTAGTTGCTTCAGCTTGACCATTGGCTTGTGGATATAAAGGAGTTGATTTTCCACACTTTATCTTGAATGCATTAAGTAACATCTCTATATTTTGTCTTTCAAATTGTTTTCCATTATCTGACACCAATTGCGCTGGAATTCTGAATCTGCAGATGATATTTTCAAACATAAATGTGAAAATGTCCTTATCACGAATATGTTGTACCGCTTTAACTTCCGCCCATTTTGTGAAGTAATCTGTTGCGACAATTAAGTATCTCTTTTGCCTTGTTCCTGGTACAAATGGCCCCACAATATCTAAACCCCACTTTCCAAATGGCCAAACATTTTTTGAAGATGTTAATGTTTCACCTGGTGCATGTATTCTTTTTGCAAATCGCTGACATTCCTCGCAACTTCTTGATAAATTCTTTGCATCTTCATGCATATATGGCCAATAATAACCTTGCATTTTCGTTCTATATGCTAAAGATCTACCACCGATGTGGTTACCAGCGTCCCCACTATGTAGCATTTTTAATATTTGCTTTCCTTCTTCTTGTGTCAAACATCTAAGGGAAGGCCCATTTAAAGATTTTCGATATAATATCCCATCTCTTAACTCATAATTTGTTGCTCTACTTTTTAACTTATGTGCCTCCAATCTGTTCCTTGGTATCTCCCCCTTTGCTAGATATGCGTGAATTTCCGCACGCCAATCTGCGATAATTTGGCTTGATTCTTCTCCACTATTTTCTACTACCATTGCCTCAGCTTCCTCTTCTTCTTCTTTATTAATTGACGGTGTTATGAGTGTTTGTATTTTTATATTTATCGCAGTCGGATATACCATCATACTTGATATGAATGCAAAAGCATCTGCAAGCCTATTATCTCTTCTTGAAATATGCCTCCATTTGAGTTTTGGTATTTTCGCAGATAATTCTTCTACAAGTTTCTTATATTTTTTCAAAGATATATCATTAGTTGCATATTCCCCTTCAATTTGGCGAATAATCAACTGTGAATCACTGGTAATTCTTGGATTCTCTACCTTCATTTCTATCGCAAATCTTAGGGCATGTATTACAGCCTCATATTCTGTCTCATTATTGGTAGATTTGAATTCCAGTCGAAATGCAAATGCTATTTTTGCACCTTCTGGCGAAATAAAGACGACTCCCACTCCATTTCCTTATCCATTAGATGATCCATCCACTAATATCTCCCACCTATTTGGTTCTGCTAAAATATCTCTAGGATCCCCATATTTTTCTTCTATATCCATCATGTCTTCTACAACTTCATCATCCTCCAAAGGAAATTCTGCGAAGAAAATCTGCGACAATTTGAGATTTTGGCGAAGATAAAATTGCATATTGGATCTCAAAATGACCCACTTGTGCATTCCATCTTTCGACTCTGCCTGATCTTTTTGAATTTTTCATAACTGACTCGATTGGTACTTTTGTTAGTACTTTGATTTTATGTGCTTGGAAATATATGCGAAGTTTAGAAGCTGCATAAACTAATGCCAAAATTAGTTTTTCAATCTTCGAATAATTTTTCTCCGCAGCATTAAATGTTTTGCTGATGTAGTAAATAGGTTTTTCAACTCCTGCGTCATTTCGCAAAAGTACTGCACTTAAAGCATGTGGAGTTGTCGCAAGATATATCATCAATTCTTCTCCTGGTTCAGCCTTCTGTAATATGGATATATTCATCAAATATTCCTTAATTTCTTGAAAAGCTTTCTCACATTCGTCTGTCCATTTAAATTTTGTTCCCTTCTTTAGTATGTTGAAGAAATGCTTGCATTTATCTGATGACAGCGAAATAAATCTTCCTAGTGAGGCTAAAAGTCCATTCAATTTTTTCACATCTTTTACTGTTGCTGGAGTTGGCATATCTCGAACTGCTTGTACCTTTTCAGGATCAACTTGTATTCCTTCTTTTGATACAATATATCCCAAGAATTTCCCAGATGATACTCCGAATGTACACTTCTCAGGATTTACTTTGATATTAAAAAGCCGCATCTGATCAAAAATTTCCCTTAGATCCAGCACATGATTTTTTAGCTTCTTTGCTTTTTATCAACATAGCATCCACATATACCTCTAAAGTTTTATGTATCCATTTTGCGAACACTTTTTCCACCATTCTTTGGTATGTTGCTCCTGCATTTCGTAACCCAAAAGGCATCTTTGTGTAGCAATATAATCCTCTAGGATCAAAGAATGCAGTATGTTCTTGATCTTCTTCCGCAAGTGGATTTGATTATAGCCCTTGTATCCATCTAACGAAGATATTCGATCATTTCCTGCGGCAGATTCCACCATCTGCGGAATATCTGGCAAGAGAAAACTATCTTTGGGACATGCTTTATTTAAATCAGTAAAATCGATGCAAATTCTTATCCCCTTGTTTTTCTTAGGAACGACTACCATGTTGGCGATCCATTCTGGATATTTCGCTTGCCTAATAATTCCTGCATCAAGCATCTTTTTCAATTCTTCCTCTATCTTGGCATGATAAGTAGTTGCAATCTTTCTTATTCTTTGTTTGATTGGTCTCATATTTTTGTTAATCTTTAATTTATGGCACGCAACAGATGGATCTATCCCAGGCATCTCATCCATATTCCACGCAAAAATATCTCTGTATTCTCGCAGAAGGTTTACAGTTTTCTCTTCTTCCTCCACATCCATCTTAGTTCCAATTTTCAGTATCTTTGGATCTTCTTCACTTCCAACATTTACTTCTTTTGTCGGTTCTTTAAAGATAACTAGATTCATGTTCTCCCATTGGTGTTGGTGTCTTTATTACCTCCATTGGTTCATCATTTTCTTGCGATACATCGCCAAATATTCCTTTTCCTTCTTCTGATTTTATCATGTAAATCTTGAATTCTTCTTATTTCTTTTCTTCTCTCTTCATTTTTCTACGCTGTTTTCGCAGCTGAATTTGATTTTCACAATTCCTTACTTCATTTTGGAAACATAACGATGCATAATCTGCATCACCTCTAATTTCGCCAATTCCACTAGGCATAGGGAACTTTAAACACTGATGTAGAGTTGATGATACATCCTTGATTGCATGTATCCAAGGTCTTCCCAACAGCATGTTATAAGGTGATTTCACATCCACCACGCTCAAAGTGACATGCGTCTCTATTTCCCCCAGCGGAATTCGCACTACAATTTCTCCTTTAGGTTTTGTTAGAGATTTTCCAAATCCATGAATATGATATGTTGGACTAAGCATTTCTTCATCTTTGTATCCCATTTTCTTGAATATGTGGTAAAATATTATATCCATAGAACTTCATGCGTCCACCAGAGTCCTATTCACAACCCACTCTTCTGTAGATCTTACTGATTTCTCTTTTCTTGTTGGTACAACAGACACTGTGATCACCAATGGAGATGTATGACTTAAATTCTCTTTTGGAATTTCTGCTGCCGTAAATGTGATCTTCTGTTTTTCCCAATCTTTTAGCGGTGATGCCTCATCTACCGTCATGATTTTCTTTCCTTCAAAATCTCGCTTGTGCATCCTTTCTCTAATATCTTCATGGAATTTATCTATCATCATTTTAGTTATTACATCACACTCCAATTTCTTTTGATTATTTTTGATTTCAATCATCTTTTCTTCACCAAATTTCTTAATACTCTTCTAATTCTTGAACAATTTCTTTCTTTTACTTAACTTTTACTTTGATTTTCAACTCTTCAATCCCTGTTTCTGGGCGCCAAAATGTAGTTGCAGGAATTCCCACACTACACCCTATTTAAGAACATACCAATATCTATGACATAATTTAAAAATTAAAGACACTTTTTATTAATTTGATCTTAAGGAATTACAGAAATCAAGAACACAAAACACTTGATAAAGATTTTCTCTCTCCTAAAAACTTTTCTAATACTCAAAAATTTTATATCCTCTCTGGAACTATTCATCTCCTTTATATAGGTATTTACATAATGGATTACAGCTCATTTACAGCTAAGATTCCCTTCAATTTCGGATCTGAGTTCTTGTGATAAATCGCAGTTAGCACCACCTTTAACTTTCGCAGGTTTTATTGATATATCGCAGACATGTCACACTTTCTTCGTGTTTCTGTCGTTTTCAGTCATTACGTCATTGTTTAAGTCATCTTTGGATGTGTCGCAGAATATTACTGATGTATCGCAGAGTAGTCGTTTATTATCGATGTATCGCAGAACAGTCGTTTATTTCTCAGGAATATTGTTGTGACAATATTCTGATCCTACAATTACTTTCTAAAATCGGTTTGTTCGTGAACTAAAACATTTATATAATAAGGAATGCAATCTTTGCAAACCGTGGCTATAATGTTCATGAATTGATTCGAGTGAATCAAAATTGATTTTTCTTCAATTGTGTCTTGAATACTTTTATGAGATATAAGCAATTGAAAAACTCTCTAACTAGTTCATTTGAGTCATTTGAACTAGTTATGGTAAAGATGAATAAGGTTGATATGAAAGTGCTCATATGGCTAACCATTGGTTAACTATTGTTGAACCGACTAAGTGTACACGTTTAGGTACGGTTACTCAAACCTAAATGAATGTAAATTTCATTTGTGTATAACAAGCTAAGTTCGATCTAACGGTTGAAAGATATTAGATTGAATCTAATTAGGTTTTCATCTAACGGTGAATATTGAATGCTTTGTTACCAAGGTAACTTAGATTGCAAACACTGATTTGAAATCTATATAAAGGAGAACTCTAGCAATTGGGAAACCTAATCCCCATACCTCCTGTGTGATACTAGTTGTATAATCTAGAGTCGATTCTCCTCTAACCTTAGATTTTTCATGAAAACCTCTAGGTTAAGGACTTAAAGAATTCGTTGGGATTGTGAAGCCATACCTAACTATTTTTTCTATAGTTGCATGACCTGATCTTGTTATTTTCTATCGTGATTTAGTACAATCATAAGATTGGCTCGATATTTATATGTCTGATAGGCAAGATAGAAAAGTAGTCACAAACACCTTCGTCTCATCTTTTGTGATTCCACAATATCTTATTTCTTTAATCGATTAAGATTATTGTGAGGTGATTGATAATTCTAGGCTGTTCTACGGGAATATAAGTCCGGGTTTATCAATTGGTTCTTGTTCACCTTGATTTATCAAAAGACGGAACAAAAACTAGTAGTTATATCTGTGGGAGACAGATTTATCTATTCAATATACTTTTCTGTATGATATGGATTTGTTTATCAAGTCTTAGACTTTGGGTCGTAGCAACTCTTAGTTGTGGGTGAGATCAGCTACGGGAATCAAGTGCGTAGTATCCTTCTGGGATCAGAGATGTAAGGAATGCGACTGTACCTTGATCAATGTGAGATTTATTAGGGCTTAACTACATTCCAGATCGAAGTTAGCTTTGTAGTAGGCTAGTGTCTGTAGCGGCTTAATACAGTGTGGGGTTCAAATCTGGACTAGGTCCCGAGGTTTTTCTGTATTTGCGGTTTTCCTCATTAACAAAATTTTGGTATCTGTGTTATTTCCTTTCCGCATTATATTTTATATTATATAATTGAAATATCACAGGTTGTGCGTTGAATCAATCAAATTGTAAATCCAACATTTGGTTGTTGATTGAAATTGATTGATCCCTGAACATTGTTCTTTGGTACCGTTCAAGTTGTTTCACATAATAATCAGGCTCACGGATTTCTATCTATTTGATTTTCTTATTACAATGTGGAACATAGATACGAACTCTTTGATATACTTATCTTAAGATTGAGTCTAACTGTTTAGTTGATTATCTTGTAAGTATATTGGAGTTAGTCCATACAGATTGTTAAGCGAAATATTGGGTGAGGTTGTTAGACCCCCACTTTTTCAGTATCCCAACTTTAAAGTAATACTACGGTGATATGTTTCTCCCCCTTGATCAAAACTTACATATTTTTCATAATAGGTGATACTAATGGATTATTGATTCACTCCCCCTTACATAATGATCTGTAAACCGTAGGTATGTAGTTCGAAACTACTAATTAATTCCCCCCCTTTTTGTCAATAAAAATTGGCAAAGGTACGAAAATTGTGGGATTAAACTGAATACAACCAAAAGATATTTCAAGTTTTAAGGAAGTTAGAGATACTACATAATAACATAGTTAAAATGTAACTCCTCATATCAACTTTGTTTGGATGATGTCACATAGTAAGAAAATACATAGCACTTATCTAGGAGATTTAAGATACAAGCATCCCATGTAAATTCCACATCCACACACCTCACAAAGATATAGCAATCAAGCACCAGTTCATTTAAGAACTCTCCCCCATTAGATGTCATTCCTAAGAGAACAACATGAGTGTCCGTCCTTTATGAAAAAGAAGGATTTTGTTGGACATTAACAAATCACATGGATTTGTATCCTAAATATCGACTTAAATTAATCTCAACTCCAATTACGAACAAAGAGATAATTTTAATTGGTATAAATCAACATAAGAAAATCTTACGAAGTGTGTAACGCTATAATAACACAAAAGTGTGATCATAAGTAAATCAATACTGCGAGTAAATTCTCAAAGAGTTTGTTATATTTTCAGTTTATAAAAACATAATAGATTTAATTTATGAGTATATATGAAATATCAGCTCGATTCATGAAAACGTAAAGGCATATATATTTCATAATACTATTGCAATAATTAAACCAATAATGATTACATACTGCAAGTTCATCTTCTAAAAACTCTAGAATTTAAATAAATAAATTTGAAAACATACAAGATGAAAATCGTTGGAAACAGCTTTGTGTAATCACAATTTTTGCTATACCAAACCCTAGTTATCCTTCCCAAAAGCAAAAATAAATTCTCACAAGAAATTTCCTAGAAAACTAAGCCACAAGAATTATAATACGAAAGATTCATTCATCATCGGAGTCACCCATAGAAGCTTGAATGTTATATATTTCGTCCTTGATATCGGGAAATTTTGTAGCAATCACGCATAATTATTTTTTAAAACACTGGGGGTACCAAAATACACCACCAACTTTTTCGTAGGAAATATTTATGGACAAACTCAACACAACTCCGATAGTAAAAAATCAATCAAGGAAAGTTTCTAAAGTTATATCCCTCTCTCTATTTCTTGTTGTTAGAACGTGTACAGAACTAAATCCGTGAAACTAACTACAAAGAGAGTTCTTAGACGGTACCAAAGACCAGTATCCAAGGATCAATCAAGTCTTATCCAACAAACTAGGTCAGACCTATCTACTGTGATTGATCAACGAAAAACCTGTGATATTTCAATTATAAAGATAAAAAATATAATGCGGAAAAAGAAATAACACAGACACCGGAAATTTTGTTAACCAGGACACCGCAAATGCAAAAAACCCCGGGACCTAGTCCAGATTGAACACCAAATTGTATTAAGTGTCTACAAATACTATCCTACGACCAATTAACTTCGGTCTAGAATGTAGTTGAGCCCGAACTCGATCTCTCACTGATTCAGGTACAATCGCGTTCCTTACGTCTCTTGAATCCCAGCAGGACTCCGTGTAATTGATTCCCTTTGATGGAGTCCCACCAACTAAGAGTTGTTTCAACTCAACCGAAGACTTTATACTAAATCTTCCTCCCAGAGATTAAGCATATAATTGATTTCCTGATTTATGATCAAAATGGATGATCAGATCAAATGTATGATCAAGGTGATGGAAATCGATAGCAACTTGACAGAAGTCTGGTTATCCTCAAAATCCAGACTTATGCAACCTAAAGTGCAACCTAGATTATTATCCACCTTACAAGTATAAAACTTGCGGAATCATAAAGTTTAAGACGAATAGAACTTTGTGATTTCTATCTATCTTGTTCAAGTGATAAATCAATAATCGAACAAGATTAGGATACTCAAATTATCAAGATAAAATATAAATTGATCTGGATTCACGAATCCCAATGAAGTCTTTGATAGTCGTTAAACCCTAAAAATGTTTCTAGAGAGGACGATTCTACATATAACTAGGACACGCCAAAAAATAATGTTGGGATTCAAATATCACAGTTGCCAAGAGTTCCCCTTATATAGACATTCAAATCTTAGGTTTCTTTAGGTTTAAGCTAAGATAGCTTTGGGACCAAGCAAACAATATTCACCGTCAGATAAAAACTTTGAATCTTATTCACATAAACAAGATATACACTCTGGTTAGGAAAACCGTAACTGAACCGTGTATAAAGACTATGTCCAACATGGTTAGCCGAAACTAGCCGATTTGAAATTTAAAAACTTAACACTCATTTTCATGTACAAAGACATTAATCTTGAGTCACAATGTGATGATGAGTCTAGTGTTTCTAGAGAATTGATCAAATGAAAATCATCTCATATAAATAATTTAATCGCAATTGAATCATAATCGACATAGTTGGTAAATGCACAAAGTATAAATACTTGAGTCTTTCGTGGATCGGCTGAGTCATGGTACGCGTACGGGTTTGCAAACTTATAAGCAAATCCGAGTCCCGGAGTCGACAGAACTTTTTCAGTTCACGTACCGGTTTGCAAACTTAGGTGCAACACCAAGTTCTGGAGTTGACAAAACTTTTTCAGTTCACATACACTGTCTTGTATTCCGAATATAGTAGTTCTATATTTATCTATATCAATTCAAAACATTCCTGAATAACATCAATGACAAATATCACTGTTCCAGGTTATTTTTGAATGATAAACTTGAATCATGATTTGGTTTCGAACAATACATTGTTCTCCACCGAAATTGATCAAGTATGAACAAATTTTCATTAAGATTAGTCATTATATCTCGAGTAACTCGTAAACTAAATATTAGTTCTCGAATCGAAATTCTTGTCTATGCAAGATGATCTAATTAGTTATGCGACAATTGTTTCAAGGATGGAAAAGTGAATATAACTTGAGAAATAGGTGGTTCAATCTTCACTTACCTTTTATTGATGAAGTTTTATCAAAGATTCGGTTGATCTTCGCCTTCAAATGGTAGAACACAAATGATAAATGGCTTGTTTCTCAACTACATTATCTTAGACAGGGACTTAACTAATTCTATACTAGAATTCAAGATATAGTTTTGACAACTGAATAGACGAGGGTACCAAAATACACCACAATATTTTATTTATCCACCTATAAGTCCTCTACCGAAAGGGATTGTCTATAGACTGAGTCGAGAAAATAAAACATATCGGTTCACACTTCGTGTGATCTTTTATGTATACGAGATCGAGACAATACAACAATGAAGTATGATACTTGATAATAGGTTCAGACTTAACCAAAGTCTATAGGATCACTATCAAGTATATGCAAAGTTAACGTTTGTGTGATTTACTTTAAATTATATAAACAAATATAATTGTGGAAAACAAATGTAAATCACACAACAATATTTTGTTAACAAGGAAAACTGAAAATGCATAAAAACCCCGGGACTTAGTCCAGAATTGAATACTCTCAGAATTAAGCCGTTATACAAAATCTACACCAACTTCGTATAGTTGAGACCAAGCAACTACCCCTAGTTGACTTAGTTTCCTCAGTATCCATGCGCTTCCAACTTCAATGAGTGCACGCACTGTAAAAATTCATTTAGATCGTATTCCAGACAGTAAAGGAACAACAAATTTGATTGGTAACAACTCTTTAGATTCTTTCAAGATAAAGATATCTCAAGTCATACGCAAAAGCTCTTCCGTTGAATCTCATAAACTCCTTTGCCTGGTCAGATCAATCTATCCAATAACAACTAAATTAGTCAATTTTAGATTCGCACTCAATTAGTATAGATTCCAACAAGAAACTATAAAGTGATGCTGATCTCACGCAACTAATCAATCGAATAAATCTGATTCTAGTTGGTTCCCAGCTGATCAAGGTTTGTGCACACACAAAGATATGAGAACTAAATAAGAAATCTTCTTCGTCTTTAAATCTTCTTTGATATTCAATAAACACCTACACAACACCACTTGAATCTCTTGTGATCAATCACACACATAACGAAGTATGTTAACAATGGATTATCAAAAGATTTCTTTAGATCTATAAACAGTTCTAAAGATCATGTCGATACTTCGATATAGTTTGAGTGAATCTTATATCAGAAGAGAAGATTCTCAAGAATAAACAAACTAGGTGCAATCAAAGTTTCAACAACCTTTAGTCAATCAAATCAATCGAAAACTAATAACACTGCAATTATCTAGTTTCCCACCAACGGTACTCGTAGAGCTTCTTGATCCCACATAAGTCTTTAAACGAGTGGTCATAAGAGATTTCACCTAATTAGGATACTTTCCTCTCCGAATAGACGGCTCCACCAGAAACAACAACAATGAAAGTTTGCCTGGCTCTTAAGATAGTTTGCTAGAATTGCAAACTTGGGTATTTATAGACCAAGGAAGTTTGGACACCAAGGAATTTCCAAAACCGAATATTCTCAAGATATGCAATATATTTCCAAATCGGTTTTCATAATTCCTAGAAGTGCTTTGTCCAAAAATAACCGAAATCCTACTAGAAAATCTCAAATTAGTAAATGCACATTACCAATTTTTATTTTCCAGAGATATGCATTTTAATTGGTGGTAATTAAAAGCATATAAAATTAACAACCTTAATTAAAAGATTCTCAACTTATTTCGGTCCGGGATCTCCTTGAGTTATTAAGGAATATCTTTGAACAATAAAAGATAAGAGTTACTGAACATGTTTAAAGTATGTTGACTTCTTATTTCTCAAGATATGTAATGGATAGCAAAATTCGGTTTTCTTAATTCCAATATAAATGCTTGTCCAAAATTTCTGAAATCTCTCAATAGAAAATCTCCAATTAGTAAATGCACATTACTAATTTTTATTCTCTAGAGATATGCATTTAATTGCTGGTAATTAAAGCATATAAAACCAAAAACCTTAATTAAAAGATTTTCAATTGATTTCGGCGCAGGATCTCCTTGAGTACTAAGGAATATATTTGAACAATAAATGATAAGAGTTATTGTACGTGTTCAAAATATGTTGACATCTTTTCACTGTAAATCCTTATTCTTATTTACATGAATTTACATTCTTGGAATCGGTTATACCACACTTCCAAACAAGTTTAGGGTTGGTTCACCTGTGTTCCAAGATTACTATGTGATTGATCAAATATCAAATCACATACATGGGTTTAATTGGTTCTACCAATCACTAGGATCATTTATAACTCAATATGGAAATACTTGTGATCGGTCACACAAGTTACCAGGATAGGTTACATCAGTTACCAGGATCATTTACATCAATTACCAGGACCTGTTACAATATTCTCATGGTATTGCTTGTGATCGGTCACTCCAGTTACAAGGATCGATTACACAACACTTTGTGATCGGTCACACCAATTACTAGGATCGGTCATACCAATTACAAATATCGATCATACCATCTCACGGTGATTACTTAGGATCGGTTACACCAATTAATAAAAACTAGTCATACCGAATCATAAGTTAGGCATTGTGATTAGTTATACCAAGATACATAACAAAGATACGATCGGTTCTACCATCTCACACATATTGGTAATTTAAAGATTTGCAATGAATAGCTGTACCAATAAGCCTAACGATTTCCCTTCGATTCATAAAAAAAATTCATGAATGTACTTCCTTTAGAAAAATGTAAAACATTTTTTCCTAGGATGAAATCTTCACCATAACTCATTCACATAATCATAAAAGTATATACAAGATTATATCGATGGCATATCTATGAAGTTCAAAAGATAAGCGTTATACTTCATAGTCTAATTACCTATTAATACTATGATCATATAAATATGACCATGTCACATCACTAGAGTAGTATACAATATGTATAGTATATACAGCTTCGTAGTTATGTTTTTAATATAGCACGTCTTGAAAGATACGTTAGGATTGAAACAATTCAAGTCAATATTACTAACCTCAAGAGGAAGGATGATGTTGTCGTTGTGGTCCACTTCTTCTTCACATTCTTCAAGTCTTCGGAGTAATACGCTTATGTCTCAACATTCTAAGACTTTCTAGTCTAACCTAAACGAAGTTGACTCTAGTATATAATCAAGCGACTTTAGATGAGTTTTGACACACTAAAATATGACAACCAAACTTGACATACCAACGCTTGGTGAGTTCAACCAAGCTATGCTCTAACAATATCCCCCTTTGTCAATTTTAGTGACAAAACTCTTATTACATATGGATAAACAAATTACATGAGAATTCATTTTACATACGCTTGATTCCAAGTTTCAACAGCATAATAACCTGCATATATTCAATCAATAAATGCCGATGTTGACATTTGAATAACAAAAGATTATACTCCACCTAAAGGTGAGCTAGGTAAATATTCAATCCGAACATCTTTGTTATTCCCCTTTTGTAGTTAGAATTACTACACATCAATATGATATGTTTCTCCCCCTTAGTCAATGCTTTACTCTTTCGTTAGATATAACGTTTAAGCACAATTGTACTTTCATTAGTGATTGCAAATCACTTGTTTACTCCATATATTTATCCCCATTTTGTTACAAAATGACAAAGGTTCGAGTAAATAAAGGACAAACCGAAATGAAAATCTAAAAAACTTGTAAACAACCTACAAGAGTTAAGCACGAAGGTTTCACATACCACTTTAGATAACCAATATTAAAATTGAAACTACAAGTAATTTAGTTTTAATATGTTATCAAGGAAACAATTTCCTAAAGAAATTTTCCTTAATAGTTTAACAAATCGACAAAGAAACTTAATTCTCTTGATAAACCGATTGCAAACATACAATCGCTTATTTCGATAAGACCAAAATAAAGATCAAAATTAACTTTATTTCTCTCATCAGGATCTAATTATTCAGACAATAACTTAGACCTTTCTCTTTAGACAATACAAACACTAGGTTAGTTAACTAGTTTTTCTTGTCAAGGCATTCAGTTAGACTTGAATAACCGAATCCTCCAATTTGATAAGTCTAACTAAGATCAGAATTTACTTAGTTTCTCTTATCCGGAATCGATTTGGACTAATCAAATGATCTCATATTTTGTTAATCCATAAACAATAAATACAAACCAAAATAAATTGACTTGCACAATTATTTTCTTAACCGGAAGCAATTGAAACAAACATAAACATTATAACACCGCAATTGCACTAAATTTCATTAATCAAAAACACTTGATACCCCAACCATAAGGAAGATACCAAACAATAAGCCAAATAAATTTACACAGTTTTTCTTAACCGGAAAAAATTGAATCACATACACACATCTATACACAACAATAAAATATATCAATTGTACCGAAGTTTTGTTAAGCAAAAGCAAAATATATGCAATATAAACGGGCTTTTCTTAAACAGGAAAACGATTAACTAACAAATTTGTTGCCTCTGATTTCGCAGCCTCTTCTCCCTAGAAATATATATCATTAAGCGGAAGTTCAAGTAACAACTCTCCCCCAGTATGTTGTCATCCTCTCGCAAGAACAAAAGAATAACAACAAAAGTAACCTTTACCAGAGAAAGGTTGAATCGGTTTTAACTAATGCGTGCCAATAGCTAAAGTTGAAAACCAGAAACACAAATATATGTTATGCCAAACAAAACTCATGTAAACATGAATTCATTCAACATACTGTGACTTTTCACATATGAATTTCAATCGGAACACCTTATGATCCTTTGATAAAGCCTGCCAACATGGGCTAGAAATTAATCCTGCCAAATCAAAAAGCCACATAAACCATAAGGGTTATGTTAGAGCATAACTTGGTTGAACCTACCAAGCGTTGGTATGTCAAGTTTGGTTGTCATATTTTAGTGAATCAAAACTCATTTAAAGAGTCGCTTGATTATTTACTATAGTCAAATTTGTATAGGTTAGCTAGAAATTTACTAGGATATGAGACTTAGAAGTATTACGTGAAGACTTTGAAGAATGTGAAGAAGTAAAGAACTACAACGACGACATCATCCTTTCACTTGAGGTTAGTTGTTAGAGCATTGCTCAGTCGAACTCACATGTGTTGTCATCTCAAGCATGTTTTTCAATGTTAGTGATCAAAACTAATGTCTTGATTTCTAGTCTACTTATATCTTAGTCTCGGTCTAGGACAATTAAGTATAGTTTAGCTCTAGACTCCATGGTGATTATCTTAAAAATACGAAGAACTACTCAAAGAACCAGTGAAACTTTATCCGACTAAAAGGTATGTGGATACTTGAACTCATCTATCACTCAAAAGTCTACTATATATCCTACACTTGAGACATAAGTTGTATAAGTATGATAGTTTTCATACATACACATTTGCTATTTCGAGCCGAGTTCACTCACTTATGTTTTTCTCAAAAATATGTGTTGGTAAACTTTTGCTTTAACCATTTTCATCTTTCCCCGTGACGAAAGTCATGATAACGTTTCAATCTTGAAAATAGCTTTGATGACGATAGTCGTGAATAACAATTGTTATAACATATTATAGAAGAATGTTTTAATGATTGAAATGTAGAGTTGAGATTACCACATATGCATATAAGCATATATAGTGTGTTGCACATTTGTGTATTAATCCATGTACCGGAAACCAAGTGCGTGCATATGTGTGCATGCGGTATTGGTGAAGGATACGCGTACCCGCACGCGTACTGGCAGAACTTTCCTCTCGGAAAATTCTGTTGAGTTTGGAGTTTACAAACTCATAGACCAGTCACCTTAGGTACGCGAACTGGCGAAACTTTTCTACCTGAAAAGTTATGCTAAGTTTGGGAACTAAAACCAACTCAAAATTCGGTAGCTAAGGTATGCATACCCGTACGCGTACCCAAGCTAGTTATTTCTCAAATCGGTAGTTCATGAACTTAAAACAATAAATTATAAGGAATGCAATCATTGGAAACCGTGGATATATTGTTCATGAATTGATTCAAAACGAATCAAACCTATTTTGTTTCAATTGTGTCTATGTATAAATACCTAAGCAATTGAACAACTCTTCAACTAGTTCTTTTGAGTCATTTGAACTAGTTATGAGAAAGATAAATACGGTTAATATGAAAGTGCTCATATGGCTAACCATTGGTTAACTATTTGTGAACCAACTAAGTGTACACATTTAGGTATGGTTACTCAAACCTAAATGAAATACATTTCATTTGTGTGTGGCAAGCTAAGTTTTGATCTAACGGTTGAAAGATATTAGCTTGGTTGAATCACGTTTTTCATTTAACGGTGAATATTGAACTTTGTTACCAAGGTAAATTAAATTGCAAACCTTGATTTGAAAACTATATAGGGAACTCTAGCAATTGGAAAAAATAATCCCCACACCTCCTGTGTGACACTAGTTGGTTTATCTAGAGTCGATTCTCCTTTAACCTTAGGTTTCTTCTCGAGACCCTGTAGGTTAACGACTTAAAGACTTCATTGGGATTGTGAAGCCAGATGAAACTACTTCTCTTGTAGTTGAGCGATCTGATCTTACCATTTTCTATCGTACGAGTTTAATAATTGGCTTGAGATTATAGCTCTGATATGGCAAGATAAAAAAAATTCACAAACATCTTCGTCTCATCCTTTGTGATCCGCAATTTCTTGTTTCGCTACCATACGATTATGATTATTGTGAGGTGATTGATAATTCTAGGATGTTCTTCGGGAATATAAGACCAGGTTATCAATTAGTTCCTGTTCACCTTGATTTCTATCAAAAGACGGAACAAACTCATAGGTTTATCTGTGGGAGATAGATTTATCTATTATCATAGACTTTTCTGTGTGATACATATTTGTTTATTAAAGCCTTCGACTTTAGGTCGTAGCAACTCTTGGTTGTGGGTGAGATCATCTAAGGGAATCAAGTGTGTAGTATACTGTTGGGATTAGAGATGTAAGGAGCGCAACTGTACCTTGAATCATTGTGATATTGATTAGGGTTCAACTACAGTCCAAACCGAAGTTAGTTTGTAGTAGGCTAGTGTCTGTAGCGGCTTAATACAGTGTGGTGTTCAATCTGGACTAGATCCCAGGGTTTTTCTGCATTTGCGGTTTCCTCGTTAACAAATTTTTTGGTATCTGTGTTATTTCTATTCCGCATTATATTTTGTTATATAATTGAAATATCACAGGTTGTACGTTGTATCGATCAATTATGAAATCCAACTGTTGGTTGTTGATTGGAAATTGATTGATCCTTGTATATTGGTCTTTTGTACCATCCAAGTTTATATCTCTTGTATTTGGTAAAGACTCACATATTTCTATTTGTTTGAGTATAGATCAAATCGAGAGATAGAGATATTAACTACTTGATATACATTTTATTAAGATTGAGTCTGACTGTCTAGTTGATTCTCTTAAAATTATATTCGAGTTAGTCTATACATATTTCTAATCGAAATATTGGGTGAGGTTGTTAGACCCCTACTTTTTCAATTGGTATCAGAGAAGGCAAACAAGTTCAAGACCTCAAAAGTCTGTGTTTGTGGCGATCTGACTAGATAGACAATAAAGTTTATATAAACGCTTCAACAAGAATAAATCACAATCTTAGAGAATGTTCTAAAAACTCTGTTATTCTCTGAAGGAAGTTGGATGAACAAATCCGGATCAACCATGATCTGTCTGCAGTAATTGCAAAGCATAAGGATTTGAAGTCTGTCGAAAATTCTTCCGTGTTGATGAATAACTCATTTGATTCCTTTCTAAAGGATCATAGTAAGTCAAGTGTTATACAAAGTATATGCTTTGAGAAACTTGATAGAAGGAAGAACTTCTCAAATAAGATTAATGATGTTGGCCCTTGTATGTTTTGTGAGTCTCATAATCATGATCAACATACATGTACACGTTTACATAAAAGTATAAAAGTTGCGAGCAATCTCCACAAGAAAGATGAACAACTGTTTGTTTATCTAAAAAGGTGTACAATACTAACAAGAAATCCTAAACATGAAAGTAGTGTTAGTATGGGAGCCTTTGCCTTAAAATCAACATCACCCTTTCAATGGTTTCTTGACAGTGGTTGTAGCCGACATATGACTGGTGACCTTTCGTGGTTTGTTTCCACAAGCAACTTTAAAGGAGGACCAGTTACTTTCGGAGATGGGAGTTGTTGCTACATTAGCAAGAAGGGTACGATAAAGATTCCCGGTGTTCAAAAAATTCATGATGTAGTATACGTCAAAGGTATGATTGCAAATCTTCTTTCTATTAGTTAAATTTGTGACAAAGGCCATAGATTTGTCTTCAATGCAAATTGATGTGACATTATAGACAAAACTGGAAAAGTGATTTTTCAAGGAACTCGTGGTAAAAATAATTGTTATCTTCTTGGTACTCAGTTTAGTAATTGTTGAAATTTGACTAAGGTGGAATCTACACATCTTTGGCATGAGCATTTTGGTCACATCAATTATCGTCTCTTAAATAATATCATTAACAAAGAACTTGTTAGAGGTGTTCCCAAAATCAATGCAAAGATTGGCGGTGTATGTGGTGCCTATCAAAAGGATAAACAAATGAAAGTTCACCATAAGTCATCTCAAGATATTCCCACTAAGGCTCCGTTTGATTTAATTCATATGGATCTCTTCGGACCAATTCAATAATCTACTGTTGGAGGAAAGAAGTATGATTTAGTTATGGTAGATGACTACACCAGATTCACTTAGGTAGCTTTCCTAGCTCATAAGAATGAAACCCTTGGTGAATTTAAGATTATTGTTAATAGGATCTAGAATGAACAAGGTCGCAAACTAAAGAAAATTAGAAGCAACCGTGGCACTGAATTCGAGGACACCAAAGTATTTGAATTCTGTGAAAAACTGGGGATTATTCAACAATACTCACCACCCATTACTTCTCAAGCCAATGAAGTTGCTGAAAGAAAGAATATGAATATTCAGGAAATGGCCAGGGTGATGCTCCATAACAAAACTTACCTCCAAGATTTTGGGGAGAAGTTGTCTTCACAACATGTTACTTGATCAACCATGCCAATCTACGGTCTAAAACTCTAAACACTCCATATGAGTTGTGGTATGGTAGAAAACCCAACTTACACTATCTTAGAGTGTTCGAAAGTAAGTGCTACATCGTAAAATATCGAGAACAGAGAGGGAAATTTGATACTAAAAGTAATGATGGTATGTTTTTGGGCTATGCGTATGTCTGTCATGGTTTTCAAGTATTTAATCTTAGAACTCAAGCGATGATGGAATCCGCAAATGTCATTATTGATGATATTAACGACTTTCATCATAATTTTTCTCCTGCTGAATTGCGTCCAACCGAGACAACTGAGAAAGTCAAAGAAGTTTCGGATTCAGTTAAAGTTACACATACTGTTACTGATCCTGAACTTTATAGTGATAAGGAGAAAAACATTGATCAGACTGTGCCAATTGAACAAGAACGTGTCCCCCAACAGCACCTATGGGTTCAAAGAAACCATGATCCTAACAGTATCATTGGAGGAAGATATTCTACTGCAAAGACTAGAGGATAACTTCAAAATTTGTGCAATTTTAGTTGTTATCCCTCACAAGTAGAACCAAAAAATATTGATGAAGCTCTTAGCGATCCCTTATGGGTGTATGCAATGCTGAAGAGTTAAATTAATTTCAAAGACAAGATGTCTGGAAACTTGTACCTTGTCCTCCAAATATCAATATTGTGGGCACCAAATGGATTTATAAGAACAAGTCTGATGATTTTGGGACTATTGTCAGAAACAAAGCAAGACTTGTCACTCAAGGATACTCACAAATCGAAGGAATTGACTTTGACAAAACCTTCGCTCATGTGGCACGCCTTGAGTCCATCATATTGTTATTATATCATGCCTGTTTTCTTAAGGTAAAGCTATTTCAAATGGACATCAAATCCGCTTTTTTAAACGGAACATTGAAGGAAGAAGTCTATGTATCTCAACCTAAGGGATTTGAAAATCCTAACTTCCCAGATCACGTCCTTAAAATCAATAAGGTGTTATATGGGTTAAAACAAGCACCTCGTGCCTGGTTCGAAAAACAGACCTCATCTCTTCTTGGGAAAGGTTTTTCGAGAGGAGAGCTGATAAAACACTGTTTACCAAGTGGAGTGGGAAAGATGTTGTAATTGCTCAAGTTTATGTAGATGATATCATATATGGATCAACATCGTTTGGTGAATTAAAATTCTTTTTGGGTTTACAAATTCAACAACACAAGGATGGAATTTACTTATCTCAAGAAAAATATGCTAAGGATCTTGTCTCAAGATTTGGACTTGATAAGTCTACTCTTAAACTAACTCATATACCTACCACTGGTAAACTGCATCGAGATGATAAAAAAGTAAATGTAGATCAAAAACTTTATCGATCTAACATTGGAAGCCTTTTATATCTTACAGCTACTCGACCTGATATTGCTTTTATTGTTGGTTGTTGTGCTAGGTTTTAGGCAAATCCAAAGGAATCTCATCTTGCAGCTGCAAAAAGAATTATACGCTACATTAATCACACTGCAGGGTACGGTCTATCTTACACTTTTGATACTAATACTGATCTTACAGCCTATTCGGATGCAGATTGGGAAGGATGTGTGGAGGATAGAAAAAGTACGTCAGGGGGTTTCTACTATGTAGGACTGAATCTTGTAGCTTGGCATAGCAAGAAACAAAATTCACAATCCCTCTCAACATGTGAAGAAGAATACATCGTTGTAGGCTCATGTTATACTCAACGGGGGAGAGTTCTATGTGAACTTGCGCTTAATGATATATATTTCTGGGATGAAGAGGATGCAGAGCTTGAGCTAACGAATTTTTTAGTTAATCATTTTCTGTTTAAGAAAATCTTGATTTTATTGCATATATTTATTGCTTTTGCTTAACAAAATTTTGGTACAATTGATGTTTATTCCATTTTTAGTGTATGGATGTGTGTATGATTCAATTGTTTCCGGTTAAGAAAAATTATTGCTATCTTTCTTTATGGTTTGGTATCAATTGTTTAGGCTTACGAAATTACGGTGCAATTGCAGTACTATAATGTCTATGTTTGTTTCAATTGCTTCCAGTTGAGGTAAATAATTATGCAAGTTAATTTATTTGGTTCGTATGAATTGTTTATGGCTTAACAAAAAGGTTTTCGGGATCAATTGTTTAGTCCAATTCGATTCCGCATAAGAGAAACTAAGTTAATTTTGATCTTAGTTAGATTTATCAAAGTGGAGTTTTCGGTTATTAATCGAATGCCTTAACCATAAATGCTAGTTAACTAACCTAGTACTTGTCTTGTTTAAAAGTGAAAGGTCTAAGTTATTATTTGAATAATTAGAACCTGATGAGAAAAATAGAGTTAATTTTGATCTTTATTTTGATCTTATCTAACAAGCTATTGTATTTGTACAATCGTTTTAGCAAAGAACTAAGGTGCTTAGTCATTTTTTGATTTGCTAAACCATTAGGGAAAATTGCTTCGGGCAATTGTTTCCTTGGTAACGTATCAAAACAAAATTACTTTGTAGTTTCGATTTTGATATTGGTTGTCTAAAATGGTGTGTGGAACCCTCATGTTTAACTCTTATATGTTTTGCAAGTATTTTAAGATTTGTAAGATCCTTTCAGTTTATCTTTTATTTGCTCGTACCTTTGTCATTTTGTGACAAAAAGGGAGAGAAATATATGGAGTAAACAAGTGATTTGGTATCACTACGGAAAGGACAATGGTGCTTAAACGCTATATCTAACGAAACAGAAAAGCATAGACTAAGGGGGGAGTAACATATCATATTGATACTTGTGGTTATTTTAACTACAAAGGAAATAACAAAGACGTGTGGATTGAAAATCTACCTATCTTACCTTTCGGGGGAGTATTAGCTTTGTTATTATAATGTCAACAACGACATTTATGGATTGAATGTGTACATGTTATTGTGCTGTTGAAACTTGGAATCAAGTGTATGTGTAATGAATTCTTGTAATTTGTTTATCCATATGATGTAAGAGTTTTGTCACTAAAATTTACAAAGGGGGAAATTATTAGAGCATAGCTCGGTTGAACCCACCAAGCGTTGGTATTTTAAGTTTAGTTGTCATATTTTAGTGAATCAAAACTCATTTAAAGAGTCGTTTGATTATTTACTAGAGTCAACTTCGTATAGGTTAGCTAGAAAGTTACTAGGATATGAGACTTACAAGTATTACGTGAAGACTTTGAAGAATGTGAAGAAGTAAAGAACTACAACGACGACATCATCCTTCCACTTGAGGTTAGTAATATTTGTCTTGAACTGTTTCATTCCTAACGTATCTTTCAAGTCGTGCATATTGAAAACATAACTGCGAAGCTGTGAATGATTATATTCTAGTTAGATATAGTATTAAGAAATTACAATACGAAGTATAACGTCTATCTTTTGAACTTCGTATATAAGATATCGACATAATCGTATGAATGCTATTGTGATTATGTATGGGTATGGGTGAAGATTTCGTCCTAGGAACCAATGTTTTACATTCGTTTAAAGGAAGTACATTCATAAACTTGTTTTGTGAATCGAAAGGGAAATCGCTAGGCTTACTGGTATTGTTATTCATTGCAAATCTTTGGTTTACCAATATGTGTGTTTATTATAACTACTCATAACTTATTTATGTATCTTGGTAAAACTATTCGCAATGCCTGACTTTTGTATTGGTATGACTTTTATTAGTGAAACCGATCTTAAGTAATCACCTGAGATGGTATGATCGATTTATTATAATTGGTATGACCAACTCTAGACATTGGGGAACCGATCACAAGAGGGAATCGATCCTTGTAAGAGGTACAACAAGTTTTTAGTAATTAGGGAATCGATCCTATGACTTGTGCAACCGAATACAAGTTTATACATGTTGATGGTGGATTTTAGTTCAGGGATAAAGTTGTAAAACCAATAGTTATATAATCATCCTGCAGAGGATGAGACTGTTTTATAAGTGATGAATACTTCTTCGCTTTATTAATTCACCTAGAATGGAGCATGTAGCAACAATCCCCTGAATATTCTGTGAATTTTAGCATTATTGATTAATGCACGGAACTCCTTGTATTTCATGTGTTGTTCCTAGCAGAACTCTCATTGTTGGTGCGGCATGATGACTGATTGTTACTCGCAGCAAAGTAGCATGAATATCCAAGTACCAACAGTGAGGAATGCACGAAATTCCCGTACAGGCTATAACTCTCGGTGTGTTATACTAGCCCGATTGAGCATGTAACTCTCGGTGTGTTATACTAGCCCGATTGAGTGTGTAACTCTCGGTGTGTTATACTAGCCCGATTGAGCGTCTAGACTGTCCATAACAGTCTAGAAACGATCCCGATCATCCAACTTCACCAGCATGATTGGATGGTCCAGATCGAGTCCAATACCCCCAAGCAAGTATTGGAACATTCACTCCCGACCCAATACGGGCCCCGCATTATCGGCCTCCCCAAAAGGGGTGGCATAGCTTGCCAAACCGTCCAAACCAAGCAGAATGGACAAGAAACCCTAAATTAGGGTTTGCGGCACATTACATGTGTCGCAAAATGATCTCAACCATCCATATTCGCAGGCATAGATGGAGGGTGTTGATGTAGAGTCAAAGGGCCCACAGCATGTCAACACGATCACTGTGGGCCCGCCTACACACATGACCAATCGGTCAGAACCAACCATGATTGTTTGTACCAATACATGCACACGGGAAGGCCGAACATGCTAGCATGACCACCGCGAGCCCGGCTTCATGACCGACTGATCGGCCAAAGCCACCCCTGGTAAGGCGCCTCGGTCGGTGCGCCCAAACTGGCATGGTCACGCTTCCTAAATCATAAATTGATCTCGACCACTCAACTTCGCCAGAAAAATTGAGTGGCTTAGATCACATTTCCATAGTACAGTCAGGTATAAGCGTGAATACCAGCCTACCACCTACACGCTGTACCAAACGGCCGAGACTGATAAAGCTTGGTTGTCTCGAAACGCGTGCCTTGAAGGTGGCATACCGCACCCCTTTAAGAATCCTTTGCGGCATAGGATTTCTGTCGCAAATTGATCTCAGCCACTCAACTTCACCGGTAAATTTGAGTGGCCTAGATCAAACCTTCGTGGGAAAGTGAAGCATGGGCATGGACATCAGCATGCTGTCTACACGCATGCCTGATCGGTCCTCCATGAAATGCCTCCCATGCTTGGATTCGACCAAGCTGAAGGAGTACACTCGCGCACCTCCTAAACCCTAATCTGAGGGTCGCAGATGTGGGTCGATGATTATCTCGTCCTTCCAACTTGGCCAGATCGGACGGACGGCCTAGGGTAAGAGTTAGGCGACCAGTGAAGTATCACCGTGATCACCATCTGCCACTCTACCACACCATGTGGTCGATCAAGGGAGGATTTGCTAGCGCAGCCTCCAAACCCTCACGTGAAGTAGGCATGGCATGATGCTTAACAACGATGCTTCATATATGTCGAATACATTCGATGCATGACATGCATAAAATACACACGATACTTTACAAGTATCGACTTCCTAAATAACTTAGTTATATAACTAGCATTACATGCTACCTTATGTGGGTCCCATGATCCACACACTCAAGACATCAATCATGTCACAAACTGGGGGATACACATTGGGGTATTGGTCTGGCGGTTTACAACGTGCAACGTGCCATCACAAGAACGCGTCAGGATGACATGGACGGTTAGTGATGATGGGAGAAGTGGGCAAGATTGATCGTGTGACACTAACACACCACTCCAGTACTCCATCACTCCACTTCCTACACTTCCTACGAGAGACGTGAGTAAGTCTCAAATGACTTGTATAAATAGGTTCTCCTCCCTATTTCCAAACAAAGAACACAACACAGAAACCAAGTGTTAATACAACACGTATTCAAACACCCAGAGCCTGCTTGCATTATTCTTAAGCATGCTCACCTTTTTGTTACAAGTTATAAGCAAGCATACACCTTCACAATCTCAACACCTTCTTCGCTTCCCTCCCTAAGATCAACCCCATCTCCTTCACTTTGTGACCGAAACAAGTCTGGAATGGCCATTTCTTGGTTTAGGCCAGAATTGTATAGATTGATCTCTCGAATCAAAAGCACTCATCGCGCAGTGCATTTGTTTAGGGTTTAGATTCACTTCTCATCCACACACCCCAAATTACCAAAATCAGCAGAAGTAGTTTTCACCCATAAACAATTGGCGACCATAGTGGGAGATTAATCTCTCGGTTGCAGGATCAATTCTCAATTTAATTTCAATCCGTTCGAATTGCAAGATGGTAGAATTTAGGTCAGGATCAGAGATCAATTCCGATGGAACCAGCACCCCGATGGAACCAGCGCCGATAATACTCTTGGTATTATTGTCCCTGTCAGTGGAGCTGCCGTGCAGAATGTTACCAATGCATCTCGTGGAGCCGTCTCCTCTACCATTAACACCAGCGGAGCAGTGGATATTCCAGTTGGCGTGACACCCCCTATCACCAGAGCCGGAGAAGCCGCAAATCCCTGCATTTCTTCAAGTGTAATGCCTCCGGTCGTCACCAGGGCGACCGCTACTCCTCCATCAGGACGAGGGGCTGGAGGTGCAAGAGGAGGACATCCCTCTATCACCATGGTGGACTTGATGGAAAGACAAGAAGTTCTTGATAGAGCCCAAACAGATATGGCTGCGACCCAGAAAGAGGTACTTACTTTTCTTAAAACCCTAACCGAACGATTGCCGCAGGGGCCACGACATCCCCTAGAGCCAATGAGGAACATGTTCGATGCACCCGGGCCAGGCACTTCAATGGCGCATGACCGCATGGACGAGGAAGATCGTGACACTCCTGAACGCCCAAGAGAAAGAGTCCAACCATACAACTTTATTACGCGTGAGGACCTAGAGCGACTCCTTCGAAGCCGGGGCAAAGAAAGTATGGTGGACATGCACCAACACCAGCCTCCATACCCTCAAGATGTACAACGAATTCCTGTCCCAAGGGGCTATGTCTCTCCTCAATTCTCCCTTTATGATGGTACTGGTAACGCTCGTGAACATGTATCTCGATTTTTGGAATCTCTAGGAGAACATGAATATAATCATGTTCTCCGCCTGAAAGAGTTCTCGAAGACACTTACCGGAAGAGCATACACTTGGTATAATAGTCTCGCACCTAACAGTATATCCAATTGGAGTGAGATGTTCGACGCCTGCTACAAGAAGTATTTCTTCGTGTCATAGCAGGTCACCTTTTCAGATTTAGGAAGAATCTTTCGACGGAGTAATGAGCATCCGAACGACTTCGTCAAAGGGTACAGGACTCAAGCGTTGGATTGTCATGATCCGAATGTAACTGAACGCCAGCTGGTGGAGTTATGCATCAACGGGATGATTCCCATATACCGTACTTTGTTAGAGAATCTGGGCTTCCAAACATTTTCGGAGCTTCATGAAGCCGCTAAGCGCTCCACTACGACAGCACCAGCATTGTTGGAAAGAACAAAAATCGTTCGGAACGAAGATGCGCCTCATCAATAAGCAATATAATACATGTCCTTCTGTGAGCGTGGTGAGCGAAGGAGGAAATAGGAAGGAGTCGGCAACAGAACAACCGCCCAAGCGTGCAGCATCAGCACATACGACTCCTTCTCGAAAGAAAGCGGACAAAGCTCATGTACAAGAATCCGGAGACACCATTCCAAACTTCCCCTTTCCCATGAATGAAGTGATAGACCTCCTGGAAGCATGGATTCAAGATGACGTGATCAAGATACCACCTATCATATGCCCACCGACCGAGGATAAAATAACAAATCCCAAATACTGCCACTACCATAGGTTTGTCCGTCACCCGACCAAAGATTGCAACAAGTTGAAACAAATCTTCAGAGAAAAGGTGGAAGCAGGAGAACTCCAGTTAGGAAATGAGGGAGTAAATAGGGACCCTCTTCCCATTAGAAGCTGCATGATCTCAGGGGATTTTGTCCGCAAAACTGTATAGACCATGATGGAACGTTTGTGTGAAATCTTATATCTCTCAAATGGAAAACGTAAAGACGTGCTCACATCCCTCATCCATGTTGTGTCAGGCAGGCATTTGTATCCAGAAAAGGAAGCAGTCTCGAATCCACAATCTTTTCTTGAAGACACGACCAACAAATGGGACTGGGGACTTTTAACCATCACTCATTTGAAGGATGTCGAGTTCGATAGCACATTTATTAATGCAGCCTCCGGGTTCAACATCATCACCGTTAAAACTGTAAGGACCGCAAGGATTTCAAAACAAGCAGCTACTCGCAGCCCAACCGTCATTAGGAGCTCAGAAGGAGAATTCAGAGATGCCCACTAGTGGAAAACAGCAATTCCGCGACCGTCAGGACAGGTCATATATACGAGTTAAACGACCAGTTCTAGCGGTCTCTGATAGGGTTGTTGATAAAGCGCCTTTTTTTTATACGACCCTAAGACGTGGGTCTCTGAATAACGACCGATTTTAAGGGTACCGAGGTACAGACCCTCAGCCGTGGGTCTCAAATTTAAATTATAATATAAAAAAATAATATAGATTCAGATTCACTAAATCTGAATGGCTACATCTGAAAAAATCTGACTGCATTAAAGGGAAAGTCAGGGGAAGTCAAATTCAGGTGAAGTCAAAGTCAATGTGAAGTCAAAGTCAATGGGAAGTCAAAGTCAGGGGGAAGTCAACACTTCTCTGGCTATTTTCACGCTAAAAAACTCTTCCCAAAACTGAGACAAATAAGTTCCCAAGTTTCCTTACCCTGTTGGCTTCTAAATTATCTCCTAGCCAATGCCAAACACGCCTGCACTCAGCCATCAAGCCACTGCTCATAATTACAACCAACTTGAACCCTTGTAAGCTCATTCACAGCATACCTGTTTAAGTTGTATTTCAGCTCAAGATAGAACCCAAACTGCACCCATTCGAGCACAAACTCCATGTTCTTGTTGCTGTCTTTCGTTGCTCTTCGAATACTTCTATACAACCCTGCCAGCAACTGACTCTTCCTGCCATAAGTTTGACAGAACGGACTCACTGGCTCTTGAAATATCACCACAAACCCCATTGTACACAATCCATACAGCACCGGTATCTCTTCTTGTTCCTGAATTTCCGAGCTCAATCAATCTCCAAAACTGTACTCGTTGTATATGGCAACAAAACCTTGCATTTCGAGCACAAACTTCATACACTAGACCTTCCCATCAACAGTACCATGGCACCAACGTCTTCTCAGCTGCAGGTGCATAGCTGATGGTCAGTCTCTTCCTGCCATAACTTTGACAGAACAGCCTCACTGGCTCTTGAAATATCACCACAAACCCCAATGTAAACAATCCACACATCACCGGTATCTCCTCTTGTTCCTGAATTTCCGAGATCAATCATTCTCCAAAATTGTACTCGTTGTATATGGCAACAAAACCTTGCATTTTGAGCACAAACTCCATACACTCATCCACCTTCCCATCAAAAGTACCATGGCAGCAACGTCTTCTCAGCTGCAGGTGCATAGCTGATGGTCAGTCCATCTTCTTACTCATCTTGGCCAGCCATAGTAACCAGTAGCAACCCTATTCTCTCAGCTACATGCATTAAATAGATAATGGTCAAAAGTGGCGTTAGGACAAATGGGATCCAAAGTAGCTACCGAATAGTTTCAGAAAATTGAGACTAATTCTATTACAAATTTCAAATTCAGCATTCACAGATAACAATCGAAGTTGAATCCTAAATTATCATTCACAGGTACATGTTATGCAAACTAGATTCTGCTTGCCTGAGTCTGCCTATATCAACAAGTTTCATGATATACAAAAGGCATATATACAAAAGGTAGGAAGCATAAAAATTCGTTCTTAACCCCTTTTAACCTTCGATGTAGCTGCAATTGTTGATAATACAAGGATGGAGCATGGGCATTTGATAATAAGCCATATACTACCACCTCATTTTCTAAACATAAATAAGGATTAAGGAAGCAATTATTACCTTATGAAATTCACAGAACTAATATTTTTCACTAAAATTGAAATCAAAGATTGCAAAACCAGAATTCAAAAAAATGATTCACAAGTTTATGTGACAGGGATTAGATATTTCTAACTTCCTCCTAATATTGCACATTACTAGCGCAAGCTGGCCATAAAGAAGATCACACTGCTTCTAGAGATGTTACACTAAGGATTAAACACAGTTATGTGTTACAATGCAAAGAAAAAATTGATTAAAACACAACCCACAAAATCAACACCGTCCTGTAGGGTATGAACTGCTAACGAAAGAACTACATGACTCGACCACTAACACAGTCTCATCGAACAAAATTGTCTTCCAAATTTATTGCATTATTAATACTAATCTAGCATAATGATACTCATTACCAATTTAACAACTTTAAACCCATTGGCAAATCAACTAAAACAGATAAAAGCATTAAAAAAATGTGCAAAGGATATTACCAAACCAAACCCATAGAACTCGTCCTATTGTGCTCTCTTGCTTCTTTCGAAGATGAATAACCACCAGACGCTCCTCTTCCATAATCATACTTCCGCCATGGCTTAAAAGTCGACAATTTCTCATGAATTTCTCTTGAAATTTTCCTGTACAGCCAAAAAAATCACAAAGTTTATCAAGACATTTAAAAACTCTCTTAATCATTTCCTCAAACAAATAAACTGCATAATTAAAAATGGTTACCTGTTTATTAACATCAAGATCGAACTCAGTACTACACAGAAAAAAATCCCCAAAAATATCAAAATCCTCGAAAAACAGAATTTATCGAAACCCTAGATTTGAAAAGTAAAGGGGTTTTTTTCTTCACCTTGTAAGAAACATTTACAATTGTTTAACCTCTGAAACAATCTGCAAAGAAAAACCAAAAATTAATCAGAAGGGAGGTGTAGATATGTAAAAATAGATATTAGAGATCAAAATTAAGAGAATAAATAGTAGGGAGGTATAAAAAAAATTAAGGTTTAACCCTGTTGATTTCCGAGGGAGAAAGTAAGAGTTTTCTGATTGTGATAAAAACGAAGATTGCTGAGCAAAAATAAAATAAAAACGAAGATAGGGTTTTGGTAGTTGTAGATGAAGATAAGGGGGGTCTGAAAATAGAAGTAGTTTAGAGAATGGAGAAGAGATGGGTACGAGTATAAGAAGTAGCAGCAGGTTAATCTCTTGGCAGGGAGATGAAGATAGAGAAGAGATGGGAGTAGTCTGTGTGAAGAAGAATAGAAGGATGAGGCGCAGCTCGTAAAGAAGAAGAATAGATATTTATCCTCGATACTAACAAAGTATCTTCTTCACGATCCAACCATCCATCTCATCTCGATCAATGGCTCAAATCTCAAGCATCTCCATCCGTTCATCTAACCACATATACATCACTAATCATCTAACCACATATACATCACTAATCATCCGTAGCGGCATGGGTCACGGAATAAAGCTAAAATAGTAAATATTCAGAGACGGTTTCTAACCGAATGGGAACTTTTCCGTGTTTTTTTCGAATCAGAGACAGTCTTGATGAGTCTAGGGTCAAACTACGGTCAATGAGAGTCGCGGATGTGGGTAGTTAAAACCCCATTTTCCACTAGTGGCCTATGGGTACATTGACCTCGAAGTTAAAATCGGTAATACTCTAATGCATGCTAAATTTTACGTAGTGCAAGAGTGTCCGAATTACGACATGATCCTGGGGTGTCCATAGATACACGATAACAAAGCAGCACTAGGAGTGAGTCCTTTGCCGGTTTTAGTACCTGAAAGAATCTTCAGCAAACCGTCAATCCCTGATGATTGTTTGTTGTCGTATCGACACCTTGCAAGCGTGACGCAACTTCCTGGAGAAAGCCTGAATTCATACCTTAAAAGGTTCCGAACCCATGTAAGTCTCATCGAACAACCTTCTTTACAAGCAGTAAAGCCTCTTCCTGCTGAGTCCCCGAGACTTGTTTCAATCAACAACCTAACCGCCAATAAGAGGTGCGAGTGGGGTGCTGGTCCTTTCAAACATTTTGCTAAGAGCTTGGAAGCAGTCAGAGACAACGTGTCCCAGAAACAAGATAATGTGTCAAGTCCAAATCCGTTTCAAATTGGAGACATGGTAGCAAAGAGGACCATGTTCCAAGTTGGAAATATGGCGGTGAAAATGACTAATCAATCTGATTTGTCGGTGACAAAGGAAGATGAACCATATTTGGTAGCAGATGTCATCCTAGGCGGCTACTGCAAGATCATCAATGCTGATAAGCTTGAGGGCGTGACGATCCACTCACGATGGCTTAAACCCTACCGTACCTAGAGACGATGTGCTACTCTTCCTCTCCAGCGTTCTCCGCAATGGTTCCTCCAGTGTTCCTCCAACAATTTCCCTTTCCTTGTTATTTTGTAATTCTTTCAAAAAAATGATTGCAATACTTGCATTCCTAGTTATTAGGGTTCCAATTTCTCAATTAAAGTATTTTCTTTAAAACAATTTACCCATGGGCATGACACAAAGACCCAGGTTCGACCAGAGTCATTATTACCCACCAGATTAAACCAGAGAACCCTAAAACACTTCACACCTTTCAAGAAAGTTGGAGGAATAGAATACATGCAAAGGAAAAATGGAAAGCATCTTGAACAGTTTGTCCCAGCTTACATCAGGAGGGCGCAGACGAGATTACGCCAGGAGAGTGCGGACAGGTCTGTGGCATTTTATTATGGCATTACTTCTCTCCTCACAAGAATCATATACAATCACATGAAGGCACAACCACTATGATGCAGTCTTAATAAGGATTTACCTCAAAAATAAGAAACTTGTTCAAACAAGTAAACAGAAATAAGAAAAACCTTGGACTCAGCCGCCACTGAGTACAAGGAGAAAAGTGTTCACAAATTCACGGGAAAATACTCAGAGAAGAATAAAAGAGAAATAACAGGAAGATTCAGTCATCAAAGGTCGACTGTGTCCTCTCCATCATTAAAGTCTGCCTTAACGCCATCATGTGCCACTACTGCTTCTTCTTCCAGGTATGCCTCAGCCTCCACTTCAGGTATTTCTGCAACCACGTTCTCCATGATGTCCCCAGTAGGGGCAGCTTCCATATCTTACTCAAGAGCCGCTGCAACATTGGAGATCGTGCTGATGACTTTTGGGAGCTCGGGTTCATCCGTATCAGAATCAAGAATGATCACACCATCGCGGATCGGATAATCACCCATATCTTCCCGTGGAGGCCATTCGTGTTCAACTCTTCGCCTTTTCAGCCGTGCAACAAATTTCTCAGCTCTTACCGGTGGTTGCGACGCTTCCTCGAGCCTCTATTTTTTCCCTGTCGATTAAAGTCATAAGATCACGAACGCGCTCTTGAGCGACACGAAGATACAGAATTGGCATGCCCCGTATGGCGTGATTAGCTTCGAGAAGAGGAATATCAATTTTACCCATCACCTCCTCGAATGGGCCATCAGTCTCGGGTTTTTTCACTTCGAAGATTCTTTCAGGAGAGATACCAGAGAAATCCTTCCCAGCCGCCTCCATTCTGAAAAAAGGATCTACGATTATGTTAACAAAGGTCATCACCAGGAAGATCAAGTTATACAATGAAGGTGGAGCAATACCTGAACAAAGAAAGAAACAACTCTGCAATGAGGGGAGACCCAGCTTCTTCTTTATATTTCAAGAGTTAACAAGATCCCGAAGAAAAGAGGAGTCTTCACTTACCGTCTGTAAAGGCTACAAACGCGGGATAACAATCAGTGGATATTTATCGGATATTTGAAGGCAATCATCGTGCAATGAGAAGAAACACATACAGTCTAAGAAACATGCCAAATTATATCCTGGGGACTTAATCCTGATCGACTACAAGCACGTAGCGGGCCCATATTCGAACAAAGCGGGCAAGGATGACATTGGATTCAAGCAAGGCCGATATTAAGTCACGACACCAAATCGTGACAGTCGTGCATGCATTAGTCCACGTCAACAAGCGGGACCAGTCAAGACGTATTGGTCAAAGCTACTAGACGAGTATAAAGTCAATGTTTGAGCAGGATGGAACCCACGTTTAATCAAACATGCATAACGACCCGTATTCATTCACACGTATCATAGCATGATCTTTCTATACTCATGGGAATCGTGTTTACGAAGTTCAAGTCAAGGATGGTCTTCTCAAAGAGTGAAAGGGTTTTACCTAAAAAATTAGGGTTTGCAAAAAAAACAAAAAAAAAGGGACGTTACCTGACGGACGACGACGGACGGTGGCTGTGCTGCAATGCTGTGAGCGACGAGAGCTGCCAAACAAAAATCGTGAGAAAAAGAAAAGGGGTCTTCCCCTTTTATAAACAAGAATTGGAAGAATCCCAATAGGATAAGGATTCCTCTTTTGATTGGACTCTTCTTTTAATTCAAACACCCAAAGAAGGAAACCGGTCCCACTCAGGATTCCATGCTTGCAACAACATGTTCACATGCGCGATTAACAGCGGACGAGCAAGGCTTTCCGGGTAAGCTCCATTCATCTCATTTTCTCCCATATATTTGTCACCATCTCATGCCTACCCCACAATAGTGTAACCATTATACGCTAGGCATGGGACTTAATGTTGATGGTGGATTTTAGTTCAGGGCTAAAGTTGTAAAACCAATAGTTATATAATCATCCTGCAGGGGATGAGACTATTTTATAAGTGATGAATACTTCTTCGTTTTATTAATTCACCTAGAATGGAGCATGTAGCAACAATCCCCCGAATATTCTGTGAATTTTAGCATTATTGATTAATGCACGGAATGCCTTGTATTTCCTATGCTGTTCCTAGAAGAACTCTCATTGTTGGTGCGGCATGATGATTGATTGTTACTCGCAGCAGAGTAGCATGAATATCCAAGTACCAACAGTGAGCCATGCACGAAATGGCCGTACATGTTGTAACTCTCGGTGTGTTATACTAGCCCGATTGAGCATGTAACTCTCAGTGTGTTATACTAGCCCGATTGAGTATGTAACTCTCGATGTGTTATACTAGCCCGATTGAGCGTCTAGACTGTCCATAACAGTCTAGAAACGATCCTGATCATCCAACTTCACCAGCATGATTGGATGGTCTAGATCGAGTCCAATACCCCCAAGCAGGTATTGGAACATTCACTGCCGACCCAATGCGGGCCCCGCATGATTGGCCTCCCCAAAAGGGGTGGCATAGCTTGCCAAACCATCCAAACCAAGCAGAATGGACAAGAAACCCTAAATTAGGGTTTGCGGCACATTACATGTGTCGCAAAACGATCTCAACCATCCATCTTCGCAGGCATAGATGGAGGGTGTAGATATAGATTCAAAGGGCCCAGAGCATGTCAACAAGATCATTGTGGGCCCGCCTACACACATGCCAATCGGTCACGCTTCCTAAATCATAAATTGATCTCGACCAATCAACTTCGCCAGAAAAATTGAGTGGCTTAGATCACGTTTCCATAAGACAGTCAGGTATAGGCGTGAATACCATCCTACCACCTACACGCTGTACCAAACGGCCGAGACTGACCAAGCTTGGTTATCTCGAAATACGTGCCTTAAAGGTGGCATACCACGCCCCTTTAAGAATCCTTTGTGGCATAGGATTTCTGTCGCAAATCGATCTCAGCCACTCAACTTCACCGGTAAATTTGAGTGGCCTAGATCAAACCTTCGTGGGAAAGTGAAGCATGGGCATGGACATCAGCATGCCGTCTACACGCATGACTGATCGGTCCTCCATGAAACGCCTCCCATGCTTGGATTAGACCAAGATGAAGGAGTACACTCGCGCACCTCCTAAACCCTAATCTGAGGGTCGTAGATGTGGGTCGCTGATCATCTCGTCCGTCCAACTTCGCCATCTCGGACGGATGACCTAGGATAAGAGTTAGGCGACTAGTGAAGTATCACCGTGATCACCGTATGTCACTCTACCACACCATGTGGTCGGTCAAGGGAGGATTTGCTAGCGCAACCTACAAACCCTCACGTGAAGTAGTCAGGGCATGATGCTCAACTGCGATGCTTCATATATGCCGAATACATTCGATGCATGACATGCATATAATACACACGATATTTTACAAGTATCGACTTCCTAAATAACTTAGTTATTTAACTAGCATTACATGCTACCTTCTGTGGGTCCCATGATCCAAACACTCAAGACATCAATCATGTCACAAACTGGGGGATACACATTGGGGTATTGGTATGGCGGTTTACAACGTGCAATGCGCCATCACAAGAACGCGTCAGGAAGACATGGACGGTTAGTGATGATGGGAAAAGTGGGCAAGATTGATCGTGTGACACTAACACACCCCTCCACTACTCCATCACTCCACTTCCTACGAGAGACCTGAGTAAGGCTCAAATGACTTGTATAAATAGGTTCTCCTCCATATTTCCAAACAAAGAACACAACACATAAACCAAGTGTTAATACAACACGTATTCAAACACCCAGAGCCTGCTTGCATTATTTGTAAGCCTGCTCACCTTTTTGTTAAAAGTCATAAGCAAGCCTACACCTTCACAATCTCAACACCTTCTTCGCTTCCCTCCCTAAGATCAACCCCATCTCCTTCACTTTGTAACCGAAACAAGTCTGGAACGACCATTTCTTGGTTTAGGCCAGAATTGTATAGATTGATATCTCGAATCAAAAGCACTCATCGCGCATTGCATTTGTTTAGGGTTTAGATTCCACTTCTCATCCACACACCCCAAATTACCAAAACTAGCGGAATTAGTTTTCACCCATAAACAATACCATAAATACGTGGTAACCGATCCTAGTACCTAGTCAACCAAATTTTGATAACTAGCGTGACTAATCTTAGTACCAACATGGTGGAAGAAATGAAACTTGTTTTGGTAGAACCATGAAACCCATGATTGGTGATTTGATAGGATAATCAATCACATAGTTCTTGGAAGTCAGATGAACCAATCCTAAACTTGTTTGGAAGTGTGGCAAATCGGTTCCAAGATTGTAAATATGAAAAAGGATTTACAAATTAAAGATGTCAACATAATTTGAACATGTGCAGTAACTCTTATCTTTTATTGTTCAAAGATATTCCTTAATAGCTAAAGGAGAATCCCGGATCGAAATAAATTGAGAATCTTTTAATTAAGGTTCTTAGTTTTTATATGCTTTTAATTTCCAACAATTAAATGCATATCTTTAGAAAATAAAAATTAGTTATATGCATTTACTAAATGGAGATCTTCTACTAAGATTTCGGTAAAAATTTGGACAGTGTATTTCCAGGAATTATGAAAACCGATATTGACGTTTATTGCATATCTTTGAGAATATCCGGTTTTGGAAATTCCTTGGTTTACAATCTTCCTTGGTCTATAAATATTGAAGTTTGCATTTCAAGAAAACTAATCCTCAGATCCAGCAAAACTACCTTTGTGTTGTTACTGGTGGAGCCATCTATTCGGAAAGGAAAGTACCCTAATTAGGCGAAATCTCTTACGACCGCTCGTTTTAAAGACTTCTTTGGGATTGGGAAGCTCTACGAGTACCGTTGGTGGGAAACTAGATAATTACAGTTTATTATTAGTTTTTGATTGATTTGATTGACTAACGGTTGTTGAACTTTGATTGCACCTAGTTTGTTTATGCTTGTGAATCTTCTCTTCTGATATAAGATTCACTCAAACTAGATCGAAGTATCGACGGGGATCTTTAGAACTGTTTGTAGATCTAAAGACGTCTTGTGATAATCCATTGTTAACAGACTCCGTTATATGTGTGAGTGATCACAAGAGATTCAATTTGTTTGTGTGCAGGTGTTTATTGAAGATTTGAGAAGATTTGAAGACAAAGATGATTTCTTATTTGAGTTCATAATCTTTGGTGTGCACAAAACTTGATAGGCTGGGGATCCGACTATAATCAGTTTATCTTTGTGATAACCTTGATTGATTAGTTGAGTAGATCGGCATCAATACAATTATTTGTGATTCAAAGTATTGATTGCATAGTCTAAAACAATTACTTTGGTAGTTGTTGAAGAGATAGATCTAAGAACCCGACAAAGGAGTTTATTTGGATAAACGGAAGAGCCTTTTGTCAAACTCATATCACTTTGTTTGAAAAGAGTTGTTACCGAACAGATTTGTTATTCCTTTACTGTTTGGAATACGAACCAAAGGAATTTTTCCAAGTGCGTGACTTATTACAAGTTGGAGGCGCAGGGATACTGAGGGAACTAGGTGAACTATAGGTTTAGTTGCTTGGTCTCAACTATACGAAGTTGGTTTAGAGTTTGTATAGAGGCTTAATTCTGAGAGCATTCAATTCTGGACTAGGTCCCGGGGTTTTTCTGCATGTGCGGTTTCCTCGTTAACAAAATCTTGTTGTGTCTTTTACGTTTCTATTTCCGCAATTATAATTGTTTTATTATAATTAGAAGTAAAATACGCAAACGTTAATTCCTATTTACTTGATAGCAATCCTATTGTGTTTGGTTAAGTCCGAACCTATTATCAAGTAAACATACTTCTTTGTTGTTGTAGAAATCGAGGTCTAGCACGGGTCGAGAGCCGATCTATTACGATCCCTAATTTATTATGGGGGGGGGGGGAAGCCTATGTGCGAATCCGTTCGTGGATGGTCACCGCACAAGGTCGGACAGAGGTAGCTTCTTACTAGTTTGTTTAATAAGAGAGCAAACTCTGCAAGGAAAGAGAGAGATGTTTTGAAGTCGCCACCTGACTAAGGGGAGTCAGGACCCTTTAACTAATTTGAATTCTTTCGGAAGAACAAAACTAGTTATGACTTTCATATTTTGGTCTGCTATTAGAGAGTCTGGGTAAGGAGATTCTGGTACGGGATGGGAAGGTGTTAGGCACCCATCAACCGCCCAATCGTAAGGTTTGCCTCTACCAAATGATTAAAGGGGAATGTTTATAAATAGTGATTTAAAGTGATGCATAGTGATTGGTGAATAGTGATGCATAGTGATTGGTGAATAGTGATGCATAGTGACCGGTGAATAGTGATGCATAGTGACGAATATTTTTGGTATGGGGGGGGAGGGGGGGCAACTCCTAAATTTTTAGAATTTAGTTCGACTCCAAATCAATCTGATAGTAAAGGATTAAAGGAAATCCTAATCATGATAAAGATCATGTAAAATCTAGGTCGACGATAGAGTCGCATTATGAGAATTTTTTGGAGAAACTTTGTTGAATATTATAATTCAACTTCAGGTCCATATTTTAGAACTAGAATTAATTTCGCGTTCAAATTTGAAATCGAGCTGAAATTTCAAAATTAAACAATTAACCTGGAGATTAGATCAATAGAATATGATTGATGCGAACCTTATTATTTTGACAATGGGTCTAATATGGGAGGGAATTCCGCTTTATACCCACACTTTGATTTATCCCACTGGGAAAATTAATAATGAAACAAAAATTTCTTATGTAACGTGAAGAGTAGTCACGGTGTTACTACGAAATGGAAAACCATTCCGTTCCCGTATGACTACATAATTTACCAAAGAGATATGCAATTAATATACCTGAATTATGATAATGAAATTTGAAAAAGATTCGTATGACAATTTCATGCTTCCGTTAAGTATGTTGAAAGTAGTTAAAGTACTAGCAATTTAATGCTAATCTTTTAAAAACTTAAAGACAATACTTGATTTGATATTCCTATTTTTTTGGGTTTTCTCGAAATAAACTATAAATGTATAAAGCAATGATAACTATTGTGTAGGAAGAAAATTTAATTTCTCTTTGATTAAATGACCAAATACATAGAGTTTCTCTCAGGAATAATGAAAGGAGAATTAAAGGAAGAAGTGTTTTAGAAGCGGTCTTTCTCTTGGAAACTAATCCCCAAAGAAGAAACTCTCGTGAGAAGAAAAATATTATATTTCAAGTATGAGTTCGACCCTATTTATATAAGTGGATCCCCGAAAACGTTCCCTTAATTCCTCCGGATTCAAAGTGCCTGCCAGAAGAAAAAAATGTCATTTGCAAAGAATTTTTTTTTCTTTTCAAAATATATGTGGGTCCCACCAAAGAAAATGATTTTTCTTCCAACATTTACTTACTCTCACATGTGATGTGGGTCCCCTTTGATTATTTCTTTCTTTAACCATTGTTGAATAAATTCTTCCATTTTCCATTCGTATGAAGAGAATTAGCCCACTAACTAAAGTCTTGGTGTTGATAAGGGAAGATGAAAAGTGGTAGCCCCTTAACGTCTTCTAAGTTCTTGTTTTGCTCGTAACTTCTTTATACGAACTCATAATGACCCCGTTCTTTCGCCATTGACTTTGTATTTTCCTCCTCTTAAATGTGATAGCAAGAACTCTTGGGTTTGAATGGATAATGAAACGGGTAAATGAGTGGTGCTTGTGGGTTTGATTGGGTAGTATTTGTGGGCTTGATTGGGTAGAGCTTATAAAAATCCAATAATTGTTCCACAAAGAATTTCTCTTGTATTTGGCTTCACAGCGTACAAGTAATGTTTTCATGGAGGGTGCGAAATTGGGGTGTCAACAGTTGTATTGTCTAGATCTTGTATCCATAGTCAATCACACAAGTTGTCTTGTTGTCGTATTGTCTCGATCTCTTATCCATAGACGATCACACGAAGTGTAAACCGATTAGTTGTATTGTCTCGACTCAGTCCATAGACAATCACTTTAGGAGAAATGACTTATTGGTGGAAAAGTTTTAGATTGAGGTATATTTGGGTACCCTCGTCTTTTCAGGTTACATCATATGAGGTAGAATATTCAGGTTAATGAAAACCGAAATCATACATCCCATACACCGAATACACATAGCAAAAAATAAACATTCATTCACAAACTATGTAATTGGTAACTATCACAAGAAAAATTATAAATAAATAATTTTATTCATAAATAATGATAATTTTATTCAAAATAGACCTTATACAATAATTGAAGCAAATCAAACATTGATGTCTATTTTTCTGGAAGTAAGAAGATAGACTACTCCTGTAGATGGTGGATTTTCAACAAAGGCTAAAATCCTAAACTCATGATTGTAAAGACCGCTGGTTCAGCAATCGCATGTGAGTATTGAGACACGGGTCTCTCATCGAATTCTCAACGGAGAGTGCTTTCTCTCAGAGTACATGTAGATGTGCAGTCAACGTCTAGACAACGGCATAATCTCATGAATACTGAATACTTTCAGTCATTTCTATATAGTATCACGGGATGGACGGCTCTACGGGGCAATATCGTCTTCAGGAACAAACAACGAGTTTAACCTGACTATATAAAGGATATGGCTTAACGACAAGTCATGTAAGGATAATTAATGCTCATATCGTAGTCAGTTTATTCTGCTAGGCATAGACCCATGAGGTTAATTATCCCTTCATTGCTCTGATTTCGTGGTCGAATCAACGACGATCCCACGGAATGGAAATAAGATTGCTCTGATTCCGTGGTCGAATCAACGACGATCCCACAGAATGGAAATAAGATTGCTCCGATTCCGTTGGTCAAATCAACGACGATCCCACGGAATGGCAATATCATTGCTCCGATTCCGTGGTCGAATCAACGACGATCCCACGGAATGGCAATATCATTGCTCCGATTCCGTGGTCGAATCAACGACAATCCCACGGAATGGCAATATCATTGCTCCGATTCCGTGTTCGAATCAACGACGATCCCACAGAATGGCAATAAGATTGCTCCGATTCCGTGGTCGAATCAACGACAATCCCATGGAATGGCAATAAGATTGCTCTGATTCCGTTGGTCGAATCAACGACGATCCCACGGAATGGAAATATCATTGCTCCGATTCCGTGGTCGAATCAACGACGATCCCACGGAATGGCAATATCATTGCTCCGATTCCGTGGTCGAATCAACGACAATCCCACGGAATGGCAATATCATTGCTCCGATTCCGTGGTCGAATCAACGACGATCCCACGGAATGGCAATATCATTGCTCCGATTCCGTGGTCGAATCAACGACGATCCCACGGAATGGCAATATCATTGCTCCGATTCCGTGGTCGAATCAACGTTGATCCCATGGAATGGCAACGATCGCATTGTTCTAAGTTCGCAGTCGAATCTTTAGCTGATCCTATGAATTAACAGTGAACATCTATCCGTTTTATTACTCATTTCATGGATTATTCTCCATTGAATTAGTAATAAATAATTAACGATCGGGCGTCTGAGCTATCTCTGAGTAAGCCCCGATTTAAATGGTGAAAGTGTACTCAACGATGATGCACTGACGGTCACCGCACGAACGAGTATTTCAAAATACAATGAAACGATGAACCTATGCAAAATAGGGAAGAAAATAATAAATAATTAAAATATTTGACCAAGGTGCTGAGACACTGACACACGATCAATTCATCGTGTCGTGGTCAGTTCCACGCCAATCCTATATTTTAATACACTTTTTTCTTCTTCATGATTTGATAAAATTCTCTCGTTTGATCGAATCAAAATAATATAAAATTAGGAGAGTGTGTGGGGCGTGACCATTGGCTGACCGGCCATGCCTTGGTCTCACCCGGCCCACAACTCACAGTTCCTCATTATTTTTATTATTATTATTTTTCTCTAATTTCATGAAAAAACTCCTTCATTTCGTGGTATTTTTCCTCAAAAAATTCCTTAAATCATCAAAAATAATAATAAAATAAAATGAATTATGAAAACTTGTGGAACCGGGCCTTGGCCGGCCGTCCATGCCCTAGCCGGTCCCACACGCCCTGTTTTATTTATTTTATTATTAATTATCTTATTTTTCCTTGATTTCATGGTATTTTTCTCAAAATTCCTTCAAATCATCAAAAATACCCAAAAAATTATTTAAAAATTATTAAAATTCATGGGATTGGGCCATGACCGGTCGGTCACGCCTCCGTGGTCCCACACGACCGAATTTTATTGTTTAATATTTTTCAAAGACCATGAACTCATGGAAACTCCTTCAATTCATGAAAAACTCTCTAAATTTATCAAAATTCTCAAAATTCATGAATCCTTCATAAAATCATCAAAATATATAAAACTAAGGAAGAGACACCACGTGACCGTGGTCATGACTGGACGACCGTGCCTTGACCACCGGCGTCTCAGTCTCACAATTCCTTATTTTATAAATATTTTCCATCGTCTCATGGTGTTTCCTTCGTCTCATGGAAACTTCTTGATTTTAATAAAACTCATTCGTTTTATCGTGGGACCGGCTCCTTAAATCTTTCCTGAATTTTACTTTCGGGGTGTTTTCACCTCCCGAACGAGCTCAAAACCTAAAAACTCCCTTGATGGGAGATAGGAAATTCTTTTCCGTACGGAATGAAGGGGCGGACCATCAAAATCCGAGTCTGTATGAGAATTATACATCAATTCTAGTAAAGGACGTTAATTAGGGTTTGGAGACTGCTCAAGCGACCAACAGTTGGTCACGTGATCACTGTGACCGGTCCCCACTTCATAATTCCTTCACTTTTATTATTTTCCTTCGTTCGATGAAGTTTTGACGGTTTTATCAGAAAACCCTAATTTTGTCATATTTTCTCAAATGGTCGCTCAAACGTGCACCAGAAAATATCAAAATTCTCAAGACTGAGACGCGGACACCTTAGGGACACGAGCATGTTATCTTGACCGACCAAGATTAACTCTTTGGCTCACGGGCTTGAGTCTCATCGGTTTTCACAGTTTTGACCTAATTTGCACAATTGCTCGTATTAGGTCCAAAACTTCCAAACACTTTGGATTTTTCATGAAGTGACCATCAGACGGTCACGTGATAACCCAGGGACGGCTCCATGACTCTATGGTCGGTCCATCACTCTCTCATAATTAATTAGGTTTTGACACCTAAGTCTCAGACAAGCATTTTGAATAATGATTGAACCAGCATTTAATCATTCTTTCACCAATAATTCATGAACTCTTCGTGAATTCATCATATTTGCTCACGTGAGCACATGAACACTACATGGTTGATCCACGGTCCCATATAGCCACTCCTCATTCGTCCCATGGTTAAAACTATTGACCATGAATTGATCATCAATCGATCAAATTAGGGTTTCTGAGTTCAAGGATCATGCTTCCAGACTCTAACCTTAATAATTCTACGATGACCTCATGGTCATGAATTAATAATTCTACGACGACCTCATGGTCATGAATTAATAATTCCACGACGATCTCATGGTCATGAATCTTATTAATTATGCTAGGTTCAACGACCAACATTTTAATTAATATTATTGGCACACCGCCAATCATTCATGAGCAAGACATGCTCAGACGGTCAAATATTCAACAAGTCATCACGAGAGTAACACTTGCTCAGATGATCAATATTTTCCCGAGTTAAGGAATATCGGTTCAACAATCCACCAATATTCAACAAACCATCGAATGAGTAATACTTGCTCACTTCATCATAAGAATTATACCTCTGTCTCATGACACGTTCAATTCATGGGTGGTTCCAGAATATCTTGTTCGACTCAGCAACCACGTGGACTCATTGTCCCATCAAACCACGAAGTCATCAATTGGCTAACAAACCACGAGACGATCAATCATGTCACTTGGGGGGATATCACTTAGGGTTTTGGTCTGGCGGTCTACGGCACGTGTGTTCAAACACACGATGGAATGTGAGCAATTCGTGAAATCAGTTGAAGGAATTCACGAGGTAGTGGGTGGAAAGTCGACTAAGTATTTACACGTTGGACAACTGGTTTCGAACACGATTTCCACCTCTCCACTCCTTGATTCCATCAATTGTCACACTTCATGGGATCATGGTGTCTATAATTCCAGCAATATAAATAAGTTCCGGAATAAATATTGAGAATCATCGAACAACCATCGAATCAGAAAAACAGAACGACATAGAATACTCAGAGTAAGAATCTCACGTCTCTTCGACAACACGAGATCATCAAACTCATCAATTAAGCAATTTCTTTATAATCGTTCTACTTCAATCATTCAGAACTTATCATATTCAGAATTCACACACCCACAATCCTTGAATCACCGTCGATTCCACACGTTTCTCAGCTTCCCTCCTACAGATCAACCCATCCTCTCTTGTGACTGAATTTACTCTGGAACGGTCGTTGTCTCGATTTAGGCTGGATTACTACATATTGATCTCTCGAAACTAAGAACCCTCTTTGCAGCGGTGCATCTGTGTGAAGATTAGATTTTTGCCTGGTTCGAGGAACCTCCTCCGCACGGTCGTCTCCTCAATCCCTTAAAAACCAGCAGATCGTTTTTCCCCATCCACAGATTGGCGACCACAGTGGGAGATCATTCTCTCGGTTGCAATCTCACATTCTCACAAGATGGTTGGTCTTAGGTCAGGATCGGTCACAAATCCTAACGTAAATATCGCTAGCACTAGCAACAATGAAGACATCCCGGAAACTGTTCCGGCCACCAACACTGATGGTGGTGACATCAATCCTCCTCACGCCAACGCAGAAGGTCATCCTTTGTTCGGTCGAAATCCCGAAGAAATCGGAGGAAACCCTCCACCTACCATGGCTGATCTCATCAAAACGCAAGAGACTCTTGCAAAGAATCAGACGGATATGGCTGCGGCACAACAGAAATTATTGGATCATCTGAAGACTCTCACAGACAAACTATCGGAGAAGACCCAAGAAAAAGGGAAAGGAAAGGAAAAGTCCTCAGACGCTGATCCTGAGGTGATTCCAATTCATACAGTGGATGATGACGAAACCGTCAAAGCTGCAGGCGATTCATCAACAAAGCAGTCATCAAACTTCATCACTCGTGAAGACCTGGAGCGTCTTCTGGAGAACTGTGGAAAAGGAAACACATCACATATTCACCGTCACCAACCTCCTTATCCCTTGGCTACACAGAGGATCCCTCTTCCCAAAGGTTACATTTCTCCAACTTTTACTCTATATGATGGAACTGGCAACGCTCGAGAACATGTTTCACGTTTCCTCGAAGCCTTGGGAGAACATGAGCACAATCATGTTGTTCGTCTCAAAGAACTCTCAAAGTCTTTGAAAGGAAGAGCATACACCTGGTACAACAACATCGCACCAGGGACCATCAACAATTTGGGAGAAATGGTCAATGCATTCTACAGGAAATACTTTTTCGTGTCGGAACAAGTCACTCTCTCTGATCTTGGGAGAATGTCTCAGAAGACAGGTGAGAACCCCAATGAATACGTGAAGAGGTTCAGAGTCCAAGCCTTGGACTGCCATGATCCAAACGTCACGGAACAACAACTAGTGGACTTATGCATCAACGGCATGCTCCCGGTCTATAGAGATTTACTGGAGAACCTTCGATTCCAAACTTTCTTGGAACTCCACGAAGCCGCGAAGAGATCAGCAACTACCGCACCCGCTTTTTTGGAAAGACCAAAGTCTACAAGAACTGAGGAGTCAAAAGACCCTCGAGGAAACAGGCGTCTGTTTAACAAAAAGTATACCCTGTAATCTTCGAAAAACGCTGTCGCATAAGGAATCAAGCGGAAATCTGAACCACAACACAAGCAGACATCCTCTACTCCTTCGAAGACACACAAAAAGGATAACTCGAAGACCTCTCCTCAACGAACGAACGAGCCAGAGGCACCCGATTTTCCCTGTTCCATGGAAGAAGTCAACGAATTAATCGATGCCTGGATTCAAGATGGTGCAATCAAGTTGCCTTTTAATAAAAAGGAACCAACCGAAGAAGCCATGGAAAATCCTCGGTATTGTCGCTTCCACAGGTATGTCATCCATCCCACAAGTGATTGCAAAGTCCTGAAACGCATATTCATAGAAAAGGTCGAATCAGGAGAACTCAACCTGGGGACTGAGGGAGTACACAAAAACCCTCTTCCGGTCCGAGCTTTCACCATCAACGGACCTCCTGTCAAAGAAGCAGTTCAATATCTGATTGAACATACCTGTGAGCTATTGTATCTTTCGAAAGCTCAAAGGAAAGATATGTTTGCTGCTTTGAACCATATCGTATCCTGCAAACGACTACTAATCCAGGAGGCTACCATCGAACCTTCAGCAATAGATAAGGAAATGTACGAGTGGGGACTGCTCACCACAGTGCACGTCAAAGGGAACGAGTTCAGAAGAGCATTCGTTCATGTCGGTACTGCTGTCAACATCATCCCTCTCAAGAATCTAAGAGCTGTTGGCATAACTCGACAAGAAGCTACCCACGCTCCAATGGAAATCAGAGACCACGAAGGGATCTCCAGAGACGCCTATGGCTACATCATTCTGAAAGTTGAAGAAAATTCGGTCTTCACTGAAACCAAATTCTTTATAATCCGAGAAGATCCGGGGTATGATATGATTCTTGGACGCGCGTGGATTCATGATGGGAAGACAATGATAACTCCTGCAACGACACGTCCCCGTGAAGAAACTTCTGACTCGGAGGAAGAGGCGGAGGACATCTCGCCATTTGAATACCTGGAGGAGGTAAAAGCCTTAACAAAACTTGCACAAGAATCTGAGGAACATCTAAATGTATTCGTCAAAAAGTTCTGCGACCAGGCAAGTTTCATCCCCTCTCACGTGCCTATATCATCAGTTTTCAAGTATGTCTCCTTGATTCAAGGACTTCATTCCACGAACAACTTAGTAATCGCAAAGTCCTATGAGTGGATAATCTCGCCACAACAATATTTCACTCAGTGGTTGAGTCCAGAACTTCTCCAAGTCGATCATCCGATCAAGAGGTTCATCATGGAAGATATGACAAAACATTACGAGAGATACCCTCTCCCGCACGAATGTCCATATGTACCACGACCATGGAATCACGTCCCACAAAGGATTCTGAATCAACAGAAGATATTCAAGGCGCGGGCAACCAAACCCAACAAATTTCATGAAGGAGATCTAGTTCTCAAAGCTGTCCAACGCAATCTTCATTCAGTAAGGAGCTCCAACTGGGAAGGACCATTTATGGTCGCTAAATCCATAACCGGAGGATACTATAAGCTGGTCAACACAGATGGCAGAGCCCTACCAGTAATTCAGGAGAAATGGCTTAAGGCATTTGTTTGAAAAGATAGGCATCTTGAGGTATCAGTCGTTTCAGCATCCATGACGTCTAGACTTGGCATTTATAATTTTCATTGTATTTAAATTTCTCCAAAACATTTGCAATACTTGCAATCAGTACTTGAATTCATCAGTTTATCGAAATTCAACTCATATTTATCAAAAGACATCTACAAATCCAAAACCAAAATATCAAAACCCATATAAAACCTCACATCTCTCAGAAGTTCAAGAAATCACAGAAAATCAGAAAAAAATCAACAAGGAAAGATTTTTCCGCCTCTGCGTCCTTCAAAGCCTGCAAATCCGCCATCTCCTTGTTCAGCTCTTCAGTCAACCTTGCAATTTTCTGTTCTTTCTCCGTCACGGCGACATTTGGGAAGGGTATTTTATTCTCACACGAGTCCTTAATCGCATCCATTTGCTTACGGAGCCACTTCAAGTTAAAACCAAGCCTCTCAGAATTACCTAAGTTGAACTCCCAATCAAAGAGTACATATTGAGTAATGGAACGCCTAGGAATACTATATATGTCATTCACAACACGCAAGAGTGCACCTACTTGCATGGTCAATGCATAAATACGCCCAGGGATCCTCTCGACGATAATATGTCCAAACTTCGTCCATATGGCTTCATACAATTCTGCATATACAACGGGAACACCGAATCCGCCAACTAATTCGTGACCTAGAAGTGAAGCATCGAACGGAGGATCAAAAGCAATTCTAGCAGTAGGATATTCATGCACCACTATACGGTTTTCAGAAGCGGCTTCTATCAAGGCAACAACTCTTTCAGTATTCTCTACAGGGATACTGGGTTCTTCTATTTCTGAAGCAGCAACAATTTGGGATTCCATGACTTCATCAACAACTTTCTCTTAACTCCGAGGCTCAGGAATGTTCATCTCCTTATCAACGATCGCAGGTCCGCTCGATTTTTTCTTGTTGATTTCTAAATCCTCAACTTCGGTATTTAGCACCTAATACGAAGATTTCATGGGGTTAGGGTCACGAAAGCTTGAATCAAAAAATGAACATGAGGTATAGCATACAAAAAATCCAAAATTATCAATATTCATCATTTTATGTTCAAGACATTGGTAAATATCATAGAAGTCATGGAAACACGTTTTACGGTAACCACGTCTGAAGAAATTATGCACTGCTCTGTACTAAAGGATGATCTGGGAGAAATATACAATTAATAAGAGGATGGGTCATATACCATTCTATTCGTATGAATGTCCTCTAAAATGTGTCAAAATTTCATGACAATTTGATGAACGATCAAGAATATGTGGCCAAAACATCAACTGATGCGCAATCTGAAAAAGTTCTGGGAGTCTCCTGGAAGTTTACTATTTCGCCTTTTTCAGGCTCTAAACGCGCTCAGGACTTAAAAATCTTCTTTGATAAAGCTTGGAAATTTTCCTGGCTTGAATTTTCACATGCATATCATCAAAACCCGATTCCAGATGAAGATTCTATGGCGTTTCTAATAAAAGTCTGGGCTCTGAATTTTCTGACGACGAAATTCGACTGAGTTTTCACATATTCACATAGGTCTTCATTCATTCACAAGTCAGCACTTTTATACTTCTATGGGTAAAATATAAGAGAAATACTTACTTGAGTGGTCTCCAAAGCGTTGAAAGAACCAGAATTGCTCACACCAGCGTTATCAACAACATTGTTTTCATTCGGCTTTTGACTCTGGGAGCTCTCTTTATCGCCGTTCTTCGAACAAGCGTCAACAGTATTCTCCACATCCACGGATTCTTCCTCCTAGACATACCACCAGCAATCAGCGTTTCACTCATAAGACGTCATAATTGATATTGGAGGAGATACTTACAATTTCTTCATCACTCAAGTCAGAAATGGTTTGTTCAGTAGCGGAGAAACGAAGTCCATCAATACTTGACGGAGTAAAGTTCTGCAACAGAATAACAACATCAGTCGTACGATCCTAATTATATGGGTGAAGAAAGATCACAACGAATAAAATACTGGAAACTAACCAAGACGCGGGCTGGGGACTTTACCGTATTGGGCAACAACTTATAACTCTTGTGCCTGCATTCTCCGCCATGAACGATGGCTTCAGTCTCCGAGAAATCTACACAGATTCGAGGTCTTACGATATGACCATTGGTAGGCTCGGAAAGATACCTACTATTGTGTATACTGCAAGTGCACAGTGTCGACAAGCAACACAGGGCAAGCACAGGTCGAACCACAGATACTTGGAGAGTGTAAAAGTTGATTCTAAATCCTTACTTAGAACTGATTCAGAGAGTAACCAAAAGGGGTTTTCTTTTGTCGATACGACGAGATATTGGCAAAGACTTAAACAGAAAATAATATTGAATTAAAATACGCAATTAAATCAAGGTGTAAATACTGAGAATATGGATACTAGGGTATTCAAATCCACCACTAACTTATGATATGCATTCAACTTGTAATATTATTCTTGTCATTACAGCAGATTCAAGTCTACCATATATCTAAGGTGTTTCTCCAATGGATAATTTAATCACAACTAAAGTATTTCTCCAAAGCATTAACTGTCTAATTAAATCACAACTAATCTGAGGATCAATATTTGGTTAAGCATGAGTTGTAGCATAATCAACAAAGAGATATTCTAACTACAATGGATACATGGCATACATTGTGAGAGAAAGATGTTGAAAAACTTGGATTAAATTATATCTTTAAACAATTCTAAACTTTCAAGAACAAGATACAAGATATGAATACATACCAATGAGTTACGGCTTCATTTAAACCCTAGCAAATGAAACTAGAACATAAAGAACATTACAACAAAACTTAAATTTGATAAACTAACATGAACAAGCTATTCTTGGATGGTTTTTCAACACAACAACCCTCTCTATTTATACATAAAATTCCCTCAAGCACTTGGATTCGAAATTTGGAAAGCATCCACTCAACAAAACATGCTTTCTTAATTGATGGATTGAATGGAATATATTTGGTTGTGGGAAACAAATTGGGAGTGATTGAGTGAGAGAATGGGGATGTTTTCTTTAATTGATGGATGAAATGGAATACAATGGGGGTGAGGTGGATGTTTTGGAAAGAATCCAATGGGGGTGAGGTGGAAATGGATTTGGGTCTTGGGTTTTGGATCATGGGTTTTGGATCATGGGTTTTAGATCATAGGTTGTTTAATCCCATGAATTTGTAAACAGGTTTCCATTGATGCGCGAGCGGGTTGCAACGCTTCCAACTTTCTTCTCTTTTGTCTTCTCAATTATTCCAAGCTTTATTTAGTACTTAAAAACACAAAATTAATTAATACAAATATTTATTCTTGAAAATGGTAAAAATGCAGAATTTGGGATAATATATGACTTTGAAGCGCGAAAGATGAGTTAAGTGCCAATGAAAAGGTGTATGAATATGCAATATTTGGCACTCATCAACCGTCCTGTGACAAGTTCCAGTAATATAATCAGAATACAGTTGTTATGATTTTATGAAGATTATATAACAAAGCGTACCTGGGAGCATCCTGGAGACAATTTTCGCTTATCACCAGAGAGATACTTCAATATCGGTCAACTGGCAATCAAATCATCGGAGGGACAATTTTTTACTGGAGGCTGACCGACCATCACATATACATGCAATCGCTCAAATTGATTATCCCAGAAGTCTGCATAACCCGGAGTCACATAGGCAAATCTATCAGAGCAGGGAAACCAGTAGTTACTTCCTTCCACATGGGTATGGTCTAAACGAGTCATGAGCTGCTCAACTGATGGTTTCATTCTTCGAATAGTTGGAACACACTGATCCATCCCCATTTGTCGGGCCGCTCTATCAATATTATACTCTTCCACTGAAAATTATCTGTACGAGACTGACAGAAGGTGTCCAGGGGTGCAACTCAACATGAAGGACCTCTCACCATCGTTTAGATCTGCACCAGACAGCAAACTAGTGCTCTCTCCAATATTAAAAGTCACCGGCTGGGAGATATAAGAAGGCACTGACACCCAAGTACAAAAAGTGAATTCAGATTCATCATTCAACACGTCAATGAGGCGCGCCCTGCACCGAGGCTGCTTTGTGGACCAACGCATGATCCTAGCATTGTCTTTCTCAGGGAAAATATGGCGAGCATCAGTGTTCAGTCCTTGCAAAATATTACGTGGAATGGGTGCATAATTCTTGAAGTGTTCCCACATCAGAGCTTGAAGAAACATCGTGTTAGCATAACATTCAATCTTCATGAAGCTATTCGACACACTGGAGTCTATAACCAAAGAATCCAAGTTGTAATACAAGGATCCCAAGAACAAGCTACCTATTAGGAGTTGCTCACCTTGAGCCATCTTAATAGCAAATGGGATCACGAAAGGTTTCAACAAGTTTCCGTTGTCTTCAAAGATATCTCTGGACAACCATAAACATAAGAAAGTAGCAATGGGTAACATACCGTCGATGGGTTTATCAGAAACTTCGTCTTTAGGCCACCAGCGCGTCAACCAGAGAGCATAGCATCCTTTACTGCCAGCCTTATTTGCTACCTCCATTGCAGCTTTCAATATATGAGAAACGGTAGTCTCCTCATCTGAAAGATTCCTTGGAAGATTACCTTTGATTGGGAGATGCATCAAAGCTACCACGTCTTCCAAGGTAATGGTAAACTCTCCCCATCTGCATATGAAGGTATGAGTAGGAATACACCAGGGAGAAAGCAGAGCTACAATAATTCTTGCATCATGGTAAATGAATAACTCCCTAGAAGCTTGAATAGCCCTTATCACCTGCGCCTGATCGAGCATAGCCCTCACATGAGGAAAACCAAGCATGTGCCTCGCCCATCCAGCAAACTTCTCTAAAGGTCGACTAGAAAGCTTAAATTATATAATCGATGTAAGGAATACTCCACGTTCAAGACAAAATCGGATAACTGTCTTAGGAGTCACGAATTTCTTATGAGTGACAGTCTTGAGATTTATAAGTAGATGATACGCTGGAGATTTCAAATGTTTTTCAGCTACTGCAGGATCTTCCTCAAAAAATGCATCATCAATATTTGGGATGTTCTTAATCCCAGGGGTTTCATCTTCATCTTCACCAACAAAAGCTTCGTCTGTACATATCTCATCTCTAGAGATATCATCATCAACGTACATCTCTTCTCTCGAGGCGTCGTCAGCCTGAGAATTGGTCATCATTGTTGAGTAGCTGAAAAGGTTCATCTTTATGATAAAACCATGGTATGCGTGAAACCTCATACACTAAGTTTTATCACTGAACCTAGGTTCATATGCTAAAAAGTCTCTCCTAAATCAGGGATTATAGTTGGTTTTCGAAACTAACGATCGAACGAACATACGTTTTCAAAAAAAAAAAAAAAACAAGGGTTTTTCATAAAACCATCACCAATTATATACACATATGTATAATTTAAATATGATCAATTCATGAAACAACTCATGAAATCAGCAAACATCTCAAAAAAAAAATAATTCGTGCTCACCTGGTCAACGCCCGCCGGAACTGGTCGGACGACGATCAAACGGCGCCGACGATCGGTGGTAGCTGCTTCGACGAAAATTTTTCCTCCTCTCCTGTAGTGAGTATGAAGATGATGAAGAGATCAAAGAGCTGGTCGTAAAAAAAATAAGGAATTAACCCCTTTTATAATTTTAACCTAATTCCACTAGGATTTCCTTATTTGGGCCCGACCCGCGAATCCTAACCGACCATGGGCTCGTCGTCCAAACCAGCGGTTCAGCATCAATTTATGCTCACCAAATGGCTCCCTAACCATGACAACGAATCCTTCATCAAGTCGTGTAATGTCTCAACTTACGCTAAGTTCAATTACTAGTATAATTTTTCTTGAAAATCACGGTCGAGGAAAAAAACTTTGTCTCAACTTAATGTAGATGGTGGATTTTCAATTAAACTCTGAGTATAATTTTTAGCTTGAAAATACGACTAAGTTCAATTACTAGTATAATTTTTAGCTTGAAAATCACCATTTAATGCTGACTGAGGAAAAAAACTTTCCTCAGTAAGCAGGGGACTTAATGTAGATGGTGGATTTTCAACAAAGGCTAAAATCGTAAACTCATGATTGTACAGACCGCTGGTTCAGCAATCGCATGTGAGTATTGAGACACGGGTCTCTCATAGAATTCTCAAAGGAGAGTGATTTCTCTCAGAGTACATGTAGATGTGCAGTCAACGTCTAGACAACGGCATAATCTCATGAATACTGAATACTTTCAGTCATTTCTATATAGTATCACAGGATGGACGGCTCTACGGGGAAATATCGTCTTCAGGAACAAACAACGAGTTTAACCTGAATATATAAAGGATATGTCTTAACGGCAAGTCATGTCAGGATAATTAATGCTCCTATCGTAGTCAGTTTATTCTGCTAGGCATAGACCCATGAGGTTAATTATCCCTTCATTGCTCCGATTTCGTGGTCGAATCAACGACGATCCCACGGAATGGCAATAAGATTGCTCCGATTCCGTGGTCGAATCAACGACGATCCCATGGAATGGAAATAAGATTGCTCTGATTTCGTGGTCGAATCAACGACGATCCCACGGAATGGCAATAAGATTGCTCCGATTCCGTTGGTCGAATCAACGACGATCCCACGGAATGGCAATATCATTGCTGGAATGGGTCGAATAACGATTGATCCCACGGAATGGCAATATCATTGCTCCGATTCCGTGGTCGAATCAACGACGATCCCACGGAATGGAAATATCATTGCTCCGATTCCGTGGTCGAATCAACGATGATCCCACGGAATGGCAATATCATTGCTCCGATTCCGTGGTCGAATCAACGACGATCCCACGGAATGGAAATATCATTGCTCCGATTCCGTGGTCGAATCAACGACGATCCCACGGAATGGCAATATCATTGCTCCGATTCCGTGGTCGAATCAACGTTGATCCCATGGAATGGCAACGATCGCATTGTTCTGAGTTCGCAGTCGAATCTTTAGTTGATCCTATGAATTAACAGTGAACATCTATCCGTTTTATTACTCATTTCATGGATTATTCTCCATTGAATTAGTAATAAATAATTAACGATCGGGCATCTGAGCTATCTCTGAGTAAGCCCCGATTTAAATGGTGAAAGTGTACTCAACGATGATGCACTGACGGTCACCGCACGAACGAGTATTTCAAAATACAACGAAACGATGAACCTATGCAAAATAGGGAAGAAAATAATAAATAATTAAAATATTTGACCAAGGTGCTGGGACACTGACACACGATCAATTCATCGTGTCGTGGTCAGTTCCACGCCAATCCTATATTTTAATACACTTTTTTTTTTCATGATTTGATAAAATTCTCTCGTTTGATTGAATCTCCTTCTTGAGAAAATTCCTTGGATTCATGGTATTTACATGAGTCCGTCAAAATAATATAAAATTAGGAGAGTGTGTGGGGCGTGACCATTGGCTGACCGGCCATGCCTTGGTCTCACCCGGCCCACAACTCACAGTTCCTCATTATTTTTATTATTATTATTTTTCTCTAATTTCATGAAAAAACTCCTTCATTTCGTGGTATTTTTCCTCAAAAAATTCCTTAAATCATCAAAAATAATAATAAAATAAAATGAATTATGAAAACTTGTGGAACTGGGCCTTGGCCGGCCGTCCATGCCCTAGCCGGTCCCACACGCCCTGTTTTATTTATTTTAACGAGGAAAACTGCAAATGCAGAAAAACCCCGGGAACTAGTCCAGAATTGAATACTCACAGAATTAAGTCGTTATACAAAATATATACTAACTTCGTATAGTTTAGACCAAGCAAATACCCCTAGTTCACTTAGTTTCCTCAGTATCTATGCGCTTCCTACTTCAATGAGTGCACGCACTGGAAAATTCCTTTGGATCGTATTCCAAACAGTAAAGTAATAACAATTTTGTTTAGTAACAACTCTTTCGATTATTTCAAGATAAACATATATCAAGTCATACGCAAAGGCTCTTCTATTTAATATCATAAACTCCTTTGTCTGGTTAGATCAATCTATCCAATAACTACCAAAGTAGTCAAGTTTATATTAGCAATCAATCAATATAGATTCCAACAAGAAACTAGAAAGTGATGCCGATCTCACGCAACTAGTCAATCGAATAAATACGATTCTAGTTGGATCCCAGGCGATCAAGGTTTGTAAGACAACTTTTCTACACATAAATAATTCTTAAATATCTTCAAGTAGATTGTGTATTCTCTTTATGTTGAATAAGGGATGTTAATAAGATTCCGAATGCCCAGATACTTGTGCTTCCTTACATCAAATGATTGGGCATTGTAAGGATGCACTTTCCAACATTGTTAATTGTTGGGGTTAGAGGAATTTTCCTCACTGGGTACCATTGGAGCAACATCTTCCTTCTTATCTTTAGGGACACGATATTGTGTCCTAGTATGGATTTTGAATGTGTTTGATACATCCTTTTCATCATGAATATTGTGTGACACTATATTCTTGATTACTTTTTGAGCCTAACATGGTATTTCATTTTTATTCGAACCCAAGTAGTCTTGATCAGACATCTTACAGATTGCAGGGATATTTCTTTCAAGACTTTTAATATGCCTTTTTAAGGTATCCATACCTTGTTGAAAATATCTTTCTAAAGATTTTTCAAAGCATATCTCTTGACATGATTCTGTAAGAATTTTTTCTTCAAGGATTATATTCCTTATTTATGAATGTTAGCGATTGTGCAAGATACTCACACTCTGAAGTTTTTTGATTCACTTCATTACACAAAGCTAATTTTTGTTCCGAATAATCTGCCAGATTATTTTGAAGGCTAAGTGTATCTCGATTTGTTTCACAAATTCTTATATTCAGTTGAACAATAAGTTCTAAGAAATCTTCCAGGCTATCAATGGATTTTCTTGCTTCTGAAAAGGTTTTGAATTTATTGAAAAACCTTTGCAACCCAGCCACTAATTCAGGATTAGAGCAGGATGGTGAAAATAAATCATTCTTACATCTGGAAATAGTAACAAAAGAATTTTCACCAGTAATTGGAATCGGATCCAAAACAGACTTTGAATCAAACACTTGTGCCTTTTGTTTTGGATACATTCTTTTCTTATCATGAACATGATTCTCAATCAAGTGTTCCAAATAAATATTGTTAGATCTTTTTTTCTTTGCCTGCTCTGATACCAATTGAAAAGATGAGGGTACCAAAATACACCACAATTTTTTGTTTCCACCTATAAGTCCTCTACCGAACATGATCGTCTATGGACAGAGTCAAGACAATATACTACGATTCGTTTCGCATTTCTTGTGATTGTTTATGGATATGAGATCGAGACAATATAACAACAAGATAACTTGTGAGATTGACTATGATATAAGATCGAGACAACCCGAAAACAAAGTGTGTACTTGATAATAGGTTCTATAGGTTCATTATCAAGTATTACGGAGTTAACGTACAAGTGTAATTTACTTTTAATTACAATAAAAACAATTATAATTGTGGAATATAAAAGTAAATGACACATCAAGATTTTGTTAACGAGGAAACCGCAAATATAGAAAAACCCCGGGACCTAGTCCAGTTTAGAATACTCTCAGAATTAAGCCGCTATACAAAATCTAATACCAACTTCATATAATTGAGACCAAGCAGACTACCCCTAGCTACATAGTTCCCTCGGTATCCCTACGCCTTCGACTTCTAGAGTCACACACATAAATAACAAGTCCTTTGGATCGTATTCCAAACAGCAAAGGAAGAATATGTTGGGTAACCACTCTAATCAATCTTGGTAGAAAATATAGATGAGTCGTTGACAAAGGCTCTTCCGTTTAATCTAATAAACTCCTTTGTCTAGTTAAATCAACCTAACTATAACTACCAAAATAGTCAAGTATAGATTCACACTCAATCAATATAGATATCGAAGAGAAATATAGAGAATGTCGATCTCATGCAACTAATCAATCAGATCTACTAAAGATAAAAAGATTCTAGTCGGATCCCAGCCGATCAAGGTTTGTGCACTAAATCCAAAAGATACAAAAACTAATAAGAATTCTTTTTCGTCTTCAAATCTTCTATTTCCTTCAAATACCTGCATAACACCACTTGAATCTCGTGTGATCAATCACACACATAGCAGAGTCTGTTAACAATGGACTATCACAAGATGTCTTTCGATCTAACAACAATTCTAAAGATCTCGTCGATACTTTGATCTTGTATGAGTGAATCATATATTAGAAGAGAAGATCCTCAAGAACAAACAAACCAAAGTTTCAACAACCATTAGTCAATAAAATCAAATCAAAAACTAATAACACTGCAATTATTTAGTTTCCCACCAACGGTGCTCGTAGAGATATTTGATCCCGCATAAGTCTTTAAACGACCGGTCGTAAGAGATTTCACCTAGTTAGGATACTTTCCTCTCCAAATAGACGGCTCCACCCGAAACAACAAGAAATGGAGTTTTCCTGGCTCTTAGGATGGTTTGCTAGAAATGCAAACTTAAGTATTTATAGACCAAGGATGTTTGGACACCAAGGAATTTTTAAAACCGAAAATATTCTCAAGATATGCAATGAGTGCCCAAATTCGTTTTACTAATCCCAATAAATGTCGGTCTAATATTTCTGAAATATCTCAGTAGAAAATCTACAATTAGTAAATGCACATTATTAATTTTTATTCTCTAGAGCTATGCATTAATTGCTGGTAATTAAAGCATATAAAACCAAAAATCTTATTTAAAAGATTCTTAATTTATTTCGGCACAGGATCACCTTGAGTACCAAGGAATATATTTGAACAATAAATGATAAGAGATACTTCTCGTGTTCAAAGTATGTTTACATCTTTTCACTACAAATCCTTATTTCATATTTACATGGATTTGCTTCTTGTGATCGTAACTACCACATTCCAAACAAGTTTCAAATTGGTTTACCAGTATTCCAAGACTATTATGTGATTGGTAATACCAAATCATAATGGTTAGTTGTGATCGGTCCTACCAAGTCACATACATGGGTTTGGATTAGTTATACCAAACACTAGGATCGGTTATACCTAAATATGGTACCTACTTGTTATCGGTCACACCAGTCACTATGATCGATTACACCAATTACAAGGATCGGTTCCATATGCACATGGTATCTACTTGTGATTGGTCACACCAGTCACTAGGATTGGGTACACCAATTTCAAGGATTGGTCACACAATAGTTATGATCGGTCACACCAATTACTAGGATCGGTCACACCAATTGCAAGGATAGATCATACGATCTCATGGTGATTACTTAAGATCGATTACACCAATTACCACAACCGGGAATATCAAATCATAAGTCTAGGCATTGTGATCGGTTATACCAAGATATATAACTTGAATTAAGATCGGTTCTACTAACTCACATATATTGGTCATCGAAAGGTATGCAATGAATAGCCAGACCAATAAACCTAGTGATTTCCCTTTCGATTCACGAAACAAGTTCCTGAATGTACTTCCTTTAAACAAATGTAAAAAATTGTTTACTAGGATGATATCTTCACCATAACCCATTCACATAATCATAACACTATATACAAGATTATGTCGATGTCATATCTACGAAGTTCAAAAGATAAGAGCTATACTTCGTGGTCTAATTCCTTAATATTGTGATCATACTATTATGATCATGTCACATCACTAGAGTATTATATACAATATGTACAATATATATAGCTTTGCATTTATGTTTTCAATATAACACGACTTGAAAGTTACGTTAGGGATGAAACAATTCAAGTCAATATTACTGACCTCAATTGGGAGGATGATGTCATCGTTGTAGTTCGTTACTTCTTCACATTATTCAGGTCTTCATAGTAATACTTGTATGTCTCAACATTCCTAGATGTTCTAATCTAACCTAAACGGAATTGACTCTAGTATTTAATCAAGCGACTCTAGATGAGTTTTGATACTAAAATATGACAACCAAACTTGACATACCAACGCTTGGTGAGTTCAACCGAGTTATGCTCTAACGAACTTGACATACCAACGCTTAGTAAGTTCAACCGAGCTATGCTCTAACAGCTATATGTAATCTCAATCTTTGCTATACCAAACCCAAGTTATCATTCTCAAGAATAAAATTCTCAAAAGAAGTTTCCTAGACATGCATCAGGTTTTTAATATCCCGAGAAGAGAATTCCTTCTCATTATTGAAAAACTCATTGATGATAGGATCATTTAGTGTTTTTAAATCTTCAGAGATTTCTGTTAACTCAGTAAGTTCGTCCCTCAGTTTACTCAGAGTACTTTTTGACTGAGCCAATGAGTGTTCATAGTATGTTATCTCATCCAAAGATCGATTGATTCGAAACTTTACATCATTCCTCTTAGATACGAAGTTCTTCACCTTAGCCCTAAAATCATTATCTTGTTGACAAATAAATAAAATACAAGTTGAGTAAGAACCTTTTTCATCTCCGGTTGACATCTTCTTTTGGTTCCTTGATGATTTGATTCCTTTACACAAGTAGACGTTAACAACTCACACTACATCCTTTTTGGTGATTCCTCTAATCACAGGAGCCATGGAACCGAAACTTTCTTAATAAGATGAGAGTAATTGTCAACCCTAAATAAAGAAAATTATTTTCTCTATTATGGTCCGTGAACCAGTGGACATATAATAGACGTTTCCGTCCGTGAGCCCAAATGATTACGCACAACATTGACCAATATATTATGTAAATTATGGCTAATGAATCCCTAATGCTTTCATATAAGATTGAAGCATCTCATTAGCTCGAATAAACAGGGTTTAGAGCACAATAGATAACCAATAAATCAAGTATAAATTACAGACGTAACCTAGAGTTTTTGGATCTAGTTCAATAAAAATCATTCATACAGACTATCTTATGAAATGGGATAAGTCACACAAATAAATATGGTCAATTTATACTTAAGTAGCCTTGTCATCACAAAAGATAATGTGATGAAATTTTATGCAACCTCATTTTCTCAAGTTCAAATAGTGAGTCTGCATTCATTACTACAGTTAAGCAGTAATAGGGTGAGTGGAACGCTCACCGCTTGCGTCACTAGGTGACTTTCCAAGGAAATTTGTGCAAGCAGGAATCTTACCTTTTCTCTATCTTCTCGGTTTTGAAGTTCTCTGATTGTTCTTCGATAGTTGACTCATTTTTTGCATATTATTCTGAAGCTTAAAAATTCTTGAGTTATTCTTCTTGAATTTCCAACATTTTTCCTGAACATGTCCCTTTCATCCACAAAAGAAGCAATGCAATGTGAGATAAACTTTAGAAGATCCTGCTACCGGTTGATTACAACCAACAATTTTCTATTTAAGCGAACCGGCAGGAATAAAATAGTTGTTGGTGATGGAGGTCTTGTCGAAAAATCCAATACCATTAGTGTTACCAAATAAATTTTGCACAAACAACATAGCTGAGATCTTGTCTGAACTGCCTGAGAGCCTTCGCAGATCACACTTGAGGTTATTAATCTCATTCTCCTCAACAGACAAAGTTTCAGTGAATTTTTCATTAAGTTTGTCTAACTCAAGATATTTCACCTTATGAGATCATTCGAGTTTTTCCACAATTCTCTTCAACCGTAGGTTTTCTCGATGAATTTCTTCACTTTTATTCAAGAATTATAATAACTCCTTTTCTGACTCAGAATTAGAGGTTGATTCAGAATCAACAGATATTTCTGCACAGGGAGCAGAATTTTCTGTCCGATGTTCAAAGGTAAGCTCCTCAGTGTGGTCAAGAGACATAATGAGAGCATTATTTCCTCGAAGAGAACTTTATTCTTGAATAATTAAATCGTCTTGAAACTTGGTTCGCGAACGTCGCTTCCCAGTTTGTCTGTACTTTCTCAGGATTTTTTCGACTTGTTGTGTGACCAAGGATAAGGTCTCCTCATCATGATCAAAACAACATTCTTCAGCCCAGGACAAGTTTCCCTTCGAAGAATTCATACTTGTGTTGGTTGTGGCTTCAAGTGCAGTTGTTCTATCTTTAGCCACACTATGCTTGTGAAAAAAGATCTTTAACTTCCCAACGAGACTGTTCCTGGAAAGTGTATCAAGGTGATTCCCTTCCATGATGGCATGTTTCTTAGACTCATATCTTGCTGGTAAATATTGGAGAATTTTCATCACAATGTCCTTTTGGGAGATAGTCTTCCCTAACGCAAAACAAGCATTAACAATACTAAACACCTTTCGATTAAATTCTTCAACGAATCTTCATCAGACATACAGAGGTTTTTCCAGTCAGAAGTTAGGTTTTGAAGCCTAGTATCTTTCTCTGATATCCCAAGCATCTTTAGACTTAATGCACGAAGTCACATGGCGCTTAAGATCTTGGATTAAGGCATGGATAATAGCGTTCAACCAGTCATTTGCAACACTTATTTCAGATTCAATATATTCTCCTAATAGCTTCGCAATAGTGTTCCCATCTATAACAAATGTTGGTGCGTTGTATCCAATAACTACAAGTTTCCATGTCTCAGAGTCATGGGCTTGTAAAAAGGAATGCATAACAATTTTCCACCATTATTAATTTGTGCCATCAAATGCTGGTGATACGTTTGTAGATATTTCCTGCTCTGATACCAATTGAAAAAATTGAGGGTACCAAGATACACCACCAATTTTTTTGTAGGAAATCTGTTTGGACAAACTCAACACAACTACGAGAGTAAAAACTCAATCAAGGAAAGTGTCTAGAGTTATATATCTCTCTCTCTCTCTTTCTCTTATTGTTAGAACGTTTACGAAACTGAATCAGTGAACCTAACTACAAAGAGAGTTCTTGGACGGTACCAAAGACCAATATCCAAGGATCAATCAAGTCTTATTCAACAAACTAGGTCGGACCTATCTACTATGATTGATCAACACATAACCTTGATATTTCAATTATAAAGATAAACAATATAATGCGGAAAAAGAAATAACACAGACACCAGAAATTTTTCTAACGAGAAAATCGCAAATGCAGAAAATCCTTAGGACCTATTCCAGATTGAACACCAAACTGTATTAAGCCGTTACAGACACTTTCCCACTACCAATTAACTTAGGTCTGAAATGCATTTGAGCCCGAACTCAGTCTCCCACTGATTCAGGTATAGTCACGCTCCTTACACCTCTTGAATTCCAGCAGGACTCCGTGCAATTGATTCCCTTAGATGGAGTCCCACCAACTAAGAGTTTCTTCAATTCAATTGAAGACTTTAAACTAAATCTTCCTCCCACAAATTAAGCCCATAATTGATTTCCTGATTTACGATTGAAACAGATGATCTGATCAAATGTAGGATCAAGGTGATGGAAATCAATAACAACTTGACAGAAGTTTGGCTATCCTCAAAATCCAGATTTATGTAACCTGAAGTGCAGCCTAGATTATTATTCACCTCATAAATATAAAACTTTCGGAATCACAAAGTTTGAGACTAAGAGAACTTTGTGATTTCTATCTATCTTGTTCAAGTGATAAATCAGCAATCGAACAAGATCAGGCTACTCAAGTTATCAAGATAAAAGATAACTGGACCTAGCTTCACGAATCTCAATGAAGTATTTGATAGTCGCTAAACCCTAAAAGGTTTTCTGGATAGGACGACTCTAGATACAACTAGGACACACCAAAAAGTAGTATCGGGATTCAAAGATTCAAGTTTCCAAGAGTTCCCCTTATATAGACATTCAAAGTCCGGGTTGTTTTAGGTTTACGCTAAGATAGCTTTGGAACCAAACAAATAATATTTACCGTTAGATAAAAACTTTGAATCTTATTCACATAAACAAGATATACACTCTGGTTAGGTAAACCTTAACCGAACCGTGTATAAAGACTATCTACAACATGGTTAGCCGAAACTAGCCGATTTGAACTTTAAAAGCTTGACACTCATTTTCATGTACAAAGACATTAATCTTGAGTCACAATCATATGATCAAATGAATCTAGTATTTATAAAGAATTGATCAAATGCAAATCATCTCATAATCGACATAGTTGTTAAATATACATAGTACAAATACTTGAGTCGTTCGTGGATCGTCTGAGTCATGGTACGTTGACCGGTATGCAAACTTTTAAGCAATACCGAGTTTCAGAGTTGATAAAACTTTTTCAGTTCATGTACCTGTTTTCAAGCTGAGGTGAAATAATAAGTTCTGGAGTTGGCAGAACTTTTTCAGTTCACGTACCGGTTTACAAAGTTAAGACTTTTATCGGTTCCAGAGTTCACAAAACTTTTTCAGCTTGCGTACCTGTTTGGGTACTAAACTGGTTATAGAACATAGAACTATATTGGTTCACATACCGGTTTAAATATTTAATATGGTTCCCTTACCACAGTTCCAAAATGGTTTGCATAAGAATATTCTTACCTATCCGGATCACGAAATAAATAAATTTTCCCATGATGTGCATACAAGTATGCATATTACACAAATCTGAAAGTCGATATATAACTACTCTTCTACGTGCACAGGTACATGTAATACGGCTTCAGAGATATAACAGTTTTTTCAGTTTGTAAGATTGATAACATTGTCTTGTATTCCTAATATAGTAGTTCTATATTTCTCTAAATATTCAATACATTCCTGAATAACATCAATGACACATATTACTGTTTCAGGCTATTTTTGAATGATAAACTTGAATCATGATTTAGTTCCGAACAATAAAAAAAAAATCCACCGAAATTGATCAAGTATGAACAAATGTTCATTAAGCTTAGTCATTATATTTCGAGAAATTTATAAACTAAATATTAGTTCTCGACTCGAAATTATTGTCTATGCAAGCTAGTCAAATTAGTTATGTGACAAACGTCTCAAGGATAGAAAAATGAATATAACTTGAGAAATAAGTGGTTCAGTCTTCACTTACCTTTTGTTGATGAAGTTATCCAAGATTACTTGAACGGTACCAAAGACCAATGTTCAAGGATCAATCAATTTCAATCAACACCAAAGGTTGGATTTACCAATTGATCGATTCAACGCACAACCTATGATATTTCAATTATATAACAAAATATAATGCGGAAAATAAATAACACAGACACCAGAATTTTTTTTAACGAGGAAACCGTAAATACAGAAAGCCCCTGGGACCTAGTCCAGATTTGAACACCGCACAGTATCAAGCCGCTACAGACACTAGCCTACTACAAAACTAACTTCGGTCTGGAATGTAGTTAAGCCCTAATCAATCTCACACTGATCAATTTACAATCACATTCCCTACGTATCTGATCCCATCAGGATACTACGCACTTGATTCCCTTAGCTGATCTCACCCACAACTAAGAGTTGCTACGACCCAAAGTCGAAGACTTGATAAACAAATCTGTATCACACAGAAAAGTCTATTGAATAGATAAATCTGTCTCCCACAGATATACCTACGAGTTTTTGTTCCGTATTTTGATAAATCATGATGAACAGGAACCAATTGATAACCCGGATTTATATTCCCAAAGAACAGCCTAGAATTATCAATCACTTCACAATAATCTTAATCGTATGGTAGCGAAACAAGATATTGTGGGATCACAAACGATGAGACGAATGTGTTTGTGACTACTTTTCTATCTTGCCTATCGGAGATATAAATCTCAATCCAATCTTACGATTGTACTTAATCATGATAGAAAACAACAAGATCAGATCACGCAACTACAGAGAAAATAGTTGGGTCTGGCTTTACAATCCCCATGAAGTCTTTAAGTCGTTAACCTACAGGGTTTCGTGAAAAACCTAAGGTTAAAGGAGAATCGACTCTAGCTTATACAACTAATATCACACATGAGGTGTGGGGATTAGGTTTCCCAGTTTCTAGAGTTATCCTTTATATAGATTTCAAATCATGGTTTGCAATCTAAGTTACCTTGGTAACAAAGCATTCAATATTCACCGTTAGATGAAAACCTGATTATATTCAAGCTAATATCTTTCAACCATTAGATCGAACTTAGCTTGTTATACACAAATGAAATGTGACTTCATTTAGGTTTGAGTAACCGTACCTAAATGTGTACACTTAGTCTGTTCAACAATAGTTAACCAATGTTTAGCCATATGAACACTTTCATATCAACCTTATTCATATTTACCATAACTAGTTCAAATGACTCAAATGAACTAGTTAGAGAGTTGTTCAATTGCTTAAATCTCATAGTTGTATACAAGACACAATTGAAGAAAAATCGATTTTGATTCACTCGAATCAATTCATGAACATTATAGCCACGGTTTGCAATGATTGCATTCCTTATTATCTAAATGTTTTAGTTCATGAACAAACCGATTTTAGAAAGTAACCTCCTTAAGTATGCAAACGGGTATGCATACTTAAGTAACCATATTGAGTTTGTTTTTCACTTCCAAACTCCAGAAGAAATTCACGGACGTGAAACTTCTGCCAGTATGCGTATGGGTACGCGTACTTACCCGGATTTCCAACAACCGCCAGTACGTGTATGGGTACGCATACTTTGGGTTCCCGATTTTGAACTTTTACACACTATGTTTATATCCAACCATGGTTAGTTGTTCTAAACTCTTATTTCAATCATTGAAACTTTATTAGAGGATGTTAAAATAGTTATTATTCCCAAACTATTTTCAAGTTATTGAAATAATCAATATGACTTTCGTCATGAGTAAATATGAACTTGGCTAAAATGAAAGCTTACCAACACATATTTCGAGAAATAGATAAGCTCTCTCTTCCATCACTTTTCTCGATTTTCAGGTCAAATCTTCATTAAATCTCAGGTGATTTCATTACAAAAAACCTTCAAATGATTGGTGTTCCTAAATTTTATCCTTTCATTATATAGTTTCTATTTTTTGGATTGTTTTCTTTTATCTCAAAGTAAATCTTAGGGTTCAGATGGGGTATTCGATAGTTGATCTCTCTAAAACTCCTGTTATCACCCTTCAGTTAACTTGATTAATGAGAATGATGAAGCAAGATACAATGCTTGGAAATTTTCCTTAATTGGTCGTTTAGATTTCGTTCGTGTCAAATTTTCAGAAGCAACAATTTTACTTCTTAATCAATGGAAATTAATGGATAAAGTTCATTTGATTCCTCTAGGTAGAGGTTTTTTTACAATCAAGTTAAATAATATTGAAGATAAGAACTATAGCAAATCAGGTCAATGGGAGGTTCATGATCAAATTCTTAAGGTAAGGAACTCGATTCTTAATTTTAGACCTGAAAACCAGCGTACTTCTAAAGTGATGATATGGGTGCAGTTTCCTAGCTTGAGTCTTGAATACTGGGATGCAAAGACTTTATTTACCATTAGTAGAGCTCTTGGAACTCCAATAAAAGTTGATGCAACTACCTTAAATTTCCAAAGTGGATATTATGTTAAAGTTCTAATAGAAATCGATTTGGAAAAAATGATTCCTAACAAGCTTTGGATAATCACAAAATATGGAGCATTCTCTCAAGGTGTGACTCTCACAAATCTGCCTAAATTCTGTTATAAATGTAAAATTGTAGGCCATCTTCATTCTGAATGTAGAAATAAGCAGATTTCAAATTTAAAAACAACTGATAAAACCATTGAGCCTAGAGAAAAGGTAGAGATACAGCAGAATCATCAATCACCACAAGCAGATCAATCTGTGTTGCAGACTCAACCTGCCACCACTCCATCACAGAATTTAAAAGATGTTGCAGTTCGTAATAACAGTCAGAACACAAATGATATTTCATCTAATGATATTCATATTAGTAAATGGTATTCCTCCAAATGAAGTTTTTAGCATCAATCCTACAATGGAAACTCCTTTTATTATTCAAAATACTTCTGGTATAAGTACTTCAGTAAATCAATTTGAAATTCTTCAAGACAACGATGGAGATACTTATTGCTCTGAAGATGGTAAAATTAAAGAGGTTAGTACCAATACTCTGTTAAATTTTATTTCTGGATCTCAACCTATTACAATATTGAAGAGAATTACATCTTCAGTATATGCTGGAACTAGCAAATTTGGAGTAAAGAAGAAACCTCCAGTTAAACCTGCAGTTGTTATTAGAAAAGCTAGTAAAGAAATACTTAAACATGTGATTGATAAGGGGAGTTTATCTCCTCAACCTCCACCCTTTAAATGAAGACTATCTTTAGGAATATCAGAGGCCTTAAAAGACAAAAGGCCATAGATAAACTTTTTAGTTTAGTTAAATCTAATAATCCTTCTTTGGTTTGGGTTGTGGAACCAAAAATCAAAACTTCAAAATTTAATTTTAAGTTGTCTGGTATGCATCATAAAATTATTAATAATTATTCAGATAATAATAAAGGAAACATCTGGTTATTTTGGAATTGTTCCATCACTGCTCCTGTAATTATTGATATTAGCAACCAATGCATTACAGTAGAAGTTGGAGGTGTTATAGTTATTGGTGTCCATGCCAACTCATATGCTACTAACAGAAGAGAATTATGGCAAAAACTCTGTGATATTAGTCTTATGAATAAACCTTGGTTAATTTTGGGTGACTTTAACACTGTCCTTTCTATAGAGGAAAAGAAAGGCAATAGAGATCCTATTTTCTCTGTTGTTAAAGATTTTCAAGATTGTATTGATTATTGTGGCCTTCTTCAAGCTTCAAAATTTCTTGGTGTAATGGTAGAGTTGGGAGAAAGAGGATTTTGTGCAATTTAGATAGATCTTTATTTAACTTGAAATGGCTGGATAAATTCAGTGGCTAGCATTACAAGGTGGGGGCTAGGGGAATATCTGATCATGGCCCTATAATTGGTTCTGATACTATCTTTCCCAAAGCTACTAATCCACCATTTAGATTTCAAAAAATGTTGTGTACTTATCATAATTTTCTTTAAGACTTAAAAAGTTTCTTAAAGTATGGAATTGGGAGGTCTTTGGTGATGTGAGAATTAATGCACAAAAAGCAGAAGACAAAGTTATGGAGGAAACTCTTAAATCTGACAATGATCCTTCAAATGTTGATCTTTTAAATAATTTGGTGACTGCTAGAGGGGAATATGAGATGGCTGCTAATAACTATAACTTTCTTCTAAGGGATAAAGCTAGAATGAACTGGATTAAGGATGGAGATATAAATACTCAATTTTTTCACACTAGCATCAAATTAAGACAAGCTCATAATGCTATAACTGAACTTGAGGATTCTTCTGGCCATATTATTTCTGACCAACAAGGTATCTCAAATGTGCTAATTGACTATTTTAGTCATAAATTTGCTCATCAATGAATCTTTTCTTGAAGATGTTCCTAATGTGATTACTGCAGAAGATAACTCCTTCTTAGAAGACTATCCTTTTGAAGATGATATAAAAATGCAATCTTTGACCTTAACCAGGACGGAGCACCAGGACCAGATGGATTCACTGGATATTTTTACAGATTTTATTGGGAGATTATTAAAAGTGATTTAGTGTCTGCCTTATAATTTTGTTGAAAGAATAATACAATCCCAAGTGGTATGAACTCTAACTTTCTAGTGTTGATTCCAAAAGTCCAAGGTGCAAAAACTGCCAAACAATTTAGACCTATTGGTCTTAGTAATTTTTGTTTTAAAATTATTACAAAGATTGTTACTATGAAACTCCGTAAATACTTGTCCAAAATAGTGTCACCACAACAAGATGCTTTCATCAAAAATAGAAGTATTCATGAACAAGTTTTGCTAGCTTCTGAATTAGTAAATGAACTTTATGTTAAGAGAAGAGGTGAGAATTTGGGTCTTAAGCTAGATATATCACATCATATGACACCTTGAGTTGGGAATTCCTATACAGAGCTCTAGCTAAATTTGGGTTTTCTTCAAAATTTTGTAAATGGATAATGGTTTTGCTTAAAACTTCTAAATTTTTTATAATGTTAAATGGTGGGCCTGTTGGTTATTTTGGTGTTGGAAGAGGTCTTAAACAGGGAGATCCCCTCTCCCCTATATTATTCATAATTGCTGAAGATATTTTGAGCAGGAACATTCATAAATTGGTTCAAGACAAGAAAATCCAACCAATGGTTATCAGGAATGGCATTCATCCCACACATTTATTATTTACTGATGACATATTTCTCTTTTGCAATTGTGGTATGAGAAGCATAATTCATCTTAAGAGCTTATTAATGGAATACCAAAATGCTTCAGGTCAAACTATCAATACTTTAAAAAGTAAATGTTTTGTTGATGGGACTTCTAGTGTAAGCAGAAGACAAATTGCAGATTTTTTTTAATATGGAGATATCTCAGTTCCCTTACAAATAACTCGGTGTTATGCTGGTTAAAGGTAAGATTAAATCCTCTCATATCTGGTATCTTGTAGATTATATGTAACAGAGACTAACCTCCCGGAGTGGCAGATTATTGAGTTTTCAAGCTAGACTTACTTTTATTCAATATGTGCTTTCTAGTATACCTATCTACAATATGTCCATTTATAAATGGCCCAAAAAAGTAGTCCATGCTTATGAAAAATTATTAGGAAATACTTATGGTCAGGAAATGCTGAGGATAAAAAGTGCATTACTTTTAAATGGGATAAAGTATGTACTTGTACAGAAGAAGGAGGCCTTGGTATAAGAAAATTAGAAGATTTGAATAAAGCTCTGCTAATGAAATTTTTATGGAAAATGCTTCATTCTAATGATGAATGGGCTAAGTTCTTTATTTCTAAATATACTGATAAAAATGGGATCTGGATATCATTTTACAAGAGATCATCTGTTTGGATGGGTTATTCAGGAATTCAATGAGCTTACAAGATGGTATGTTGGGGATGGCAATAAAATTTCTCTATGGCATGATAGATGGATTTATGAAGAACCTATCAGTAGATTATTTCCTGATCTTAATTTCATAAATCAAAATTCCCATCAATTGGTTAGCAGTTTAATTGTGAATGGGCAATGGTGTATTCCTGAAGATTTTCTCCAGTTCATTCAAATTGAACAACTTCCAGTCATAAGAGAGGGTGCAGATATGCTTGTGTGGAGTAATAGTATTTCGGGTAAGCTTATTGTTTCTGATGCAATTACAAAGATTAGCTCTCATATGCCTAAATTTCACTGGTATAAAAATATCTGGAATTCTGCAGTTTTAGCTTCAACTGCAGCAAACATTTGGAAAATTACTAGAGAAGTATGTGCTACTGATGAGAAACTTACTAAAACATGATTTAACATGTTTTCAAGATGCTATATTTGTCATAATGATATTGATTCTCTGAACCATATACTTTGGAATTGCAATTTTAGTAAACTTTTATGGTCATGGCTTGGCGATATCTTTCACTACCTTAATCCAGTTTCTTTTGAAGATGTTATCAGATTTAGCAAACATTGTAGTCCTATGATAAAGGAATTATGGGCCATTTGTTCTTTTACTCTAATGGTGGAAATTTGGTTTATGAGAAACATTATTTACTACGATGAAGATAAATCTAATGCCATAAAGATTAAAAACAAGATTCTGAAGATTGTTAATGATTTCACAGGAAGACTAAAGGGTGTTATGTGGGGTACTGATTATGAAATTCATATACTACAACTTCTTCAAATCCAATACAGTAAAGTTAAGAGATTGAGAATTATGGAGCTGTTCTTCTGTTTGCCTGGAAATGATAAAATTCTGATGTGTTGTGATGGTGCGTCTAGAGGTAACCCTGGTCTTGCAGGTTATGGTTTTATTGTGAGAAATTCCTCAGGAGGTTTTGTTTTTGCTGAAACTAGTGGACTAGGAATAGTTACAAACTTCATTGTAGAATTCATTGCAGTCATCACAACTATGGAATGGGCAGTGGAAAATCATTTCTTTAAAGTAATTTTGCAATCTGATTCTAAGGCTTGCATTACCTCATTGAATTCTCAGCAGATACCCTGGTTTCTAGTAGAAAGATGGCAAAGAGCTGTGGCTGGTCTGCAATCAATCTACTACAGACATGTTTATAGAGAAATAAATTTCTCTGCATATCATTTTGCAAATAAGGGTGTTCACCTTTTAAAGGGTCAGAAAGTGAAGTATAGCAACATGCCACAATGTCTTACTCGGATGGAAAATCATCTACAACCTTATTATAGATTTGCTTAATTTTTTGCATTTGTATTTTTTCTCATTTAGAATGGGCCTGCTGGTCTTGTACTTTTTTCTTCTGAGTTTTTTAATAAAGTTTTGTTGTTGTTTTTTTTTAAATAAAAAAAATAAAAAAATAAGCGAGATAGACTAGGCTCGAAATAACAAATGTGTATAATTGAAGTCTATATAGTAATATGACTTTTGTCTCAAATAGGAGAGATAGAGTACATAGACTTTTGAGTGATAGATAAGTTCAAGTCTCCACATACCTTTTGCTGATGAAGTTCCACAAGTTCCCTTGAGTAGTTCTTCGTCTTCATTCGATGAACGCCGTAGAGTCTAAAGCTCAACTACACTTACTATCCTAATCCGAGACTTAGCTATAAGTAGACTAGAAATCAAGATTTATAGTTTTGGCAACTAAACTTGACAAACAAGATTGAGATAGCAATGCTTGAGAGTTCGACTGAGAAATGCTCTAACAATTATTATACAAATATTTTGGGAACCATAGTTCACTCTTTTATGAGAAGGGATGATCTTAGGGAGGGAAACAAAGAAAGTATTAAAAGTAATGTGACTAAATGCTTGTATTAAGATGTGTTTGAACTGCTATGAAGAGAGTTTTTTCCGTGTTAGAATTGAGAAAACTTCTGTAATATTTCCAATCGTTGTTTACATTGCCAACTTATAAAAAATTCTAATTATCAGAATATCCCAATATTTAAAATGAAGTATACACGTTTTAAGTTGAATTACTAGAACTCATATGAAGTCTACATAATCTTATCATCATAGGCATAAAAAGACTGAACATTTTATGCAAATGAATGATAACGCAATTCTAACATGCAAGGTTTCGTACAAATGATTCATTTTTGTTAATTTCCTCTTCTATATCTTAAATATTGATTATATACGAGATTTATTGGGAAACCCGTTGAATGTTGGATCGAATGCGATGTCGAAATGGTAGACACCGTTGCTCGTTGTCACGTCCTTTTGTGATTAGGGCTGCACAGAAACCGAGCCGAACCGCTAAACCAAGCCGAAACCGAACAAATCAGACCGAAACTGATCCGAACCGTTTATCCAACGGTCGGCCACAATTTGAATTTCCAGAACCATTAGATCCTCGGTTTGGTCAATAGTTTGACCCTCAGGACCGACCGAATCGAGCTGTAGGAACTAAGTAATCACAACCGTTAATTAATTAGATCACGACCGTCCATATAACTTATATACACCAACCCTAATTTAGAACCAGACCCATAAATTTCTTCTCATATTTTCTTCTTCAGTTCTCTTTCTTCTCCAGCAGCGCTACAAAATCCACCCACCACCTTCATCATCGATTCACCAAGAACAACATCACCACCACCAAGTCACCAATACCTTGTTTTTCTCCTTCTCCTTCTACTATTTTGAGTTCGTTCATATAAAATTGTAGAACTGAAACCCTGGGAAAAAAATTATATGGGTTTTTTATTCTGTTGATTTCTTGTAATTGTACTATTAATCATAAAATTTATGCTTTTCTGGTTCTACTATTTTATATCTCTAATGGGTTTATATTAGATTTTGATGTAATTTAATTTTTGGTATATGAATTTGAGTTTTCATTGGATGTGAGATGCACGAGCAAAGCTGTGCAACCGGTGGTTGAATTGAAAATGTTGTTGGGTGTGTTCTATGTAACGTTGTGTGTTTGAATTGGTACCTAAACTGGATCTACTGTATGACTATATGTGTTCTTGATGATTTACTGTTATTGGTTTATCTCAATTGGAGGTGACCATTATTCCATTATCACACTGATAATAATAATGATAAAAGATCACCAACAACCTCTCCTTGTTAATTGATTTCAGATTTTTGGATCGGTTAAAAACCGTAAATAACCGACTACAACCGAGTCGAGTCGGATCGATTAAAAACCGAACCGGACACTGAACGGCTCGGTGGAAGTTTCGGAAATGAAAACCGGACCGACCAACCGTTGTGCAGCCCTATTTGTGATACTTTGACCTACTTGTTCATCAATTTCTAAAGAAAAATCGGGCACTTGGTGGGGCGGAAATCCACCATGCAGGACTGAAGCGGATGGGCCGAACATCGGGCTAATCCGGTCCGTTCTCACCCCTATCTGTCGGTTTGGCCAACTTTACTTTATTCGGTCTGTAAAGAAAAATTGAAACTTTGAAGGTGAAAATCATTTTTCGGTCATTCGTTAAATCTTTCCCTCCGCACAGCCGGTTCTTCCTTCCGAAAACCGCTTCTTCACGATCATTCCTATATTCTTCTGAGTAGATTTCTAAGTCTCGTTTTGGTGTTTATTTCCAGGATGTCTGTTCCAGATCTACCTGATGAAATTTGGAGGAAAATATTAGATATGGGTGTAAGAAACTCCAAATTAGGTTTTAAGGATCTGTGCTGTGTTTCAATTTCTAGTAGACGCCTCAATAGATTATCCAGTGAAGGCACCTTATGGCACAATTTACTAACCCAAGATTTCTCGAATAATTCCTCTTCATCATCACAAGCATTTCAGTTTAAATCCTTATACAAATCCAGTTATGAGAAAGAGAAAAGCCGTAAGCTGGCTGTTTATAACCGAGCTGTTCTTAGAGTGGAAAGTCATATTTTTGTGCACTCTACAAAGATTAAGCAATTACGATCTCAATTGATGGATGAAACCCAGAGATTGAATTTGACATCTAAAGAGTTGAGTCATTTACATAATGTCAGGTACACAAATCTATTCCATTTTTTGTGGTTTTATTTTAGGTTATGATTTGAGGTTTGGAATTTATTTACCTCTATTTTTTTTTTTCTTGTTTTAGGACGGCATCAGTAGCTTTAAATGTTTGGCAGCCGGATATTGTTCGAGGTAGACAAAAACAAGTAGTGGAGCAATGTACTGTGCCCATTGAATCTCGAATTCGTTCTTTAGAAATGGAACATAAACTTTGCAAGCAACAGATTGCAGTCTTTGAGAAGGCTTATGTATGTGTCTAGTCCAATCCCTTTGCTAAGTTGTCTTTCTTGTTTCGTTTTTGCAATTACTTATTGATTGTTTTTTTGGTTTTGGTTACAGAGAGATGAGAAGCAGAGGCTAGACACAACAAAAAAACAGTTGGAATCGATGAAGTATCACCCTTTAAGGGATTATAAATTGGCAGAAAAAATAGTCGGTCAGAATATTCAGCCAAAGAAGAAGCTGAAGACTAGCAGTGAGAGTAAGTTATCTACCTTGGCTGTTTTGTGGTTTTGGTTATGAAGTTGTCTTGTTTTTTCCATTCTTTCCCGAACCATGTTATAGGTATTAGTTTTCGATCTTTGCTTATATTTTTAAGAATCAATATGCTAAGGACTAGGAAAAATGGACGGTAGGTTACAACATCAGTCAATGGATTTTGTCTTATCATAATCTCTTCTAATGCTGTAGCACTTCTTAAGCTATATAGTGGGCTGTCTAGGCCCTGGATTTGAAAAAAAAAATTTGTGGCTTTGGGCACACTAGTTTTTGGATATCATTATTAAGGTTTTCTAACTTTCATATTGACTCTTTTGGGATATCGCTGTATGGGGATCCTAATTGCTGCATGTAATTTCCAGCCATTTTCTAGTTATAAGCTTATAACCTGCAATTCTTTTGTGCTTTTCATCTCTCGGGTTCAACCTCAACCAGTAAGTAGCCCTTCCAAATGGATGGAGGCTTTTCCATTAACAAAATTCCATTTGGCCTCTTACCATGAAAGCTAGGTACTTCCCTACCACCAATCCCTTCAATGCTGTCTGTAACTCCACTACTTCTTGGGCCTGGAAGGGTATCTGTAAGGGTCTAATGTTGATCAAAGAGTTTAGCATATGGGAAGTAGGTAATGGGAAGAGTATAAACATATGGAAGGACAATTGGATACCTAACCAAAATAACAGCATCGAAGGGGATAGGAGAATGTTTAGGGGTTATAATTATGAGCTGATAGTGTTGTATCCCGGTATATGAGAGATGGTGCCCTTATCATGTTACTGTCAGTCTTTAGCAGTAGTTATGTGCAGTAGTAGTTAGTGTAAGAGTGAGTGCCTTTATCAATGTAAGAGAGGGTTAGATGAGAACCACCTGGCTAAGTGCTGGCCGTTGGATTAGTTGGGCAATCTAGCCTTATAAGGTCTGAGCCAGTCTGTATTGCAATCAAAACGAATATCATTTATCAAATTAGAACTTTGTTCTTCATGGCTGTGTTCTTATGAACTCAGATTTGGCCTGAATCTCTTGATTTAGGAGGTGTTTATCACCGATTCTATCCTTCTGTTTGTCTATTTGTTGTAGGGATACAACAATTGGTATCAGAGCCGTTCGATTCTGCTAATTTCCTCAATGGAGATTGTAGATATGGACGATTTCTATCCAAAAAAATTTACAGGAATTGAATTATTATCTCAGAAAATTTATAGTTTGGGAAGATTTCAGGATGCAGTAGCAGAGAAGTTGGAGGGTGAACTTCTTCAACCTCATCAGCTAGTAGATGGATGGATGAACTTCTTCTCAGCAGAAATTAAGGAAATATTGGCAATGGAACGGAGATTGTATGATGAGAATTCGGCAGAGAGTCTTGAATTACTTCAATCAGTGATTCAACTACTGAAGACGATGAAGAAATACATCGCTGACCAAATGGAACCGACTCCTGTTGATTCAAATCCAGTAAGTGATTTGACTCAGAAATCTTCAATTTCATCAGCTGAACCTGAAGATGAATCTCCTGATTGCAAGTTGCTTCCGCCGTTTTCCTTTGAAGAAGATGATGATTCAACAACTTTAGACTCACATGAACAATTTTTTTTCCCTAATTGGAGTGTTATGATGGTTACTTTTCACATCAAAAACGTTCCAGGTACAAAGATACTGAATCTCTACAAACCAATTGGTGAGAGTTTTTCTATTATTTTCAATTCTTCATGTAGCATGTTTGATCGTGGTAAAGCATTTGAGCATACTAAGAGTTTGTTTGATTTCATTAGTAATTATGAGTTTTGTTTGATGCTTCCTAATTGGTCAAATTTAAAGGAGGAATACAATCAAAAATGTGTATATGAGCTTATTGTAGATCTTGGGTACAGAATAGATACATTTTTTGAGCACTCAAGTGTACTGTTGTTTATGGCAAATGAAGACAGTCGTGAGGATAAGCTATTTGATAAAATATATGAAGGAGAATTCTGCTGTGCTATGCTTCTTGTATGGAATCTTAGGAATGGAAAGTGGGAATACAAGCTCTTAAATGCTGATGGAGTTATTTGTGGTGCTCATGTTAATAAAGGCAATTCGGAATACTTGAAGAAATTGGTCTTCCTCCACAGCAAATTACTATGTATGGATTACTTCTATCTCCATTTTGGTGATACTGGCTCGCTATTTGATCGTGGCAGAGATGATTTTCTCTGGCAACTTGAACAAGGTAAGGTAATTTACAAGTTCATAGTTGACGAATGTCTTTTCATTATCATCTATTCCACTCACTGGATATACGATCGTGGCAAGGTGCTAGATGGTGCTATAGAGTATTTTTCTTTTTCTTTTGTTGATGCTTATGAATTTTGTGTTGATCCAAATACTTCTTGGGTGACTGTTCTTTTTGGGTCAATTTTGATGGATGCATACAATGGGAATTTGGTTTGTGAGCTGTTTCCAAGACATGGGTATCTTTATGAATTTCAGTTATTCCATCGCTGGCCAGATGCAGTTAGAGTAGCATATATTCAACTACAGCTACAGTACAGATTGCTCGGTGTTGTAATTCGTCATCTTGGGTCACTAGATATTTTTCAGATTACTTTGAAGAGTTGTGCACCTGCCCACGAGTATATCTTAATGGCTACTTCAAGCATTCATACAAGGTTATGTACACTGCCATTTTGGGTTAAATTTCATCGTATGTTGCTGTTTTATAAGGATCATTATGAGTGGGTTACTCAAGTTGTTAGAACATGTTCTTCAATCATTGGGAAGGTGTATTTGCAAATAACTAATGTGGTAAGTTCAGCAGATGATTTTAAGTGGGTCTATTATTATTCTATTATGGGGATTCTCTCATTTGCTAGAAAGTGCTCTGAATTCTTGTGCCTAGGTTCCTTCTTACCTTTTCTTTTGCTGCCGTATGAAGTGTGTGGTAATCTGGTGGTTCGAGAGAAAATAAAAAAGGTATATCCATATTCTGCCATGATTGATATTTACACTCAAATCTTATTGGAGGAGATCTTATCATCCAGTGAGATACTTATTCAAACCAGCGCTTTGTGAAAGAATGGTGGACACTCATGCCTCACCTAAAGTGTTTGATCGTGGAAAGACGTGTTGTAGGTCCAGGGTGATGGCCAATTACAGTAAAAAAATTATCGTTGCACTAGTTTTCAAACTTGGATACTTGTTAACGTTGCTATGGAAGGGCTCGATTACATTTATGTTGGTTCAAGGGGTTGAGACCGGTGCTGTGTGCAAGTTATTGGATAAAAGGTTACAGCAGGGTACATTTCTATGGGCTAGGTTGATACTTCAACTGACAAGTGATCACGAAGCTAGGACTGCGAGGGAACTAATTGATCAACTACATCATAGTAGTAGATACAGTTTTAGTGGTTCTATATTCTCGCAGTTGGGAGGTGGTTCCCACAAATCTTTGAAGGTCTGTGTTGCTGCGAAGAAATATGTTGGTGAGTCACATATTCTCTCAAAGAGACTTACCTGTATGTCTGTGCTTCTTTCATTTGGTGCTAGCAAGCTGTGTGATGAGTTTTTGCAGCAGGGGATCAAATTATGCTTGCTTAATCTGGGTTTGTGGAGTACAACTTGTAGTGATGTTTTCACTTGGTTTTTCACTGGGCTACCAAACTGACCTAGCTCTACAGTTTGCAGTAGTAATGAATGTTGTCTTGGTTGGGAAGAGTTTCTTGTGGTTATTGGTGGTGTATGCTTTTATGGATACTTGAGGTGGAAATTTAAATTTGTTCCGCCTGGTTTCTGGAGTCTGAGGAGTGTTAACATGACAGTTCAATTCTCAGTTTTCAGCTTTGACAAAAAAATGGACTTCTCATTCTAAGAGCCTTGGTGTTGTTCCTGTTTACACAAAAATTCTATGCAGCAGCGGCGCAGATAATATTCGTGAACAGGGTTATCTTATGCTTCTGTAGCTCTGACTTATGCATGGTTGGGTGGTAATACAGGTACACTTTGAAATGAGAATTCTGCCTTGGCGACAGTAGGTTGTTGGGCCTGATTTGAAGTGTGTCAGAGCCTCACCAGGTTATTCACTAGTAGGGGTGAGCAACGGACGGACGGTTGCGGATTAGGTGTCACCCGCGTCCAAACCGTCAAAGTTGTGGATTTAGAAAATCCAACCGTGTCCGGCCCAATCATCCGCGGATTTGATATCCGCGGATCAACGGATGATGCGGTCCGGATGCGGATTAACCGCGGATTTATTCAAACAAAAAAAAAAAAAACCTATCATTCCAAATCTGACTTTGAGTACTTTGACCGAGATGTCCTTAAAACACTTGTATCAACGTATGGATTATGCTTGCAGGCTCAATCTATACAATTAAGTGGTTCATATGCGCGGGTAATATGCTGTATCACTGTCTGCATGTGGGCTAAACACTTTCTGTATGAATGGGCTTCAGTTGAAACTTAAAATTGGACAAGTGGTATTTTTTTGAAGGCTGTTTTCAGGGGATATTGAGTTCAAGCCTACGGTGCGTATGAATCCGCGGTTTTCAATACCCAACCGCACCCAAACCGCTAAAATGTGCAGATTTAAAAATCCCACCCGTGTCCGGCCCATACGTCTTGCGGTTTGGGTCAAATCCGTAATTTTGCGGACGGATGCGGGTGAAATCTGCGGTTCCGGTTAAAATGCTCACCCCTATAATCACTAGCGTTATGGCTATTGGGCTTCTCATGCGTATCAGGATGAGCTACCACTACCTTGTTTTCAGCCAGTTTGAAGGGGGTATGTCGACTCCATACCACAATCCTTGTTCATCGGAACGTGTTACTGTCACTCAAGTTAATTTTCATCCTCGAGGACAAGGATGTTTTCAAGGAGGGTGGAATGTTGTATCCCGGTATATGAGAGATGGTGCCCGTATCATGTTAATGTCAGTCTTTAGCAGTAGTTATGTGCAGTAGTAGTTAGTGTAAGAGTGAGTGCCTTTATCAATGTAAGAGAGGGTTAGATGAGAACCACCTGGCTAAGTGCTGGCCGTTGGATTAGTTGGGCAATCTAGCCTTATAAGGTCCGAGTCAGTCTGTATTGCAATCAAATCCAATATCATTTTGTTTATGGGTGAAAACTACTCCTGCCGGTTTTGGTAATTTGGGGTGTGTGGACGAGGAATGAATCTAAACCCTAAACAAATGCATTGTGCGGTGAGTGCTTGTAGATTCAGGAGATCAATCTGTGCAAGTCCGGCCTAAACCAAGAAATGGCCGTTCCAGACTTGTTTCGGTCACAAAATGAAGGAGTTGGGGTTGATCTTAGGGAGGGAAGCGAAGAAGGTGTTGAGATTGTGAAGGTGTTGGCTATGTATGACTTGTATCAGAAAGATGAACTGGCTTGCAGGATGTAAGCTATCAGTTCCGGTGTTTGAATACGACTATATCAACACTTGTCTCTGTTGTCTTGTCTTGTTTGAAAAATAGGATGGAGAACCTATTTATACAAGTCTTTTAGCCTAACCCTCGTATCTCGTGGGAAGTGGAGAAAGTGGAGTGATGGAGTAGTGGAGTAATGTGTTAGTGTCACATGACCAGGCTTACCCACTTCTTCCATCATTACTAACCGTCCATGACTTCCTAACACGTTCTTGTGATGGCGCGTTGTGCGCTGCACATTGTAAACCGCCAGACCAATACCCCAGTATGTATCCCCCAGTTTGTGACATGATTGATGTCTCGAGTGCGTGGATCGTGGGACCCACAGAAAATAACATGTAATGCTAGATTGAATAACTGCGTTATTCAGGAAGTCGATACTTGTGAAGTATCGTGTGTATACTATGCAGGTACTGCATCGAGTATATTCAGCATGTATGAAGCATCACTGTTTGAGCGTCTCAAAATAACTTCATGTCCAGCCTACTTCATGTGATGGTTTGGAGGCTGCGCAAGCAAATCCTTCCTTAGCCGACCACATGGTGTGGTAGAGTGACGGATGATGATCATCATGACGCCTCACTGACCAATTAACTCCTGAGCAGGGTTGTATAACCAAGCCGGTGAAGTTGGACGGACGAGATGGTCTCTGAGACACTCATCTGCGACCGTTGGTGAAATTAGGGTTTTAGAAGAGGTGTGCAAGCATCCCTCTTCGGCCTGGTCGAATTCAAGCTTGGGAAACGATTTTGGTCAGGCCGATCATACATGCGTGTAGAAGTAATGACGGTGTAGGCGCTCATACCTTATTGTTTTATGAAAGTGTGATCTAGGCCACTCAATTCGTCCGGCGAAGTTTAGTGGTCGAGATCAATTTGCGACAGAAAACTAGTGCCACAAAAGCCGCAGATCGTGCCAACTTCAGGCACGCGTTCCAAGACGACCAATCTTGGTCGGTTTTGACCGGTTGATCTGGCGTGTAGGTGGTAGGCTGGTGTTCAGGCCTATACCTGATTGTCCCATGAAATTGTGATCTAAGCCGCTCAAATTATCCGACGAAGTTGAGTGGTCAAGATTAGTTTGCAATCGGGAAGTGTGACCACGCTAGTTTGGGCAGACGATTTGGGATAACCAGGCATGGTATGCCTTGGTCGATCAGGTGATGGGATAGATGGGTCTACAGTGGTCATGTTGGTATGACCGGACCTGCTTAATCTAATCTTGGACCCTCCATTCGTGTCGGAGAAGATGGACGCTCGTGATGCTCAAAAAACCATAATTTTGGGTTTCACGGCCGTGCGTCATGCTCTTTTCGGGCGTACAAATCGGTATGACCAACCATGGTTGGTCCTGACCGATCGATCAGGTATGTAGGCAGGCCCACGGTGATTGTATTGACATGCTCTGAGCCCTTTGAATCTACATCTACACCCTCCATCTATACCTGCGAAGATGGATGGTTGAGACTGTTTTGCGACACATGTAATGTGCCGCAAACCCTAATTTAGGGTTTTCCGTCCATGCTGCTTTGGCTTGGACGTTTTGGAAAGCTATGCCAATCTTTTGGGGACGCCGACCATGCGGGGCCCGCGTTGGTTCGGCAACGGATATTCCATACCTGCTCGGGGGTTATGGAATCGATCTGGGCCATCCAATCAAGCTGGTGGAGTTGGATGGTCGTGATCATTTCCAGACTGATACGGACAATCCGGATACTCAATCGGGCTAGTATAATACACCGAGAGTTGATCAATCGGGCTAGTATAGCACACCGAGAGTTGCAGCATGTACGTGTATTTCGTACATGCTTTCATTATAATGCTTGGAGATTCGTGTTGCTCTGCTGAGAGCAACACTCAGTCGTCATGCCAGATCGATAATGAGTCTGAAATACAAGGCTGGTTATGCATTAATTAATAATGCTGTAAATTCACAGGGTATATGGGATTGTTGCTACATGCTCCAACCTGGATGAATTTCGTGTATTTAATTAACAAAATGGGATTGTGTCACATGCTCCATTCTAGGTGAATTAGTAAAGTGAAGAAGTATTCAACACTTATTAATGGCTTTATCTTTTACAAGATGTTAGCGCATAATTTTTTGGCTTTTACAATTTTAGCCTTAAATGAAAATCCACCATCAACATTAAGTCCCCTGCCTAGCACATAATGGTTACACTATTGTGGGGTAGGCATGAGATGGTGACAAATTTGTATACTGAAATGACCAAGCTAAAGTGAATGCATATTTACCGGATAGGTCGACATCGTCATGCATTTCCCTAGGAGTCCTGATTAGGGTTTGGAGGAGAAGCACGACCTGGTCGACGTTGAGACCTCATTCATCGGACGAGTTTCCATTGTAGTTGATTCGGTTCCCCTTAGGGTTTCCCTCAGTGTGTATGCGGGGTTTAAAGCTGCCGATAAATTTTTCTTTTCTACAGAAAACTCTATCTCTCCAACATGTCGAGCAACAGTAGATCGTCTTCTTCGTATCACCCAGAATCTTCTGTCAAGCGTGCGCGACCTACGTTTGAGCTTCATGATGAATCCCCGTCTCGTGTTCTCCGAGTCAAGAAGATCATACCGGTTCGTTTTCTTTTCCTTTTATGATCAGTTGCTTGTTCCTCATAATGATCAGGTGAATAATCCTCTCCTTCTTGCAGAGATACCCCACCGGAACATGTGTGATAGTTATCGATGATGACGACTTAAACAGTCCTCTTCCTTCAAACTCAAACACGCCTATCCCTGCGGACCTCGAAGATGCTGATCTGGGTATCTCATCTTATGAATACCCCAATGTAGGTCTTTCATTCGATGTTCGCATGCAGTGTTTATCTTCCAGCTACTGAGACGTTGGTGGATTCTTAGTGCGGAAGGAGTTTGTACCTTTGTACACAAAGTTATGGAGAAAGTACGGCCATATTGCAACCAGGAATGTGGTCCGACACTGTTCATCTGCTTTGGTCACCACAGTAAACTGCCTTCTTCCCATGGTTGCTGAGAGGAGAATATTTCTATCTGCAATGTTGCCGAATCAAGCCTCGAAAAGTGGGAGGATATGGTATTTACCTGCGAATCCATGGAGTTTAACGTGGGTTGGTTGCGGCATTATATCGGCGTAATTGATATCATCAAGGTTGATCGAGATGGTATCCTCGTAAATGTTGTTAATTTAGGAATTGCTGCGAACTTCAAAAAGCTATCTTGGAAGAGGAGAAGTCTCGGAACCGGATGTGGAATCAAAGAAGGTAGAGTGTTTTTGTTTGAGAATCTTGTTGATTTTGATGTTTTTGTTGATTAGTTGACATGACTTGAAGAAAAGGGTTGTGTTATTGGGAGAGGAAGAGAGGTATCAAGCTAGACCGGAGATGATGCTCTCAAGGAACTATAATCTGCTAGATGGCCTCCTCTAAGTCGCATTCAGCTGTATTCCCTCATTGTTAATGACGTCTGTGTCAAAGTTTTTCTTTTAAACATTTTTGCAAAACAAATTGCACTGGTTTTTGATTGGTGAAACGGGTTTTCATTAATGCATCTATCTATGAATATAATTGATGATTCAAACATGTAATGAAAATAAATGCCTGCATTTTAGCGTCACGAGACAGAGTGGACAATGGTCAAGCATGATATGCTTTGAGACATTTTCCATTGATGACCGCTTCCAGCCTACCTCCGTCCACCTTAATGATCTTGTAGTAGCCAATATTGTAAGCCTTGGTGACTGTGTAAGGACCTTCCCATTTTGGTGCGGACATGTCTTGATGGATGTGCTTGGACGTTTTCAAGACCAAATCTCCCACTTTGAAAACACGTGGTTTCACAGTTTTGTTATATACCCTGGAAATTCTATTCTTGTACACCTGAGTGCGTTCTTCCGCTTTGTTTCTTCTGAAATACAGAGTGTCTAACTCCGCTATTCTAGAGTTAGTGGCTTCATCCTCATCCCAGTGGATCCCGGTCGCCGCTGCAATCCTGGATGATGGGATTTTGATCTCTTCCGGGAGAATTGCGTCCGCTCCGTAAACAATTGAATATGGGGAAACTCCAATGAAGCTTCTAGGTGACGTCCGGTATGCCCACGGTTCCATTGGTAACTGGTCATGCCATTCCCTAGGATTGTCATGTACTGTTCGACTGATGATCCGGATCAGCGTCTTGTTGGTACTTTCAGCTTATCCATTCCATTGAGGATGGTAGATGGTGGAGAAAACCTGTTTAATGCCATATCCCTCAAGCAACTCTCGTACCTATTTATTGGCGAAGGGAGTGCCGTTATCAGTGATAATATGCTTAGGTACACCAAAACGACAAATGATATGTTCTTTAATGAAAGCCGCAATTGTTGCTCATGTAGTTCCTCGCAGGAGAATGGCTTCTACCCATTTGGTGAAGTATTCTGCCGAGGTTATGATGTACTCGTGCTGCTTCGATGAGGGTGGGTTAATTTTACCGATAATGTCCATTCCCCAGCTGTAGAATGGCCACGGACTACTTATCGAGTGCAAAGGGGTGGAAGGCGCGTGAACAAGGTTCCCATGAATTTGGCATTTGTGACAGCTTTGAATAAAAGCGGCCGCGTCATCCTCCATGGTCGGCCAATAATATTTCCAGTGTATCTGGAGAAACAATTTCCTCTTCCCTTGATGTTCCCCTCCGTGCGTTTCTTTCAGAATGACTGGAATTTCCAGCCCATCTAGGCATCTTAATAGATTACCTCCGAAACTCTTGCGATACATGATCCCTTCGTGGAATACGATCCGCTTGGCCTTTTGCTTTATCTTGATGGCATCCTTTTGATTGGCAGAAGTTGCTCCGTCATGAAGATAGCTGATGTATGGCTCTCTCCAGTCCCCAGTGTGGTTCACATTAAAAACTTCCAATTGGTGTGGCGGTGCTTGGAAATTTGAGCAGGACTTCTGAATTAGTCTGGATTGAGTCTCCATCTCTGGCCAGTAATAGCCCAGACGTTGGAGTCATCGGAAAAGCGTTATCACCAGTGATTGTCCACAAATTTCATTGTGAACACGATTCAGCTGTAGTTGTGTTTCGTCATCTCCAAGGCATCTTGACAGAGAACCATCCGGGTTTCGATAATACAGCATACCATGAAGCATGAAGAAGTTCTGCAGGGTTTTGAGACTGACCTTTCCTTAAGAGAGTGAGCTGTTGAGCTCTTGAATGATCGGAGTTCGCCAATCATAAGTCTTGGTGTCTTTGTATTGTGATAGCCATGTTGATTCTATGGTTCTCCTCTTTACTGTCAAGGTTTCTTCCGAACCTTCGAACTTCAATTTAGAAGCCAGTGTTGCTAGACAATCGGCGTGTTTGTTGTTGCTACGACCAACATGGATTATGGTTGCGTCGGCAAAATAGTTTAGTAACCTTTGCGCTTCTGATCGGTATGGAGCTAGTGTTACTTCCTTCAATGCGTATACTCCATTCATCTGATTTACCAGTAACTTGGAGTCACCTCTTATCTCCAGACGCGTGACTCCTGCTTGCTTAGCTATTGACAGCCCTATGAGGAAAGCTTCATACTCTGCTGAGTTGTTGGTGCATTCGAAGTCCAGTTTGAAGGAATGTGAGAATACTTCCCCATTTGGAGATACTAATACCACATCCGCTCCTCCAGTATTACTGCTAGGGGTAGCAGAGCCATCAAAATACAGGAGCCACACTTCTTCTTCCAAAACAGAGACGTCTGGGAACTCTCCAAGAAGATCTTCGTGTAGCCCTGTAGTTCCTTTTCCCGAAAATGCTGCCAGTAATTCTGCAACTGCTTGACCCTTGATAGCTCTAGGTGACGCACATGTTATGTCCATCTCTGACATTTGGAGAAGCAATTTGTCTGTCCTTCTAGTCAGGACCGGCTTTGAAAGTAAAAAATTTTCAGGATCAGATTTAGACACAAGTATCACCTTATTATACAGTAGGTAATGTCCAAACTTCCGAATGGAATGGATCAAGGCCAAACATGCTTTTTTCGCTCTGGGGTATCTGAGTTCAGCGTCTCTCAATATTCTACTGAAGTAGTATATGGGATGTTCGACTCCCTCATCATCTTCCTGAGTGAGTAGATCCCCTACGGCGGTGTCACTGAAGGCGGTGTAGAGGCACAACGGCTTCCCTTGAACATGAGACTTCATGATGGCTGGAGATGAAAATATTCGTTAAATCTTTCTAAAATCTTCCTGCTGGGTTGCGGTCCAAACGAAGATAGCTCCTTTCTTCAGCAAGGGAGTGAATGAGTCGGCAAGTTGGGCTAAACCAGGTATAAAACGTCGGATGTAGTTTACCTTGCCCATGAAACTTTGGAGTTCCTTCACAGTTCGTGGAGGCGACATTATGAGGATAGCCTAAGTCTTGGACGGGTCTACCTTGATCCCTTTCGCAGTTACTTGGAACCCCATAAATTTGCCTGAAGAGACACCGAAAGCGCATTTCAAAGGATTCATCTTCAACTTGTATTCTCGACACCTCTCAAACACTTTCCTTAAGACGTTGGCGTGATCTGCTCGAGCCCTTGACTTGGCCACAATATCATCTACGTAGTCTTGTACTTGTTTATGCATCATGTCGTGGAAGATTGCCGTCATAACACGTTGATACGTTGCGCCGGCGTTATTTAAACCGAACGGCATAACAATATAGTAAAAATTGCCAACATGGGTTCAGAAGGCTGTCTTACTTGCATCATGTTCATACATCCTTATCTGATTGTAGCCGTTGTAACCATCCATGAAGGAGAACATGCCGTGTCCACTGGTGGCATCTACTAACATGTCGATGTTATGAAAAGGAAAGTCGTCCTTGTTCAAGTCTCTGAATTCCATACATCACCAAATCTGTCTGTTTTTCTTCTTTACTGGGACCACATTAGTTAACCAGGTCGGATGATGGATATATCTGATGAAGCCAGCAGCTAGCAACTTCTGAATTTCGTTCTTGATTTTCTCTTCCACTTCGTGTCTGAATTGCCTCGGAGATTACTTGACTGGCTTGGATCCAGGTATGACATGAAGGTGATGGGTGACCAATTTCTCGTCTAGACCTGGCATTTTCTCGTATGTCTAGGCAAACACATCTTGGTACTCCTTGAGTAGTTAGACAAGACTCGCACGCTCGTCTACAGACAGAGTCGAACTGATAGAGACATGCATGGGAGATTCTTCATTCCCGATGTTAACAATCTCGAGTTCGTCAGTTGTGGAGTTAATTCCATCTTGTAGTTGTCGCGGAGCGTCCAACACCTCCTCTTGTGTTTCGTCATTCTTGCAGCATTCAATTGGGAGGAGAGACTGGGTATCAGTCTCTCCTGATAATTGCTAACATCGGCGTCGATATATTGTCCTCCCCTTCTGATCACGGCTTGCCTCGAAAGTGCGTTCCCTTTTGGCATGGGCATGGGTTGAGATTTCACCGGATAAAGATGAATGCCTCGTCAGAAAAGGTGTGTCGTGGTAGTTAGCCCCCAGTGATGCAAGTTGTTCTTCTTCCTGGATTGAAGCCCGTGTGGGTAGTGGGGTGCACAGGATTTTGTCTGTCCTTCCCCACGGAGTTTCTTTTGGATCAAACAGTTACACTCTGCATATTGGCGCGTATGGAGACAATGATGCAGGAATAAGTATTACTTCCTCATTTAGCATGGTCTTCAGGCACTGGTGATACGTTGAAGGGATGACCTTATTATCATGAAGCCACGGTCTCCCTAGTATCATATGGTAGTCTGGTTCATTTTCTATGACTTCAAATTTCACTTTCGACCGAACGGGTCCTACTGAAAAATTTAGATTGACATACCCGTATGTGCTAGTCTGGTTTCCCTCGAAGTCCGTCATTGTGGTGGGATGTCGTAGAATTTTTCATGGGCTAACTTTGGCTGTCCTGGGAGTCTTGAGAGTAATCACGTTCGAAGACGCTCCTGTGTCGATGAGGTCCCTCCTGAACTCTGAACCCTTGATGCGTGCGGTAACATGTAGGGCCCGGTTGTGACCTTCCTATGCCATCATGTCGTCTTCTGTAAACGTAGCATTATTTACATATGTTTCCGATGCAGCTAGGACTTCCGGATGTGAAAGGGTCAGGTGTATGTCCAGAGCTATTTTATTAATTGCAGCAAACGTCTCCGCCCGTTGATTCTTCGAGAGGTGTAAGAGTTCACACAAAATTTCCACTAGAGATGCAGCTTCCTGATCCGCTGGTCTCTGGTTCGTAGTAAAGCTGTTGATCTGAGGGGAACTAGTCTCTAGTGTAGAGGTCTCTGGAGCCCTCATCTCTGACATCATCTTGATGAGGATATCAAGTATGTCGTTTACCGCTTCTTTGATTAGCTCCATGTTCTTCGTGTGAATCTCCTGTACCCGTGCTAGTTCGATTAATGTTGGAAATCTCCTGATCATGCAGCCAGGTACGCCGTTGGGAAGGGGGTATCTCCGTCGGAGGAAACATCAGGATTCGAGACTGTCGAGGCAGTCCTAAGACTAACCATCTTAAAATTGATCGAATGGTATTGAAGAAATTGACTTTACAATCGAGAGATTAATCTCCCACTGTGGTCGCCAATTGTTTATGGGTGAAAACTACTCCTGCCGGTTTTGGTAATTTGGGGTGTGTGGATGAGGAATGAATCTAAACCATAAACAAATGCACTGCGCGGTGAGTGCTTGTAGATTCAGGAGATCAATCTGTGCAAGTCCGGCCTAAACCAAGAAATGGTCGTTCCAGACTTGTTTCAGTCACAAAGTGAAGGAGATGGGGTTGATCTTAAGGAGGGAAGCGAAGAAGGTGTTGAGATTGTGAAGGTGTTGGCTATGTATGACTTGTATCAGAAAGATGAACTGGCTTGCAGGATGTAAGCTATCAGTTCCAGTGTTTGAATACCATTATATCAACACTTGCCTCTGTTGTCTTGTCTTGTTTGAAAAATAGGATAGAGAACCTATTTATACAAGTCTTTTAGCCTAACCCTCGTATCTCGTGGGAAGTGAAGAAAGTGGAGTGATGGAGTAGTGTTAGTGTCACATGACCAGGCTTGCCCACTTCTTCCATCATCACTAACCGTCCATGACTTCCTAACACGTTCTTGTGATGGCACATTGTGCGCTGCACGCTGTAAACCGCCAGACCAATACCCCATTATGTATCCCCCAGTTTGTGAGATGATTGATGTCTCGAGTGCGTGGATCGTGGGACCCACATAAAATAGCATGTAATGCTAGATTGAATAAATGCGTTATTCAGGAAGTCGATACTTGTGAAGTACTGTGTGTATACTATACATGTACTATATCGAGTATATTCAGCATGTATGAAGCATCGCTGTTTGAGCGTCTCAAAATAACTTCATGTCCAGCCTATTTCATGTGATGGTTTGGAGGCTGCGCAAGCAAATCTTTCCTTGGCCGACCACATGGTGTGGTAGATTGACAGATGGTGATCATCATGACGCCTCACTGACCAATTAACTCCTTACCAAGGTTGTATAACCAAGTCGGTGAAGTTGGACGGACGAGATGGTTTCCGAGACACTCATCTGCGACCGTTGGTGAAATTATGGTTTTAGAAGAGGTGCGCAAGCATCCCTCTTTGGCCCGGTCGAATCCAAGCTTGGGATACGATTTTTACCATGCCGATCGTACATACGTGTAGACGAAATGACGATGTAGGCGTCCATACCTCATTGTTTTATGAAAGTGTGATCTGGGCCACTCAATTCGTCCGGCAAAGTTAAGTGGTCGAGATCAATTTGCGACAGAAAACTAGTGCCACAAAAGCCGCAGATCGTGCCAACTTCGGGCGCGCATTCCAAGACGACCAATCTTGGTCGGTCTTGGCCGATTGATCTGGTTTGTAGGTGGTAGGCTGGTGTTCAGACCTATACCTAACTGTCCCATGAAAACGTGATCTAAGATACTCAAATTATCCGGCGAAGTTGAGTGGTCGAGATTAGTTTGCAATCGGGAAGTGTGACCACGCTAGTTTGGGCGGACGATTTGGGATAACCAGTCATGGTATGCCTTGGACGATCAGGTGAGGGGATAGATGGGTCCATGATGGTCATGTTGGTATGACCGTACCTGCTTAATCTAATCTTGGACCCTCCATTCGTGCCGGAGAAGATGGACGCTCGTGATGCTAAAAAAAACCCTAATTTTGGGTTTCACGGCCGTGCGTCATGCTCTGTTCGGGCGTAAAAATCGGGATGACCAACCATGGTTGGTCCTGACCGTTCGGTCAGGTATGTATGCGGGCCCACGGTGATTGTATTGACATGCTCTGGGCCCTTTGAATCTACATGTACACCCTCCATCTATACCTGCGAAGATGGATGGTTGAGACTATTTTGCGACACATGTAATGTGCCGCAAACCCTAATTTAGGGTTTTCCGTCCATGTTGCTTTGGCTTGGACGTTTTGGCAAGCTATGCCAATATTTTTGGGGAGGCCGAACATGCGGGCCCGCGTTGGTTCGGCAACGGATATTCCATACCTGCTCGGGGGTTATGGAATCGATCTGGGCCATCCAATCATGCTGGTGGAGTTGGATGGTCGTGATCATTTCCAGACTGATACGGACAATCCGGATACTCAATCGGGCTAGTATAACACACCGAGAGTTGCTCAATCGGGCTAGTATGGCACACCAAGAGTTGCAGCCTGTACGGGTATTTCGTACATGCTTTCATTATAATGCATGGAGATTCGTGTTGCTCTACTGAGAGCAACACTCAATCGTCATGCCACACTGATAATGAGTAATGGAAATACAAGGCTGGTTATGCATTAATTAATAATGCTGTAAATTCACAGGGTATATGGGATTGTTGCTACATGCTCCAACCTGGATGAATTTCGTGTATTTAATTCACATAATGGGATTGTTGTCACATGCTCCATTCTAGGTGAATTAGTAAAGTGAAGAAGTATTCAACACTTATTAATGGCTTTATCTTTTACAAGATGTTAGCGCATAATTTTTTGGCTTTTACAATTTTGGCCTTAAATGAAAATCCACCATCAACACATTTATCTAATTAGAACTTTGTTCTTCATGGCTGTGTTCTTATGAACTCAGATTTGGCATGAATCTCTTGATTTAGAGCTAGCACTATGGTGCTAGTTATCCCTTCCCTATCCCCTCAAATGTAGGGAAGGGATGGCACATGGAAGGCAAGCATTTCTAGGGTTGGTGACCATTTTTCTTTTCTTCCTCCCTTCTCATATCCTTCCGATTTGAAACAAAACGGTTTGTATTCTGAAGCATATCCCTTCTTCAATTTCGTGGTTCATCAACAACATCCTCCAAGGTGAGTGATTAAAAATTTAGGGTTTAAATTTAATTTGAGTTTGTATTTTGAATATAGATGTTGCTAAACGGGTACGCAACGGGACTTCGCTGTTGTTGTCGCAATTTTTAGCAACGGAATAAGCTTCGTTACGAATCTTAGACATTCAACTGCGAATTTTTTTATTGCAAATTGACCAGGAATACCAAAAACGATACTGTTGGTTCTACTGTATTGGTTCTGGTTCTAATTTAGCAACAGAGCCCTGATTTCTAATCTTTTAGGGTTAAAGACACAAACAGATATACAAACTACAATGGCAATACAAAACAGATACAAATGCAGTCGACCATTTTTCTTTTCTTCCTCCTTCTTCTCTATTTATCTCCACCTCCAAATATTTCGATTTGAAGACCCTCCCGTACGATTTTGGAGCTCAAATTCAATGGGTTTGTTCATTAGCATCCATGATCGGAATGTGGATGATATCTCTAAATGTACCTGTAATTGTAAGCATATCCTTTAATATTCTTCAATTTCCACAGAATTTCAAACTTTAGGTTCATGTTTGGTTCATCAACAAAATCCTCCAAGGTGAGTGATTAAAAATTTAGGGTTTAAATTTAATTTGAGTTTGATTATAATGAAAACACATAAAAATAGACTACAGCTAGCCATGAAAGATAAACCTACCAACAAGATAAGATAAACTTTATTCAACTTAATATGCTCAATTTCTTGCTCTAGCTTTCCTAGTTAAAATTAACGAACAATTTTAAAATGAACTAGACAATAATAAAATCCAGGCAGTGAACCACATCATTCACTTATGCTATTGTGTTTCTATAACTTGCAAAAAACATAGATGCCTAATCACAGAGCCAGTAGAGAGACCGAATTAAACAAAACAAAAATCACATTGAAATCGTCGTTGAGCTTCCAGGTTTTCATTAGTAACCTCCATAGAGGAATCTCCCATCTGCAATACCCATTTATACCATATTAATAAACACAACAAATCCATAATTACATAACTCAAATAATCAACATTCACGAAACAAGTTATACCTTCTAGAGAGAATCACTATCATCTCATACTTTGGAGGATAAATCATGATATAGATAAGAGGGGAGGAAATGGTACCTCTTTCTCGGCTCTTATACCTCGGCTTGGGAACCTCCTCCCTCTTACCATTAGGGTCTACATTGTTCAATCATACCACCTACAAATGTTACTGATTTTAAGATATCTAAACATACCGCATACCTTAAAAAAAAAACTAAGAGTCAAGACAAAGAGGACAAAATACTTGTTAAGCATTTTTACAAACATGTTGTATTCAACAGCAAACTAAACAAGGCTAGAGTTTGAGATTCAGTGATAGGGTTTAGCCATACCAACTTCATCTATATCTTTCATGATACGCTGCCTTATTGCTGCAAGCCATACTACTAACTAGTAATTACCCACTGCAAATTTTAACAAAACTGAAAAAAAAAAAGTATTTATCAATTACTAATACAGAGTGTATCAATCTTATAAAGAAAGATAGAGGGAGATATCTGCTTTTTTCATCTCAAAGAACATCTCAAAGAGCCAGGTAATCTGTAAGCATCTCAAAGAACATTTTTTTTTCGCCTTTTTTTTCTTCTCAATATACTTTTCTTATTACTTCTTTTTTTGGACTACTTCTCCCAGTACCTGAAAAAACACTTATACACAGAGATGTCCAACATTCTAGAAAGACACATCAGAAAAAAATCCAAATGGAAATGGACCATGTAAACCTCAGATCAAAATGGTTGTATCTACTTATAAATACCCCAAAAATATAGCAAACTTTGCAGCCAGATGTGAAGTAATACAATAACAACTCAAATCTTGACTCACAAACTGAAATTAAAACCAAACCCATGAAAAAGGAACTATGACATTGTCTGTAAAACAAAAAATGAAGTTCAGATTACAACATCACTACCTCAATTGGTATTAACACTAACAATTGGAATTATAGGTTTCACTTTTCAGTAAAAAAAAATTGGTATTAACACTAATTTGAGTTTAGTAAAAAAAAATTAAGCCATTAGAAATTAAACCCAATCCAAACTTTAATTCCAGAACCACCCAAGAAACTAGTGAAATAATTTTTTTTTTAAATCTATGAAAACCCTAGATCTGTAGTCATAAAAGAACTTGATGATCATGAATCAAATAAATCATACAAAAACAAGTATCACCCATCAATCAAAAAAAAAAAACGAATCAGATAAATCTGGAGAAAAAAAATCAAAAACAATATTTGATTATTACCTCCTCTGTTGGAAGATTCAGAGTCTTCGGTGGAGAGAGAGAAATAAATCGTGAGAAGATGATGTTGTTGATGGTGCTGCTGATGGTGGTTGGTTATCCAAAGAGTAAATGATGATGTTGATGATTTATGATTCTCGAAATAAAATCAGAAAAGAGTGACAAGGGGGAGGAGAAAGATAAGAAAAAGAAAGTGAGAAGGTGGAGGCGAAAGAAGCACGAAGTGGGATCGTCTTCTTAGGGTTTTAAGTAACTGGGTCGTTGATTTTAGTGGATTGATTGAAATAGATGAAGTTCATCATAGCTTCAGTTCTATGGAGAGAAGATGAAAAAGAAATGAGTTATGTGGCGGAGAAAAAATGAGAAGGAAAACTCGAGAAGGCATTGGATAGAGGGTAGAATTTGAGATGTTGTTCAATGCGTCACTGAATGTTGTTTGATTTTTTTGGACATTGTTGATTGATTTTATGATCTTTTGTGGATTGAATCAAATAGGGTGTTGTGTATGAATGATTTTTGATATGGATATGGTATTGTTATTGATGATTTAGGATTGATGAATGATTAAATGAATATGTATAGGAAAGATTGATGGAAGAGATAGTGATTTAGGATTGATGAATGATTAAATGAATATGTATATGGTATTGTTATTGATGATTTGGGATTGTTGTAGTTCAGTAGACAATGTGGCTATTTTTTGTTGTTGGTCTTGTAAAATAAATCCATTGTAGATATTTTGAATAAAATGGATTGTTTTGTGATGATTTTTGTGTACATGTGTGCCGTAGATGGACCCGGTTGAATTTCAACGAATTATGGAAGATAGATTGCCGGTTTCTTCAATAGAACATAGTGATCATAAATTGAAAATCCTTGATACGTCAGAGGCTAGGATGAATTCGTTGAGACATCGAAGTAGTATAAGTTAAATTCATGAAATGTTACTTCAATTTCTAAGTTTCCAACTGCTAAACAGATAGTACACAACTGTGGCTTCGGTTCGCTTTTCAAAGTACATTATCCAAAACTACAAGACAACTTCCTTACTACCGGTATATTTGAAAGGTGGTGGCATACCACCAATACATTTCACTTTCCAAGTTTTGAGATAGGGTTTACCCCATTAAACTTCACTCAAATTACCGGAATTCCTATTGGCCGAGGAAATTCCATATCATTGGAATCAATTAGTATTGAGTAAATACATAACATTGCTCCTGATACCATAGACTGTTTGCTCCCATATCTTGAGCCGAAATCTACTACTAGAAGAAAGGAAAACCAAGAAAATGTTGTCGTTATTGGAGTAAAAGAAGTTAGACAAGAAGACATAGTCGCCTCGAGACTTCAAGTTGTGGATAGGTGCAAGGGGATCAAGAAGAGTTTAATTAAAGCGTTTCTTGAACATAAACTCGGCCTACAGAACGATGTATTAATGAAGGAGCAAATTGCAAGATGGTTTTTGATTTGGTTTATTGGGAATTTCCTTTTCCCAAACAAGAACAGTGTTGTTGAGGTTAAATGGCTTCGTATAATAAGGGATTTAAGTTTGCTGAGGCATTTTGGGATTCGGCGGTGTATGCCTATATGTTAAGGGGATTGAGTACCGGAGTCACGGGAAACGTTCCTGAATTGCAGTTCTTCTCGTTTCCTTTGATGGTAAAAATCCATACCCAAAACTGTTCTTTATCTACATAACTGCTATAACCAACAACAAGGTACTGAGTAATAAGGTGATGATCTTCCAAAACATTAAATCTCGTTCTCTGTTTCCTTTTTTGGCTTTGAGTCTCAGCCAATGATGAGAAAAACAAAATTTAAAAATATTACTTAAACAAGTAAAAAATTGGAAAGATTTTAGTGAAGAAATCAATTGATGTAGGAAGAACAAATCGATTTGGTGTGGTTTGAGTAGAGAATTAGAGTGGTATCTATAGAGGATTTTGAAAAAATGGTCGTTGGGATCCGACGGTGTAGAAAATAGAGCCGTTGTTAGTGATGGATGGTTAGGATCGGGTGTGAGAGAGGTGTAAACAAAAAAAGGTCAAACAAATACTATTTCCGAAACAGGTACTCAGTACCCGTACAAAAAGCTACGCGTACTGAGTAACCGTATCAACAGTTACGCTACTCAGTACTCGTAAAGTGTAAAATAATACGGGTACTCAGTAGGGAAGAAGGTCATATCCCTTCAGATCTGATCACCCGTGTAGGGAAGAAGGGTCATATCCCTACATGAGTAGGGATATGGAAGGCCATAATGCTTGCATTCTTAGTGTTTTGAGGGATAGGGAAGGGATATCCCTCTCCATAGTGCTAGCTCTTAGGAGGTGTTTATCACCAATTCAATCCTTCTGTTTGTCTATTTGTTGTAGGGATACATGATAAGCATGTAAATGCTACATTTTATACCCATATTTATATTAGCTAGGACTCGATATTTTGGCTAACATCACTATTTTAATGCTTTTACAGAAAGTACACGCAATTCTAATTATACATAACATAAACAGCTAAAGCATTAGCAAAATGGCGTTTGCGACGCAAATGTGAAATGAGGTCGGCCTGGTACTTCCATGTATCAGCAACCACAAAGATTAAATATGCTGGCCTGGTATTTCTATATATCAGCAGCACTTATTATGCTGGCCTGGTATTTCTATATATCAACAACACAATGATGAAATAGGGTTGGCCTGGTATTTCCATGTATCAACAACCACAATGATGAAATGGGTTTGGCCTGGTATTTCCATATATCAGCAACCAGTCTAGTTACCATGAAAACAGAAAGGGAGTCGAAATGGTGTCTGATGTTGTTCCCGTTCCATAGCCATGGCACACTATAGTTCGACGTAAAAATATGTTGCAGCTAAATTCCCGAGAGCTGCATTTGGTGGTGATTGAATTGGCTGCTGATATTATACAGAGTGGACATGGTTTGGTTGAGCGAGCTGGGTATGTACTTCCGGCTGTAGAAGTGGTGATTGTTTCTCATGGGAAATGAAAACGGGAGCTGTGCTTGAGAGATTGACAGGCGGCAAGGTTTGCATTGATTGCATGCACTGAAATAAGAGGAGTTGTGGCTGGAGTTGGGTGATTGCAGTAATGGTGATGCTTTTTATACCTCGAATCAGTTATGTCTAAGATGGTGCGAGATGGGGACTAGGTGCTATAACCTAGTGCGAGAAGAACAAGATGGCAGAAATGTTAATGACGGTACTGGAAGTCGAGTTTGCTGGCGGTGGTTGTTATTGGCCTGAAAGTTAATGTCGTGATGCTGTTGAAGTTTTTGTATGCGGCGAAGTAGAGAATGCACGATGGCCAGAGAATGGTAGCTGTGGCCGAGACTCAGAGGGTCAGGAAGTGAGAAATGCAGTCTATAGACTGTTGTTGTTAGGGTTTGTCGACCTGCAGTTGCCGTAAAGGTACAGTTGATGGAGATGCTGCTCGGAGTCTGCAGTTGGCTGTGGTCTGAACTGAGTTCGACTAACAGCTAGGGACGAAGTTGGTTTGGAGTTGTTGCTGCTGTTGTCTAATTTCGAATGAAGATGTTACGGCTATGGTCGTCGTTCTTGTGTCAATGGTGATGAAAAAAGGGCGTTAGGCGTCTTTAAGTGTCGTGAAAACAGCCAAGAAGGAGCTGTGGTCTTGAGCTGGTGCTAGTAATACAAAGTTACAAAGTTCATGGAGATGAATCGAGAAGAGCACAAAACTAATCACTGGTGTTGCTGCCATTTGAGTAAGTGATGGAGGAGCGAAGAGAGCTGGACAGACAGATTTGAAGGTGATGCTTTAGCCATACAGAGAATAGATGTGCAGTATTGACGTTAACTTCAACTGGTGGTTAGACAGCAGGGGAGAAAAAGACGATGGCAGTGAGTACTCTTCAGCAGCGATCGTGGACTCCAGCGATCAAATGGTGGCTTGAGGGTTAGCAAATGGAAATTTCACCTCCTGATTCAGTTGGTCAGAGAACAAGGAGATAACTTGTGTTGGCTGGTTGGGTTCTGCATGGGGTTTCTGTGTGTTGCCGGAGTTGGAGTGCGTGCATGCTTTTGGACAGAATTTGTTTGTGGGGATTTTGGCTGAATCGATGTTAGGGGATTGAGTTTCGCAGAGAGTCGAGATTTATACGGACAGAAGATGGAAGGTCACTTAGGTCAGAGAATACCGGAGTTGGCAAGGAGGTCTGAATTTGGAATGGTCTGTATTGGTTGAAGTATCGCTGCCGGTGCAGGAAGGACAGACATCGGAGTTGGCTAGTGACCTGATTTTGGAGTTGGGTTATGATATTGGACCGGGCCTGGAGTTGATGGTTGGTCTCGTGTTTGGTCTTCTCGTAATTCAAATTTATATACCTAGAGAAATTCAAATTTATATACCTAGAGAAACATAAACAAAGAAAGGAAGGGGGAGGCTGCGGCTACACAGCCATTTGAGAGACTAGAAGTTTTCTCCGATTCCATTTTTGATTAGCTAGGGTGTTATTTTTATTGATTTATGGTTTTTGAGAAAGCCATGTTTAGCTAATCTATGTTAGGGTGAAAGGATGAAATTGTAGGTTGATTTATTTTGTGTTCTTGAATAAGGTTACCAATTGAACTTAATGATAATGTTTGTGATTCTATTTCAATGTTTTATCTTCTAGCTATATTTTTCATGTTCTATGCCATGTATAGTCCATAGTTAGATTAGTAGAAGAACTCATTGAACCTTTTCTATAATTGAATTATGAATGTCATTTGACTATTTATGCCATGTATATCTAGTGCTTAAGAATTCTACATTAAGGTGAGAACAAACTACCGTTTTGATAATTCTAGTTAACGATTCTTAATGAAATATCTTCCATGCACTAGTAGCTAGGTTTGCTATTTTACATGAGTAAATTCGAGACCTTTGTGATTGAACACAAATAACTTACCTACAACGGATTCCCGAAACCTTAACACCTTCACATCTTTGGTTACGTTTTAACATTTTGCTTTCATTATTCCATAAACTTCTAAAATATTGAATTTGGTTAGTTGATTATTGATATTAATTAGTAGAATTTGATCGGTTACTCTTGATATTAATTAGTAGTGGTATTTCACACTCCTCTTGGGAACGACCTGTACTTTCCATTGTCTACGTGTTAGACACTGTGCACTTGCAGTATTTTATTGTAGGTTTCCCAACCTATCAAGTTTTTGGCGCCGCTGCTGAGGAGTGGTTGCATAATACTCTATGATTGATATCATTTCTTGTACATAGTTTGTTTATTTTTTTATTTTCTATACATAATTTTATTTTCTTTTTCTTTAGTTCCTTTTTACACAGTTTGTTTGATGATTTTTTTAGGTACCTTAGCCTGAATTGCTGCGGGAGAAAAGAAAGTATGCACTCGCAAGGGTTTTGCAAGACCAACTTGGAGGATCCACTAGAGGTTTGCTTAGCTCATTTTGGGTATGATTTTGATGATGATATTGTTATTTGTGAAGTCAATGCATTATTAGACTCTGCACCGCTGCAAGACACTAATAAATGGAAGCCCAAACTAGAACCTCTAGTTTTGCCCGAGCTTCGACTAGTTCCATCAGTCGAGAAAGCTCCGATTTTGACCCTTAAGCTATAAAGTTATGATTGCTTTAATCTTGGTAATATTAATAATGAAACCATTGTGGATGATAATGGGTCTATTAGTCATGATATTATTGCTCCATTGAGCCCTTGTTCCGTGGATGAATTTGAGCCAACATCTGTTCATGTGTCACATTTTTTCGAATTTGAACCAATATCCGTGAAAGTTATTTCAGCTGATTTAGAGCCTGATTTAGGGCACGCACCTCAACAAAAAGCTACTGAACAGTTTATACCTCTTTGTGTGAATGATTTAAATATCCCGACAATACATGGCTTGATTACTAAAGATTATTTTATAAGGGGAATAGATTCACATATATTTTTGGATGATTATAGTGTTTGCAGGTGCATATTTTCAGCCGACCGAATTAGTTGGGTTGATCCCCAACTTTTCAGACTCTATATATATGATTTGTAGCATACTTTGGGGTACCAACCTCACCTTGTTTGAGAATGCTACTGGAAAAGAGGGAAACAAATACATTTCGCTTCATGGGAGTCAACCCATCAGATTTGTTCCCTTTACTCTATATTTTATTTTTTTTATTTTTTTAATCTCCCATCTTAATTTCTACGTTGGATGACTCAATTACATTGAGGACAATGTGATGTTTAAGTGTGGAGGAGTGGCACTGTCGTTAGGAATTTTGATTAAAAAAATAAAATAAAATAAAAATGAATATTATGACCAGCTGTGTAGCGGGTCTTAAAAAAATAAATATTGTGTCGCGGGTCTTGTGTATGGCATTTGTCATGACCAGCTGTATAGCGGGTCTAACTCTCTCTTATGATATGACCAGCTGTGTAGCGGGTCAATTCTCTATTTTTCTCGAGGACTAGCAAAATATAAGTGTGGGGGTGTTGATAAGCATGTAAATGCTACATTTTATACCCATATTTATATTAGCTAGGACTCGATATTTTGGCTAACATCACTATTTTAATGCTTTTACAGAAAGTACACACAATTCTAATTATCCGGAACATAAACAGGTAAAGAATTATAGAAATGGCGTTTGCGACGTAAATGTGAAATGAGGTTGGCATGGTACTTCCATGTATCAGCAACCACAATGATCAAATATACTGGCCTGGTATTTCTATATATCAACAACACAATGATGAAATGGGGTTGGCCTGGTATTTCCATGTATCAGCAACCACGATGATGAAATGGGTTGGCCTGGTATTTCCATATATCAGCAACCAGTCTAGTTACCATGACAACATAAAGGGAGTCGAAATGGTGTCTGATGTTGTTCTCGTTCCGTAGCCATGGCACACTATGTTATCAGTGGAAAACCATGGCTAAGGTCTCCAAAGTTGCAGTTAATCAGATTGATGTCCCCAGTTTTGTTACTGGCTATGTCATATACTGAATTTGTGAAAGAAGAAGATCATCTTGCTAAACTACTTGCTTGCTAGGTGTTTAACCCTTTTCTTATAAACATATTTTTTTTTTAATTTATATAACGTTTCATTTTCCAAGGAAAAAAAGGTCTCTCCCAGTTGAGTGTGCCAAAATACACCCATAAAAAATAATAATATTCAAATCTGGTAAGCACAGTGCAACATTCGGCTATTCTGATTTGCAGTGGAAATATAAGGAAGATAAAGAGGCAGAGGAAAATTTCTATTGAACAACATCATCAAGTTACATGGAACAATATCTTATCTATACATGTAGGAGGAAAACCCTAGATACTATATTGGGCCGCATATCCATGGGCTACAAGCCCTATAACACTCCCCCTTGTGCGGTCCAGTAGAAATTCATATGTAGTGCTTCACATTTAATGCATCGAATATAGTTCTTCAGATGTCGTCCTCTCCTTGATGACTTGTACCGAAATCAATTGCCTCATTAAAACTTTGACAAGGAAAAACCCAGTGGGACAAAACCTTGGTACAACTCTTCACATGTAGTACTTCACATGTTGTCTCGTATTTTACATATAGTTCATTACATGTAATAAGATCTTTAAAGATCGCCAAGTCTAAGTTAATTGTCTCCTTAAAACTTCGTCAGGCTAACCCATACGGGCAAAACCTGAACTAAAGAAAAAGAGTACAATATTAGGTAAACTTAGAACATAGTTGGATGCATATAGGTTGCCTCATTAAAACCTTGATAAGGAAAACCCAGTGGGATAAAACCTTGACGAAGGGAAAAGAGTACAACATGACATATGTAAGTAAAGGTGATCAGTTGCAGATGATCACTTTGCTCTGTTGAATTTGACTAGTTACTTCACAACTCCAAAGGAAGAAAATCCTTGTGGGAAAGACAATAGCCTTAGCTGGGAAATTACATTCTCGGTGTTTGTTGTTGTCTTATTAAAAACCTTTTCGAGCAACAAAACCATGTGGGAAAAAGTAACCTCAGTGAAGGAAAAGTGTTCAACACACCATTAGATGCTCCCCTGATGTTAGACAATTTTCATTAGTCTAATGCGGTCAAAAAAAGTTTATCACACTTTACTTTGGTGACTTGAATGTTTATAAGACCCTGTTGTTGATTCTGGAAGTTACGTTGCTTAACGGACTATCGCGTTTCATTTCTTTGATTCAGATATTTTCAGTAATATCAACGTGATCTTTCTGTCTTCAATGTTCAACTACTTGATGTTTTTAGTGTTGTCTTGCTAAAAACCTTGTCGAGTAACAAAACCCTTTGGGAAAAACTATTCTCGATCGAAGGGAAAAAGACTTCAACACAACTTCAATTTCGATAGTAAAATATGGCGACATCATATCCTTGGATCCTCCCCCTAATTTCGGCATCTCCCCCTGATTAATTTCAGAGTTTTTCCAGACAGTTAGTCATGTACTTTTCAAAATTGAATATCGATAATGACTTAGAAAATAATCTACCATATCTCCCCAGATTACTTTCATTGGAGAAGAGATTATTGTTCCTTCATAATCAACAACTTTTGGATTGCACTTTCATTAGCATTCCTTTTTATGTCTTTGCAGGGATAAAACAAATTTATGTCAATGATTACTTTTAAGTACATGATTACATTCACTATACCATTCCAATGACATTGCGTTGGCGCTCAGCTATATCTAGCTAACAAGTTCCCTGAGGATGTAAAATTTAATCGAGTACATTATTATACTAAGTACAACAATGCATCTATTGTACTTAGATATGGGAATTTCATCTCCCAACACATCTTCGTCATCTTCCTTTGGACGAAATGGTTACTTATTCACATTTGAAACCTCGACTAATCATGGGAGTGCTATCAGGATTCATGTCTTTGTTAAATTGCTTGACAACTTTAGACATATGCAAACTTGTGGAATAATATACCAAAAGCTTAGTATTCGGTCGAGCTTTCCTCAGATTTTTCATCTTAAATTCGGATTACAAAACTCAAGTAAATATAACCGTTGGATCTCCAAACTTTAAAATTCCACCGTTAGATCTCACAAATAGAATTCCATCCGAACTATTGCTATTATCCATTAGATCATTGGACTTCCTCTTTTTTATCAGCCGTTAGATTTTAAAGAAGTGGTATAAAGAATATTTACAGGGACATAAGAGTAAATGCACTTTTTATATATTTAAAAACCTCATATCTTTTAAACTACAAGTCGGATTTTTGTAAATTATATATATTTGGAAAGCCCTTTAAATTAGCTACGCAATTAGCACAAATAATGATATCAAATTTTTGTTTTTTAATTTTTTTTATATCTCTCCAAATTTTATATGTATTCTCCTTAAAAGTTAGACATAGCTTAAAATTTAGACATAACTTAAAAATAAATTGAAAAAATCTATATAAAAAAAAATGATTGATTCTTAAGTACAAAAATGACTAATTTTAAAATAAAGAAATATGGTGTCGAATAACCACCAAATTATTTGCAAAGTAGAAAAATAGCATCGCCGACGTGCAATGCACGTGCTCACTGCTTGTAGCTTTTAAGGTCTCTTATTACATCAAGAGTACCCATCATGTCTATATCATCGACATAGATAACTACAATTACAAATCATTAACTTTCTTGTGAATACATAATGAAAATAACTTACTTATCTATCCCCTCCAAATCAAATAGTCACTTAGACGGGTATACCACATCCGCCTGATTGCTTCAATCTATAAGTGAGCGTTATGTCTAACTGTAAATGCACTCTGTGGTTTAGAGTCATTTGATTTGGGAAACAAAAGGCTATCGAGTACTTTTGTAAATATTTGCTATCTCTTGATTCTTTCAGAGATACATAACAACCACATATATACGCTGCATTTCAAGTCCTTTTGAAATTTCCAAGCTAACTAAGTAGCAGAACGCTATAACGTTCATTACAAGAGAACAATTCCAGGTCTTTCTGAGAAACCTCGTGCCACAAGGCGAGTCTTTATACATTAATGCTGCTTTCTTCTCATTATGCTTTGTGAAAAATTAATCTTGTATGTCCAATAGGCTTTACACTTGGTTGGTTAGCACTACCACACCAAATACATGTATATTTATCAAAGAATCAAGTTCTACCTGGATTGTATAGGCCAAATATGCTATTCGTTGACATTAAGCAACAAGGATATTGGTTCGATCTTATCTTGATATATTTCCTTAAGCAAGTGTATATGAAATTAATCATCAATATGCTCGCATGATCTTTCCATTGACTTGTGCGCATTCTCATAATCCATTTGGGATGTCGTTGTTCTCTGGAATCATTAAACTTCGGAGCGTTCTCCAGTTTGATTCATGGACATATTCAGAGAAAATCTTATGAGATGATTTATGATGATATTGAAAAAGCGGGGGTCTCACAACCTCACCCAATATTTCGATTAGCAATCTGTATGGACTAACTCTAATATACTTTTAAGAGAATCAACTAGACAGCCAGACTCAATCTTAATAAAAAGTATATCAAGGAGTTAATATCTTTATCTCTCGATTTGATCTATACTCAAGAAAATAGAAATCTGTGAGTCTTTATCAAATACAAGATATATAAACTTGGATGGTATCAAAAACCAATATCCAAGGATCAATCAATTTCCAATCAACAACCAGAGGTTGGATTTCACAATTGATCGATACGACGCACAACCTGTGATATTTCAATTATATAACAAAATATAATGCAGAATAGAAATAACACAGACACCAGAAATTTTGTAAACGAGGAAACCGCAAATGCAGAAAAATCCCGGTACCTAGTACAGATTGAACACCACACTGTATTAAGCCGCTACAGGCACTAGCCTACTACAAACTAACTTCGATCTGGAATGTAGTTGAACCCTAATCAATATCACACTGATTCAAGGTACAATTGTGCTCCTTACGTATCTGATCCCATCAGGATACTACGCACTTGATTCCATTAGCTGATGTCACCCACAACCAAGAGTTGCTACGACCCAAAGTCGAAGACTTGAATAAACAAATCTGTATCACACAGAAAAGTCTACGATAATAGATAAATCTATCTCCCACAGATAAACCTACGAGTTTTGTTCCGTCTTTTGATAAAATCAAGGTGAATAGGAACCAATCAATAACCCGGACTTATATTCCCGAAGAACATCCAAGAATTATTGATCACCTCACGATAATCTAAATCGTATGGTAGCGAAACTAGATATTTCGGAATCACAAACGATGAGACGGAGATGTTTGTGATTTCTTTTTATCTTGCCCTATCGGAGATATAATCTCAAGCCAATTATTCAATTGAACTCATACGATAGAAAATGGCAAGATTAGATCGCTTAACTACAATAGAAGTAGTTTCATCTGGCTTCACAATCCCAATGAAGTCTTCAAGTCGCTAACCGATAGGGTTTCGAGAAGAAATCTACGGTAAAAGGAGAATCGACTCTAGAAAAACCAACTAGTATCACACAGGAGGTGCGGGGATTAGTTTTCCAGTTGCTAGACATCTCCTTTATATAGTTTTCAAATCAGGGTTTGCAATCTAAGTTACCTTGGTAACAAAGCATTCAATATTCATTGTTAAATGCAAAACTTGATTTATCCAAGATAATATCTTTCAACCATTAGATCGAAACTTAGCATGTCGCACACTCAAATGAAATGTATTTCATTTAGGTTTGAGTAGACGTACCTAAATGTGTACATTTGGTTGGTTCACGAATAGTTAACCAATGGTTAGCGATATGAGCACTTTCATATCAACCATATTCATCTTCTACATAACTAGTTCAAATGACTCATAAGAACTAGTTAAAGAGTTGTTCAATTGCTTAGATATTTATACATAGACACAATTGAAACAATATCGGTTTGATTCACTCGAATCAATTCATGAACAATATAGCCACGGTTTGCAAAGATTGCATTCCTTATTGATTTATTGTTTAAGTTCATGAGATAACCGATTTGAGATATAACCAGCTTAGGTACGCGTATGGGTAGCTGTACTCTAGATTTACCCTAATTGGGTTTGAAAACCCAGCAGAAAATTTCGGATAAAAAAATTCAGTGGGTACGCGTACCTAAGGTGACTGGCTTGTAAGTTCGTAAACTCCAAACTCAGCAGAAATTCACGGACGTGAACTTCCGCCAGTACGCGTACCCAACCTGTCTCCTTCACTAATACCGCATGCACACATATGCATGCATTTGGTTCCCGGTACATGGATTTATACACTAATGTGTGAACACACTATATATGCTTATATCCATAGGTGGTTACATAATCTCAACTCTACATTTTAATCATTGAAAACTTCTTCTATAATGTTATAATAGTCGTTAGACATAAAGAATCGACTATCGTCATCAAAGATATTTTCAAGATTGAAACGTCATCATGACTTTCGTCACGGATAAAGATGAAAGGTGCTTAAAGCGAAAGCTTACCAACACATTTTTTGAGAAAAAGATAGGCGAGTAAACTCGGCTCGAAATAGCAAATGTGTATGTATGAAAACTATCATACTTATACGACTGTTGTTTCAAGAGTAGGAGATAAATAGACTTTTGAGTGCTAGATAAGTTCAAGTCTCCACATACCTTTTTGGTCGGATGAAGTTTCACCGGTTCCTTGAGTAGTTCTCCGTCTTCATAAGATAATCTCCATGGAGTCTGGAGCTCAACTATACCTAACTATCCTAGACCGAGACTTAGTCATAAGAAAACTAAAAATCAAGACATATAGTTTTGATCACTAATATTGACAAACATGCTTGGGATAGCAACACATGCGAGTTCGACCGAGCAATGCTCTAACAATCTCCCCCAATTTTAGTGACAAAACTATCAATACATATGGATTAAAAAATAAATAAAACTTTGTAGCTTCTCGTCCACATGCTTGATCTCCTTGGTGCCTCAACTTTACTCAAAAACTTCATCTTTTCCAAGTACTCCCATGATTCCATAGATGTTCAGTTCAACATCATAGTTGTTGAAGTCCCATAGCCATAACAATGAGAAAACAAAAGCTCTCGATCATTGTTATACAATGTCATAATATTATTACACAACATCAAAGTTCTTATATCACAACTTCAACAACAATACTATGGTGATATGCATCACCCCCCCTTAGTCAATACTTTCGTCTCAACATGAAAACCACTCCCCCCTTACATAATGATCCGAAAACCATATGTATTTGTAGTGTGAACTACATATTAATTCTCCCCCTTTTTGTCAATAAAATTGGCAAAGGTACGAAAACTAGATCCTAATGAAATTTTCACGGAAACGCTTCAAGACCAAAGAAAAGGACATATCAACTTTGTTTAGATGCAATCATAAAGCCGAAGCTAAATGCATTCATCAAGGAGTTTATAAAGATACAAGATAACCCCTAAAAATTCCACAGCCGCACTCCCCACAAAGATATGGAAATTAAGCGCAAGTTCAAAATAACTCTCCCCCATTTGATGTCATTCCCGAGAGAAAAACAAGAGCGACCTAAATTTTACGAGAAAATAAGGATTTTATTGGACATCAAAACCACAAAAATGATTTTGTATCCAAAAATTCTCAATTAAACTAACCACAAGAGAACGCATGATTAATTTAATTGGAATACACATTCAAATTAAACACAAAAGTGATCAATTTAATTGAACATGCTCGACATAAGAGAACTTACGGAGCTACGACTATGTTAACCATAAAAGAATGATTAACTCAATCGTTTTATGCTCAACACAAGAAAAACTTATGGAGCATTGCAGTTTACATAAAATATGGATCAGGGAAAGATCAATATTGCGGCATAGACAAGGATTCATTCCATTTTTCATCACTATTTTCACAATGATATACACTAGACATAATCCTTGTAAACAAAAGATTTTAACCTATTTTCCATCAATGAATTGACATAATAGGCTTAACTTTTGTTCGTCAAAAGTTCATCGATCTTGTATCAATACTTGCATATCGACATATAAAAGAGATAACTTTTGACATCGTATGGGACAATAATAGTTCACGAACGCAAACACACCACTACAAGAAATATTATATATTGCAGCACCCAATGATTATGGAAAAACCCCCTACTAGTGTCGCGAGAACACATGTAGCAAAAAGTCTGTTGATGCACCCAATCTTTATTGGTGCAGCAAGAGATTATGTTTTTAGCCACACTGTTTTCATATTATTGCTACAGCTATGTGGCAATTTTTTTATTTTGCAGCAGTAAATTAAAACTTTTAGCTGCAGCTAAAAAGTACTGTGGCTAGAAATTTTCTTTTGCAACACCTATATTGAAGGTGTGGCAACATATGGTGTATCAATATCTATACTTTCTTGTAGTGCACATATCCCATAACATATTGCAATATATAAAACCATAAAGATTAATACTGCAAAAATCATCTTCCGAACAATTTTAGAGTTTAAATAAGTAAATCTAAAAACAAAGATGAAAACATTGGACATAGCTATGTGTAATCAAAATAATGGCTATTCCAAACTCTAGTTATTCTTCCTAAAACACAAGAATAAAATTCTCATAAGAAGACTTCCTAGACAAAAATAACAAATCTACTAGAAACCGATCACGAGCTAAAGTTCACGTTTGGCAGCTTCATTGGTTTCGAGACTCTTAAGCTTGTGATTCATATTATCAACTGCATCTTCGGAGAATATACCTCGTTGAGAATTTCTTTAATATGTGACTTCATGATACCGAGGTCAGAAGTAACCTTTTTCAACTCAGTTCTAACCACATCAAGATCCTTCATAGTATCAACAAGTTGCAGCTTTGCTTCCTCAAAATATATAAGAAATTCATGAACCACTTCAGCAGAAATCATATCCTCATTCTCAACATCTTGGTGTGAGTAAGCATAATAGCATGAAGCATTAGGTGCACCATCTTCTACAAGTGTTCTTTCCTTCCTCCCTTTTGATTCAGAACCAAAACCTTTCTCAAGAAATCCTTTTGCAAAATCACCATTGCGAGATGAAAAAGATGACATTCTTGATAACCCAAAAATATCCCAGAATATGCGTACGTAACTCAATAGGTTGGGTACTTAAAAGGTTTCTCAGGGAAGGAATTTTAGGGTTTCCTTAATTGACTCGCGCCGGTCACACGGGTAACCTGTACGAGATCAATCTCAAACAAAAATAAGAACAAGAGTCGTACGCACACGACCTTGCTAAAAATCTATTGCAAAAAGAGGCAATCAGAATGACTCCAAAAATCTATGCCTCATAAGAGAAGCATTTTTAGAGTACATGGGTAGCACCTTGTTTAACCAAACAATAATAAAAAATGACACAGCAAGTACAAATACTTGTGCAAGTATTTTTAAAAGGATACTCAGGATAAAGACGATAAGAAAATAACTTGAGAATCTGAAAATACCATTCTAACAAGTATACCTGAACATATCTATCGACCAGGATTTTGTGTGTGAGAGATTTCAACCTTGTGATTAAGTAACACAAGTATGAGCTTTTAGCTCATCAAATGAATATTGTTTTTGGTTAAACTTTTTCCTTATGTACCTTGGAGGAAGACTGGTATGATGTGAAAAGTCATCATAAAATTTACTATCATCATAATACGACGCATATTAAGGATTTTTACCTGAAGAATGTTGTCTGGATGAACTACACAATTTGTTGATGATTTCCTTGTATCCCTCAATAATCAATTTTAGGTTGTCATCCATATGCTCATATCTGCATTCTTCACTTGATACATCATTATCTCCATTTTTAACAGGAGATCACATGAGTTCTTCTTGGACGATATTTGTCAACATGTCTATTATGCTTTTGTGCATTTGAGGAACTCATTGAACTGACCTTCCTAGTAAGAAACACAGGATGCGCAATAAAACCAATTGGTTTAGACATACGAATGTCAGTAACACCTTTAAGAATCAAATCTAAGGTGTGTTGAAGTTGAACCAAGGATTTGTTTTTCAACTTGTTTTTTCTCTTTTGCACTATATGCCATTTTGAATCACAAAACAAGCACACTTTCTGATCACGAGAGTAATTAGAGGTTTCAGACCTAATATCAGACTTAACATTATCATCTGGAGATTTCTTTCCTCCAACTGATATGTAAATCCTATGCACGTTGGTTTGGGTAGGAAGAAAATCTAAGATTACTTCTGAAACTAGAGCTCTTTCAGTTTGAATAGAAGTAGATGATGGTATAGCAGACTTTTCCGAACATCCTTGAATGGAGAGTTTACTCAGGAGATGTTCAACATCTAAAGCATCCTTTTTAAGTTTTGCCTCAAGTATGATACGAGTTGATCGAACTTCAGGATTTTCCTTATAAGAAGCATTTTCGCTGGAGCCATAGTCTTTTACTACATCAAGAAGGACATTGACAAGTTTTTTCAACTGTTTGAATCTTTCAGCTTGAATTCTAACAAGATTTAGAATTAGTTTACTCTCGCTAGTTGTTTCCTCTTGAACAACAGAGTCATATTCATCAAGATAACACATGTCAGTGTCAGACTGTTTCATTTGAACACTAGGTTCGTCTATAACAGAGATTAAGGGATCTTTCTCTTTAATAGACCTATTAGAAAGAGAGTCTTTATTTCTGGTAACACGTTTATCAGAGATAGTATTTCTGTCCATAGACTCAGATCGCTACAAACATAGACTTTTGAGGTCTTAAACGTGTTTTCCGTTTCCTCTTGAACACCAATTATTCAAAGATAACACATGTGGGGTCGATGATTGTTTCATTTAACAAGGTTCAGATTAAGGGATCTTTCTCTTTAATAGACCTATTAGAAAAATACACGTTTATCAGAGATAGTATTTGGACTACAAACATAGACTTTTGAGGTCTTAATAAATACAATTTTCTAAGACCTCACCCAATATTTCGATTAGAAATATGTATGGACTAACTCTAATAAATACTTTTAAGAGAAACAACTAGACAGTCAGACTCAATCTTAATAAAAAGTATATCAAGGAGTTAATATCTCTATCTCTCGATTTGATCTATACTCAAGTAAATAGAAATCTGCGAGTCTTTATCAAATACAAGAGATATAAACTTGGATGGTATCAAAAACCAATATCCAAGGAACAATCAATTTCCAATCAACAACCAAAGGTTGGATTTCACAATTGATCGATACACCGCACAACCTGTGATATTTCAATTATATAACAAAATATAATGCGGAATAGAAATAACACAGACACCAGAAATTTTGTTAACGAGGGAACCGCAAATGCAGAAAACCCCCGGTATCTAGTCCAGATTGAATACCACACTATATTAAGACGCTAAAGATACTAGCCTACTACAAACTAACTTCGATCTGGACTGTAGTTGAACCCTAATCAATATCACACTGATTCAAGGTACAGTTTCACTCCTTACGTATCTGATCCCAGAAGGATACTACGCACTTGATTCCATTAGCTGATCTCACCCACAACCAAGAGTTGCTACGACCCAAAGTCGAAGACTTGAATAAACAAATTTGTATCACACAGAAAAGTCTACGATAATAGATAAATTTGTCTCCAACAGATAAACCTACGAGTTTTGTTCCGTCTTTTGATAAAATCAAGGTGAACAGGAACCAATCAATAACCCGGACTTATATTCCGAAGAATAGCCTAGAATTATTGATCACCCCATGATAATCTAAATCGTATGGTTGTGAAACTAGATATTTCAGAATCACAAACGATGAGACGAAGATGTTTGTGATTTCTTTTTATCTTACCCTATCGGAGATATAATCTCAAGACAATTATTCAATTGAACTCGTACGATAGAAAATGGCAAGATCAGATCGCTCAACTACAAGAGAAGTTGTTTTGTCTGACTTCACAATCCTAATGAAGTCTTCAAGTTGCTAACCGACAGGGTCTCGAGAAGAAACCTACGGTTAAAGGAGAATCGACTCTAGCAAAACCAACTAGTATCACACAGGAGGCGTGGGGATTAGTTTTTCCAGTTGCTAGATGTTTCCTTTATATAGTTTTCATATCAGGGTTTGCAATCTAAGTTACCTTGGTAACAAAACATTTAATATTCACCGTTAGATGAAAAACATGATTTACCCAAGCTAATATATTTCAACCGTTAGATCGAAACTTAGCTTGTCACACACACAAATGAAATGTATTTCATTTAGGTTTGAGTAACCGTACCTAAATGTGTACATTTGGTTGGTTCACGAATAGTTAACCAATGTTTAGCCATATGAGCACTTTCATATCAACCATATTTATCTTCTACATAACTAGTTCAAATTACTCATAAGAACTAGTTAAAGAGTTGTTCAATTGCTTAGATCTTTATACATAGACACAATTGAAACAAAATTGGTTTGATTCACTCGAATCAATTCATGAACAATACAGCCACGATTTGCAAAGATTGCAGTCCTTATTGATTTTTTGTTTAAGTTCATGAGATAACCGATTTGAGATATAACCAGCTTAGGTACGCGTACGAGTACGTGTAATCTAGATTTACCGGAATTGGGTTTGAAAACCCAACAAAAAATTTCGGTTGAAAAACTTACGTGGGTACGCGTATGGGTTCGCGTACCTAAGGTGACTGGTTTGTAAGTTCGTAAACTCCAAACTTAGTAGAAATTCACGGACGTGAACTTCCGCAAGTACGCATACGGGTATGCGTACCCAACCTGTCTCCTTCACCAATACCGCATGCACACATATGCACGCACTTGGTTTCCGGTACATGGATTTATAAACTAATGTGTGAACACACTATATATGCTTATATCCATAGGTGGTTACGTAATCTCAACTCTACATTTCAATCATTGAAACATTCTTCTATAATGTTATAATAGTCGTTAGACATAAAGAATCGACTATCGTCATCAAAGCTATATTCAAGATTGAAACATCATCATGACTTTCGTCGCGGATAAAGATGAAAGGTGGTTAAAGCGAAAGCTTACCAACACATATTTCGAGAAAAAGATAAGTGAGTAAACTCGGCTCGAAATAGCAAATGTGTATGTATGAAAACTATCATACTTATACGACTGTTGTCTCAAGAGTAGGAGATATATACACTTTTGAGTGCTAGATAAGTTCAAGTTTCCACATACCTTTTTGGTCAGATGGAGTTCCACCGGTTCCTTGAGTAGTTCTTCGTCTTCATAAGATAATCGCCATGGAGTCTGGAGCTCAACTATACTTAACTATCCTAGACCTAGACTTAGTCATAAGAAAACTAGAAATCAAGACGTATAGTTTTGATCACTAATATTTACAAACATGCTTGAGATAGAAACGCATGCAAGTTCGACCGAGCAATGCTCTAATAACATATATAAATAAGTTATGCCTTACTCACCTGCTTCCTTTCTAGGTGAGGATTGATCGAACCAAGTGGCCTCTCCAATTTCCTTTATGGAGCCACGGCCTCAACCACACTTCCACTGAGTGTAGTTGCAACACCTTAGTCTATGGTGTATATCCCTTGTTGAGGATTTCTAACCTTGCAGGTAGGTTTGCAGCTGGTATGTATGATCTCATCACTTTAGCAACATCAGTGTACATTCTGAAAATCGTTTCACATTTACATTTGTGGAGTACAAGAATTAATAGGAGACATAGTCGGAACACACGGCGACAATTCCTGTCGTTCCCTTAGAAAATACTTTTTCTTATCTCCATTACGAACAACCGCTTTTCCCATTTGATTACCATCGATGGGATTACTACCAAAAGTAACATACCAGCATATTACAAATATAATCATCCGATTGATTATAGGATTTCAATTGTCACCATAGATTTAATAAACTTATATTGGATATGCCAGAGTCAAAAGCAGGGAAAAAAAATAGATCCAACTTATCTGATTTGATTCAAGTGATTTCAATATTAGCTTGACGATAATCACATAACCGCGTTGTTGGTGTAAATCATCCATGTACAAAAATAAATCAACTAATCTAGTTTTGCGGTATAACTTCGTGCATGATAACGTTTTGCAGTGGAAATATAGAGAAGATAAAGAGGCAGAGCAAAATTTCTATTGAACAACATCATCAGGTTACATGGAACAATATCCTATCTATACATGTAGGAGGAAAACCCTAAATACTATATTGGGCCACACATTCATGGGTTACAAGCCCTACGACATAACTGACTTATTACTAATATACGGAGCACAGACTCCGGAGTAGAGCTGTCAACAGGCCAAGCTAAGGTCAACCCTAACTCTAGTACTTTTCATCTACAAGCCCAAATTCTCAACCCTAGCCCTAGACGGGTTGGCTTGGCGGGTTCACGGGTTGGATTGTTTTACTAAGCCACACAAAATTCAAGTATTTCTATTTTAAAATAATTTTATTTTTTCGGTGCTAATGAATCAATTTATTTTGGATTTGATATCTCTATTTTATTGATATGGAATGTGAAGGGATTGATGATCTAAAATAATACGAAGGATTTAATCACTAATTGTTATTTGTTAATATGTATATGATAAACGTAAAATGTGTTTTTTATTTCTTAGGTGTAGGCTGGTTTGGTTCTATTGAATGTAAATTTCAAGTTATTGGTTGTCATTAAAGATTAAATAAGATATAAATTTCAGATTATTGAAAAAATATAAAATGATATCACGGGAAAAAAATTGTGTCTCACATTAACGACTATATGAGCATATACTCACGGATTGACCCTAGCTTGGCTTGTTTTCTACTAGGGTCAAATATGCTAACCCTAGTCCGGCTTGTTTAGCCAACGGGACAAGCCGAGTCGGGTTGAAACAAGCCAAACTAGGTCCAACCCGCAAGCCGGGTTGAAAATTGACAGCTATACTCCGGAGTCCAGACTGAAGTGGAAAACATACACATGTACAAGTTTGACTTTGGCCATATAATCGGATCGAGCCAATGCAGCGGACATCTACGTACATCCCAGTGATTCTTCATTAGTTGGCACGTACGAAATCTGCAGGGGAAGTGTTTGTTTTCTTTTCTTTCGTTTCCTCTTCTGTTTGGATCTTTCTCTGAGCTTTCCTTGACTCTGAAGGTTTCTTTATACGAGATTTCTTCAACCATTTGAGAAACAATTTTAAGTCTTGAGATAGAATTCTTATCCAAGTGCAAGACGGATTTTATTCTTTACAAGGGTTTTTGGTGAGGATCCCCACTTCAATTTTCTTGTATATATTTTTCATACGGCGTGGAATTTGAGATTTTACAATTGGGTTAACATTGATGTTCTAGATTGTGCTTAGATGAATTTTCTGTGAAATTTCGAATGTGTATGAATTTTCAGGTCATTCTGTAAAGGGAGTTTTGGAATTTGAGCCGTGTTACTGCAGATTCCGTAAAATAAAATTGAATAAAGCAAAGGTATGATTTTTGTGGATTTTTCGATTAATTTTGATTAGTTTCCGATGAAATTGAAGATATTTGATTTGGTAATAGTGAATTGAAGTAAGGGTTTCATGGGGCACAGGCGTACATCCTGATGGCATATGGTGTAGTGTTTGAAATTTGATTTATTTATTTATTTTTGTTAGAAATCTTAGTGATAGAAACTTAGTAGCAATTCAAGTTTAGGCTTGAATGTTGGCGTCTTCTAAAATGTTTTTAGTGAATGGAGAGTTCGGGTTTGGACGGAAGGTACAATTTTGGGTACAAGTTAGGAGCATAGACATCAAAGTAAAGTTCAAATTTAGGTAGTCGATGTGAAAGTTTATACTTTCAAGCAAAAAATGGAGATTGTATGATGATAAAGGCAAACTATATTTGTTTGGATTTAGTTAAAAAGCATTGGCATTTGGATGTCTTTTTTACTTTTTGGTGCTTTATTTGTACTAGGAGGACTTAATGTGTTCTTAGAATTTAGATTGTCTGGTAGAGATTCCCATTAAGCGCTCCAAGGCATTTTAAATATCACTTGGTCTAATCAATGTGATTTCAACTCATTTAAAAGTAGGGTATCTTGAATCCTATCTGCTCATCCTTTGATGCATTATGTTTATTACTCTATTATCTGGCTTAAAAACAGTATCTTTCCATATTCTAGAGAATTTTTGCTTTCAAGTTTGTGGTTGGTATGATCAGCTTGTCCTCTGATGATACTAAAAAATGATAATCATGGTACAGTTTATATTGACAGGGAACAGGTGTAACCTTTGGATGCCATTGAACCTATGACATCAAGAAACTTGCGGCGAAGACTCCACCACGGGGATGTAGGGGGAAAAGTTCATGAGCATTTTAATACATCAGGAATGGAAGATTTGAATGAGCCTTTGCTAGGACATCATGATCGTGATGATAAGCACTCAGAGGTAAGATTTTTCTGTAGCTTTTATATACTGTCGGAGAAGTGGTAAGGTAGAAGTTGTTTTTGATCAATTGCAAGCTATGTCTCACTCCGAAGGAAAAATTTGTTAGGTGCAGGGACAAAATCTCGAAGATCTCTGGGATAGTGAGCGAAGAAAGGTGCAACTTCACTGGACGTTTGTTTTCTCCCAATTGATTGCCCAATGGGCACAGTGGTTAGGTAATCAGTTCATAGCGGAACATATCAGCTAACTGTACTGAATATATCTTGATTCATCCATATGAATCACGTTGCGGCTCATAATTTCCTGCATCTATTTTGACAACTGGCATAAAGATTCCTGCTTTTCCAGTTTTTCATTTATTTTGCTGACAAAAATGGCTAGGCCGTGTCTGTGAACAATCTAAATGTAGGGTGCTTGAATGTATTTTGTATATATGTATCCAAAAACTTTTGTTGAAGTCTCTTGATAATGCCTTTGTAACTTATAGCGAGACGCCCAGAAACTTAATGTATATTCAAATGATCCGAAGAAAGAAATTCTACTAAAGCAATCTTGGTGAAACGAAAATATACTACTATTCTTATGAATGTCATTCTATAGCACAGTAACAGTGTGTCTCGACCTAGGAGTTTTTTGGTCACACTCTTTCTAATTGGAAATTTCTCGTTGTATCTTTGTAGCTAATATTGTCATTGGATCCGGGTCGCTTCTTGGGAGGCTTATATCATTTGGATCTAACGGGAAAAATAAGATTACAATGGCTTCTTTAAGTCCTTTGCAGGTAAGATTCAGTTATGTAATATCTAGAAAATAAATTTAAATATATTCTGTATGTTTTTGTATTGCTATTTTCTGCATTCGAATAACAGGTAGATTTTGTCCATTTGATTTAATGTAACCCTTTCTTCCTCCATATAATTTATCTCTTCCAATACTGTTGAGTTTCATGAAATGAAGTTGCTGTAGACTCCTAGTGGTAAAATTTAACCAAGTAGTGGATAAACTGTATTGTCTCTAATGCATCATTTGATAAATTTCTAGGAAGAAAGGCTGAAGTATCTAAAGCAAAGGTTGGAGATTCCTTTCGATGGTGCTTGTACAGAACATCAGGTCCGCCTTCTTTCTTTTTCTCATCTTCCTGCTTGCAAACTCCTTCAATATGGGGTCAAGAGTAGGTTTTGATTCTCTTTATAAGGTTTGGGTGATCAAGAGCTTTCGGTAACCAGTATAGTCGTATGTCTGCGTGGACCATGGACTACATAAAAACGTGAAGCCTGGTGTTTCCTGATACTTCAATAACTGTGCTCTATTTATCTTTCTTTCATTTTTTTTAAAGACAACTTTTGTAAGCAGATGCCTGATCCCTGATCTCCTGGCAGTACCACCAAGTATCTGGCCAATTCAACTGTTGGACACTTACTAGTAACTATGATATAGTTAAACCTTGAATCCCTTTAGTTCAGTTAACTACAACCAAGTACAATTTAACATTTAATTAGTTGATCTGTTCTAGTTAAAGCACTATCTTAACCAGAGGGATTTTGCAACAGTATATTATGGTAACAGGGGGTTTATATCTTATTCTTGATTCTCTCACCCCATATGCTGTTTGTTAGGTCAGCATTGTATTGTATAGATGTACATATGCATCTCACTTTTGATTATCTTTTTATGCATGGGAAGCTGTTACAATGTGCTAATTATCTTACTCCCTTAAAAAGTTGAAATTAAGAAAGTAAAGATCTTGCTGCTGAATTAGTATTACTTGCTAATGGGATATTTTTTCAGGATGCGCTAAAGCAACTTTGGAGATTAGCTTATCCTGGCAGGGAACTTCCAGCTCTTAAATCGGAACTGTGGAAGGAGATGGGTTGGCAAGGTTCTGACCCCTCCACAGATTTTAGGTATATGAAGGCCATGGCTTTTTATCAATGGTGTCTCTAGATAGTACTCATTGTATTGAAATTGAATATCCTTTCTTTTCAGGGGTGGTGGATATATATCATTGGAGAATCTCATTTTTTTTGCCAAGAAATACCCTGTTTGTTCCTCTATCTTATTCACGTGACTTGAATAAGTTACTTTTTGTATTGTTAAGTTGCAGATGCATGTGAAAACTTATGAAGTTTAAAAGGGGAAGTTATTCATATATTGCAAATGTTCTGTCTGTTTGCCAGGAATCGTTCCAAAATCTCTTGCACAAAAAAGATGGGAGGAGAGCAGAATGGGAGTACCCCTTCGCTGTAGCTGGCATCAATATTTCGTTTATGTTGGCTCAGATGTTGGACCTACAATCAGGTAAACCATCAGCAACAAATTCAAACCGAGAGAAAAACATCACCTTGCTGAATGTTCTACTTAATGTGGTGTTAAGTAGCGAACTGTGGATGTGTGGCTCATTTACTATGAGGTTTGTATGAGGTTTCATTGGATTTTAATGATTCTTGCAGGCAAACCTAATTCTGTGCTGGGCAGACGATTCTTAGAACTTCTTGGGAAAGATGAAATGGCTTTCGATAATCTCTACTGTATAGCATTTCGGATGATGGATGCGCAGTGGCTTGCAAAGCGTGCTTCTTACATGGAATTCAATGTAAACAAATAACTAAACCAGCTCAATCAGTTCTATATTTGTTGAGCAAGAGGATTTAGTTTTTCATCTTTTGTGTATTGACTTATATTTGTTGGGTGCTCGTCTTTGTTTTCTTCTTTTCTTCTATGCAGGAAGTTCTGAAGTCAACTAGAACGCAGTTGGAGCGAGAGCTCGCTCTCGAAGATGTCTCCAGTTTTAAAGACTTGCCAGCGTACAACCTCTTGGACAGGTAGCTGAGGTGTAGCTTTTGTCTTCTTTATGAGGCAAACTACCCCTTCACAATTTCTCCTTTTTTTTAATCATACAAGTTATTTGGTAATACCATGTATCTAAATCTGTATTATCACATTATAAATTATATTTACATGAAACAAAATGGAGTGCGACTTTGTGCACCCCTTTAAAACCGTGGTGCACATTCCGGCAGTTATTGGTCCAAATCACTACTCCGGAAACCACCTCTTTTCCAGTTTCTTAATTTACTTTTTATTTTTTTTGTTTGAGTAAATCTCCTCCATTAATACGTTTTTTTCCTCTCTCTTAAGTCTTACCTCTTCTCATCTCCTCCACCCACCACTGCTGCTGATGTCCCAAAACGAAGAAGAAATGGGGTTTTATTATTGATCAAAAACAAGATTTGTGTTTCAGTCATTAAATTAAACAAACAAGAAATGGGTCTCAACATAAATCCTTTATTTTGGACTTGTCAAAGCAATCATAAATATGATGGATCAGCAACTTCAATATGTAAATTCTTAATTTTGAATCCAATCATCACAAATCATTATATGTATATACATCTTCTAAGACAATCTTCATTGGGCACATGGTAAAGCTGGTGAAGATATAGTTCATGTTCTTATCAGAAGAACATGGTTGGCTTTATGTTGGGATTTATGATGGTTTTAAATTTATGATCCTGATGCACCTGAATTTTTAATGGGTAATCATTATTAGGACGTTTTTGATGAACTTAAGATTTGTTTTGAATGTTGAATCAATGATTAGCAAAACTTGGAAGTTTGTTTTGAACTTGAAAATTTGTTTTAATGGGTATACCGAAACTAAGACGATAGCTATCTATATGCCTAAATCCCATATAAAATAGATAGCTATTGTCTAATGTAAACCAGATTACAATTAATCCCGAGTACCCTGCAATATGAGAGAGATCTGATTTGTTGTACTATAGAGTTTTGTTATGATTTGGTTTTTGCATCTGACTCTTCATCATCTTCAAATTCCATTCCTTTTACAAATTAATCGTTGATACAACGATGATCTTTAGGGAGAAAAAAATCGATCAAGATTTAAGTAATATTTCTTCTGATTTACTACGCTGCTGATATTAATGAGAGATCATCATATTTTACAGAGAAGATGGGAAGGTTGCAATGTTTTTTATTTACTTTTTACCGTAATTTCCAAAAAATAAAAATAAGAAAAATATAAAAGTAAAGTAAAACTGAGAGTGGTTTTGTTGATTTTATCAACCAATAAGATAAGCCGGAATGTGCACCCCGGTTTTAGAGGGGTGCACAAAGTCGCACTCTGTACCTGAAAAATAGAAAACTGTATTTCAATTGACTAATGAAATGAGCATAAGAATGAAAATATTCCATTTGGCTTTAAGAATACATAATAATCCAACAATCAAATTCTAACTTCCTAACAATATATATTCAATTTAGGTCTTCCTGAACTATTTATATCTCTTCTCACAGAAGTCATGGTGTGTTTTGAGAAAATCTGGAGTTTCCTTCTTATCTTAAAATTCTTATTTCTATTCAGCTTTTCATCCTCAGCTAAACCTGTATACGCCAAATACCCAGGCAACTGCCGCGTTTTTCTCTTATACAGGTTAAGGGCTGAGGACCTGAAATTCTGAAAAAGATAGTGAAAGTCATGTTGCAAGGTCTGTTTCCTTTAAAGCTCTTACTTTTTATTATGTGCCTCCCATCCCATCCCATGACTCCATGAGCTTGCTCAGGGGAGTAAAACACGAAGTGGAAATGTTTTTTAGTTAACTTCCAATCTTCACTTATGCCTCTGGTAGCTTCTATCCTATGCTTATTTTGAAAACGAATTACGCTTGAATTTGCCTCCACCAGAAGTTGTACTCCCACAGAGATAGTGTAAGAGGAAGGTAAAACTTAAATCTGAGACCAATGTAAATTCTCCTATTCTTTCCTGGTATGAGAAAACATTTAGGATTTAGTGTTTATCAAGAGATATTTCTTTCCAACTCCTGTATAAATCGACATAACCATCTATTCTCTGTTTGTTCTAAAATCTTAAATCAAGACCAGATTCGTCATCTACTCTTTACTGATGCTGAAAAAAATCTAATAACCCAAAATCATACCTTTCCAAGATGTTGTTCACTTTGGATCCGAAATTAAAATTTTTATCTCTTTAGATTAAAGGCTCAAGACAAAGGAAATGTGGTTAAATCTACAGAACGCTCAATATTTCTTCTGTCAGCTCATGCAGAAGCTAGGATACAACCTAACATTAATCTTCTGAAATGTATCATATTCAAGAAACTCTGAAAGAAAATTGTAGTAATGCACTAAAGTTAGGGTTCAAGCCTGAAACTCTGAAAGAATACTGTAATAATGCACTGAAGTTAGGGTTCAAGCCTGAATCAAGGTTGCTTACAGTTGTGTTGTATCTTCGATGAGGTTATTATCAAGATTGAATCAAAACAAAGAGTTTCATTGAATGAGTTTTCATTTAGATAACATTAATACAATGTTTTTGATATTTTTGGATGATTACAAATGATACTACAAATGCCTATTTATAGGCTTACAAAGAGAAGAAGAGAACTATGCCTATGGAGGCTAACAACTATGCCTTTGGAGGCTAACAACTATGCTTATGGAGGCTAACAACTATGCCTTTGGAGGCTAACAACTATGCCTATGGAGGCTTACCTTATATTCTTTGTTTCTAGAATAATCTACATGTTTAGAACATGTTTAGAGGTAATTCTAACACTCCCCTCAAGTCGGTGCATATATGTCGCTCATGCCTAGCTTGCCAACAAACTTCGTAAATATTTTACTTGGAACTCGCTTTAGTTAGAATATCAGCTACACTGTTCTTCCGATCTAATTCTAGGTAACTCCACGATCCCATTATCCAACTTCTCTTTAATGAAGAACCTATCTATATCCACATGTTTTGTGCGATCATGATGAACTGGATTGTGTGCAATATCACACGCCGCTTTGTTATCGCAAAGACAAACGAATTGGTTTCCTAGGAGGATACCCCAATTCAGTTAGCAGACGTTTTAACCACATAACTTCGCAGATACCCAGCGCCATACCTCGCCATTCGGCCTCCGACTTGATCGTGAAACAACTCCTTGTTTTTTGCTTCTCCATGTAACAAGATTACCCCCAACGAAGGTAAAATATCCCGAAGTAGACCTCATATCATCACATGACCCACCATAGTCGAATCAGTGATATGCCTCCATACTTTTGAAGTCTTGACCTTTCTTAAACAAGATCCCTTTTCCGGAGCAGACTTCGTGTATCTTAGGATTCGCATTACCGCATTCATATGTGTTTCTCCAGGATTATGCATGAATTGACTAACAATACTCAATGCATATGCAAGATCGGGTCTTGTATGTGCCAAGTACATTAGTCTACCCACGAGCCTTTGGTATCTTCCTTTATCAACAAGTACTTGGTTGCCATCCGAACATAATTTCAAACCTGGCTCTACTGGTGTATCTACAGGTTGACATGTTGTCATACCTGTTTCCTCCAACAAATCAAGGGAATATTTTCTTTGTGACAAGAATATTCCTTCTGTTGATCGAGATACTTCAATTCCAAGGAAGTATTTTAAAGAAGCAAGATCCTTCATCTGAAATTCACTTGATAGATAATTTTGGAGAGCCTTTCTTTCTTCGGATCATCTCCTCGTAACTATCATTTCATCTACATATATGATTAAAGTCGTAATCTTACCTCGATTTTTCTTTAAGAATAAAGTATGATTTGAATTTGCCCGACGATAACCAAATGCTCTCATAGACTTGGTAAATCTTCCAAACCACGCTCTGAGATTGTTTCGACCATACAATGACTTGTTTAACCGCAAACTTTTCCGTTATGCAACTCTCGACTCCATCATTCCCCGGTGGAAGCTGCATATACACTTCTAGGACAAATCTCCATGTAAAAAGGCGTTCTTGACATCAAACTGTTGCAATGGCCAACCCAAATTGCAAAGCAAGAGACAACAAGACTCGACTGTATTCATTTTAGCTACAGGTGTGAATGTCTCATTATAATCTACACCATAAGTCCTGGCTATACCCTTTAGCAACCAATCTTGCCTTAAAGCGTTCAATTTCACCATTTGCCTTGTATTTGACTCGTAAAAACCCAACGACATCCCACGACTTTCTTTCCTTTCTCGGACATTCAACCATGTCCCAAGTATTATTTTCTTGTAAGGATTTCATCTCATCGATCATAGCTTCCTCCATTTCGGATCAGATAATGCTTCCCCACGATCGTTAGGAATAACTACGTAGATAATTGATTCACAAATGACTTATTTGATTCGGTCAGATCATGATTAGAGATATAATTACTCATGGGATATTTAGCTTTTGATGAAATATCGGTTCATACATAGATTTAGGGATACCTCTATTTCGACGTTCGCAATTGTTTCTTTGCAGGTTCAAGAACATCTTCAGCAACGGTTGGATTGGGGTTGGTGATCTATCATTATCTTCTTCAACTTCATCTCGCATTATCTTCTGATCTATATGCATTATCTTCTTCAACTTCATTTATAGCTTCAATTTCATTATCTGTGTTAATTTCTTCCCCACTAACTTTCTGTTCTTTTGGAATTTCAAGAACAACATCTTCTTCGATTATGTCTTCTTCATAGTCAAGAGTCCAATTTCTTTTCCATACTCCCCCGAAGTTCGACTTGAGTAATACATCACGTGTTCGTGAAACTTAACATCCAATATGATGTACATTCGTTTAGTTGGAGGATGGTAGCACCTATATCCTTTCGACTTGATCAAAAGATATCCTACTTAAGACACATCTTAAAGCTCGGGGAGATAACTTGCTCCGTTGGTTCTTGTGTAAGTGCACAAATACTACACAACCAAATATGCGTGGAGGCAAGTTTGGAACTGTTGGTGAAACTGTTGCCTCACTGAGAGCTTGAAAAGGTGTCCGAAAAATGATAGTGCTGGAAGGTGTACGGCTGATCACATATGCTGCGCAGAGGCAAGAGCTTCACCCCAATAAGTTAACGGCATATGAGTCGATATTAATGAAGCACGCACAACTTCAAGCAAGTGACGGTTTTTCCTTTCAGCTACCCCATTCCGTTGAGGAGTATTAGGACAAGTTGTCTCGATGAACAATACCACATTCTTTTAAATAATGCTGAAAATCAAGTACTTAAATATTCGCCTCCGTTGTCACTTCAAGAACTTGAATCTTTGTATTGTATTGTGTGTTGACTACTTTGTGAAACCTCTGAAATAAATTATTCACTTCATCTTTTGATTTCATCAAGCAAACCCATGTCATCCTAGTGCAATCATCAATAAAGGTGACGAACCATCGTGCGCTTCCAAGAGTGTTAACTTTAGACGGCCCCCAAACATCAGAATGAATAATCATGAATGGAATAGGACTTTTATTTAAACTTGATGGAAACGAAGTACGATGGCTTTTAGCTAGTTCACATTCTTCACATTGAAAACTAGAAACATCAATCTTTGAAAATAGACTAGGAAATAGCTTTCTTAAGTAGCCAAAAGAAGCATGCCCTAACCGTCTATGCCATAACCAAATTTGTGATTTCTCCTTCTCCCCCTGAGTACCATTCACAACTAAAGCGTTAGATAATCTTTCTGAAATTTTTGACTCCAAATCTAGATAGTATAGCTTTCCTCTTCTAACCCCAGATCCAATCGTCCGCCGTGTTCGAATGTCCTTAAACACACAAGAATTAGGCCAAAAGATAACAACACAATTTAAGACTTTAGTAATTTGGGAAACTGATAATAGATTATAATTTAGAGAGGGAACGACTAAAACGGAATCTAGACTCAATGTATCCGTAAGATTTAATGATTGTTCTCCAATTACTGGAGCCAAAGATCCATCTGCTGTGCAAACGGAGTTGTGTATGGATGTTTTAAGAGGAGAAACCTGTCGGAATCAAAAGTCATATGGTCTCAGTGCAACCCGAATCAATTATCCATGAGCTATTAGGAACAACTTGCGAAATATTAAAAACCTTACCATTGGTTGTTTCCATAGCAGAGGTTAGATTACTAACCACATGTGCTGCTGCAACGGAATTCTTTTTCTTGGGATCGCATTTATCCCACCAATCTGGATACCCGATAATCTTAAAGCGAGTTGTCTTTGGTATGACCACGTTTACTACAATGAGTGCAGGTGACAGACTTATGTTTAATGTTGTATTGACGACGGGTTGCCATTGCGAAGTTTCAACACTAGATACAAGGATCCTTCTCCTTGCTCTGATACCATATCAAGATTGAATCAAAACAAAGAGTTTCATTGAATGAGTTTTCATTTAGATAACATTAATACAATGTTTTTGATATTTTTGGATGATTACAAATGATACTACAAATGCCTATTTATAGGCTTACAAAGAGAAGAAGAGAACTATGCCTATGGAGGCTAACAACTATGCCTTTGGAGGCTAACAACTATGCTTATGGAGGCTAACAACTATGCCTATGGAGGCTTACCTTATATTCTTTGTTTCTAGAATAATCTACATGTTTAGAACATGTTTAGAGGTAATTCTAACAGTTATGGACGTGGGAGTCGAAATCAAAGGCTTAGGTAGGTCTGAACTCTGAAGTGCAAAGGCTTGTGATGGATTGGTCTCCAGTTATTACATCATGTTCAGATAAGAGGTTTGGGATGGGACTGATAAAAGAAAAAACTGAATTGGGAGAATCTTTATCAGTAGTACACAGTTGATTGACACTGGGAGGGAGGTTGCTATTTGATTCCATAACACAAATCTACTGTCCTGACCAAGAAATTTTATAGCATCATGAGGTGCACACGCCACTACACCAGAAAGTGCAGATTTTTATGTTAAAAGCCTGCAAGTAAAATGAAACTAAAATAAAATCTATTTCCATTAAAGAAAAATTGATCCTAATTTGACATCATGAAAAACTAAATCCGAATGAAAAAAGAACAGAAAAGAAATCCTAGTTTCCATCCAACCCCAGCAACATTTGAGTCTTTTGAACTACCCAAACAAACACCTCCTTCCCCCAGTCCACAAATGCAAATTGGAGACATCAATTTCAAACAACCCCGAAGAACACCACCTTTCTCTGAAACCAAACCTAAACACAACCCTAAAAATCCCAAACACAAACACATAAAAAATGTGGATGTATTTGTTCATGATGCCATCTTAATTTTCTTCGAAAATTTTAAGAACAAATTCTGATAGGAAAAGGATATGGAACTGATGGTGATGCATTCCTTGCTGAAGAACCATTACCATTCAGATTCTCTTCTCCTCCCACTCCAAGACTTCCCAATAAATCTCCACTATCAAAATCAATTGAGCTGTTAAAGAAACTATCCAAATTAAATGCATTATCTTTCTCTTCAAGACTTCCGAATTCCTCCTTAGTAGCGTTAATCCCTTCAAATAGACGCTCAATGTTATCTTCAAACCCGCTATCATTAAACAAATCAGGTAGTTCGCTTGCTTTTTCAAGATCAATATTAGGCATAGGTAGTGGGTTGAATCCTGAATCCATGCAAAGACTCCATGAGTTATCCTCCATCGGGTCTACCATTACCGGAGAGTGATCATTGACAGATTCGGGTAATTCAGGTGTAAGGATTCGAGATGTCATTTCTTGTGATTCAGCAAAATATGAACAAGATGGTGACGGTTGATATTGTTGACATAGTTGTTGTGGCGGTGGTGGCGATGGTGATGCTTGTTGGCATTTTAAAAGGCCACTGTAATGACTAATATCGAAATTAGTCACTGCATTCATTCCTCTATGCTCTATTGCCGCCATGTCATAAGCAGCTGCAGCTTCTTCTTGTGTACCTGATAAGAAAAGGAACTAATGAGACCTATATAATGAAAAGGAAACTCAGTGCAATATTTGGTCATTTAGTAACTTCAGATTCCATTTGTGCCACATCATCAAATGTACACGTAGGACAGAATCCACAATGGACCCACTAAGATTGAGTTAAGGTAAGCTTGGTCAAAATCTTGTCAATACAACTGGTCCACCAAGACACTAACCATGGGGACCACTATGTGTGATACGGACAGTACGGTCAGGGCTAGACAAAGGTTCGAAACACGTGACTACATCACGTGCTAGAGTGAAAGTGCATGCACATGCTATCTCACGTGAAAAAATGACCTCCCTCCGGCACTAAACGACAGTATCAATAACACCTATTGCCGGAAAATATTAAAAGAATATTCCGTCAGTATCTGACACACCTAGCCGGTGAAACTATGACATAGTAGGACTGTACAAGTAAATAAAATAAGGGATGAAATGGAGATAGGGATAGGGATCTGAGATTTATTACTATATGTTCCCAAATAGAGATATTTGTTGCCCAAAACACGCCCAATTCTTGCTTCCCAGCGCCCATTGTGGTGGTGCCTGTAGTAAATTCCGGCAATGTGGGTGTCAAAATTTGTACATAAGAAACTGAATTCCAGGCAATGTGGGGTGAGACCGAGACTAATTACCTTGCGACGCCACGATATTTAGATACACCCCTTGAAAATCCACTGCTGCGACGACGCAGTGAAGCTAAATACTCTTCCTTTGTCACTAGTTGCATGTCATCGAAATCCTTTTGATATGTAATGAACTGCACACAAAAAAATTCAAATCAAACTTTGGGAAAAATGATTCCATTTATGAAATACTAATTAAAATGCAAGAAAATTAGATAAATACCGGGAAATTGAGGATAGTATCAGGGCCCCAGTATTTGAGAGCCGCAAGATCATAAGTATGTGCAGCAGCTTCTTCATCATCATATGCACCTGTTATACAACAAAAATCATATACTATTAGAAATAGATTTACTAAAATGACATCCGGTGGTCAGCTTCAAAAATACAATGGGTGGGTAGTCTTTAAAAAGTGTAGAAAGAGAGGGTGAGATTAGAATAGAGATGAGATTTGCAGAGAAAAGAGGAAGAAGAAAGTGAAGCCTATAACTTACCCAAATAAACTAAGCAGGAGCGACAAAAGCGGGCAAAAGAACGTTACATTTGCAGATGCAGAGATCACCACGCAAGCAAAGACATAGTTAATCAGAAACAAAAATAAAGAACCAAAATCCTCATTAATCTAAACGAGTACAACACAAGATTTTGAGATTGGAATCCCTAGCTATATCTCCTATTAAAAATAAAATAAACCAACCTTGTCGTCCTTTCTTGTTCTGAATAGGATTCCATGAGTTCTTATCCCATAGATGAGCTTCATATCTTCCTGTCCATCTATGCCTGAAAACATCATAATCCCATTCTCAATTACTAATATAAACAACAGAAAATTCATTAAAAACAATAAATACCCATGTTGCATTTAAATGACATGCATGCATATCAACACAAATATTAAATCGAATTTAACTTAACAATACCCATAAAATTCAATTGAGCTAATCAATCAAAATCAATTATGAGTAAAACAGAGTAGAAAATTGAGTATGAGTATATATACCTGGTAACTCCTCTGTAAATGGAGCTTCTTCTGCCAGGGCTAGCAGAAAACTTAGCTTTTTCAGGATTAGAAGTTCTTCTAGTACGTTTGGTCTTGGGTTTGACTGGTTTTAGTTTTGATGGAAGAGTATGAGGAGGAGGAAGAGGATGATGATGAAGAGGAGATAATGGTACCAACAACTGATTAGTAGTACTAATAAAAGAAGCAAGAGGTTTAATTTCAGTATTTGATGAAGTTGAACTAGAAGAAGAAGAAGATGAAGAACAAGAATCAGAACTATGAGGAGACCTCTTCATCATCATCATCTGCTGAATAATCTTTTTTTTTTCTTTATAAGAAAAAAATAAAAGGAAAAAAATCTGTTCCTCTCCCTCTTTCTAACTCTCTCTGGCTACTAGTAGTATTATTTTATCTCCTCTCTGATTTTCTGTATTTAAATAAAATTAAGAAGAGGTTCACCCCTTTTTTAAACTTAGCTTTTTTTGGTAACCTAAGTTTAGAAAGAGAGAGTAATGAGTTTAATGAGGAGGGTTGTAGACTTGTAGTTATAATGAGGGTGTTTAATTGGGTTTAGAATTTTTAACCCTCCTGAGGTTAATTAATTAACCAATACCTGTGGTTAATTACTACTACTTTCCCAACACTTGGCTGAAGGCATAGCCATGCTCCCAATAGGATTGCATCTCTTCACTGTTCTCTGTTGGGGTTGGGAATCTAAAGCTATTTCTCTTTCTCTCTCAAAAATTCTCTGATTTTTTTGGGTCTAAAAACTGAAAAGGTTGAATTTTAGAAGCAAGATTTTTTTGGGTATCTTTTATTTCTAGTTCTTGGATTTGAGGATACTGATGTCATTTTATGCTAATTTAAATACTTCTTTTAGGTAGAAAGTGGGTTTTGTGGAATTAATTAGACCTGAGACTAATGACAAGTGGTAGAATACTCTGGATGAGTAAGTTAAAAGTAAAAAAATTGCCCCAAGTGTGAAGTAAAATTGCAAGAATGTCATTGGACAAAATGCTTGCAAATTTAGGCCAATTACAGAATTCTTACTGCATTTTAACACATGGCTCGGCAAATTTGGATTGGTAAATGCAAAATCTGGTTAGGATTCAAATAGTAAGAGTTAAATGAATTTTCATTCAGGATTGAGTCATTTATTTTGATGCTAATAGTGAAACTTGCAAGATTACAGCCATAATTGTCAGTTGTTTTTCCCGCTTTTCTGACTAATTTGATTTTGGAATGTACATAAAGGCGTTACCCCAAGTTGCTCCTTCTGCCTCTCATACTGCAAGATATGTAATGGCATGGTCTATTGATGTTATTCATTGGATGGGAAGTCTGTAAAAATAATGCTACATTGCCTAGAGTCTGAAATTGTCATTATGGTTGTAACTGCAATGCCATCTCACATTTTCATTGTCAGGATTTGTTTTACTCAAATTTGAACAGAAGTCTGTTTTACTTTTCAAATAGCTATCAATTGGAAAGATTGTTTTCCTAATTCTACTTCAAACCCATTGATTACTGTTATGCAAACGGTGTGACTGGTCGTACATTGTTTTAAATTCTCCGGACGACTCGGAGTTGCGTTTCGATTGTTCCGTTATGACTACAATGCAATGTATATCAACCCATTTACTGTTCTACTCTGCTAAGTAGTTATCCACAACATCTGTATACTGGCACTAAGAATGTATATTGAACGTGTCATTATGATTCTACGGTAACGCCAACGATGTTGTATTTCTTTTCAGAAACAAAACAGCATGTTGTGCTAGAAATCGTTCCGTTATGTTTTGACTGTTACCGGACGTTCCGATGGCTCCCATTGCATAGAAATGGCAACAAGAAGTTCATACATGTGCTCTATTTCCCAATCAGCACAAAGACAGGCTTGTTGTGAAATCTGAACTTAGAGTCTAGAGAGCTAAATCCTAGCTGCCAATGCCTTACCTTGAAATCTCTTTACATGTTCATTAAACTAAGATTAGTTTGAAAGGAAAAGTCAAATTTTGAGGGTGCATTTAGAGACATAATATGAGAGGCAGATTTGAAGGTGGTTAGTTAGACACCTTTATAACTACTTTATTTTCTATTGATTGTTATGTTCTTTTTGTTAGGTTGCCAAATATATGCAAGAGGAGATGACTTTGATTCCAAATCTATTTTTCGTTTTCTAGTTATTGTTTCTTAACGTGATTTTGATATATTTGCATTAGACAATATTGGCGAGTGACATAGATGGTGTATTCTGCACTCATAAGCACATTTTAGTCAAACCAGCACAGGTAAATATTTCAGTAAGAAGATCGACCTAAGTTTTAGTAAGGGGCCGGTGGAACCAAATGCATCCCCCGAGATTACTCTCTTGGGTTATTCTAAGGAATATAAACAGATATAGGCCTGTTTTTCAACCCGATAGACAAGGGTAGGCCTGTTTTTTTCATATTTGCAAATCTAGGCCTCCATCCATGTTTCCATCCAAAACAGTTACTTTTGTCAATTTCTCGGTCAAAAAAGTCAATTTTTCATCAGATGAGATGAGTTAATGACGCGCAATTACCGATTTGCCCTCTATACACGTGTAAATGATAAAGTAAGAAGTAGCCACATGTAACGTCCCCATAGGCCATCTATACACGTGTAGCAGAAGACACGTGGTGATCATCCGAGAATGGAGGGAAAAATGAATGGCCTAGATTATTTCACTTCGTAATTAACGACACCATCATGAGATCTGAGTCGTTTATCTCAATTTCGTTTGATCTCTATGTACCGGGACGGCTGGGATGAAATACACATTCGTGAAAAGGATAAGAGTATAGAGAAAACCTCTTTCAGTTTCTCCATTTTCCCTTCTTCTCTCCATTGTTTCCCTCTGCAACTTTTTTTCCTTCTCTGCAATTTTATTTCTTCTTTTCAATTTTCTCTTTAGTAATCTGAATAATCACTGGAATCTGTTAGATGGGTATACCTAATAGATCAAAAATACGACTAAGTAAGGTGGATTCAGACACTAAAGAGAAGATGGATAAAAGAAATAAAACAAAGAAACGGCGAAGTAGAACAAGAACTGAAAGGTAACAGTGATACCCTTATTGTTAGAATAGATTTCAATTTTTTTGGTTTTATGTATTTCGATTTCTAGGGTTTATAGGTATTTTCGATTTCTAGGGTTTATTTGTATTTTGATTTCTTTGGGTTATGGGTATTTTCGATTTCTAGGGTTTATGGGTATTTTGATTTCTTTGGGTTGTGGGTATTTTCGATTTCTAGGGTTTATGTTGTTTGATTTGTAGATGAATCTGTTGATTTTCGTTTCTCTATGAATTGATTTTTCTAGGGTTTGTGTTAGATTTTTAGGGTTTGTGTTAGATTTCTAGGGTTTGTTTGAAATCTGTTGATATTTCTTTATTTCCTTCTTCAATTTTCACTCTGTTTATTACTCTGTTTAATATGTTTATGCTGATATGTATGTTTATGCTGAGGATAGTTGAATAACTCTGAATTTGCTTTTCTGCTATGTCGCTTGTAGGAATGATGATGTTGTTGACATGATGCCTTTCAGAAATTTTAAGGTAAATGTGATAGGAACTTTCCAGAGTTTAGAGTTTAGAGACTGTGCCAGAGAAGATATGTGTCTTGATAGGTTGAAGGACATGATCAGGCCACAGTTGAGACTCAAGGGTGATGAGAAGATAGAAATTTTGTGGTCAGATGATGCTTGTACTCCAATGCCATTGGATAGACAAGAAGAGTTCAAGTCTTTGGTTGGTTTTGAAGGCACTTGATGGCCAACTTTAAGAAGTACTACAAGGGATACAGTATTCAGACTCATCTTTGGAATGCTGCCAAGTGTTATAAGATGCACCACTTTAATGTAAGTATTGCTTCATTACTTTAATGTAAATGTTTCACTCTAGTGTAAATGTTTCACTTTATTAATGTACATGTTTCACTTTAATGTACAGCAACGTATGGATGCTATGGCAGCTGAGAATGAACTGGCTGCAAGATTTCTCATAGATGAAAGGCCTGAAACCTGGTCTAGGGCTCATTTTCCAACTACTAGCAAATGTGAGCATATCAACAACAACTTCTCAGAATCCTTTAACAATATGGGAAAGAAGATTAGAGACAAGCCAATCTGCAAGCTAGGTTTGATGTATGGACAACTGGTGATGGGACTTCTCAACAAGAGGAGGAATGAAGCTGCAAAATGGAAGGATGGTGACCTTGTTCCAAAGGCAATGCAGCTGATTACCAAGATGTGTGACTTGACCACAAATTTTCAACTACAGAGTGCTGTTAGGGGGAAAGTATATGAGTTTACAAGTTGTCATGGATCCATCTTTGTTGTGGATTTTCCAAAGAGGACTTGTAGCTGTTTGCAATGGCAATTGAGGGGTTTTGTCTGCTAGCATGATGTCTGTGCTCTAAAGCCAATGAGACCTGTTTGGGCTGAGTAAGTATTGTGATATTTCATTGCATTTGTTTTCATTTCCTTGTTGTTTTTTTGTGTCCTTATAACCTAATATTTATATATGTTTGTCCTTTTGTACTTTGGGATATTTCATTGCATTGCATTTGTTTTCATTTCATTGCATTGCATTGCATTTCTTAACTGTTGGGTATTGTTGGGTATTGTTGCAGTTATTGTGACAAGTGTTATTGGGTTGACAGCTACAAGAGAACATATGCTCAAGAATTCAACCCATTATTGGGCCCAGAAGACTATGAAAAGGTACATTATGAAAAGTCTTTGACCCACCTTGTTGCTTTTGTCATTATCATTTGTTGTGCAATAAATAAAATATCCATATTTGATTCCTTTAGGGTTTCACCCTTTCATTTATATTCTTGTCATTATCATATTCTTCTGTGCCCTCATATCTTTGATACTTTCTTTCTTTCCTTCTTCTTATCCAGACATCATTGAAAGAGATGATAAAACCTCCAGTGAATATCAGAAAAGCAGGTAGACCAAGAGGGAAAAAATTAGAGCCTATGATGAACCTCAACCCACAGGGAACAAGGGTAAAAGAAGATACAAGAGATGTGGAGAACCGGGTCATTATGAAAAAACTTGTGCTGGAGGAGCAGTTGGTTCTAATCCAAAGGTACCAAAGGCTAGAACATGTGTTGATGGTGATACTCACACATCTTATGAATCAGCTCCATCAAAGAGGAACAAGAAAGATGCAAAAGTTGTTCATGGTTCAGCTGCAGGTCAAAGTACCAGTGTAAGGGGTGGAACTAAGACAAAATCCAATAGCCAGAGCTGTGTTGGTGAATCATCTAAGCAAGATGCTGCAAGATCTGAAAAAGGTGTCAAGGGTAAGGCAACATCAAAAGTTGGATCTTATCAAACCTCATGTGAATTTCAATAACATTGGTCCAGTTAGCAACAAAGTCACCTTTACAGTGTCAGATCCAAAGAACAAGAAGAAAACAAAGAAGTATATGAAGATCTGAGTTGGTTATGTTTAGAGCTGGCAATCAAGCCGAAACCCGCGGATAAACCCGTACCCGGCCCGTGAAAACCCGTACCCGGCTCGGCTTGGTTATAAACAAGCCGGGTTCGGGTTAGAGAAATGATGGCCCGTGAGAAAACGGGTTAACCCGTGCCCGTCCCGTGAACCCGCGGGTAATCCCGTAAACACGTGTACAGTAATAGCTCACCGTTAGATTATGTAGGACTAGGGCCAATACTTAATCCTATCCCTACGTTAAATATATAAAAACACTAAAACCCTAGTACTCTAGTAGACACATCTTTCCATTTCTTCTTCTCTTCTCTAATCCTCTTTCTCCCCCCACCGTCTTCTCCTACGGCTGCGCCTCCCACCTCTTTCTCATTCTTCTCTTTTGTTTTAATCTCTATTACCTTTTTCTCTCTTTTCCTCCTCACAAACACACAAACATCTACTCACATAACAACAACAACAAAAAGACTAATGTTTCAATAAACAGAGAAACCATGAAAAAGATTAGAATTTTAGCTCAAGAATGATGTCTAAAAGTACAATCGTGAAAACCCATGACAGAAAAATGAGATTACTAACCTGGGTTTGGCTCAGATTCTGTGATTTCATTCTTGAAAGTGAGATTTGTTGAAGAAAATCTAGTTATCGGCATATGGAAGGTAATAGAGATTAAAACATTAGTTAAAAATGTTTGTGTTTAATTTGATTTGGGAGAAGTTAAAAATGAATTTCTGAAGAGAGAAGGAGTAGCAGAGGTCATTTGGAGGGAAACCCAAGAATATAGCCAAGAGATTTGGGGATTTTTTTTTGTTTCTCCGTGAGTCACCGGTCAGAACTATTTTGTCACTCTCGTGTGGAGATGGGATGCTGCTTGAATACGAACTTTTGATTTTTGTGTTGAATGGATATGTGTTTGATTTTTGTGTTAAAATTGAATGGATCTTTGTTTGATTTGTGTGTTGAATAGAGATTGAAGATGACCAAAGATTAAACAGGAGTCATAGGAACGCAAACTAACTAAATTAAGTTTCAATTTTAACATCAATTAAACAAGCCGGGTAACCCGTGAACCCGCAAGATTTACCCGTTACGGGCGCGGGTTGGAGAAATGACCACCCGTGAAGAATTTTAACCGCGGGTTTTGACCCGTGTTAACCCGAACCCGTATAACCCGCAACGGGCGAGTCCCGGCCCGCCCGTTTGCCAGCTCTAGTTATGTTGATTGAGTTTCATTTTGTGTAAAAAATATGTATGTTGGAAGTTTCTTTTTCACCTTGGATTGTTGGTGCAGTTTTAAGTTTGAACCTATGTTGGAAGTTTCTTTTGCATAACATTTTATGAAATGTAGACTCATTTCAATTACAACTTCTGTTTCATTACATTTTCAGATTTTTATTAAACTCATTACATACTTCTAGTACTTTTCCTTTCAATGTCTCTTTTGTTTCAATTACAAGTGCATCTGAAGCCCATCTGAAAGCATCACAGTCTTTTTTCTTACATACCAGATATGTTATATTCAGATTGTGTTGATTCTTACAAACCTTGAGTTCTAACTTTGAATTGCAGTTTTGTTTGAAGCAGGGGTGATTGTTTAATGGACAATTGTTGAAATAGTGGTTCTCATCTCCACAGGCAATACAGCTATGTTGGCTTGGAAGCTTGATTTGAAGTGATGTAGCTGGAGAAGAAGCAAGATCAAACCACTCAAAATAGTTGCAGGTGGGATTCAAACATTTGAAGAAGGCCCTTCCATTTGTTTGATCGGTTTTAGATCTCAATAATGCTCTAACTCCATTACAAGGTACACGTTTGCACCTTGAATATACCCATGGACAACTCTTGATTTCATGGTCTTCTTTGTCACACATATCACACTGCACCTTGATGCTGCTACTACTGCATTTTGATGAAAGATGAACACCATCACCCATTTTTAAATCTGAATGAAAATGAGACAGAGAATAAAAAATGAAGAAGATATGCTTTTATGGGAGATAATCCTGCCGTTGGGTACTGTGGGGGCCACATTTTTTCTGACACGTGGCAGAATCTACGACGTGTACAGTGTACAAGTGTGCACACAGTCAGCACCGAGTCCCCATACAAAATCGACGATTTAAACATTAACTCGGTGAGTTAAATGAGTCGAAGGGCTTAACAGTCTTTTCCTAACACACTAACGGTGCCAAAAAGGTAGTTAACCACCGTTAGCCGTTTTTCAATAAAACGGTCAAAATCGGCCTAGATTTGTAATTTTCAAAAAAATGGGCCTATGGTTGTAACCCTGAAAAAAAACAGGCCTATATCTGTTTTTCACCCTTATTCTAATTACCAAGACTTAATACGGTTTTATGTACAAAAATCCAATTATGGGTTATTTCGCCAATGCTAGCCATGTTTCAGGGATGTCTCAATCTTGTTCCGAATTCTATTTTCTTTTTCCGTTTCTTCTTGGAAAATGAAACAATCCTTCTACTACTACAAGTACAAATAAAAATAATTTCAAAAGATGTCATCGACTCATTTCTCTAGTTTAAGCTAAGTAGACCTGAGATGCTTTGTCATAAAGTACAACGACAGACAAAATTTACCAAAAGAATGAGAGGTGATGCGAGTCAGAACTCAGACCCCCTTGTCTGATGAAGTGGAAGGACAAGTACGAACTAAACTGAAGAGCGAGGGCAAGGACAAACTTAAACAGCTTTTTCAACAGAAACAAATTAGCTTTACATTCAATTTGAAGTACGCTTCATGACACAGCATTGTAACCGTTATGAGTAGCCTGCAGCCTTCAGATATGCCAAGAAATCACTGAACATTTTTCTAAACCCCAACCTGTTGAAGTCCAGGTGCAGTCGTGTTTGGCTCACTGCACCCCTCTCTGTTGTTCATTTCTAATAACTTGGAGAACTGGTGGCCTCTTGCTCATCCAGAAAGATAATAGAACTATTTTCTACATGGAAGTAAACTCAAGTAATATAATAGATAACAATAACTATCCTTCTACAAAATTTACAAACAAAAAGATTACTGAATATGGACATCTATCCGCGTAACTTACATTGATTTTCTATATTACAAGAGAGATCTTAAAATGAATTCCCACTTGCACAGAGAAGAAGACCACCAGATTGAATCCTGCTCTTGAAAATAACCTTATCAAACAGCAATCTTTCATCCAAAAAAAGACTCTCTGCATCGTGGTAGGTGCAGTCTTTAGCATCTTTTTTAATTTCTTTTTCAAATTTCTTTATGTAACCTCTTATCTCGTTATGTATTCCAACAGCTTCTGTCTGTGCACATGCAAATGAAAACTGCAAATTCCTGGTTGGCGTTGTATCTGAATAGACCTTATCTTGATGCCTAGTAGGTGACCTGGTACTGCTTTCTGATACTAAACCAGAAGTCTGATGGTCAAGTGTGCTTTGAACCTGATCTTCCGTCTCCTGCAAATATAATAATAAATATTGTAAGGAATACAGCTTCTTCAAATTGATTCTGCTATGCTACACAAAGAAAAACCATATCAAAATCAGCCTATGTAACGACTGGACCTTATTAAGGCCAACAGTTCTGGCGACGGAACAGTTGGCTGAGGCACTCGAATTTGTGGATGACAAAAAATTACTGTCACTATGTGGAATAGGATCTGCTGGTATATCGACAACTGGTTGGTCCTCTGGTGACGAAAAATCTGAACTATCAAAGGTAGAAATTGATATGCATTCATCAAAGTAATTCATGGCTTCTTCTGTTAGACGCTTGGACATCTTCCATCTATCAATGCTGTTCTGTTCTCATGGTTACAAGTAAAATCCCAAGTCAAAGTCGGTTCACGGAAAAAAGGCAAAATGAAATATAAAAGACAAACATTTTAAAGAAGTGGCATCCCCTCTAAGACTATCTTAAGAAACTAGAAAGGCAAACATTTTAGAGAAACAGTATACCAAGGCATCTAAGGCTATCTAAAGAGATAAATCCTCTAAAATCAAAATGGAACAGAGTACCAGACCATTTTGATGATCCAAAAATGAATCTTAGATAAAAGTGATTATGTTACTTGCATAAAATCTTAAGTCACTCATCAACAAGAGATCAGAAAACAATATCAAGTTATACTTTTCTCCTAGGTCGAGATCGTTGAGGTTGAACGCTCTTTGGCTCTGGAAGTATCTCCTCTAAAATTCTGCCCAGCTCTTTCCCGCGGTGCTCCTCAACAGCCAGATCTTCCCTGAGTTTCTTAGCCCGTTCTTGCGACTACAATTGCAGATTTCGTGTTAGATGGAATACCAAACAGAAGGCGAGACAAGCTAAAAATACAGTAAACACAAAATCTATCACATTCCGAGGTCTACAAGAGTATTTATCTCTTTAATGTGCTCTGTATTTCATGAGAATGACTTTATTAAAGAGAAGAAGACTGGATCTATGCAGGACACCGTTAGTTGATAATGGAGTTTGTTTGGCAGTCTTGTTGTCTATAAATAGGATGAAGTAATGCTGTCTACCAGATATTTGAATAAGCAAAAACCTGCATCTCACAATTGTACCGAAGGAGAAAAGTTCTCACCATAATCTATGTGATATTTAAAGAAGGAAATTTTTCAAAAATCCTAATAATTAACAAAGATCCACAGTCTATTTCTGAGAATGTCGATAATTTCAAAGGAAATTGTAGTTCCACACCTTGACTAAGTAATCCCAGTGAGATGGATGGCATAAGCACGCACTGCTTAGCTTCCCCACTCCTTCCATCATTTTCTTAACAAAATTACTAAATCACTCGGAAAGTTTTATATAAGTCAAATAGATCAATAAGCTTCTAAGTACAAAGCATATAATACAAGACCTGCTGGAACTTTGCAGTGTATTCCCTTCTGATCTCCGATACTAACTGAACCTCATCTGGGTTTACCAACTCAGAAGGTATATCAAAGACATTGGTTGTGGCAATGTTAGACGGATTCTTCTTTTGGATCACCTGAAATCATGATTACGTATGACAACTCATAAACAGAATCAACACAATGACTTGGAACTCGTGAACACATAACAAATAGGTATGAACTAAGTGTGTTGCAGATGCTTTTCAATCTTACAATAGCTTTGGTTAAAAATTGTAAACATGCTGCTATATCCTGATGTAAGCCTTGAGCTGCCACTAAAAGGAAAAAAGAAAAGAAAGAAAAACGGAGGAACTTCCTTGAGAAACTTACATTTGTGAGGTCATCTTGGATCTCAGAAATAGCACGCCTTACTTCAAATCGGACAGTTTCATATATGCCACCTTCACCTGCTGGATGATCTCCATCAACAGGCTGAGTCAAAAGGACAATATCAGGACGCAGCACTAGCCTGATCTTTTCTACTAATAGTAAAGAAAAGTTGCCTTACACCATACAATTATTCTCGAGATATTCAGATTGAATGATTAGTAGGGTGAAAAAAAAAAAACCAAGAAACACCTTGATTTGTTCGGAAACAGCTTTGATTGTTTTCTCTTCAGCTTCAGAAAATGAACTTGTGGAGACCCCATCATCCCACTCTGTAGGTAAACATGCCTAAAGTGCGCCACATGTATCAGATACTATACTTGTAATCATCTTCCACATAGCTGGGGAAGGGTTTGGTAATAAACAGATTATGAAGGCAATATTTAATGGACTTACAGACTCCGAATGTGGGTGCTGACTAGACCATGTTAGCGGAGTCTTCGTCCGATTCAACCTTTCAGATGAGCTTGAATTTATATTACTAACCCTTTTCTGCAAATAGGCTCATCATATTTCAAACTCAAACCCAATAGCAGACAACGGAACTTTCAACTGTGACTATGTTAAAACACACATTTGAAAAAGCAATCCAGATATCGCAGCCAAAGGTTTAAATACTATCAGGTCACATAATCATATGGAACGGAATCAAATTCTTGCATACAATGTGTATCAATTCTGAGTTTGTTTCTCAAACCTTTAGATATAAAGTTGTAAGATACAAAAACAAATCGAATCAATTATAAATATCAATGAACAAAGAACAAACCTCAGAGTTGTCATAACGTCCCCTAGAAACTGAACGTCTACGCCTCCCTGTATCTACAGTTGACAAGCTTCGACCACTATGCCTCCCTGTATCTACAGTTGACAAGCTTCGACCACTCACTTCTTTCGAAGCACCGCCATACTTATTTACACATTCAGAGTTCCTGACAACTGACCTTCCCCTTCTATTATCCATATAACCGTCTGATTTGGTAACCGATTCATTAAATTTGGATGCCTTTGGATCAAATTTTGCAACTCTACTTAAAGTTTCTGATTCTAATAAATCTGGCGGTGATGTACTAGTACTACCAAACAAAGGGTTATCTATTTTATTCAAGAAATCAACAATTCTACTGGATGATGAAGAAGTTCCGGATAAGGCACTTACACTTCTAGATCTTCTATGACTAACTTTATTACTCAAATCCTCTTCCTTCACATTATTATATGTTGTAGAACTAGTGCTGGTTCTTGGATTAGATGAACTAGTTCCAAAATTCCCTCTTTTAGTAGTCGATTTGAATGCTGAAGCCGCCATTTCTTACCCAGGATCTAATTACCTTCCTTCGAGGGAACTATTGTGACAAATAAAAGGATTGAATAAGATTAAGAACCCATGAAGGAAACTGATGAAACAAATGGAATAAGATTCTAAGCACCCATGAAGGGAACTGATGAGACAAATAATCAAACCCTAAAATATTCTGTTGGTATTAAAAACAAAAAGAGTGATTGTATGGATAAATTATGAAGCAATGATATTTTGGTACAAGGAAACCAAAAGTGGATTTGAAGAGAAATTTAGATATTTTTTTTGACTTATTTCATTTACAGTGTTTGATTTTTACGAATGAATGAAAATGGCGGAGGATTTTACAAGAAACTGTGAACGTCACTTGTACAAAACTGACCCAAATACGTAAAATACCGGTTCCAACCTATGAAGCATGGATACTTCAAAATTGGTGACGTATCCACGTAAAATACCGGTTCCAACCTATGAAGCACGGATACTTCAAAATTGGTGACGTATCCGTATCGACGCCGTATCAGATACTTGGGATATCTGGGGATACGTATCAGATATTCCATTTAAAGTGTCAACTTTTTTTTAATTATAAAAGAGAAAATTAGGCTAAGGCCCCACCCATGGATAACCCATAATATGAGGCCCCTAGTTAAAAGAGTTTTAAAATCAGGCCTCGAATTAAAAATAAAATTTAATACAGGTCCAAATGACCATATTAACCTTTCGTATTTATATGACAGGACCTACCATTTTCCTCACAACCAACACATTCGACAGTTTTAGAGAGAGAGTTGCAGAGAGAAAAAAAATTCAGATCCAAATTTTTTCAAATCCAAAGAAGAAGAAGACGAAGAACCAAGAAGAAAGAGAGGTTTGAATCATTCTACTTTTATCTTCGATCTTCTCCTTTTGTATTTACTTTCGTTTTTTGATTCATTCTCTTCGTTTCATTCGTTTTTTGATTCATTCTCGATTTGTCATTTGATCTATTTTCGATCTGTTATTTGATTAATTTGATCTGTTATTTGATTAATTTGATCTGTTATTGTTATTTTCGATCTGTTATTTGATATGTTATTCGTTGTTTGATTCAGTCGTTTTTTTATCAAAGAACAAGACAAGGAAAGAAGACGAAAGAAGAAGAAGACGAAGGTAGGTTTTGCATCTTTTGCTTTTTTCTTTCGGAGATTTTTTTGATTCAGATAACAGATCAAACAACTAACTATTTTTTCTGATTAATTTGATTTAGTGGATTTAAAAAGTAGGTCACGTCAAACACTTGTTTTTACTGAAGGTGGTCTTTTGTTGGCGGTTGATTTACCCATCTACAGGCTGCGATCCTAAAAGTAAGTGTAAAATTGAACTGAAACTTTCAATTTAACTGGAATTGTAAGACAAAATCGTTCAAGATACAGGAAAAGTGATCCATCTATGGGATAACTATTCCATGCTTGTACATGCAAAATGACATAGAACATATAAGACAGTTTGCAAACCCTAGAAACTCTAAGTTGAATTGCAATCAACTAACTCGATTTTGTTACTACATCAACTGCAGATTCAGAATCAATTTTCATTTGTGAACACTAATGGCGCAAGGAAGAAGGAGTCCCCCTGAAGCAGATGCTTTAAGAGGTACTTAGATGTGCAATTTTTAGAGTATGTGTGTTGTTATGGTATCATGCTAGTGAAAATGCCTTTGAATGTTTAACTATACAAACAAGGCCATGTGTAACTTTAAGTTACACATTCAAAATCTAAGCAATCGATTGTATTGTGGTATGTATATTGAGTGTGTAACTTGAAGTTACACATACAAATGAGCCTATATAAGCGTAAGTTACACCTTCAAGATGTCGTCGTTGAGTTGCCAAGGATTTTGTGTAAATATAATTTACACATTTGGAATCTCATGTTTTGATCATATGTAATGCTGTGTATGTGTAACTATAATTTACACATTGAAAATCTCAAAAATAACTTGCCAATTGACTGTGTAACTATAAGTTACACATGGACAATCTCGTCATGAACTAAAATTGATTCTAATTTTTGCTTAGTTTTATATCATGAACTAAATTTGATTCTGAATTTTGCTTGTGATTATGTCATGAACTAAATCTGATCTCATGATATGCTTGTAAATTTTCATAAATAAGAGTGTGTAAATAAGAGTTACACATTCAAAATCTTATAGAAATAGAGCATGGTTTGTATATTGATTGTGAGGTGTGATTAACTTATAGTTACACAAAGAAGAACATGATTCATATGCATGTGTAACTTGAGGTTACACAACACATAATAGAATGGGTCAGTTTGTGTACTTGGCAAATACACATAGTTTGTGACATGATTTTTATTTTGCAGTTATAAAAGGAGTGGATTTGATAAGTACACAAAATACTGACTCACGCTATTTTTGTGTGTGATGTGTACAGGAAAATTAAGGCAATCATTGAATGCCGTTAAGGATTTGGTGAAGGTGATAAAACCTATAGGACTGAGTGATAGGGCTCAGAGATATCTTTTGAGAGTTGCTTACGGTAAGCTAGTGATGATGTATTACGATGAGTATGATCCAGCTTCACCAAGTACAACCAAACAAATCACTACCAACAAAAAGCGTCTTGAAGCTTTTGAACCGCTTTGATCTGGATTGCGACACACCTTGTTCTTTCAAATTTGGTGATGATAATTTTATAGAGTCTACACCGGCAAAGTGGGTTGGTTTATTTTACATGCAAAGGATTGGCAAAGAGAAAGGGTCAAAATCTATTAAAGAACTTTTCTCATAAGGATTTGAATGACAATGTTTTTTGACAAGTTCTTCACCGACATTAAATCTACAACACATCAGATAATAGTGACTAAAACAAAGATTTTAGAGAAGATAAAAGAACTTATGACCAAAAGGAGCAAAAGTGGGAAAAGAAAGAAAAATGATGAGAAGGATCTGGTTTGTTTGATAGGTTTTTATCTATGCTGTGTATTATTTTTTTGGCGACATAAATGCTAATGGAGTGAACGTGAAATATCTTAGTATCGTTGAAACATATGAGACGGTTCTCAAGGTGTCTTGGCCTGACTTAATACACGAGCACTTGTTTGAAGAAATTCATGATAATATTGATTGCTTGGCAAATGTGAAGGCTTGTGTGCAGTACTTACTAGTAAAAGCTTGTGTGTAATTTCTATTCCAGCACTTTTAGTGTTACGTTCATGATATTTTAATATTAATTGCTTGACTAATTAAAATTTATATATGGTTCCAGATATTGTTTGCTGAACATGCACCAGAAGGCTCAATCCCGAAAGTAGCAAATCACGAAGAAGATATCCCGCGTGTTGGAAGGTGGGATCTATACCGATTTTCGGATTACATTTGTAATGAGACATGTCACAGTTTTCGGTAAGTGTTTGTTGGTTTATGTTTTGTAAATTTATGTTAATACCAACATAATTTAGATGTAACTTTGATGTAATCAAAATTTTCATGTGTAGCTAGAAGTTACACATTTAAATGTGCTTGTGTAACCTATAGTTACACATGCAAACATAACACCAGTGAATTCAATTTATTAGAGATATCATCAAGAATATGGATCTTCTTACATGCATGTATGGATCTTCTTATCCTCATAACAAAGAGAAACAATGGTCTTACATTAGATATATCATCAATAATATAACTCAACCTTGGGTTATCATTGGTGACCTGAATTTGGTGTTCAACAATGAGAATAGAGCTTACTTCCATAATACTTGTTCTTCATATCATGTTACTTTTTCATCAAGGGATTAACCTTATATTAAGATGATTAGTGATATTGGCTTAGAAGATATGGGTTATTATGGTAGATATTTTACTTGGTCTAGTAATGTACATGGAACTGGTGTTAAAAGATCAAGGTTAGACATGGCACTTTGTAATGCTGAGTGGATGCTTCATTTACCTGACTCCAACATTCTTCATTTGCCTCAAATTAGTTCAGATCATTGTCCAATAATGTTGGACACTGCCTCTTATAAAAGTGATAAGAAAAAGAACTGGAAATATTTCCAGTGTTATGAGAGAGATGAATCATTAAAAGCTAAAGTTGTTGTTGTATGGGAACATCAAATACAAGGGTCTTATGCATTCCAAGTCACAAGAAAACTTCATACATCTAGAACTTTTATCTCAAAATGGAACAAATACAAGTTTGGTGATATCCAAAGCAACATAAATCTTCTCCATCAACAGGTGGAATTTGTTCAACAAAATTCACAGCCTCAGGACAGTAGTACTTTGCATATTCAACAGTTGGAGCAAGAAATTGAGCACTGGCACCAAATACAAAGTGAATTCTGGGGCCAAAAGTCTAGAGATCAATATTACTTTGAGATGGATAGAAACACAAAATATCACCATACAAATACAAACATAAGAAGAGCAAGGAACAACATTGAAGCTCTGAAAGACAACAATGTAAATTGGTGTTCAAGTAGAGAAGAACTGGAAGTTTTACTTTCTCAGCATTATAGTGCACTCCATACAACTACTTCTCCAGAGAAAGATGAAGCTTTATTACAAAATATTCCTCAAGTCATAACTACAGATGACAATGTAGAGTTAATCAAAGTATTTGAAGATGCTGAAATATGGAAAGCACTTAAAGATATAAAACCATGGAAGGCTCCAAGACCATATGGGTTTCCACCTGGCTTTTTCCATTCCCATTGGTACATTGTGGGCTCTGATGTTATTCAAATGGTAAAACAATTTTTCCATTCAAGATTTATGCTCAAGGATATAAACAACACAAATATCTCTCTCATTCCAAAGACTAAAAACAAGCAATTTCCATCTGATCTGAGACCCATAGCTCTTTGCAATACTTCTTACAAGATTATTTCAAAAAATATCTCTGCAAGATTAAAAAAGGGGATGAATAAGATCATTTCTCCCCTACAAGCTGCATATGTGCTAGGCAGGCAAATTTCAGACAGTATACAACTAGCTCAAGAGATAATCCATACAATGAAGAACAAAAAAGAGAGTAAAAATTCTCTTGCACTCAAACTAGACATGTCAAAAGCTTTTGACATGATTGATTGGTCTTTTCTTATGGATGTTATGGAAAGAATGGGTTTTTGTGGTGAATGGTGTCAGCTTATCATGCAGTGTATTAGCACCACTAAGATATCCTTTATTCTAAATGGAGCTCCATGTGCTGCTTACAAACCTTCAAGAGGCATAAAACAAGGAGATCTTTTGTCTCCCTATCTTTTTATTATAGCTATGGAGGCTTTCTCTAGGAAATTACTAATGGCTGAATAGAACAACAAGATTGAAGGTATAAAAATTGCTCCATCTGCTCCTCCAATTTCACATCTGTTTTTTGCAGATGACTGCCTCCTTTTTACAAGTGTTGACCTCCATAACGTCAATAATCTGCTTCAAATTATTGAGAAGTTTGGAGCTGCTTCTAGAAAAATGGTAAATTTCACAAAGTCTAGTGTCTACTACAGTGCAAATGTTCCACCAAGATTTTGCAGAATAATTACTGGAAGATTGAAGGTACCCTATATGAATCCAGCAAAGAAGTACCTAGGTATGCCATTGTTAATTGGGAAAAGTAAAAAACAATGCTTCACACATCTACTTGATAAGGTAAAAAATAGGTTATCAATTTATAGAGGCAAAACTATGGCTCAGTATAGTAAATCTTTAATGATAAATATTGTAACTAATACCATCCCTTCTTATATTATGAGCTGTTTTCAAATTCCAAAAGATATTATACATGAGTATAATGTTATGCAGAGGGATTTCTGGTGGGATTTTGAGGGGAAAAAAGGGCACTTATGCTACCTCTTGGAAGGACCTGAACCCGCATAAGGATGTTGGAGGATAAGGTTTCAAAGATCTGGATATCTTGAATAAAGCTCTTCTCATAAGAGATGCCTGGAGAATTTGTATAAATTCTGATGAAGTGTGGGTTAAATGTATGGCAGCCAAATACTTCCCTGGTACCAGTATGTTGCATGCTACAATAAAAAAGGATTGTTCTTGGGCTTGGAAAGGGTTACAGAAGAACATGGACTTCATTAAACAGCACAGCTGCTGTACTGTTGGTGATGGTTCTCATGTTAAAATTTGGTTGGATGTCTAGATTATAGGCATGGATATACCTCCTACTCCAAGACAGGAAGCTGAAGATAATGAAAACTTTGTCTGGGTCAGTGAGCTTTTTCTTTCTAATACCAGGGAATGGAATGTTGATCTGGTAAACCATCTTTTTGATCAACACACTGCAGATTTGATTCTCAATATGAGAGTATCAGTTTATACAACTAACAAGTTGATCTGGAAACTTAACAAAAATGGGAACTTTACTCTAAAATATGCTTACAAGAAACATTTTAAAGACAACTTAGGCTCAAGGCAGTTCTCAATCTTTATTCAGGTAAATAATATTAAATGGAAGGAATTCTGGATAATTAACACTTGGCCAAGAGTTAAACATTTCTTCTGGAAATGTTTAAATGATATTCAGGCAGCTAGAGTTAGATTGCAAAGACAGTGTGGGTATATCAATAAGATGTGTGCACTATGTAACTGTTGATGGTGGATTTTCATTTAAGGCTAAAATTGTAAAAGCCAAAAAATTATACGTTAACATCTTGTAAAAGATAAAGCCATTAATAAGTGATGAATACTTCTCCACTTTACTAATTCACCTATAATGGAGCATGTGGCAACAATCCCAGTCTGTGAATTAAATACAACATTATTAATTAATGCATAACCAGCCTTGTATTTCTTGTACTCATTATCAGTGTGGCATGACGACTGAGTGTTGTTCTCAGCAGAGCAACACGAACCTCCAAGCATTATAATGAAGCATGTACAAAATACCCGTACAGGCTGCAACTCTCGGTGTGTTATACTAGCCCGATTGAGCATATTACTCTCGGTGTGCTATACTAGCCCGATTGAGCATCTGGACTGACCATGTCAGTCTCAGAAACGATCACGACCATCCAACTTTACCAGCATGAATTGGATAGCTCAGATCAGATCCATGACCCCAAGCAGGTATTGGAATATTCACTACCGAACCAACGCGGGCCCCGCATGGTCGGCTTCCCCAAAATATTGGCATAGCTTGCCAAACCGTCCAAGCTAGAGCAGTATGGACGGAAAACCCTAAATTAGGGTTTGCAGCACATTACATGTGTCGCAAAACAGTCTCAACCATCCGTCTTCACATGTATAGATGAAGGGTTTAGATGTAGGTTCAAAGGGCCCAGAACATGACAACACAGTCACCATGGGCCCGCCTAAATACCTGACCGATCGGTCAGGACCAACCATGGTTGGTCATCCCAATTCGTGCGCCCGAACAGAGCATGACGCATGGACGTGAAACTAAAATTAGGGTTTTTGAACATCACGAGCGTCCATTTTCTCCGGCACGAATGAAGGGTCCAAGATTAGATTAAGCAGGTCCGGTCATACCAACATGACCACCGTGGGCCCATCTATCCCCTCACCTAATCGGCCAAGGCATACCATGCATGGTTATCCCAAATCGCACGCCCAAACTAGCGTGGTCACACTTCCCAATTGCAAACTAATCTCGACCACTCAACTTAGCCGGAAAATTTGAGTGGCTTAGATCACGTTTTCATGGGACAGTCAGGTATAGGCGTGAACACCAGCCTACCACCTACATGCCAGACCAATCGGCCAAGACCGACCAAGATTGGTCGTCTTGGAATGCGTGCCCGAAGTTGGCACAATGTGCGGCTTTTGCGGCACCAGTTTTCTATCGCAAATTGATCTCGACCACTCAACTTCGCCAGATGAATTTAGTGGCCCAGATCACACTTTCGTGAGATAATGGGGTATGGGCGCCTACACCGTCATGCCATCTACACGCATGTATGATCGGCCAGCCAAAATCGTATCCCAAGCTTGGATTCGATCAGGATGAAGAGTGGTGCTTGCGCACCTCCTCCAAAAATCTAATTTCACCAACGGTCGTAGATGAGTGTCTCAAAGATCATCTCGTCCGTCCAACTTCACCGGCTTGGTTATACACCCCTGGTCAGAAGTTAATTGGTTGGTGCGGCGTCATGGTGATCACCATCCGTCACTCTACCACACCATGTGGTCGGTCAAGGAAGGACTTGCTTGCTCAACCTCCAAACCATCACATGAAGTAGTCTGGATATGAGGCTACTTTGAGATGCTCAAACATCGATGTTTCATACATGTTGGATACACTCGATGCAGTACCTGCATAGAATGCGCACGATAATTCACAAGTATCAACTTCCTAAATAACGTAGTTATTTAATCTAGCATTACATGCTACTTTTTGTGGGTCCAACGATCCACAAGCTCGAGACATCAATCATGTCACAAACTGGGGGATACACACTAGGGTATTGGTCTGGCGGTTTACTGCGTGCAGCGCACAACGCGCCATCATAAGAACGTGTCAGGAAGTCATGGACGGTTAGTGATGATGGGAGAAGTGGGCAAGACTGGTCGTGTGACACTAACACATTACTCCACTACTCTATCACTCCACTTTCTCCACTTCCCACGAGATACGATGGTTAGGCTAAAAGACTTGTATAAATAGGTTCTCCATCCTATTTTTCAAAAAAAAGGACAAGACAACAAAGGCAAGTGTTGATACAATCATTTTCAAACACCGGAACTGATAGATTACATCATGCAAGCCAGTTCAGCTTTCTGATACAAGTCATACATAGCCAACACCTTCACAATCTCAACACCTTCTTCGCTTCCCTCCCTAAGATCAACCCCATCTCCTTCACTTTGTGACCGAAACAAGTCTGGAACGGACATTTCTTGGTTTAGGCTGGATTTGCACAGATTGATTTCTTGAATCTACAAGCACTCATCGCGCAGTGCATTTGTTTAGGGTTTAGATTCATTTCTCATCCACATACCCCAAATTACCAAAACCGGCAGAAATAGTTTTCACCCATAAATAATTGGCGACCACAGTGGGAGGTTAACCTCTCGGTTATAAAGTCAATTTCTTCGAAATCCGATTTAATTTTATCAATTTCAAAAAGGGTAGATCTTAGAACCAATTCAATCAGCAATTCATTTCAAGATGATGGAACTCAGGTCTGGATCAACAATCAATTCTGATGGAGCTAGTGTGGATAACACTCCCGGTGTCGATGTACCTGTCACTGGAGCTGTCGTGGTCAATACATCTCGTGGAGCCGTCATCACCAGCGTCAGCGTAGCATGAGATGTTCCAGTAAGTGTAACACCTCCCATCACCAGATCCAGAGAAGCCGCAAATCCCGGCATCTCCTCAAGTGTAACACCTCCGGTAGTCACCAGAGCAATAACTTCCACTCCTTCGTCAGGACGAGGAGCCGGAGGGACGAGAGGAGGAACGTTTCCCATTACCATTGCAGACTTGATGGAGAAGCAAGAAGTTCTTGCTAAGACTTAAATGGATATGGCCGCAACTCAGAAAGAGGTACTCACTTTTCTTAAGACATTAACTGATCGATTGTCACAAGAGCCGCGACAACCCCTGGAGCCAACAAGGAACGCATTCAATGCACCGGAGAAGGTACTTCAGAGGCGCGGACCTGATCAAAGAAGCGACATCAGATATGAGCGGTCTTGTCATGGAGACTCCTACACTGGGGACTGATCCTCACAACTATCCTCCTCAAGTCAATAGTTTCAATATGAACCAGAGGCCGGTGGATCAGGAAGCGGCGTCTTTAGTGGAAATTTTGTGTGAACTCTTGTACCTCTCAAAGAATCAACGGGAGGAGACGTTTGCTGCAATTAATAAAATAGCTCTGGACATACACCTGACTCCTTCACGTCTGGAAGTCCTAAATGCATCAGAAACATCTGTAAATAATGTTACGTTTACGGAAGACGACGTGATGGCAGAGGAAGGTCACAGCCGGGCCCTATATGTTACCGCACGCATCAAGGGTTCAGAGTTCAGGAGGGCCCTCATCGACACAGGAGAGTCTTCGAACGTGATTACTCTCAAGACTCCCAGGACATCCAAGGTTAGCCCGTGAAAAATTGTACGACTGCCCACCACAATGACGGACTTCGAGGGAAACCAAACCAGCACATACGAGAGAACCTCCGCGGAAAGAATCAGATAAGTTCGTTGCATCCTACTCCCCACGTGGGCGTCAATTCAGGAAGAAGACCGACTTGCATCATTGAGGGCTAAAACCCACGAAACATATTTGCTGACGAAGCATTCTTCTCCATCCTGTGAAGCCACGACCCACGTTCACACGAAGAGGGAACAAACTTTTGTGGCGATTCGTGACCAGAAAGGGAAAATGGTATACTGACGCTTCCATTATCAATTAGCAGGGGAGACTGTTACCCAGTCTCTCCACCCAATAGAATGCTACAACAGCAACGAACCACAAGCACAAGTGCTAGATTCTCCACAACAGCTGCAAGATGGCACCAACTCCACACCTGATGAGATTGAAATCGTAGAGGAATCTCCTAGGCCTATCTCCATCAGCTCAACCTTGTGTACGGATAAACGCACGAAGCTCGTGGAACTTCTCAAAGAGTACCAGGACATATTCGCTTGGAGATATGAAGAAATGCCGTATTTAGATGAAAATTGGTCACCCATCATCTACATGTCATGCCTGGATCCAAGTTGGTTAAATAGTTGTAATTCAGACACGAGGAAAATAGATAGATCAAGTGCTTCATAGACTTCAAAGACTTGAACAGGTGCTGCTCAAAAAACGATCCTCCTCTACTTAACATCGACATGTTAGTAGATGCAACCAGCGGACATGGCATGTTCTCCTCTATGGATGGATGTAGCGGCTACAACCAGATAAGGATGTACGAGCATAACACAAGTAAGATAGATTTTCGAATTCCTCTCGGAAATTTTTATTATACCATACTGCTATTCGGTTTAAAGAATGTCGGTGCAACGTATCAATGCTCTATGACGACAATCTTCCACTGGAGACGATACCTCAAGGGAGCAGCCTCAAGAAGATAACGATGTCCACGCGTCATATCAAGCAAGATCCGGGCGAGTCACTCTATCAGACAGTGGTCGAACAAGATCCGGGAGAGTTAATTTATCAGACAGTGGTACATGTCTATCATGCTACGTTGGAGAATCTGCGCTTTTGGTCATCTTCTGGAGTTGTTGAACGCTCATCTACAAAAACATATGCCCTGATAGAAAGAACCAGGCCTACCGGTAATGAAGAGCCTCATAATGTTCGTAGGGGCATATATCTCGCCAACATGCAATACAACCTTCAGCCTTATGTAAGCAGTTCCCTAAAGTAGCAAGAGGAAAACCACCGAGATACAACATCCTGCGCGTCCGCCAACTCCAACTCCAGTACCACATGCACGACTCCCACAATGATGAAATAATGTCCAAGATATTTCATATCTGGCTCGACAACAACCAATACGAACAAACCATGTAAACCACGCTTAGGGACTGAGGCTCAGCATGAAGTTCCTTCACCGTCAGTCAAGGACTTCTTCAACACGAGAGAGATGGTCAGTCAAAAAGCATGGAATTCGCAAGGGTAAATCGAACTGAAGAGGAAGCCACTTCAACGCTCCCTCTAGCATAAGATGCTTCAATGGTCTATTCAAGAGACGCCTCAACGCTCTCTCTGGAACACACGTTCGCTTCAGAATCCTATTTCAACACTCCCTCATGGATCCACCTTAACGTTCGTACCAGAAGCCACTTTAACATCCTCTCGAGTTGTTTCAACACTCAAACTACATCAATAATCTGCGCTCTGGTCAAGTTATCTTTGATGTACTCATTGCTCAACATACGTCTCATCCATCCTTCATGAGGACCCAGCGAAGCATGAAAAAACCATGAAGTCGATAGGAGAAGGGTTATCTTGTGGAACGGATATTTTGATATAGTTGAAAGGGCGCGATGAACAACTCGTCATTAATGTTCGGCATACCTTTGAAGTTGTCAACACCTCCTGACTTGGCACCGGCATTATCCCCAGAAGACATCTCCACATGAGTTCTTTTCTTCATTCTATAATAAAATACAAGAGTCAGTACTTGTATAAAAATGTGTAGTCACACACGACAGAACACACATTCACATTGGAGTACACAAGACCGGTATTGGGTCCAAACACCGGTGTTGATCAAGTCACAAGTCCGGTATTGCTCAAGTTTCAAGTCCGGTGTTGATCAAGTCACAAGTTCGGTATTGCTCAAGTTTCAAGTCCGGTGTGGATCAAGTCACAAGTCCGGTATTGCTCAAGTTTTAAGTCCGGTGTTGATCAAGTCACAAGTCCGGTATTGCTCAAGTTTCAAGTCCGGAGTTGATCAAGTCACAAGTCCGGTATTGCTCAAGTTACAAGTTTGGTATTGATCAAAGTCACAAGACTGGTATTCGAATAAAATAGGCGCACGCAGCAGGCCGGTTTTCATTTGAAACATAGGGTCGACGTTCAGTCAGGAACGCGGCGGGTCCCACTTGATACATAGACGAATTTAGTGGCCCAAATCACACTTTCGTGAGATAATGGAGTATGGGCGCCTACACCGTCATGCCATATATACGCATGTATGATCAGCCAACCAAAATCGTATCCCAAGCTTGAATTCGATCAGGATGAAGAGTGGTGCTTGCGCACCTCCTCCAAAACCCTAATTTCACCAACGGTCGCAGATGAATGTCTTAAAGATAATCTCGTCCGTCCAACTTCACCGACTTGGTTATACATCCTTGGTCAAGAGTTAATTGGTCAGTACGGCATCATGGTGATCACTATCCATCACTCTACCACACCATGTGGTTGACCAAGGAAGGAATTGCTTGCTTAACCTCTGAACCATCACATGGAGTAGTCTGGATATGAGGCTACTTTGAGATGCTCAAACATCGATGTTTCATACATCTTGGATACACTCGATGCAGTACCTGCATAGAATGCGCACGATACTTCACAAGTATCAACTTCCTAAATAACGTAGTTATTTAATCTAGCATTACATGCTACTTTTTGTGAGTCCCACGATCCACAAGCTCGAGACATCAATCATGTCACAAACTGGGGGATACACACTAGGGTATTGGTCTGGCAGTTTACAACATGCAGCGCACAACGCGCCATCATAAGAACGTGTCAGGAAGTCATGGACGGTTAGTGATGATGGGAGAAATGGGAAAGACTGGTTTTGTGACACTAACACATTACTCCACTACTCCATCACTCCACTTTCTCCACTTCCCATGAGATACGAGGGTTAGGCTAAAAGACTTGTATAAATAGGTTATCCATCTTATTTTTCAAAAAAAGGACAAGACAATAGAGGCAAGTGTTGATACAATCGTATTCAAACACCGGAACTGATAGCTTACATCATGCAAGCCAGTTCAGCTTTCTGATACAAGTCATACATAGCCAATACCTTCACAATCTTAACACCTTCTTCGCTTCCCTCCCTAAGATCAACCCCATCTCCTTCACTTTGTGACCGAAACAAGTCTGGAATGGCCATTTCTTGGTTTAGGATGGATTTGCACATATTGATTTCTTGAATCTATAAGCACTCACCGCGCAATGCATTTTTTTAGGGTTTAGATTCATTTCTCATCCACATACCCCAAATTACCAAAACCGACAGAAATATTTTTCACCCATAAACTGTAACTAACATGAAAAAAGCACAATGCATATCTTTTTCCAATATGATTTTTCAAGGGCAGTATGGATGGAAGTACAGGAGGTAGTCAAGTTTTGGCAGGAAGAGCCATTAATATTGCTGAGGTTTTGGAAGACTGGTTTTCACTTCCAACTCAACAACAAAGTCAAAATGAATGGCTTAATTTAGGCATGGTAGTTACTTGGAGTATATGGAATGAAATATGTGAGGTGATCTTTCAGAATAAAAAGGCTAACCCCAAAAGCACAGCTAGGGCAGCTCTTAGCTTTGCGAATTATTTTTCCTCCTTATCAAACAAGCCAAAATCCTGCAATCACACCACTTCAGTTACCTTGGCTTCTACAGCTAAATGGAAACTTTATGATAGTCCATATTTAATAGTTAACTGTGATGCTAATACTGGACTAACAGGTATTGGTGTGATTTTACGTGATTTTGCTGGCAACTGGAAAGGATGTCGCACAAAATACTATGCAGGAGTAGCATACTCGGAGAGAGCGGAATGCTTAGCTATTCATGAAGTTGTGGTGTGGTGCAGGGAACTATAAATCTCATACGCAATGTTTGAGACAAACTTGAAGAATATTGAAAGCTTCATCAACACTGCATCACCAGTCATAGCTTGGAAGAACGAAGGAATTCTGCATGATGTTACTCATATTATGAAGTTATTTCCAAATTGGAAGTGTCGTTTTATTCCTAGAATGTGTAATAAACCTGCAGATGAACTGGAAAAGTTCAGCAGGAGATCTTGTGTAACTCAAGAATGGTTTAACATCCCCCCTGAAGTAGTCGAAAGTTTGCTCTTGTCAGACATTATTTCATCCAATAGCTAATAAAATCTCTTTATTTTTGAAAATATATATATTAGAACACCGTCATTTTATCCGGTGTTGATCACCATGTAAGAAGGGTAATGGGACCAATCTCCATTTTTAGGCCACGCACTATGATGATTTCGCTATGATATAGTTTAGTTGTAGCGAAATGCAAATAATATGATCTTCCACATCTCTTTAGACTAGCGATATCCCATAGCTACTCTACAAAGTTGATTAGATTTGATAAGCTTTGTAACGTAGAGAAATCGCACGGAGACTGAGTATCCATTTGTTTTTTCACTTTACGGAAACTCAGTTTTCGTTTTTGAGTTGAAACATATACTGAGTATCCGTGGGATTTTACATGGAATTTGACTAGTCGTTTCTGGTTTTCACATATTTGTATTAAAACTTCTGTTTTTCATTCTATTTTTTACTAAAACTCTTTCTTTTTTTTACCTATTATATCTCTTTGTTTTCTCTTAATTATTATATTTTAACCTATTGTTAATGGTGAATTTTTGATGAAGGTTAAATTCATAAAATCACATCGGAAATTATGCATCTCTGATCAGCATCAGAAGCATAAGAAATTCATGTCTTCACCTTCCACAAGAGAAGTGAATCGCAGTTCTGTAAACTCGTTAGATTTAATAATATATGATGGCAATATTAGGGTTTATGAAGTAGAACTTTCAATATTCCATATATTAAGCTGAAAGACTCAGCATTTCATCTTGGAATTCAAAATTCATCTCTGGTGTCTGAACTTCCCCAGAATTATAATCAGAATTGATATGATGACTGTCGACTCATATCTGAATCAATTAAATGCTCCTAGACAAATTGCCTGCTAAGTACAGAGTGACTAATTTAATTGAATCTAGTGTTATATTCATCAGTTGAATTCCTAGAAAGATATACTAATTATACCCTAATATTCACTTACTCTGATCCATGGCTTTTCTCAGCTGAATTCCATGGAATAGTAATGGATATTCACCTTTCGGGAATTAAGTGCACCATCGACTAAGCCCTGAGTAGAAGGCACGGGTGTATTTAGTAATAATTCTCAAAGGAGCATTCAAAAACATGGAAGAACAAGGATATGAAAATTTGAGCAACAAATGAAAGGAGTTCCTTCTTTCGAAGCACCACCATACTTATTTACACATTCAGAGTGCCTGGAAACTGACCTTCCCCTTCTATTATCCATATAACCGTTTGATTTCGTAACCGATTCATTAAATTTGGATGCCTTGGATCAAATTTTGCAACTCTACTTAAAGTTTTTGATTCTAATAAATCTGGTGGTGATGTACTAGTACTACCAAAGTTTTTGGTTATCTATTTTATTCAAGAAATCAACAATACTACTGGATGATGAAGAAGTTCTAGATAAGGCACTTCTAGAACTTCTACACTTATAGATCTTCTATGACTAAATTTATTACTCAAATCCTCTTCCTTTACATTATTATAAGTTGTAGAACTAATGCTGGTTCTTGGATTATATGAACTAGTTCCAAAATTCCCTCTTTTAGTAGTCGATTTGAATGCTGAAGCCGTCATTTTATACCCATAATCTAAATTCCTTCATTCAAGGGAACTAATGTGACAAATAAAAGGATTGAATAAGATTAAGAACCCATGAAGGGAACTGATGAGACAAATAAATGGATGGAATAAGATTATTCTACAACATTTTTACTAAAAAATTGAGGTATGGATTTTTTTCTGATGACGTATTTCGGTAAAATTTGTCATATATTTGTTGGAATCCTCATTCATTCATCGACAAGTCAACAACATTATACTTCTATGAAGATAATACAAAGTAGATACTTACTTGAAGAGTCTCCAACTCATTCGAGGGGTTAACAGGGTCTGCATCAACATTGGGAATGCCATTATCTTCATCCAGTGGAGATTCTTGGGTATTCTCTTTCTTACTACTATTCAAAGACGAATGAATAACATGATTATGTCGGCTTTCCACAACAATTTCCTTCTGGAATCATCAATAATAATCATCATTATTCCATTCAAGGAAATGCCGAAATCACTTACACGAAAGGATACTTACATCAACCTCTCCATCGATGCTGGACTCTTGAATTGTTCGTACAGAGGAAAGATGAAGACCGTCAATAACCGATGGAGCAAAATTATGAAACAAATTAGTAATACTGTTGATAATGCCTTGGATAATGACCATCCACTTTCGGCTGTGGACAGTAGGAACTGTCGGTGGGAGCTTTAATGGGAACTTTCGGCAAAGCGTGTGGAGCAGCTGTACCTTTCGGTGGAAAAGAGAAGACTAGTTTAATGTCACTAGTGGAGCAGCAGCTGTAGACAATTATTATGTCCACATTCTTTCCCTTTGCCATCCTATATAAGGCCATGTATTTCTCATTCTAAAAGCATCCCAACATCAGAGAGTGTTTGAGAGTTCTAGAGAGAGTGTTTCTAAGCCATTGTAGTCTTGTTCTTAAGAGAGTGTAAGGGAGTGAATCATACTCTTGTAAACTTGTTCATATCATAGTGCAACGTTATCATCGTATTCCAAAGTGGATGTAGATCATCTTGATCGAACCACTATAAATCCTTGTGTTGTGTGTGTGTCCATTTTACATTTGTTTTCATTTCTATTTCAATTCTCAATTGATTGTGCTAGCAAGATCCGTTGGTCATAACAAATTGGTATCAGAGCTCCGGTTAAAAACGATCTACGATGGCGGCAAAGTATGAGATTGAGAAATTTGATGGAAGAAATGATTTCAATTTATGGAGGCTAAAGATGAGGGCTGTTTTGGTGCAACAAGGTTTGGTGAAAACTTTGAAGGGGAAAACGGCTCTAGCAGAAACATTGAAGGAAGAAGAAAAAGAAGAACTCATGGAGAAAGCACATGGATTAATTCTATTGTGTTTGAGCAACGAGGTCTTGAGAGAAGTGGCGAAGGAAACGACACCGGACGGGCTATGGAACAAGTTGGAGAAAAGGTATATGACTAAATCCGTAACTAATCGTTTATATCTTAAGAAGAAATTACATACTCTTAAAATGCATGAAGGAACGTCTATTATAAATCATATTGATGATTATAATAAAATTCTCTTGGATTTGGCAAATATTGATGTCAAAATTGAAGATGAAGACCAAGCTTTGGGTTTGCTTTGTTCCTTACCACCATCTTATGAAAATTTTGTTGATACCGTAATGTATGGAAAAAATACAATTTCCATGGAAGACGTTAAAGTGGCCTTGAACTCTAAGGAGTTAAAGAAGACGGGTATCGACGGTAAAGATAATTCGGGAGATGGGTTGTTCGTTAGAGGAAGAGGAAACCAAAAAGGCGGATTTGATAGGAGTAGATCAAAGTCAAGGTCTAAATAAAAATCCGGTAAATTCTATTGCTTTCATTGTAAGGAAAAGGGGCATTTCAAGAAGGATTGTCCAAAATTGAAGATTGTCGAGAAGAATACCAACAAAGGCACTGCAGCAAATGTTGAAGCAGAAAGTGATGATGGAGAGCGGTTCTCACGGTTCATACCGAAGGCTCGGAGAACGGGTGGATTCTTGATTCGGGGTGTACTTTTCACATGTGTCCTCATAAAGAGTGGTTTACTACTTATCAAGCTAGAGAAGGTGGTAAAGTTCTTATGGGAAACAATGTCACTTGTAAAGTGGTGGGTGTAGGTACAATTCAAATTAAGATGTATGACGGTATGGTGAGGACTTTAACTAAAGTTAGGCATGTTAGGACCGAGAAGAAATCTTATTTCTTTGGGTACGCTTGATTCAAATGGATGCAAGTATCAAGGTGAAGGTGGAGTTATTCGTGTCTCAAGAGGAAGTCTTACAATTATGAAGGGCGAGAGAATTAATGGTCTTTATACGCTGCAAGGTACTACTGTGACGGGTGATGCAGCGGTATGTTCTTCAAGTTCTGATGATGATACTACCAAGTTGTGGCATATGCGGCTAGGGCATATGAGCGAGAGGGGGTTGGATGTTTTGAGCAAGCAGGGATTGGTTTGTGGTCATAAAACAGGCAAGCTTGATTTCTGTGAACATTGTGTCTTTGGAAAGCAGTGTAGAGTCAAGTTTAGTACAGCTATTCATAATACCAAAGGTATTCTGGATTATATTCATTCTGATCTTTGGGGTCCTTCTCGGGTCGATTCACATGGTGGTGGTAGATATATGCTGACGTTCATTGATGATTTCTCAAGGAAAGTATGGGTATTCATACTTAAACACAAAGATGAAACTTTTGTCAAGTTCAAGCAATGGAAGACTATGGTTGAGAAGCAAACCGGAAGACAAATCAAGTGCTTGAGGACAGACAATGGTTTGGAATTTTGTGGGGGTGAGTTCAACGAGTTCTGCAAGGAGTAAGGGATTGTGAGACACCGCACAGTCAGAAAAACACCACAACAAAATGGTGTTGCAGAAAGGATGAACAGAACCATAATGGAGAAGGCACGGTGCATGCTCTCCAATGCCGGGTTACCAAAGCAGTTTTGGGCGAAGCAAGCAAACACATCGGCTTATTTAGTGAACAGATCTCCATCGACTTCCATTGAGTGCAAGACTCCAAATGAAGTTTGGACAGGTTCGCATGCTAACTATGAAGACTTGAAGATATTCGGATGTCCAGCCTATGCTCATGTGAATGAGGGGAAGCTAGAGCCTAGAGCAAAGAAGTGTATATTTCTTGGGTATGCAAATGGAGTGAAAGGCTACAAGTTATGGTGTCCAGCAGAAAGATCAAACAAGTTTCTTATCAGCAGAGATGTGAAGTTTGATGAGCAATCGATGTTGAAGCCAAAGAATGAAGAACTAGATGAAAAAGCTGAAGAGGGTGTTAGAGATAAGGTGGAGCTTGGTGACAAGGTGGAACTTGAGGTACAAGTTCAAGGAAGCAATAAGACTGTTGTTTCTGATGATGATGATGATCAAGATGTTGTGCAAGAACCTGCCCAGGAAGAAGAAGCACAAGGTCATTAGTACAATCTTGCAAGAGACAGAGAGAGGAGGGAAGTTCGAGCACCTCAAAGATACGGCCATGCTGATTTTGTTGCATATGCATTTGCAGTAGGTGAGAGCATAGATAGGGATGATCCAACAACCTATGAAGAAGCAATCGGTGGTGAAGAATCAGCAGAATGGGGAGCATCCGCAATTGAATAAATTGAGTCTCTTGACAAGAATGGCACTTGGGAGATAGTAGCAAGACCAAAAGGGCAGAATATTGTTGGAAGCAAATGGGTCTTCAAGAAGAAACAAGGTACTTCATACGGTGAAGGAACAAGGTACAAGGCAAGGCTTGTGGCAAATGGGTTTACGCAAAGAGAAGGCATTGACTACAATGAGGTATTCTCTCTTGTTGTTAAACATAGTTCTATTAGAACATTGCTTGCTATAGTTGCTTTGAAAGATCTAGAATTAGAACAACTAGATGTTAAGACAGCTTTCCTTCATGGTGATTTGGAAGAGCGTATTTATATGCAACAACCAAAGGGGTTTGAAGTTCCTGGAAAAGAAGATCATGTATGTTTGTTGAAGAAATCTTTGTATGGTTTGAAGCAATCTCCAAGGCAGTGGTATAAACGTTTTGACACATTTATGGTTGCAAATGGCTATGACAGGAGTAAGTATGATAGTTGTGTATATCACAGGAAACTCCAAGATGGTTCATTTTTGTATTTACTATTGTATGTTGATGATATGTTGATTGCTTGCAAAGACATGTCAGAGATACAGAAGCTGAAAGAGAAGTTGAGTAGTGAGTTTGAGATGAAGGATTTGGGCGCAGCAAAGAAGATATTGGGCATGGAGATTCATAGAAACCGAGCTGAAGGCAAGTTGCATTTGTCCCAGAAGGCTTACATCGAGAAGGTGTTGGAGCGGTTTGGTATGAAAGATGCAAAACCAGTAAGTACTCCTTTGGCAGCTCATTTTAAACTTTCTAGAAAGCAATCACCTCAAACTGCAGATGAGGAAGAGTATATGTCTCGAGTTCCATATGCAAGCGCAATTGGTAGCATCATGTATGCTATGGTTTGTACAAGGCCGGATATCGCACAAGCTGTGAGTGTGGTAAGTAGATACATGGGAAGTCCCGGGAAGGCTCATTGGCAAGATGTAAAGTGGATTTTGAAGTATCTAAGGGGAAGTACAGATGTTGGTTTAGTGTTTGATAAACACTATGGTGATTCGACAAATGTTGTGGGTTATGTTGATTCGATTATGCAGGTGATCTTGATAGAAGAAGGTCATTGACAGGCTATACTTTTACATTGTGTGGTAGTACTATCAGTTGGAGGTCGGTTTTGCAAAGCACAGTTGCATTGTCTACAACTGAGGCAGAGTACATGGCAGCCGCGGAAGAAGTGAAGGAAGGTATATGGTTGATGGGTTTGGTTGGTGATTTGGGTTTCAAACAAGAGAATGCAACTTTGTTCTATGACAGTCAAAGTGCCATTCACTTGACCAAGAACCAGATGTATCATGAGAGAACGAAGCACATCGATGTCAGGTATCATTTTATCAAGGATGCAGTTGAGGAAGGTAGGATAGCGATGCTAAAGGTTCCTACAGCGGATAACCCTGCAGACATGTTGACGAAGCCAGTTCCAAGTATCAAGTTCAAGCACTGCTTGAACTTGGTTGGTGTCAACATGTGTTGAGAGCCCTTGTGGGGCTGAGCGAAGACGATGATGATGAGCGATGATGGTATTCAAGTCAAGGTGGAGATTTGTTGATAATGCCTTGGATAATGACCATCCACTTTCGGCTGTGGACAGTAGGAACTGTCGGTGGGAGCTTTAATGGGAACTTTCGGCAAAGCGTGTGGAGCAGATGTACCTTTCGGTGGAAAAGAGAAGACTAGTTTAATGTCACTAGTGGAGAAGCAGCTGTAGACAATTATTATGTCCACATTCTTTCCCTTTGCCATCCTATATAAGGCCATGTATTTCTCATTCTAAAAGCATCCCAACATCAGAGAGTGTTTGAGAGTTCTAGAGAGAGTGTTTCTAAGACATTGTAGGCTTGTTCTTAAGAGAGTGTAAGGGAGTGAATCATACTCTTGTAAACTTGTTCATATCATAGTGCAACGTTATCGTCGTCTTCCAAAGTGGATGTAGATCATCTTGATCGAACCACTATAAATCCTTGTGTTGTGTGTGTGTCCGTTTTACATTTGTTTTCATTTCTATTTCAATTCTCAATTGATTGTGCTAGGAAGAGCCGTTGGTCATAACAAATACCTTTTCTAAGATCCTGATTATATGGACAAGAAAGCCGCAACAAAAAGAGAAATGCTAACAACTCACTAAAGAAGCGGCAGGGGAACTGATGAGACAAATAATCAAACCCTAAAATATCCTGGTTACATAATTTTTGGGTATTAAAATTAAAAAGATCGATTGTATGGACCCTTTTATTTTCTTTAACATATTGAAAATTGAAACTGATTGTATGGATAAATTATGAAGCAATGATATTTTGGTACAAGGATACCAAAACATTAGAAAAGATTATTTTTTATTTTTTTTATAAGAAAATTTAAATTAAATGTTATTACAAGGAAAAGGGAAAAAGAAAAATAAACAAAAGAAAAGAAAGAAAAAGATTGAAACCACTGGGATCCCTAGAGAGATACGGTGTTGGACACGTATATGTTGCCTCGTTAAAACCTTGACAAGGAAAACCCTTTAGGATAAAACCGGAAAGAGTACAACGCGATAAGTCCAAAAACAAGAACAATACTCAAACAAGTTTCAGTAAAAACTAAACAAAAGTGAATCTTCAATGAACTAGATAGTTGCGGTTCTCCTTCGGTACCCAATGAGAAGTCTTCTAATGCTGGCAGTATGTAATAGTCCGCAAACAAGTTGTGGATGATGAGCGCCTCAGCTCGCGACATAACTATCAAGATGGGTTCCTACACCCTTCTAGTCACCTCATGAGTGGTAAAAGTGTCGCGGCGACGTATCCAAGAAAGGGGGTCCTGTTGTTGATTGCGGATGGCGGATGCATTGCCACAATCGAGGATTCATTTGGTGAGTGTTGAGGTTGCATTAGAAGATAAATTTAAGGTTCCACATTGTAGACACTCCAGTTTTTCACGGTCACGAAAGTATGCCGCAGAATCGTATCCGAAATGGTCTAAAACATTGAGTCTGTTACAAGCCCAAAATAATTACATTTGGTGAGCCAGAGTCCACTGGAAAATCAACCGGTCTATGCCAGAGGTCCGTCTAACTTTCAAACCATAAAACTAAGCTAGCCCAGTGACTCACTTTAAGTTTCCATCTTCACTGAATGTGTGAACTTTGGCCAATAGGTACCCACATACCAAAACACCCACCACTCCAAAAATGACGTACCAAAAGTCCACTAGCACTTAGTACCCAGGTCCGTCCTTTTTCTCATTCACCAAAAATATGTTAACCATCCACCCACGGTAGCATGTCGACACCAATTTTATCTTAGTTCCCACGATTTCCCATTTGGCTAGAATCATAAGAATTAATTGATATCTTTCATAATTTGGAAAATAAAATCAAATAATAATTAGAATTTTACTCAATGGAAATAATATTGCTCAAGTTAGTAATAATATTTAGGGTTTTAACAGGAGCCATTCGATAGAAATCCTTTAATCCTATGGTTGTAGTTAACGGAAACAAGCTATAAATACATAGTTCTTGTTAGAGGGAAAGTGAAAAGTGATTCGAGGAGAGCGAAAATTGTAGTTGACTCGCTAACTGGGCCGAATTATATGATAAATTTGACTCATAATGGAATACCCTTCTCACCTTCCCTAGAATGTTCATAATCCAACCTAACTGACTCTGCGAATTTTAGAAATAATAATAAACACGAAGAATAGTATCTAGTCAAGCTGCTTTCTTATTAATGCTTCTTCTTCTACCTTCAAGCCCTAAAACAAAATTCAAGCACAAACGCAATCAGTAGGTTTATGAGTTTAACTAAATCAATATTAAATCATGTTCAACATTGATATTGATTAATTCCCTTATTCTTTTCTCTTTCTTTCCTGTCACCATGGATGATGATTCGAACACGCCTATGGGGGTTTGAGTGAAGCCGCGAAACAAGAAGTAACTATATTTGTTAGTGAGACTAACCTGCTTGGTTCGTGTCACTTGATTCGGTTTTATACAAAATCACCAAAGTAAATCGTGAGTGGGGTTTTAAGGTTTAATGGAGGTTTTCGTTTATCGATGATATAATAATAATCTAATCTTAGTTTATTCCTTGGATTTCCATTGGAACAATTACACCTTAGTTTAATTTCACCCTTTAATTTAAATTGGTTATAGGTTCATAGGTGCCGTTAGCATAAAGGGTGTTTTGGGCAAAAACTAAACTAAACTTGACTCATTTCATTAAACGGCCTAGTTAGCGAGTTGATTACGATTTTCATTCTCCTCGGAAAAAATTTAGGTAGAAATATACTTCGGAAAATTGCGACTTGGATATGGTTTTGCGGATATTGGTCATTGTTGGCTCATATCAAACTAAGTGACATAATAATTATCTTTCAGCGAAAGCAGGTTTGCTTAACATTTGTCTTTTCTATATTTCTGTTCGCAAGCTAAGATTTCTGTTGTTTGCAATTAAATAATAATTAAGAGGAGTTCTTGTTCCTGTTTGATAATTGCATGTTCCATTACTCTCTCCGTCTACACCTGATATCCATTTCTGATTCATCAATATTATTAAAATATCGGCCTCATGCATGCAGTAGTTGGATTTAATGACTTGTCTAGTTACAGAAATACAATGACCATGAGCTGAATTTTCATTACTTTGATACGAAGTGGAATAACGTCCAATAGTTAAGCACGTGAAAGCTAACATAATTAGCTAATTAGAAGCACCATCTGTTTGATTGTCCCTATCATCATTATCACGGTAAAGCTATCCATTTGCATCAGTTTAATTGGATCTTTTGCATATTACTAGTTGATTACAGCAGCCCATTTACGTAGTGCTTGAGAATATATAATAGTAGGCATATATTGGTTTCCCTAGATTGGCATTTTAATTCATGAGAATTTTGATAGCAATAATAATTCAATTGTTCTTAAGTTACTTTTATTGTTCAAAAATAATAATTCAATTGTCACAATCACAAACACAATAATAATAATAATATACGGATTTCCACCTTTGAGTCTCTTTGGTTCTGTTTCAAATAATATTAATAATAATAATAATTTGTGAACATTTTTACAACAATAATTGGGTTTTATTTTGAGAAAAGGGAATTTGATCGGCCGGATGAAGACTAGCCGACGCATTTAATATTCTTATATTATTTTATGAGTTTATTATTTTATATTGCGTTTAACAATTTAAATCCTAATTTTCCAATTATAAAGTAGATGCTAATTTTCGGATTGGATGGACTAGATGCCTCAAACCTTCCTACCCCGTATTTTGATTCCGGAATTCTCATCTCTGTAACCGGACCAGTGCTCAAATTGGGTCCCAACTCCCTAAGTTGGGTGGCGGCTTCGATTATTAATAATGTCCACGTGATTCCCATTTTGAATATTTAGAGATCTTAACCAATTTTCCTATTTATCACCCCCCATTAATTATCACCCCCATTTATCATATTTGTCACCCATATATTTTCTCATATTTCCTAAATACTACATTTTGACTTTTTATTTACACCCAACAATTCAACCACCTAATACCTAAACTTTTAAAAACCCTAAATCATAAATTAATTTTTACCGACCACCTTCTTCTACTCCATCCCTCCCACCGTTCACCGCTTTTCAATTTATTTCTGCTAAATTTGCATCAAAAGATGCTCTCAAAGAAAGTAGGAATGTTAAAGAAAAACAAACCCCAAAGGATAATAAAACTAAACCTAACTATAGATTAAAGTCTCATATTATCAGGCCTCTCTTTCAGGAGTCTAGATGGAAGTCTTATTTAATATTGTTAATTAGTATGTTTTAAATCAAATAATTTAGACTGTTATGGATAAGCTATGTTTATTCCTTCTTGGTCATTATATATATATATATATTTATTTATTTATTTATTTTGATGCAAAATTGGTCACTATATATATATGATACCTCTTGCTGGTTACATAAATGATTGCTGGCGTAGATGGGGAAAAACAAGTTGCTGGTTTTTAAGGAATTGAGGAGACGACCGTGCGGAGGAAACTCCTTGAATCGAGCGAACTATCTAACCTCACACATATGCACTGCAAGAAGGGAGTGCTTTGAATTCGAAAGATCAATATGTAGGACTCCGGCCTAAACCAAGACAATGGTCGTTCCAGAGTCAATTCGGGTCACAAGAGAGGATGGGTCGATATGTGTGAGGGAAGCTGAGAAATGTGTGAGATCAATGGTGATCGAAGATTGTAGGTGTGTTGTGTATTCTGCGTGAAGAAATAAGATAAGTTCTGATTGATTGAATTTACTCTGTTGAGAGTAATTTCTCAGATGTTGAGTTCTTCATCTCTTGTTGTCTGTTTTACGAGAGATTGTCCTTGTTTTTCAATCATGATTCAGAGACTTATTTATATTGCTAGAATTGTAAACACCTTGATGAAGTGGGACAGTTGCTGGAGTCAAAGAGTGGGGAAATGGAAATCGTGTTAAAACCAGTTGCTCATCGTGCGGAGACTTGGTCGATTTTCTATCCACTACTTTGCTAACTCCTCCAACTGATTGCACGACTTCATCACATTCTCATCGTGTGTATGGACACACGTATCGTAGACCGCCAGACCAAAACCCTATTTAATAAATTTCCATGTGACACGATTGATGTCTCGTGATCGTGGAGTCAGCAGGGCAGATGTGTATTTAGTTAGTCAGTTGTTGACTTTATGGGACGATGAGTTCTTGTATTGCTGAGCCAAACGTGATTTGCAAATGTTCTAAGACTCATGAATTGAACATGTCTGCTGAGACTAATTGTCAAATAAATGTTGATAGTTAAGTTGAAAAAATATTGCTCATTTGATGAATTGTTGAATATTGATAGTTGAATTAATATTCCTTAGTCTGAGCAAATATTGCTCATGTGAGCAAATGTTGCTCGTTTGATGAATTATTGGTAGCGGGACCAAATAAAATATTAATTTAAAATAATGGCAACTGAACCGAGTATAATCAATTAGAATGTTGATCATGGGATCAACGTAAAATTATTAGTGTTTGAATCTGGAATTAGGAACCCTGAATTCGAAAACCCTAATTTCGATCAATCGATGATTTATTGAAAATCAACCACGAAGTGAAGGAAGGACCGGGTATATGGGATGATGAATCGACCATGTAGAGCCTAGATGCTCGAGTGAGCAAATACCAAAGTCTCTTGAAGACCAGTTGGTGAAAAGATGATTAAATGCTGGTTCAATCATTTATAAATATAATGCTCGTCTAAGCATTAGGAAATAAAACTTAATTATAAAGAGATGAGAGACCGACCTAGGGATCATGAAACCATCCCTGGTTGGTCACGGGATTGACTGGCGATCCTTTTATGAAATTCCAAGTCGTTTGGAATAGTTTTGGACCTAATACGTGCAATTGCGCAAATTAGGTCAAATTGTGAAAATGTGTGGGACCGGATCCTTGCAAGCCAAAGAGCCAACCTTGGTTAGTCAAGGTAACATGCTCACATCACTAAAGTGTCCGTGTCTCAGTCCTGAGAATTTTGATATTTTCTAATGTGCGTTTGAGCAACATTTTGAGAAAATACGAAGAAATCAGGGATTTTGCTGAAACTGAGGAAACTTCATAAGAAGAAGGATATAATAATAATAATAACACACCCAGGAGAGAGAGACTCCGGCGAAAACCAGGAGATTGAAAACCTGGTTAACTTTTCCATTATTATAACACACTTTTCACGCCCTAACACCTTCAGATTATTTTCACAACACACATTGTTGATCTCGCCTGCTTTTTGTCGATCGATTGAGGTAAGTTTCTGCGTTTTTCATCAAGTTTGCCCTAGTCCTACAAAACGGTTATTGCAGTTCCTCCATTGGTTCTACAATGCCCAGAACCAAGCGCGCTTCTTCTTCCCAGGCTATGGCAGTTCCCTCATCAGACGACGATGAACCAGACTTTGACAGAACAGATAACTCAGTGGAAGACACAATGGCTCATTGTCCCTTTAAGCACTTCGATGATTGTAAAGATTGTCAAGGGCGTGGATATGCCAAAACCTCTATTCTGCCTTACATTAAGGATCATCATTGGCCTACGCAAACTAGGTTAATGACTTGTAAAGAACGGATACGGACTCATGTTGGTGTATATCAGGCTTGGGAACACTTATTAAACCTGATGGAAATGTGTCTTTGTGGCGACTGTATGAAAGTGCAATCTTGGAAGCGCCCCTGTCGTCCTCATGGTGGTAACATAGTGGTAGGTATATTCAATGGCAGGTCTGCACATTTTCTCATACATGGTATCCCTAAACCACAGGCAGTGGAGGATTCTTCACCAGTGTCCAATGCAGACCCATCCCCAGTGTCTAATGAGGAACCAATGACCGTGTCTTTGGACTTACTTCATTTGGTTTATCAGAAAAACTTCACAACTACTGCCAGTATCCAACCTCCGTGTAGGCTAAGCTTTTCTAGAACATTGAAAGCCGCACTTGATAGAGTGATTGCTCATCCCATGGAATTGGTCTCATGGCTTCAACTGTTGTTGCTTCATGTATGCACGCTGAATTTGTATGTCCCTAACAATGCCAGTGAAGCACGTTCCAGCACTAGGAAAAAGCTGCAAATTGCAGCCATCAATAGAGCACTTGCAGAATGGGGATCACCTAACGGCTGCTACACCATCGTCCAACGCCTGTTGGCCCGAGCACGTCAGGATCAACAGCAGCAACAAAATACCAAGCGTCCCAAGCGCAAGAAACCCAAAACTAGTATAGAGGCATGTCATAAAAAGATGGAAGAAGGACATTATATTGCCGCAATCAGAATTTTGTCTTCTGTTGGTGTTGCAGAGCCAACCCCAGAGACCCTAGCCGAACTGCAATGTAAACACCCTTCCTCTCCTCCTCCTGCCATACCTGCAGATGCCCCTAATGTTGCTGCTGTCAGTGTGGATGTGCAAGCAGTAGTTAAAGCCTTGTGCATCTTCCCAAAAGGAACCTCTTGTGGGCGAGACAGCCTCCGTGCACAAAATTTGCTTGATGCAACGAGTGAAGTGGCTGCGGCGGTTGCCGATGAACTACTTTCGTCTATCATCGATGTTGTTAACCTATGGCTCGACGCAAAATATCCTATATCCCTCGATGAATTCATCGCCAGTGCTCCGCTAACACCGCTTCTCAAGCCTAATGGAAGTATCCGGCCGATAGCGGTAGGTACAATATGGAGACGGTTGTGTTCTAAGCTAGCAGCAACCGTTGTGCTTAAGGACATGACAGGATATCTGGAAAGTCATCAGTTCGGAGTCGGCATACCTTATGGAGGAGAAGGTATATTACACTCAGTGAATAGGTTGCTCGAACTCAAATGTTCTCGTAACGACACGACTATGCTATTAGTTGACTTTACTAATGCATTCAATGTAGTCAGCCGCACAGTTCTGCTCCGCGAAGTCCGAGAAAAATTTCCTAGTATTGCTAACTGGGTCGAGTTCTGCTATGCACATCCGGCGAGGTTGTATTACAATGAGCATTCTCTAACATCTTCACAGGGAGACCCGTTGGGCCCTCTTATATTTTCTTTGGATTTGCATCCGGTGATATGCAAAATTGCAGAAACCTGTGAACTGGACTTGAATGGATGGTATCTGGATGACGGGACATTAGTCGGGGAATCGACATAGGTTGCTAAGGCTCTTCAGATCATACGTGAGGAAGGGCATGCTCGGGGTCTCCAACTGAATTTACAAAATACAGAGCTCTTTTGGCCATGCCAAGACCCTAATTGCATGGATCTTTTCCCTGCTGTCATAAGCAGGCCTACAACCGGTGTTCGTATACTTGGAGGACCAACGAGTTTGAATGAGGAATATTGCAGTACCATCATCCAATCTAGGATTGACAAAACGCTGCGTCTAATAGAATGCGTAAATAAGCTGAAAGATCCCAAAGCCGAGCTTCTTCTCCTCCGGAATTGCGCTGGAGTCTCAAAGATGTATTTCTCAACGCGTACAACTAGGCCTCAATTCCTGCAAGTGGGTCAACAACGATACGACGACGCCCTCATTAAGTTCTTGCAATACCTGGTTACAAGTGATGGATCGGGGTTTGGTCAGTTGCAGCAACGCATCGCCACTCTCCCAATCAAATCAGGTGGACTAGTGGTGTACACCTTACAAGACACCATCCAGTATGGCTATTTGGCTTCTTGCTACCAAACACATCACCTGCAGAATCAAATCCTACAAGGAAATCCTGGACTTAGCTCGCATTTTCATGTCGCGCTGGATCAATACATACAAGTATGTGGTTTAACTCCTTCATCTTTCAAAATTAACGAAGTCGCCCCACAGCCCATGCATTTACTGGCTACTCGTTACTATGAGGCTATCATGAAGGATATACCATCTAGCTTCGTTATGTCTGAGCGCGACTCAATCATGTGGGAGTGCAACAAGAAACCGCATGCTCAAGACTACCTAAAATCACTTCCCATCCGTGGTTTGAACCAGGCCTTAGGTTCTAGACAATTCAGATCGGTGTTGCAGTATCTTCTCGGTATACCGCTTTTTGCATAGGACAGTATTTGTTCATGTTGTAACTGTGTTATGGATCGATTCGGAGACCACGCCATTCATTGAGCTAGAGAAGTAGGGCTTAAGTATCGCCATGATATGGTTCGGGACCTATTTGCTGAACTGTGCTATAAAGCAGGTGTATTCGCAAGGAGAGAAGCATCATTGGGCTTTACCCTTAAACCGATAGATCTTCTGATATACAACTGGGAAAATGGCAAGGATATTTGCTTATATGTCACCGACGTTTCACCTTTCTCTAAAGGGGGGAATCGGACATTCACACCAGGTCACGCTATCTCCGCTGCAATCACACGCAAACGCACCAAATACGCCGACCTATGCTCTACCAATGGTTACGGTTTTGGAGTCTTAGCCTTTACCACTCTTGGGGAGATAAGTGAAGACACTGTAACACTCTTGAAAAGATTGAAAAACTGCATGGCGAGTCATGATGTCAACAATGACTTAGGCAATTTTCTTTTCCTTAGGTTAGGCATTATCATTCAAAGGGGCATCGGGGCGCAACTTGTTACGCGTCTCCCTGCCAAATATCAGTAAACTCTTATTTGTTTTCTCTTCTTAAAAAAAGCCTTTATGGCCCCTTTTCATAATAATAATAATAATAAGAAGAAGAAGAACGGGCCCTAGCTCAGATGGTCATCCCCGTTCCCCGAAGTTTCATGCTCTCCAGGAGGTCCCAGGTTCGAGTCCCCAATGGCGTAATATTGCAGGAATTAACATGGAAGGTAGTGTTAGTTTGCCCCCCTTGTGACACAATCTCGCCCCCCATCCCTCTTCGGCTCCCCTTGGCAAGGTTACCCATGAGGCTCGCCGGTAGGCTAGCACAGCAACCTGTTCAATTAATGTAGTAGTATGTCGTTGGAGCCTAGCTTGTTAGGCTTCCAACTAGTTTCATGTAATAATATTAAGATAAATTATTAAAATAATAATAATAATAATAATAAATTAAGGAATCGTCAAATCTGGGACCGACTATGGCCAAGGCATGGCCGTCCGGCCAATGAGCCCTGTCCCATGACACTTTTCCTAATTTTATTATATTTTCATGATTTTAGGGAAATGCCATGAAATCAAGGAGTTTGTTGAAATAAAGGAGTTTTCCTTAAAGTGAAGGAGTTTCCATGAGATGAAGGAAACCATAATAATAATAATAATAATAATAATAAAATAAGGGGCGTATGGGACCGGCCACAACTAGGGCATGGCCGGCCGGCTAGGGACCGGTCCCGCGAGTCTTCCCTAATTTTATGTATTTTCCTTGATGTGAAGGAAATATTATGAAATCAATGAATTTCATGGGATGAAGGAAATAATAAGGAATGCAAGGTGTGGGACCGGCCACAACTAGGGCATGACCGGACGGCTAGTAAACCCGGTCCCGTGACACATTTCCTATTTTTTTATTATTTCCTTGAGACGGAGGAAACACCATAAGACTGAGGAGTTTCCTTAAAACAAAGGATATTTATTCAAATGAAAGGATTTTCATGAGATCAAGGAAAAATAATAAAAATATAATAAAATAAGATTTAGGCGTGGGATTGGCCACGGCATGACTGGCCGGCCGATGGTCCCAGTCCCCCAGCGCCTTAGCTAATATTTTACAATTATTATTTTTATTCCCATTTTGCATAGGTTCATCATTCCTTCGTATTTTGGAATGCTCTTTCGTGCATTCAGGTGCTTCGTGTTGAATATTTATTACTAACCCATGGAATTCTACTGGGAAGAACCATGAATTGAAGTAATGAAATATTATGAAGAACGTAGAACATTTTCTAGGATTCAATTGATGAATCTAATGACTAGAAAATTAATTGATATCTTTATACTAGCATGCATGCTGTCTAGGATCATTAATTTTCTGAGAGTTGAGTAATATGAGCTTGTTGAAGCGTCACATTCCCTTTATATAGTCATAGAAAACATTGTTACATCCTAAAGACGTTATTGCTCTATACTAGCAGGAAAGCTGTCTAGGAGCCGTCCAATCTTTCGATTATATATAAAAGTAATTACTGAAATTGCTCAGCATTCATGAGATATGATGTTTCCTCAGCTGAGAGACTACACATCTACATATACTCAGAGAGAGAGTATTCTCAGTCAAAGATTCTTGCAGCATGAGCTTTCATGCTTCAATGAGAGACATGGGCCTCAATACTCATCTGATTGCTGGATCAGGAGTATGTATAATTATGGTTTTACGATTTTAGCCTCTGTCGAAAATCCACCATCTACAGCTGGCTACGTACTCAAGTATATATGCATTTCGGGACTGATTGGTATTTTGATCTCTGTCATGGTGTTAAACTCAATAAATTGACAACGGGCTTGAGATGATGAGTGAATGTCAATGTCATATATTGTGTAGCCATTATGGGGATGATACGTCGTTAATTTTATGGTTTCTTATTAAGTCTAAATCAAATCTTAAACAATGTGTTGTGTGCAAGTACCTAGTCCAGATACAACTGATTGCTTTTTTACAAAGTCGTTCATATCTGGATGACTAGAATACTTTATGGTCGCCCGGAAACTGGTGACCAGTTCAACGGAAATAAAAATCCTAATTAAACAACCAAAGTTGATCCTTTATTAATCTCCAAACATTCTTCAATGGATGTTCTTCTGGTTAAATAAACAAATTCTTGTCGGATGTTCGATTCATATACGTTTAAATATCTATCCCTAGATTTTCAATCTTGGAATCTTCCACAATAATGGTTCATGGATTATTTGTCGATTAAATCGTTGATTTCCCAACGATTTAAATGGTGAGACCTAAGATATAATTAATTTAAACATAATGGTGTCATAATTAAACATAATTCTAATCTATGGTTCATATTTGTAAATGGATTTTTAATGAAAACAAAGATTAATGGTGAAGAAGATAAAGTAGTGGTGATAGTTATAGTCAAATTCAATTTGACTTTTGTAGGTGGTAAATAGGAAAAACTAAAATTGAAAAGTAGAATTACTTTAAAAATTGTGATGAGGGTGGTAAATAGGAAAAGTGAGGGTGGCAAATAGGTGTAACCAAATTTAAAATAAAAAAAATTTGACTTTTTCCTGGCGAGAATGGTTATACCCGATTTCAAGTGGACTCTTTTTAAGGGCGGCCTATTTCTATGCACATGCAAAGAAAGTTGTTTGGCATACCAGGTGGCATGGAAAACCAATTACGCCACTATGGGAATACCACAGAGCGATCGAGTTTCTAGCGAGAATTATTGACAACAACGCTGGCGATATTATGTGTATCGCTGGCGTCATACATCCCATCGCTCAATATAAATAGTATCGTTGGCGATATTAATATTATCGACCAGTATGTATTTTGCAACGGCTATTTCCCCCTGCTGGTTCTTATATACACGCCATTGTATTTCTCCAAGTTACTCACACCTACTTTTACCTATATTTCACCAATTTCTATATCTCTATTCTCATTTTAAATTTCATAATCATCAATGGAGAGATCCAATGAAGAGAGGAATGTTATTATGAATCGGTTTAGATTACAACAAGAAATGCATCGAAGGAGGTTGCAAGAACTTGATGATGAGGAAGCTAAAGATAATAAACTAATCGACACTTTGATACTTGTACATACGTTCCAAATACCTAGAGTTCCAGATCCACAAGAATAATTCTCAAAAAGATATACGTATCGATGGAGGGAATTTTACCATCAGAAGCTGATGCACGATTATTTTCTTCCTAATTGTGTGTACTCTGATAAAAAAAATTCAAGGTCGATTCCGTATGCCTCGTCATCTAGTGATAAAGATTATTGAAAAAATTTGTCGAGTATGAAAAGACGAGGGTACCCAAATACACCACAATCTTTTTATTTGATCACAACCTATTCAATCTCTACCGTGTATAAACCTCTTGGAGCAACAATCACTCAAGGAATATTTCAACACGGTGTCTACTTGAAATAGGGTCAGCCCGGACTGGCCTAACAAAGTGAGAATATCAAAGTCAAGTGGAGAAATCCAATATACTTTGTGTGATCGTCTATGGATATGAAATTGAGACAATACTACAACAAAGTGTTCACTTGATAATAGTACGGCATAACCGAAATCTTACAAGATAAATATCAAGTGCCTAGTTAACGTACAAGTGTATTTACTTTAATTATAATACTAGGATATACGGCACGGGCATTGGTTAATTTTTGCATGATTATTACTGGGTAATGTGATGTTATTAACTCATTTGATGTTCCTCCCATGATATTTCATATGATATGTATTTGTTTTTAGATTTTTTGCAGGGGTGGTTGACAATTTTTAGTGAAGATAACCATATCCAACTACCAACATTTTTTGTTTGTTTGTAAAAGAGGTCATTAAAGTCTTAATCACGAAACTGTTATCGTCCCCATCTTTTCTTCAGTTACCTCCTCTCTGGCGTGAAATTGGTATTTGGACATGGTTAATAGAACATGAGGAAGTGGTGTTAGACTATCAATCATCACGTTGATTTTGGCGTGGAAGACGGAGGATTGTTCGGTCTTTTAGAAGACTTGCAAATCCCAATGGTGTCGAGAACAAAAAGTGCAACACAAAAATGCATCACTCATTCATTTGCTATGGTGTCTTTGTGACATCTACCTGCAAGTGTAAAAACTTGCTTGGCTAAACAAAAAGATTTTTCCTAACTAATCCTAGTTCATATCAGCCACCAAAGTAGTCTGTCACATCTCTTTTTTCCTTGGTTTTAATTGCACAATTTATGTCATTCCCAAATAAAAAGGGCCTTCTTAAGATTGTAAAAACTGAAACACCAAAGATGTGAGTTTTCAAATGTGACGTGTTGCTACGTACAATAGAAACACCTAAACATGGAGGAAACTTCTCATCTTTAATTCTGTTGGCAATAATACTATATCATAACTTTGTGAAACAGAATGTAAGATGTAACCGCTAAGGGTTTCACCATTCTATACCCCCTTGAAATGATAAGGTTGTCAACGTAATGAAATCCATAGCTGATGCGTCAACAAAATTTTGCAAATAATTCTTGTTGAGGCCTCTATAAGAGAAAACATTTGAAAATCATATATATTTGCATCGACATATTCTATTTACATGCACATCATGGCTTACATATGATTAAGAAAACAGATTTCAAAGCTACCGTATACGTCTAAGAGATTATTCTCAAAGCTAAGATGTATGTCCGAGCAGTCAATTATTTACAATATATAGGAGTTCAACATAATTTGTACACCTTCTTCGAGAATTGTACCTTTTTTTTTTTGAAAGGGTATACATCCATCTAGTCATGTACAACTTTCCTTGAGGCCCATCCATGATAAGAGTCTCATCATAAGCCTCATCTATTAAGGGGAGATATCCTAAATATCCAAGTCATGGAGCCTGTATGGCGTGAATCCAAAATCTCAATTACATATTCGAAAATGTCCATTTTTTTCCAATGCACATGCAATAACCCCATATTTTCTTGTTATTGCAATATGATGTTTTTTCTTACAATATCACCTGTAAAATCATGAATGTTTATCAGTTTTCTATAAGAGGACATACCCATTTTATGTAGTTAAAGCCAGCTTGAAGATAGCCTGAATGCGTACTGGCTAATGTCATAAAGTTCTTTGAAGCTCCATCTAGATCAACAACCTGGAAGTGGATCTATAACTCACCAAGTGTGGCTCAACCATTCAAATGAATAGAATCTGAGTACAACATCTGCAAGATGACCTAGAAAGAATCAAGAGAGAAATTGAATTAGATCAATTCTTCTAATCTTGAATACAATAAGAGAAAGAGGTTTAGGTTTGGGCTTGAAATTTGTATTCATTTCATGTATATATTTTGGGGGTTGTAGTTGTTGTGATAGAGAGAAGGAAATGTGAATATTTTATATGAGAAGCTCCATTTGTATTAGCAAACGAATAGAGAAACAAAAAGAAGTTATGGCTAATCACCATAAAGTAATTTAACCATGCGAGTCAACATATCAATCCATGACAGAACTATCACTTGTCTCTTTGAAGATGAAGACGAAATGAATCATAAAAACAAAAATACAAAAAAGACTGTTTTAGACTGCTTCAATTATGGTTCAAACCCAAAAGAAAATGCAAAATGCCAGGGAAGCAGTAAAAACAATAACTGCGTGACAAATTTTTTCAAAGAGATCATTTACAGAGAATAATAGTAGTCATCTTAAAGAGAGATTGATATATTATTTGAATTTTTTAAGTGGAGGTCGAATCTTTATTCCTCAATGGGCATATACGAAAAACTACTATAGGAGGACATTTCTAGCAAAATTGCAGGTAAAATAAAATCTATTGCTACCGTCATAAACCATTTAATGAATGTCACTTACTTGTTTGCATTCTCTTTTTCTTAATTTACCACAGTTTGTCAGCCATTTTCTTCCTCATAATTTTCACTATCAGCACTCTTTTGGCTTCTTTTCTTCTGTCTTTTTGCTTCACCTTGTCATTATCTCGATCAATAATAGGGCCAACAACAGTGGTAACCCTGCACATAAATAATTCATCAGCCTAATTATTTTTAGTAGGTACATAAAGTTCAAAAATAGAAGTACCACCATATGCAACAACAAAGAGATTATAAAAATACCGGTGAAGACAAAAATGTGTCAGGACATGTTAATGATGACATAAAAATAAATTTAAAATTCTGATTTGAACAGATCAGGTCTCACTTGTCATCTTGTGGTTCATTTCAACCGGATCCTGGTCCATATTTTCAGTCATTGCATTCACATCCTCACCTCAATGTATCAAATCGCCAAGCATCAGCCTGTCAGAAAAAGTAGACATGTTAGAAGAGTGATTAAAAAATTCAAATTATATAAGGAAACGATAGAATAAAGCAGTTGAATAATAACTTACACTTGACATTTTGTGGGTGTCCACCACCAGGATTTGTATAATCATTTGGATTTGTGGCCAATCCCATAGAGGGAGTTCTGGCAACATCTTCAATATCTCCAGTGATATACAAAAACATGTATCTCACCCTAACAACTTAAGATCCACAAATTGCAAAGGAAGGGATTTCAACAATAAGGAATAATAAATGATACATGAAAGCACATAAAAGACTCGTATTCATGAACATAAAATACAACCAAGCAATGAAACTGTCCCACTAAACCTTACATAATCATGAAAATCTTGGATAAACTCATAGAGGGTAGAAGGTCAAAGCTCAAGAACGTCCACAAAAGTAATTAGATATCTTAAAACCTGCACAGAACCCACAAAAAGTTACAAAATTAATCAACATTTACTCAAGAAAGTAGATACCAAATCAGCTATAAGAAAACAATGCCCGTATATAAACCAAAAGGCATGTGACTGTTTCTGCTAAAGATCACTACAAACAGTAATTTGAAGAAAAAAAAATTGATCCAAAAATATGCAAATCAATTTTCACCAGGAATACCATGAGATGGTTCTTTAAAGCATTTTTATTCTTCAGTATAAGATACTCTCTTTCCATAGTGATCTCTTGAGTTGTTTTGAACCTTCAAAACACACCATAATCAATATTATCAACAACAAGGAACTAAAGAATTCTACCTCACTTCCAAACAAAACAAAAGAACACTTCATGGGGAATTAAATAAGAAAAAACTGATAAACATGGTCATGAAACATTTTTGAAAATTCAAAAAATTTGGAATTTAACAAAAAAAAATCAAAATCCAAATAAGGAATTTCTCAATGTTATATCACCAATCTAAATCATGGATCAAGATAGTTGGCTGGTTCATACAGTTTAACCTAAAAAGAATTTAGTGTTCCAGAGGCAAAACCTTCGAGGTTCGTCCCGTTTACATGCAAAAAGATTGAAAGAAGTGATTTTCCATATAATGATTAGTTATTATTCATCCACGGGAGAAAATAATTATACACAAAACATCAATTTCATTTGAAAAAATAAAAAATCTTAATACACTCTTAAGATTTTATTACCAATGATAGTCAAATTTATGGTTAAAAGATCAAAATGAGATCCAAACTAACGTAAACACGTAATGGAAAACACATAATGAAGAACGAACAAAGAAAAACTAACCATCATTTTTATATAAATCCCCATCCCCATAAAGAGATAACAAAAAATGATATTTTGAGTACCTTATATGAAACCCTCATAAAAATTGATAATCATGGAGATGAAAATCGATCTCAAATCGACGAACGCAAACCTTCTTCTATACAATCAAAATTGAATCATCCAACAATCAATTAACAAATTGAACCCGAGCAACAAAAAAAAAATTACCTCAAGGACAGATCGCTCCGGCCTCCTGTAAAAACAACCTTGAGAATAGAATCGTAATTGGCATATCCGAAGAGCCTGAGCTTTGGTGAAATCATAGTGGTATAGTATAAATATATGAAATCGGAGAAGAAACTCTATGAGATGGTCTAAAGAGAAAGGAGAAGAGAAATGGTTGTCCCTGAATCATGGTCTTGATTTACATTAATTGCTATGGAGAATAAAAACGCTTGAAGAAGCGCAAGAGTCAATGTATATTACCTGATCTGGTGGAATGGTAAGATTGGTAGCTCAATATGAGCTGTCCTTTATACCCCCAAATGTAGACCTCAATCCATTGGGTAAAGATCACTTGTCTGTTTTTATCCACTCCATCCAGACCGTTCTTTATATGTCTAAACTGTGGATGACCGTCCATATAGAAAAATACCATTGTCCCTTATAATATAGATAAAAAACAATTATAATGCGGAAATAAGGTAAAGCACACACCATAATTTTGTTAACGAGGAAAACTACAATCTTGTAGAAAAACCCCGAGACCTAGTCCAGTTTTGAATACTCAATGAATTAAGACGCTACAAAAAGTAAACCTGCAACTTCGTGTAGACAATACTAAGTAAACTAAAATCCTTGTTACTCAGCTTCAGCAGTATTATTGTTTTGATAATATCTAGCAGAACTGAAGTTCTCAATAGATATTTGATATTAGATATCCTAGAAGAACATTCGTTCTCTTTAGGACTAAATCTAATATATCTTCTTAATGGTTCACAATAACGTTTTCTACCAATATTTCAACTGGAAAGACAAGATTCCTTTGGATCGTATTCCAAACAATAAAGGATAAACTGTTTGGTAACAAAACTCACTTTATAACCACGATATCAAAATATATGATAAGAACACAGTTAAGGATCTTCTATTTTTAAGACATGTTACCAGATCCGAAGTTCCTCAGTTACCAGATCAAACGAGACAATGATTACCGAAATAATCAATCTTGATTACAAGGTTTATGATAAAATCACAAACTACTTGTTGATCTAAAAAGGGTTATGTTTATTGAAAATAAACAACCTCTTAATCCCGGAAAATCAAGTCACAGAAAGTTACACCAAGATCAAAACACAAAAACAAAAGTCTTCAAAGTCTTCAATCTTCGATTTAATCTTCAAAGTAACAACCTGCAATATCAAACTTAATTCCTTATTGATTTGTCACACAGAACGGAGTCTGTTAACAATGGAAAATCAATGAATTTATCTTATGGATCTAGAAAAACTTAGATCCGTAGAAACGTTAAATTTTTGATCTAGTTTGAGTGAGCCTTATATCAGAAGAGAAGGTTCTCAAGAATAAACAAACTAGGTGCAATCAAAGATTCAATAGCCGTTAGTCAATCAAATCAATAATCGAAAACTAAAATAACAATGCAATCATCTAGTTTCCTACCAACGGTACTCGTAGAGCTTTTTGATCCCACAAAAGTCTTTAAACGAGCGGTCATAAGAGATTTCTCCTAATTAGAATACTTTCCTCTCCGGATAGACGGCTCTACTAGTAAAAACACAAAGAGGCTCTTAGGATGGTTTGCTTGAAATGCAAACTTGGGTATTTATAGATCAAGGTAGTTTGAATATTAAGTAATTACCAAATTTACAATTAATATTCAATTAATATCACCGAAATCTTGATAACCAAATATTAGCTAGCATATAAAATAATTTACTAATATAAATCAAGAGATATGCTTATTAGTATCAAATGTGTTAAAAACACATTAATATTTAATTCCGAATTTTCATAATAAACGTGTTAAAAACACATTTCCGAAAATTTCCATGTTAATACAAAATATTATCATATTAATTCTGAATGTGTTAAAAACACATTTATGAAATTATCATAATAATATATTTTTGAATATTAATATATTAAAAGCATATTTCCAAATATCAAAAGATATTAGGAATATTTCGGTTTGAGTATCAAGGAATATCTTTGAACAATAATAGATAAGAATTACTGCACATGTTCAAAGTATGTCGACATCTTTACTTTGTAAATCCTTTTTCATGTTTACAATCTTGGAACCGATTATCCACACTTCCAAACAAGTTTAGAATTGGCTCATCTGACTTCCAAGAACTATGTGATTGATTATCCTATCAAATCACCAATCATGGGTTTAACGGTTCTACCAAAACAAGTTTCGGTTCTACCTCCATGTGGGTACTAGAATTAGTCACGCTAGTTACCAAAACTTGGTTAACTAGGTACTAGGATCGGTTCCCACATATATATGGTATCTAACTTGTATTTGTTGCACATGTTCATAGGATCGGTTCCCAATAACTAAAAACGTGTTGCATATGTTCATAGGATCGGTTCCCAATAACTAAAAACTTGTTGTACCTCTTACAAGGATCGATTCCCCTTTTGTGATCGGTTGCACCTCTTACTAGGATCGGTTCCCCAATGTCTAGAGTTGGTCATACCAATTACAACAGATCGATCATACCATCTCAGGTGATTACTTAAGATCGGTTTCACTATTAAAAGTCATACCAATACAAAAGTCAGGCCTTGTGAATAGTTTTACCAATATACATGAACAAGTTATGAGCGGTTATACTAAACACGCATATTGGTAATTCAAAAAGATTTGCAATGAATAACAATACCAATAAGCCTAGCGATTTCCCTTTCGATTCATAAAACAATTTTATGAATTGTACTTCCTTTAAACGAATGTAAAACATTATTTCCTAGGACGAAATCTTCACCCATATACATACATAATCATAATAGCATTCATACGATTATGACAATGTCTTATATACGAAGTTCAAAAGATAGACGTTATACTTCGTACTGTATTCCTTAATACTAGAGTATGATCATTCACAGCTTCAAATGTTATGTTTTCAATCTAAAAGATTTGAAAGACACAAAATAGAAATGGAACAAGTCAAGTCGTAGTTACTAACCTCAAGCTGGAGGATAATGTTTTTGTTGTCTTCAATCCATCTTCAGATCTTTGTGAGTAAATAGAGTACAATAATTCTATTATTTCTAGTCTAACCTATCGAATTTGACTCTAGTTTACTTATTAAGTGACTTGAGTTTTTAAACTAAATATAACAACCAATCTTGACATACCAAAGCTTGGTGGGTTCAGCCGAGCAGTGCTCTAACAGAGTAGAACCTCAATTTAATTATCAGTTTGATGCACTCAATATTAGAGGTCATAGTCCTAAACAAAAAGTTACTCCGGCTTTAAGGATTCTAGGTTATGGCACTCCAGCGGATGCGAACGATGAGTACCTTTGTATGGGTAAAACAACTTCGTTCACTTACCTTTCATTATTTTGTGAAGTAATGATTAATCATTTTGGTCCAACATATTTACGAAAACCAACCGAGGAAAATGTTAGACAAATATTGAGGGAGAATGGGGAAAGGGGATTCCTAGGTTTGCTAAGTAGTCTCGATTATATGCATTGGGTATGGAAAGGATGCCCTATTTATTGGGCCGGTCAATATAAGGGTCATTATCCAAAACCAACAGTTATCCTTGAAGCTGATGCTTCTTATGATTGTTGGATATGACACGCTTTTTTTTTGGTTTTCTGGGTTCACAAAATGATATTAATGTGTTGCACAAGTCGCCTCTGTTTGAAGATCTGAAATATGGAATTTGTCCCCAAGTCCGTTTCATGATCAACGACCATCAGTACACTCATGGTTATTATCTTGCGAATGGTATCTACCCAAAATGGTCTACCTTGGTTCAATGCTACCATCAGCCTCCTGTCGGTTCATTGGGTCATTCATGTCGTCATTTTAACGATGCCCAAATGGCATTGAGGAAGGATGTGGAACGCGCTTTTGTAATTTTGAAGAGAAAGCTCGTTATCATTTGTGGCCCATATCGTGGGTTGAGTCCTCATGAAATGCACAAGACTATGCTCACTTGCATAATTCTTCATAACATGGTAATTCAGGAAACCCGTCGTGATTCGGAGTGGACTAACTATGAAGATGAAGATTTGAGGCCAGAGATTCAACCAGAAAGAGGCGTCCCTGCAAGGAATTATGATCAAATGACTAATTACATTCAGAACCGAAATTTGTATGACAGTTTAAGAGATGATCTGAGATTGAATCTTTGGGCAGAGCATGGAAGACAATGATTAAGTTATGTAGTTTATTAAGTTGTGTATTTTATTAAGTTATGTATTTTATTTTAAGTTAATGAGCAATAGACTTATTTAAGTTAATGAGCAACAATATTTTGAATTAATCAACTTTTAATTTCAAACTAATATTAAGTAGAATGCAACAACAACATATCAAATTAAAATGAAATATTTCAAATTAAAACTTAATGCAATAAAATTAATACATCAATCATCTAGAGGAACTACTACATCAAACTCATCATCAGTTTCATCCTCATCATCATCACCATTGGGTTGGTTGTTAGTAAATCCAGCTTATTGTTCAATTTGTGCTTGAATTATGTCAAATTCGATTTGCTACACATGTTTTTGCTGGGTGTTCATAATTGAAGTGTTAGCTTGAAGAACGTTATGCTTATCATAGTCAAACTCAAATTTTTCTTGAGAAATACGAGTTTTTTTACTCTCCCTGTTTTGAAACTTCCTATCAACTTCTCTTTGCTTCTCGACGGTCTTTTGATATTCCATAAACTCCACCATGTTAAATCCGCTGGAACTCCCTCCTTCTTGAGCAAATTTTTTAGCCAGTATTGCATTGTTCATGAAAAAGAGGGGGTCTAACAACCTCACCCAATATTTCGTTTAGGAAATTTGTATGGACAAACTCCAATATAATTCCAAGAGAATCAACTAGACGGTCAGACTCAATCAATGGAAATATATCCAAGAGTTGTATCTCTATTTCACAATGTAATCAGCAAATCAAACAGATGGAAATCCGCGAGCCAGATTATTATGTGAAACAACTTGAACGGTACCAAAGACTAGTGTTCAAGTGTCAATCAATTTATATCAACAACCAAAGGTTGGATTATCCAATTGATTGAACTACGCACAACCTATGATATTTTAATTATATAAACAAATATAATGCGGAAAAGAAATAACATAAACACCAGAAATTTTGTTAACGAGGAAACCGCAAATGCAGAAAAAACCCGGGACCTAGTCCATATTTGAACACCACATTGTATTAAGCCGCTATAGACTCTAGCATACTCCAAGTTAACTTCGGACTGGAATGTAGTTGAGACCTAACCAATCTCACACTGATTAAGGTACAGTCGCGTTCCTTACGCCTCTGAATCCCAACAGGACTCCACGTACTTGATTTCCTTAGCTGATCTCACCCACAACTAAGAGTTGCTACGATCCAAAGTCGAAGATTTGATAAACCAATCTGTCTCACACAGAAAAGTCTATTGAATAGATAAATTTGTCTCCCACCGAAATATCTATGAGTTTTGTTCCATATTTTGATAAATCAAGGTGAACAAGAAAAAATTGATACACCGGACTTAAATTTTCCGAAGAACAACCTAATAATATTAATCACCTCACAATAATCTTAATCGTATGGTAGTGAAACAAAATATTTTGGAATCACAAATAATGAGATGAAGATGTTTGTGACTACTTTTTATCTTACATATCGAAGATTAAATCTCGAGCAAATATTAGAGAAGATAGTACTCAATACGATATAACAAACTAAGATCAAAACATGCAACTACAGCGAAATAGTAGGGTCTGGCTTCACAGTCCCAATGAAGTCTTTAAGTTGTTAACCTATAATGGTTTTAGGAAAAACCTATGTTAAAGGAGAATCGACTCTAGTTGTAACTAGTATCACACATGAGGTGTGGGGATTAGGTTTCCCAGTTGTTAGAGTTCTCCTTTATATAGTCTTCAAATCAGGGTTTGCAATCAATGTTACCTTGGTAACAAATCATTCAATATTCACCGTTAGATGAAAACCTGATTAGACTCAAGCTAATATCTTTCAACCGTTAGATCGAATTTAGCTTGTTACACACAAATGAAATGTGACTTCATTTAGATATGGGTAACCATACCTAAACGTGTACACCTTGTTGGCTCAACAATAGTTAACCGAAGTTAGCCATATGAACACTTTCAAATCAACCTTATTCATCTTAATCACAACTAGTTCAAATGACTCAAATGAAACTAGTTATAGAGTTATTCAATTGTTTATATTCTCATAGAAGTATACAAAACACAGTTGAAGCAAAATCGATTTGATTCACTCGAATCAATTCATTAAAATTATAGCCACGGTTTGCAAAAGATTGCATTCCTTAGTTTATAAATGTATTAGTTCATGAACAAACCGATTTTAGAACATAACCCACTCAAGTATGCAAACGGGTACACATACCTAAGTGGTCGGACTTAGTTTGGGTTTGCCAGTATGCGAATGTGTATGCATACTGTCATTCACAACCAAACTAAATTGAAATCCCGGATTTGAACTTATGACAGTACGCATATGGGTATGCATACTAAGTTCCCGGACTTCAACTAACAAACCAGTACCCATACGGGTATGCATATTATGGTTCCTGGACTTGGAATAACTTGCAACAATTAGCATACAAGTACGCATACTGTGCTATATCCAATCAATGGTTAATTTTTATAAACTCCCATTTTAATCACTGAAACATTCTGAGAAGGCGATAATAGCCATCTCACACAAACTATTAGCTTCAAATCAATTTTCAAGTGATCAAATGATCAATACGAAACATTCCGAGTCTACACCAAATGACTGTCTCACACAAATCATAAAAGATGTTACCAGGCGATTTTTACATGATCATCTTTTGACTTTCGTCAACAATATAAGATGAACTTGGTTAAGCTAAAGCTTACCAACACATATTTCGAGAAATATGTAAGCGTGTTAAGCTCAGCTCGAAATATCAAATGTGTATAATCGAAGTCTATATAGTTATACAACTTTTGTCTCAAATAGGAGATCGAGTAGAAATAGACTTTTGAGTGATAGATGAGTTCAAGTTTCCACATACCTTTTGTTGATGAAGCTCCACATGCTCCCCTTAGTAGTTCTTCGTCTTCAATCGATGAACGTCGTGGAGTCTAAAGCTCAACTACACATTCTATCATAATCCGAGACTTATCTATAAGTAGACTGGAAATCAAGACTTATAGTTTTGGCAACTAAACTTGACAAACAAGCTTGAGATAGCAACGCTTGCGAGTTCGACCGAGCAGTGCTTTAACAATCTCCCCCTTTGTCAATTTTAGTGAAAAAACTATCAATACATATGAATTAAAAAATGAACCCCTTTGTAGCTTCTCATCCAAATGCTTGATTTCCTTGGTTCTTCAACATTACTCGAAATCTTCATCATTTCCAAGTACTCAAGTGATTCTGAACGTGTTCAACTCAACATCATAGTTGTTGAAGATCGGTAGCTATAACAATATATATAAACATGATGTTTTCATATTGTTATACAGTGTCATAGTATTATTACAATCATCAAAGTCCAATTGTATCACAACTTTGACAACAATACTATGGTGATATGTATCACTCCCCCTTAGTCAATACTTAATCTCACAATGAAAACCACTCCCTCTTACATAATGATCCATAAACCATATGTATTTGTAGTGTGAACTACACAATAATTCTCCCCCTTTTTGTCAATATAAATTTGGCAAAGGTATGAAAACTAGCGGGATCATAATGAAATTCTCACAGAGATACTTCATAACTAAAAGAGAACATATCAACTTTGTTTCGATGATTTTACATAGTCGAAACTTAGTGTATTCATCAAGGAGTATATAAAGATACGAGATAACTCATACAATATTCCACATCTGCACCTCCTACAAAGATTTGGCAATTAAGCACAAGTTCAATTAAGAACTCTCCCCCATAAAATGTCATTCCCGAAAGAACAACAAGAGCGACCTTACTTTTATAAGAAAAGAAGGATTTCTTTGGACATTAACAAATCACATGAAACATGAATTTTTTTCCAGAAAACTCAATTAAATTAACCACAAGAGAACCCATGATTAATTTAATCGGCAATGCTCAACATAAGAGAACTTATGGAGCCACATAGTACTTTCACATAGAAGTGGAAGATCAATAATGCGGAATATACAAAGATTCATTCTACTGCGGAATATACAAAGATTCATTCTATTTTCATCAATATTTGCATAATGATACCATAGACTTAATCTTTGTTATCAAAAGTTCATTATATTTTCCATCAATATTTTCAGAATGACATATAATGGACTTAACTTTTGATATATATGGGACAATCATAGTTCACGTACGTAAACACATATATCCCCTAAAATTATTTTTGCAATATATAAAACCAATACAGATTAATACTGCAAAATCATCTTCCAAATAAACTTTAGAATTTAAATAAATAAATCTAAAAATATTGCAAGATGAAAATCGCTGGCAATAGTTATGTGTACTCACAATAATTGTTATTCCAATCCCTAGTTATCCTTCTTAAAACACAACAATAAATTCTCATAAGAAGTTTCCTAGACAAAACAAATCTTTTAGACATAATCATCAACCATGGAACGGACACAAGCAAGTTCATCAGTTGCCTTCTTCAGTTCAGATTTCGGAAAAATGAGATTCTTTGTTGCAATTTCAAGTTTTCCACGTACAACCTCAAAATCTCTAAGAAGATTTCCAACTAATTGAGATGATAACTGAACTGGAAGATCCTTTTCATGATCAACTACATGAAAGTAGGATATGGAGAGAGGTTTTTCGTGAAACTCAATAACATTGCCTCCTTCAGGATTGTCTTCCTTTTTGTATCCATCCATTGTGCACACCATAGTCTCACGGGAGAAATCTTTGACGTTATTGAATAAGTATATATCAGAGAAACAAGTTTATGATATATATAAGACTCTCATTGGGAAATCCTAGATTTACTCGTATACATTTGGTAAAGGGTCGGGTGCATGTACGCTCGTGGTTATGAACCAGGTTCAAAAAATAAGTGGTCAATGGAGCCTATTTTAGAAGAGGGTTGTGATAAAAATCAAAGAAAATTTCTAAACATAGGACATAATATATTTGCTCAAAAAATAGAGCACAATACAATAGTTGATGGACAACAAATCAACTGTCATTAGGGAAGAGAAAAACGAAGTTTTACAAAGAATTTTCCTCAAGAAACATTGATCACTTATGTTACATAGTGTAACAAATGACCGGAGCAGGGCCCAACAGTGAGATGATCATATTATTAATAAACCAAAACAAATACAACACAGACCACTAGACAAGAAGAAACTCGCTTCTTGTAAAATATGTGCATCCTCACATGGTCTCAGAGAGGACACACATAAAAAGGTGGTCATGTTGTGGTTTGAAGAGTATATAGCTCATCAAGGGTATTGACATTTTCCCTTTTTATTTTTTGACTGACATCAGAAAAATCACAAGTTCTCTCAAGAGAATTAATAAAAGAAGGGATGGAAATACCTGGCACAACTGCTTTTCTTACCTTCTTGATATTGTGCATGAGTCTATTAATAATGGTCTTGAGCTCCGAAACATGATTATTGATGTGAATGTATTCGGGAACAAACATTTTAGATTCAAGACTTTATTTAGTGAGAGAAGAGGAGTTTGAGGGTTTTTTCTTTCTCCGAAACTTTTTTTCTCCTCACAGAGCTATCTATTTTGTCAGTCACCCATATAACATTGTTTTCTTTACGATTGTAAACAAATTTTGTATCATATTTGCAACCAAGAATTGGCACATCACAACACTTTTCTTGATTGTATAACTGACTTTTAACACCACTATAATGAGAAACAGGTTTGATTACTTCTTTATACATCCAAACAAGAATGTTATGAAGTTTTTCATTCCACAATCGAAGATGACATCTCCTTTCAAGGTGACCTTTGTTTCCGAAAAAATAACAGTTGAAGGGAATGTTTTTAACTATTCTCATATGAGCTGTTTTTGAAGGTTGACAATCTTTGTATTCAGAAATATCTGTTGCTGAAGGTAGTTTTTCACTTTTGCTATCAGTGAAATTTTCACTTAGGAAATTGTCATTAGCACAGACAAAATTAATCTTAATAGCAATTGGAGCGTCTATTCCTTTATAGCTAAGACCACGTGTATCACGATGTTCTTTACATGCTCCCGCATAGTGAATAATTTTGTAATGCTAATATTGAATCTTTTTGGATTCTATTCCAGTGATTTGACCTTATCAAGAGCAGCAGTTAGATCAGCCTCCAATTGTTTTTCTCTGGCGAGAAAGCCAATTTCTCTGTCATTTTTTTTTTTTGAGAGTCATATCTTGCTTCAGTTTTTGCAAGTATTTCTTTCAGCACAAAGAGATTTCAACGAAGATTATCACATTCAGAGTTTTTTGAACGCACATCTTCTTCACGATCTTTAAGAAGATATTGTAAGATATTATAACCACAATTGTATCCCTTAAAGAGTTTTCTCAATTTCCTTTTTTCTAGACAGAGAGGTGTCAGAAATTCATCCAAGCAAGATGTTAACTTATTTTTCTTTATGAGATGGTCAAAAAGGTTGATATATTGTGAGACTTCCTCATCAACATCTTGTCCCTCATCTGAATCACTTTCATCTAAAAGATCATCCAATTGTTCATCTAGGCGTTTTTCCCAGTTTCAGACAATGGAGAAGATGTGGGAGAAATCTCAAGAGAAACAAGGCTTTGAACCAAGTCAGAATGTTTCTGAACCGGTGGTGCATCGTCAAAGATAACACTACTTTCCATAGACTCAGATTACTACAAACACAGACTTATAAGGTCTTAAACGTGTTTGCCTACTCTAATACCAATTGAAAAAGCGAGGTTTTAACAACCACACCCAATATTTCGTTTAGACAATGTATATTGACTTTATTCTTTCATCGTAGGATTCGTCTTTTTGTCCTCTTCACGATGATGTCAAGAACTCCTCAATTTGGATGAGTTTCACTTGGTCTCCGGCCCTTCTCCATTTGTAGCTAACTTCTTTTATTGCACAATTAAGTGCCAATTCACTCCTTTTGGATGATTCATCTAGCATAACATTAATAAAACAAAACAAATGTAATACACAATAATTTGCAAGAAACTAAGCAATTACTAACATGGATTCAACACTAAATATATGCACTTAACAGCCGGTCCCACAACCTCTCATATTCCTTATTTTATTATTTTTCCCTAATCTCATGAAAACTCATTCATTTGAGCAAAACTCCTCAGTTTCATCATATTTCCTTCACATGATGAAAATAATATAAAATAGAGAAAGGTATCGCGGGACTGGACCTACTAGCCGGTCGGCCATGCCCTAGACGTGGTAGGTCCCACACCTTATAATCCTTTATTTTATTATTATTTCCTTCATCTCATGAAACTCCTATGTTTGAGCAAAATCCGGATTTCTCTATATTTTTTCAAATATTGCTCAAACGCGCACCAAAAAATACCAAAATTCTCAGGACTGAGACACAGACACTATGGTGATGTGGGTATGTTACCTTGACCAAGAAGGGTCACCCCTTTGGCTTGCAGGAAGTCGGTCCCACATAATTTGACCTAATTTGTTCATATTAGGTTCAAACTCTTCCAAACAGCTTGGACTTTCGTCAAACGATCGTCAGTCGGTCCCATGACCACCAGGGACGGTTCCATGACCACCAGGGACGGTTTGATGACCCCTTGGTCGGTCCCTAAATTCTCCATAATTAGGTTTTATCACCTAATTCCCAAACGAGCATTATTTCGATAAATGATTAAACCAGCATTTAATCATCCTTTCACTAACTAGTCTTCAAATGACTTTGGTATAACTCATGGTCGGCCTATCATCCAATGTAGCCGGTCCTTCTTTCACTCAGTGGTCGATTTTTCAACAAATCATCAATTGTTCAAAATTAGGGTTTCAAATCCAATGCTCCGCAAAGCATTATTCTGAGCAGGTTCAAGCACTAATAATTTTATGTTGATCCTGCAATCAAAATTTTAATTGATTATACTTGGTCTAGTTACCAGTATCTTAAGTTAATATTTTATTTGGTCCCGCTACCAATAATTCATCAAATGAGAAATATTTGCTCAGACGAGCAATATTTGCTCAACTATCAAAATTCAGCAGTTCATCAAATGAGCGATATTTGCTCAGGAATATTAGTTCAACTATCAATATTCAACAATTCATCAAATGAGCAATATTTGCTCACTTTAATTATTAACATTCATTCGACAATTATACGTCTGTCTCAACAGACATGTTCAATTCATGAATCCTAGAGCATTCATAAATCATGCTCGACTCAGGAATACAAAGACTCATCGTCCAATAAAGTCAAGAACTGACTAATTAAATACATGTTTGCTTTGCAGACTCCACAATCACGAGACATCAATCGTTTCACATGGGGGATATTAACTAGGGTTTTGGTCTAGCGGCATACGACATGTGTGTTCACTCATGACGAGAATGTGACTAAGTCATGCCAGCGATTCGAGGAGTTAACAACCAAGTGTCCGCACGATGAGTAACTGGTTTTAACACGATTTCCCACTTTTCCATTCTTTCACTCCAGTAACCGTCACACTTACTGGGATCAATGTGTCTACTATTTTTGCAATATAAATAAGTCTCTGAAACCATGATTGAAACAAGAACGCTCGTCTGAACAAAGAATTCTCATCATATGAGCAATCACTCTCAAAATTTAATCAATCAGAACTTATTCACGTAGATTACACAACACATCCGCAATCCCTGATCATCATTGATCTCACACATTTCTCAGCTTCCCTCCTACAGATCGACCCATCCTCTCTTGTGACCGAATTGTCTCTCGAATGGCCATTGTCTTGGTTTAGGCCGGAGTCCTACAAATTGATCTCTCGAACTCAAATCACTCCCGTGCAGTGCATCTGTTTGCAAAAAGTTAAAGAAATTTTGTTAGTCGAGAGTCTCCTCCGCACGGTCGTCTCTCCACTTTCTAAAAAAAAACAAATCTTTTTCTCTCATCAACACCGGTGAGGTCTTTTCGTATTCGTTCAAGATGGATTTTTAATGCACTAATAATTCGGCAGAATATGAGGTTTTTCTCATAGGGCTGTCACTAGCCAAACAAGAAGGAGCAACGCACCTGGAAGTGAGAGGTGACTCAAAGTTGTTGATTAATCAAATGAATTGAGTATACTCGCTGAAAGAGGTAACCCTGACCCCTTATAGAGTTGAAAAACAAATGATATTGAACTACTTTGTTGATGCAACCATAGTTCATATCGGCAGTAATAACAAAAAACACGCTAATTCCCTGGCTACCCAAGCCTCTAAATTACGGTTTGAAATCCTGGAAGAGACTCTGATAGTAAAGAGACGAACCGTGGGATCAACATGGCTTTCAAAACCCAAGTACATTGGAATCGATGATTGGAGAACTCCTATTATTAAAGAACTTAATAACTCGCTTTCCCAAGGAAAAATTGGTCTTGAAACCCTAAAAAGATTTTTCATGCTTCACGGAGTGTTATACTACAGGAACTCAAATGGATCCTTATCAAGATGTCTGAGAGATGAAGAAGCACAACTATAACTTAAACGTGTTCATGATGAAATCTGCGGGCAGACTGATAGGTGTGATAAACACCTAATTTTATATCTAGTATTTATGCTTTCTTTGCGAGTTTTAGTGTGAATTATGTATCCTATGCTTACTTTTGAGTGTATTAGGTGCTTTGGAGTCGTTTGGAGCAAAAGAAGGAGAAATTAGCCATTAGGAGCTAAAAAGTGCTAAAAGGAGCAAACAAGTAAAGTGTTACTGATGAAGAAGGGCCAAAGACCAATTTTAACTCATTTCAATCAAGGAATTCTTATCACCATCTCGAAGAGAATTCAAACGCGAAAATAACGCAAAAAGAATGAGGTCATTCCGAGTTCGTATGAAGAAGTTATGAGAAAAATGGTGAAACCAAATTGGATTAGGTTTTCTGTTGGGCCTTATTGGGCCTGCGCGAAAAGAGAAATGAGAGATGCGTTTTGGGCTTGCTATGGACGTGAAAATTAGGGTTTTTGGTGGATTTTGAGGAGGTTAAGTATCCTAATTGGATAAGGATATTTTCTTCTATTTTTGTTTCTAGGGTTTAGAACAGGATAGGGTTTCTCTTTCTTCTTGTTATGAACTCCATGAACATGAGCTAGAGTTTTATTATTGGTTAAAGATGTAGTTTGATTTTGAAAACAAAGTTATGGATTTTATGAAATAGTTTTCTCTCAATATTATCGTTTGATTTCTGCTGGGTTGTAATAATTGCATGATTGATGTATTGCAATATGATTGAATGTTTGTTTGGTTAAGTCTAGAATTGATTGAACATACATCCATATCTATAGCTATTTTAGGGTTTTCATCGAGCGATGACCTTGAATACGAGTAGCATGATATGATTATAGTTTGTAGTGATACATCCTTGTAATCATATATAGAAGTTGACCTTTGTCCGAATTGTCATGCGCAATGTGTGATAGTTGCATTGATTAGCCTATTTTTGGAATTTAATGCTCCTAGGAATTGAAATTGATTAGCGCAAGGCGTTAGGTTATTCTTTAGGTAGAATTCACATACGCAGCTCTAATGTGTGTGTTGGTGACTTTGGAAATTTACGGAGTATTCTTGCAATAAGGTATTCTAGGGATTTTGATGATAGAGAGATTAAATACGAATTCTATTCATATATTCAAAAACTTGTTTACAATTGAAGATGAAATCTGCAACCAATATTTTCACATCCTTGATTTATTTGTTTACTTTTCTTTTATTTGCTTTTATTTTACTTTTACTATACAAAAATCAGAAAACCCCCGGTGTTTAATATAGGAAACCAAAACATATTGACAACCTAGACCTCTCTGTGGGATCGATCCTTTCTTGCCCTTGCTATATTTATATTTTTAGTAGTAAGAAAGTGTAATTATTTTTGACGCATACGACAGCGATCACAGACGTTATTGGTTACTATTTACCGATGTCTCCAATGACTCAGATGTTATTGGCCGGATATATAGACCCAATTCTGAACATTGCAAGGATCCTGCTCAAATTGTCAGGCGCCACCACATCAACTGGAAATTCTAAACGTCAATTATGATGGGGACTAGCGGGAACCATACATCAGTTACCTGCGGGATGGTGTGCTACCTATTAGCAAAAGAGACGCAATTAAGATAAAGCAGGGAGCCAAGAGATTCATATTTAATGAAGGAATCCTATACCGCAAGAGATTTGGAGGAGACCTATTACGATGCTTGGAAAAGTATGAAATCCAGACTATGTTAAGGGAAGCGTATGAGGGTAAACGCCAAGGGAAGAAGAAGTTATTTCTCCAGGTGCATGAAAAGTACTACTAGCAAGCCATGGAGGATGATTCAGCAACGTTCGTTCAGAAATATCACTAGTGTCTAGTCCATGGTAATTTTATCCATACACCCTGCGCTTTTCTTCATTCAGTAAGTAGCCCGTGGCCCTTTTACAGCTGGGAACTGGATATTATTGGGAAAATCAATCCCTCATCGTCAAAAAAACACGAGTACATTAGAGCTGCAACAAAATACTTTACCAAATTGGTTGAAGTTATCCCTATAAGAGGAACCACTAGAACGAATATTGCAGCATTCATCAAGGAATACATCATCTGCCGGTTCGGCGTTCCTAAGCACGTCATCACTGATAATGGTACCCCCCCCCCCTTCACAAATAAGAAGGTACATGAGCTATTTGAAAGATACAGTGTCACTATGGGCATATCATACTGCACCCAGGAGATCCACTGGAGTCTCTCCTGACTCACTAGTCTATGACGCTGACACCATTCTCCCGGTAGAGATAAAAATTCCATCATCCAGGATTGCAGTAGCAAGTGGTATCTAGTGGAACAAGACTGAAGTATCGAACTCCGAGAACACTTTGGATTCCAGGAGAATTAGGGCAGAAGAGCATGCTCAGTCTTATATAAAGAGGATCTCCAGGGCGTATGAAAAGCCTATAAAACCTCGGTTTTTTTTATCCAGGAGATCTAGTGCTAAAGACATCCAAACATATTCAGCAGAATATGTCGGCACCAAAGTTTTCCCTAAATGGGAAGGCCCTTAAGTGATCACTAAGGCCTATAATAGTGGATACTACAAGATTGTCAAGGTGGATGGAGGGAAAATGGAGGCAGTCATCAATGACAAGTGGCTCAAGTTGTATTATGCTTAACTGTTATTTTATCTCTCACAGTGGATCGATTCACCATGCATTTCTTTCACACCCGACTCACTTAGATTTCCTACCAGTTAAGACACATTAATTAATGTAAACTTTATTTGCTTACCAGATTCAGTGCAATTCATTTTCAAAACAATGTTCATAACCTAAAAAGGAACAATCAACCTTTCTTATACCTACTTATTCAACAAAACAAAAGGGGAAGTTCAGAAAAGACCATCCAACAAGTTGTAATCTTTTAAAAGCATCATATTCAACCTATTTCGATACCTCTCGGTCCTGCTCTTCAAACTTTGGATTGCCTGCTCAAATTTCTCTGATTCATCAGCCAGGGCCTTCTATTCCTCCAGAATTGCCTTTGTGGTAGGGACAACATTGGAAATGATACCTGCCCGATCAACTTTGATGATATCAATGTGTTGCCAGAGCCAAATCACATTGAATTGCATAGACTCGCAGGTAGATATCATGTTTTCCTACTTTTCAACAGTCAATTCAGCAACATCGCGAATAAGTGTACCCTCTATCTCCGCAATAACGGGTAGAAGACAGTTTATTATAGTAACCAAGGAAGACGAGCAGTGTTGCACCACACTCCTGGTAGCAATATTCCCATACATTCTCCATATCTTCGTATACAAGGGCACAAATTCCTTCTATTCCAGGAATTCACCGATAGCCTGATAACTAGAAGACAAACACTTAATGCGAATATCAAACGGTAAACCTGCGGTAGGATACTCATATGAATAAATGCCTAAGTATGCGTCTTCCAGATCTGCAGCCGTAGGTGTGTTTGATCTCGAAGGAAGAGGAATAGCATGATCACCGTCATCAACTACTGTCACACATGTCCCGTCAGGATACCTCTGAAAATATATATATGGTTATCTTCTGGCCATGACATACACACATCTATCAACTAGTTGAGAAAGTGTACTGGTATGACTTTTAAACTCTGATGATCCTAATAAAGGAGTTATCACGAGACTCAAAGATTCGACCACTCTAAAAGAACAATGTCAATGGTTAAAGAAAGTGGAAAAGAAAACTATTATTTCAAAACCAGGAGCCGACCACATCTTACTCTGGATACGATTCGTCTGCGCTTGGTTGAAGAGTCTAGTTGAGCGGAAGATGATAAACTCTTCTCTGACATGATGAAAGAATCTGGGTTTGGAAAAAGGGCCACCACTGCAAATCAAGAAGAACATATAGCGATTTGATGCAATCCTATGTGCATATATATGCGCCATAGAAACCCTAGGAGAAAGCGGTGAACACTGAACAACCTCAACGAGACTTATCCGAAAAATAGGGCTCAAAGAAGAACGTCGACCAAGTCATGTTCTTGATTGGTAGTTGAAGCTGAAAGAAGATCGTTTAGGCATTCAAACGCCCGACCTAATTCAAGGCCCTGACCGTTCATGCTGGTTGTTGCGTCTCATGGTTCAATCAATGTCAGCATACCAAAAATAATAATATGATTGCTAGATTCCTTTAACTGGTAGCTCGACTCAATACTTCGAAGTCAAAACAACTGTTGTTTTCTTGGTAACATATGCCTCTTCTCATTGATTTTATTTTTGTATGTCACCATCTAGTGCTTACCCCGCAACAATGTCATTGTTACGTACTAAGCAGGGGACTTAATGTTGATGGTGGTTTTTAGTTCAAGGCTAAAACTGTAAAACTCCATATTTGTATGTCTGCTTTCTGCAAAGAAGTAGGGGCTGCCAGTATTATAATGAGCATTTATACCTCTATGCTTACATATGTACTGTGCAATTCAGTATTAACGAAATTCATTAGAATAATATTGGTGCATGTTGCAATATTCCCAATATTCTATGAATTTTATTTTAAGTTACTGGTCGCATTATTCATTAATGCAGATCCCGCTGAGTATTTATCCTATACTATGTTCCCGGATGAACTCTTAACATTGACATGATATGACAATTAATGCTCACTCTCAGCTGAGTATCATGAATTTCCCGAAGTGTTAAAATTAAGGTGCGCATGAAGGTACTCATCTAGGGACGCGCTAGCTGAGCTGCTCTCCAGGATAAAAAATAGTGATTTTGTATCAACGTGCACCAAGAAATTGATTAATTTTGTGTCGATTCAAAAAATTCAATCTTTGACCTAATTTTACCAATTTACAAAAAAATAGGTCTTTTGCCCCAAAACGGAGCCTACACGATATCTCTATCCATATTGGTCGAGAATGAACCTAGGCAAGCTAAGAAAACCGGCCCTAAAGATAATAGAAATACAATTCTATCAAAAATCGGAAACCAGGAAGTAAAAGGGGAAACCGTGACCGACATGGACTGCCGCAAAAAGAGGACGACCACACCCCTTGGCTGATCGATCTACCCTGGCTGACACCTCCCATCACCAGCCATCCTTACACCATGTTGTTGTTCATCGGCACCTCTTCCCCATCAACCAATCATATCACTCCTAGCTTACCCGCTTCACTCCAAATCACTAGTCAAAGTAGGCTAGTCGAGCATCTCTTTTATAAAAGCAATTAAATCTTGATTGTCCATAGCAGTCTTAAAACGATCCGGCCGTACGACTTGGCCGCCGAATTGGTAAGTCCAACCTCTTCCTGGCGCGATCAAATAAATTCAATGACATTCACGGGCGGGTCATATGTTATCCCATCCGATCAGAACTCTCCTAACCTTCAGGAAGTGTTCATAATTATTAAGCCAAAGCAAGCCGGTCGAGCGTCCCAAAAGGGTCTTAATTAGGTCAAGACCGCCCATGGCAGTCTTAAACTGATAACAGTCGCTCAACTTATCCGGCCAAATTGGATGACTTAGATTTAGTCTTGGGCGACCAATGAGACGTCATTATGCTTACATGCGACCTATCTTTGGCCTTGACCAATCACGTCTCTCCTAGACCGCAGGTGATGCTCTGAATCATAGGCCAAAGTAGGTCGGTCACGCTACTTCTAAAGTCTTAAATAAATTTAATGGCAACCAACAACTGCCGCAAATCATCGCAACCGCTCAAGTTAACTGGCTGATTTGACTGGCCCAAATTTAATTTGAGCTATCTAATGAGGTGTCATGACGAATACCGGTTGTCAAATAGCTCCTAAAATCTGCTCAAAGATGGCCGGTCATGCTCTTTATAAGGTCGTGGAATCCACAAATGGTCTGGGCAGATTATGAACAACGATGCTTTATATGCATCGATTATACTTGAGCATCTTGCTTAAAAATGATGATTTACATGCATCGATTAGAGACGATATTTTATAAATATCGATTTTACAAATAATATAATTATTTAACCTAAAAGCATCATATGCTATTTTTTTAGCGCTGGCTCACAACAAATATTATTCAAACGACTTGACTTACTCAAGGGCCTCATCCAGGTAAATCAAATTATACGAGTAGGCTTTTACCTGGGATCTGATAGGATTCTGGGAATACCTATATATATATATAACCGCAATCGCACGGTGTCTAACTAGTATACATGGGCAAATAAAGGTCGAACCCATAGGGAGCGGTGGAAATACCGTAATCAATATCTCTAATAAACTAACGAGAAACATTTTTGGATTTTTGTAATTGAAAACGAAATAATAAAGTAAATTCGTATAGAAAGACGGTAACCAGGGTTTTATGGTATCCACCACTATTTTTATTCAATTACTGAAATGAAACACAACTCTTGAATATTTATTTATTCTTCGTTCTATCGACATCACCTATCTATGTACAGAGTCGCAAATATCACTGGGATACACTAATCATGGCATATCAAAAGACTAAACCCAATCATTCACCATCAAATTGTATTAGTGAGAAAGTTATATGAAACTAAATATAGGTTCACAAATAATAATCGGCTATTTCAAGGATACCCCATCAAAAGATTTAACCCAAGCATGGAATATGAAATAAATAGACAAATATATTTGTTATCCTAACTATTAGGCTCAGAAGTTATATGAAACCGGAAAAGCAACAACTCATTTTTCAATTAAATCAATAAACAATATCAAGAGTTAATTTATTCAAATCATAATAGACTCAAAACCATATGTATTCAGATCGAAAGTGGTCTAATGCTCTAAGTGGTTTTATCATAAAACCCAAGCTATAAAGTTTAGCAACACATAAATATGGATTTCTCAAAACCCACAAAAATAATTACAAGAAAAGTAGAGGAAAGAGTAAACCTTGTCACCGAATAGTCTCCTTTCCCTTCAATCTCTTGTTCTTCCGTTCTTGTCTTCACAACCATTCAAGCTGCTGCTCCAGTCTGCGACGTCAGTCCTCTTGAGTATCTATCTCTCGAAGTATAAATAGGTGCTTCCAGGGGGTTTAACTGTCGAGGCCCAATCCAATAACAACCCGTGGCTTCCAAATTCAGGCCAAATCCGAACTCTAGCCACAACACCAAATGCAACCAGATTGGCCATATTGCCTGATCACCTAAGTTCTAGCCACAACACCTTTCTCTTGTTCTCTGACCATCTAATTACCACCTCCGATAGCAACAGTAATACCCCAAAACAATTAATTGTATCGAACAATCACCACTTCCTTTCTTCTTCGCATTGGTATCTTCACCTTGGCCATGGAAACAACTTACCATCTTTATCATTATCGGCAAGAACCAACTCCAACTCGAGATGCACCTTTCATTGATCACAATTGCTCCACCAACGAGATCTAGCTTTGCTGCAGTTAACACCATGAGAAAAATACCGAACAAAACTCACTTGTCAATATCTAACAACCAATCGACACAAAGTTCACTGACTGCAATTGTTCAACCACGATGTCAAACTCAGTTACCGCACAGTCCATCTTTATTCAGTTCGAGCACCTGAGTTCTTGTTTTTATGAAATATGAAACCATTATTAATCTCCTCCATATTCTTCATTGGGAAAATTGGAAAAATTCCCTATATTTCGATGCCCCACAGGGAAAATGCCCCATGAAAAAAAGTTATGGAAAAATGCCCCACCGTCACTTTTTCCATCCATATGGTCAATATCGTGATATTGACCGGTGAATATCTCTTCTCATGAGATATTGCCAGGTGATGAAATCCCCGATCTTACCTTACCGTTTCTCTGGCCGACATGTGTTTAGATCTCTATTCTCGCAATCTCGAAAAATCTAAACGTTCCATTTTTGCACACGTGTAAGATTCCATATGTGATGTATAATTGTAACACGTGGAATAAATCGGACGGTTTGGGATTTCACACTTTTGAATAGAAAACACTCTCCACGTGATAGCCATTCCCATCCATCTTCTTATCTTCTCCTCGGAATAACAAAATTAAAAAAATCTGTAGAAACCAGAGACGGCGATTGAACCAGAGACAAAAATTAGGAGTTACAGTGAGAAGAAATGCGGTGAGTAATTAGTTAGAGGTTGGTTTTTATTTCGTGGAAACAGAGGAAGGATAAACCTGAGACAGTGGTATAAGAAATCGAAGAAAGGTAATGGAAGATCGAAAAGGAGAAGAAGGTAGTGATAAACCGTAAGTTTATGAAACCCGGTTCTTGTTTCAATTTATTTACTGAAATTTCAGTTTGAATCGTGTTATTTTATGCTTCATCTGAACTTAGGGTTTTTTGGATTTGGGGGAAATTAAATTCAGGGTTTCTGTAGGTTGAATAAGGGTAATTCTATCTTGATTTATTGAAATTGAGCAATATAAACATGATATGAACATGAACAATGTTTGATTTCTGAAACTGTTGCAACTGTTTGGATGTTGCAACTGTTGTGCTCTTTTAGATATTGGTAGTGATGTTAATGTTTCTGTTTTAGATATTGGTAGACAACTTTTAGTGGGTATGTTGTTATTTTGGGAAGGTAAATTGCTTTCGTCTGTTTTACTGATTTTTCACTAAGAAAGTTCATACTTGAATTTTTCATTTCTGCTACTGATAATAAGATGTAGATGTACAGGACAAGCATGTAATAAATTAAGCAGATTATTATGATATGGTACACGATTTAATCTATGGCCGTTCATCTGATTATTTTGACACGTGGCGAAATCTAGTTGAAGGACATAGATGTGATTTCCAAAAAGGTGCGTTTTTTTTTGTAAGAATACCGTCCACGTTATCCCTACCGTCCATCAATAAACTTAAAGCCACGTGTCAACATCCTGAAGAAAGGGTGATTTTGTCCTTTAACCCGCACGTGTAAACTCATTCGTGTGCATTGTTTGACCATTTAACAGCATATGGATGGAAAAAGTGACGGTGGGGCATTTTCCCATAACTTTTTTTTCATGGGGCATTTTCCCTTTAGGCCATCGAAATATTGGGCATTTTTCCAATTATCCCTTATTCATTAGCTGCTCCATTTCTTCTTAACTGGTTGCATGAGGTCAGCCATCAGAACCAAGGCCATGAACTCAACAATACATTCAAGCCTCAATGCTTAATTTACTGTAAATTATTTCTTCACCGAGACCAAGAGTTCGAAGTACAGACCACAATGAGAAACCCCATCGAACTCCACAGGCGTTGATGCTGTACAGCCCTCGAAGAATCACCACCAATTTCTATTCCCTGACCGTATCTAAGCACCTTCTTCCACTGGCCATGCATTCACTCTCACAAGAACTTCAGTTAAACCAAATTTCAGTCCCTCCATCATCTGTATCTTCACGACAACTGCAGGTCGACAAACTCTGACAGCAACACTGTCTATCGACTGCAGTTCAGGCCACTGCACCATTATTTCAACTCTCTTTCTTCGCATCTGTGCAATATAGTTGAACACCACGGTCCCAATCTTTCGCAGTTTCATTCCTCCATCACTCCATCTAAATTCAACTTCGATCGGTCATGAGATGGGAGGAGAGAACAACATCCCTGAAAATCAGCCCCATCTATATGTTTAGATCCATGAACTCGCTGCACAAAAAAATTCATCTCTGCTCGGACATTGATGAGAATCCTCTCTTTGACAAAGAACATAATTTTCTATCCCTCGATAAATTCCACACAAAAATGTGGTGGAGTAAGTGCCACGTGCCCTTTTTATCTTCATGAGGTATGTGAAGTGAACAAAAAAAAAAGGTCACATCACACTAGTCCTTCAGTTCCTTTGCATCACTGCCTTGATTCGTAGACCTGAAATGGCTTGGTTCGGTTACCATAGAAAAAACGGCAAACCATCAGCTCCTTCGGATATTGGTTCCATTTTGTGGCAAATGCCAATGACTCCATCTTATTCGTTTATTTTCTGGTGATCGGATTCACTTGTATTTTCTACAAAAACACTAAAATAGTGTTATTATTAAAATTATTGAGTCGTAGCTCATATAAATATGGGTATAAAATGTAGCACTTACGTACTTATCAACACCCCCACACTTATATTTTGCTAGTCCTTGAGTAAAACAGAAAATTGACCCGCTCCACAACTGGTCATATAATGATAAGAAAAAGAATAGACCCGCTCAACAGCTGGTCATCATTTATTTATTTATTTAAGACCCGCTCTACAACTGGTCATAATATGATAAGAAAATACATAAAAATAGACCCGCTCAACTGCTGGTCATAACAAAATGATAAGAAAACAAAAGAATAGACCCGCTCAACAACTGGTCATAATTATTTTTATTTATTTTTTATTTTTTTTAATCCCGCTCAACAACTAGTCATAATATACCTGCAAACCTACAATAGACCCGCTTAACAGCTGGTCATAAATTGCAAGAAAATTCCTGAAAAAGAAAAGTAAAAAGTTAACCACTCCCTCACACTTAAACATTACATCGTTCTCAATGTAATTGAGTCTTCCAACGTAAAAATTAAGATGGAAAATTCATAATATGCGAAAATAAACAAATAAAAATAAAACAAGAAAATAGAATTACCTACTGGAATATATATATAAGGATTCCCATAAACTAATGACCTGAAAATTTGGGGATCAACCCAAAATACATTATTTACAAATGACAGCTTCGCACTTATGTTATGATTCCCTGAAGAAGGTGAAACTATCAAAAAGAAAAAGTTACCCCCAAACTTGGTTTTTACTTCACAAGGAAGTACATAAAGAACATAATATGGGGATATTTTTTGGACTGGATGCAAAGTGATCCAACAAAACCTTAGAAGCACACAATTCTAACCCTAAATTAGGTAACTTTTGGAAGTCTAGGGGTCTAGAAACAACCTCTAAGTCGAGCGAATATTGTGAGATAGATTCATCTATAGATTAGGAAAATCATCCATATGATCATCTATATGTTCTGTCTGGGACAAAGAGTCACTACAAGACTGATCATCATCAGCATATAATCTTTGGCATTCCAAAATTCTCAATCTTTGTTCCAAACTAAGTGGTGTGTGTTTGTAATACTTCTCATATATCGTTTGAGGTGATTTTTCACTTACCATATGTGGATCAAAAACTCCATACTGTTGCCTATGCATATATTCACCAAACGTCATCTCGGATGAGGTTCCTGATAATTTGAACTTTTACTCATATATTCTCCCAGTGTCATCTTAGATGACGTCTCCTGAGAAAGAGTCATCATCCTCAAAAAGGTACTTGAAATAAAAATTTAAAGCACAAAATAAGTCAAAAGGAAAAAGAAATCATAAAATAAAAATATTGTACAAAAGTAAAAATAATAAAATAATAACCTAACTATTTACAAAATCAAAAATACTAATTAAAATATTCCTTAGCCGCTCCTCGTCAGCGGTGCCAAATATTGATAGGATTTTGGGAATACCTATATATATAACCGCAATCGCACGGTGTCTAACTAGTAGACAGAGGCAAATACGAGTCGAATCGACAGGGAGCGGTGGAAATACCGTAATCAATATCTCTAATAAACTAACAAGAAACCAATATTTTTGGATTTTTGTAATTGAAAACGAAATAATAAAGTAGATTCGTCGAGAAAGATGGTAACCAGGGTTTTATGGTATCCATCACTATTTTTATTCAATTACTGAAATGAAAGACAACTCTTGAATATTTATTTATTCTTCGTTCTATTGACATCACCTATTCTATGTATAGAGTCTCAAATATCACTGGGACATACTAAGCATGGCACATCAAAAGGCTAAACCCCAAGCATGCACCATCAAATTGCATTAGTGAGAAAGTTATACGTAACTAAATATAGGTTCACAAATAATACCCGGATATTCTAAGGATACCCCATCAAAAGATTTAACCCAAACATGGAATATGAAATAAGTAGAAAAATATATTTGTTATTCTAACTATTAGGCACAAAGGTTATATGAAACCGGTGAAGCAACAACTCATATTTCAATTAAATCAATAAACAAAATCAAGATTCAAGATTTAATTTATTCAAATCATAATAGCCTCAAAACTATATGTATTCAAATCGAAAGTGGTCTAATGCTCTAATTGGTTTCAACATAAAACCCTTGCTATAAAGTTTAACAACACATAAATATGGATTTCTCAATGAACCCATTAACTTCGTAGATGACCAATTGTGCTGCCTCTTGGATTCGAAAGAATGAAACAATATTATGAAATTATTCATTTTTTCGCCCTCTGTAAAAAGAATAAAACTATACTCGCATGCGAATTCGAACTTGCGACCACGAACGCACATATTGTTCTCTGGACCAACTGTTCAAGAACCTCTCTGCGAAATTAACGCATAACTTTTTTCCTTATTCTTTTAGTCTCCCTTGGCATTGTGCGAAATAAACGCACAACATTTCTCTCTTATCTTTTGCTTGTGACAGAAACCATCTGTGCTAGTATTTGCCTCTTGCTTTCTCCTGAACATGAAAATTTTCCACTGAAACTTCCATTTTTCCCCCCGAAATTTTGGTTTTTTCTTCTGAATTTTGTAGACCTGGTAAGATTTGTTGCAGGTAGGATGAAATCCTTTACTCTCTCTGTTTCTAGCGCCAAAAATGTAGTAGCAGGTTTCCCACAACCACACCCCTTATGATATTTTCTAGATCTTAGTATATTTCACAGTCAATAATAAAGATGGAAGTGCTGAAATTGTAAGATTGCACACAAGATTTTTTACATGGTTCGATTAATGTGATCTACATCCATGGTTCTTCACTATAATTATTTGAATTACATGAGTGTTACATTTAGAATCTCCATTAATGGATATTTGGTAGAGCTCTAGATCTAATTTTTAGGTAAAGAAAGTGATAAAGAAAAATAAAAGTCTCTCCTTACAAAAATGTGTCATTCTTTCTCTCTATCCTGCCTGTCTCTTTATATAGGTGTTTACATAGTGGATGACAGCTCACATGTAGTGGAGTACAACTAACATTGTCTTATTCTCGTGCTACATTCTGGCACGCTAAGGAAATGAATGCATCTCGCACACTAACAAATTTGTTGTGCAATATTTTGCCCTTACATTTTACCTCTTTTTTCTTGAATATTGCTTGAAGAGCGGTCTTTAAGAAAAAATCCGTTATTGTAGTAGTCTTTGATCTTTGTTTATGAAGGAACTACGCGAAATAATATTTTTCTTGAAAAGTACGTACTTGCCTCTATTCTTTTGTGAAGTTCTGAAGCATTTAGAAGTATCATCCTGAAGTATATGAAGTGTGAAGTATCCTTGAAGAAGTATAAGAAGTACTAATCCTCGAAATATAAGAAGTATTGCGAATCAATCATGTGAAACTATCGCTCCATGTTCTTTGCCTCATGCTATGTTGTAATGCAAATAAGAATTTAGATTAGTATTAAACATTTATTTACTCAAAATTTTTCATTTAATTACAAGTTGAAATCGTTTTACTTTGTTTTGATTTCCTTTGTATAACTTGTTTCTTCTCATTTGATAAATATCTTTCATGGAAATGATCCTAATGAGGTCTTATGTTTCCTGTTTATGGAAGGTCTTACTAGCATGTTGATGGAAGGTCTTATTTTTCCCCCTACTACTCTCCATGTTAAATATCATTCTCATTTGAAACAAAGCAAATATTCAATCGAAATATATAAATTGATCTATGCGAGATTTTTCTCGGTTTTTTGTAATTGTGAAATCTTTCTAATCGTGCGATTGTATCCCCTTTTGTAAATCAAATTAAAAACTTTTTATTTGATGTAAGTAAAATATGCAAGGAAAGTGGTACTTAGCTCTCATGTGATTTGATGTTGTCAATTTCGCGCGAAAAATACGTTGCATGAAGTATAAATTTCGCAAAGTATGATAAAGACTACCACTTGATAATGGTGGACGAAATTTCTTGGAGGTTTTATTATCGCATACCACGGTGAGATGTTCAACTGGGATGAAGTCGTAATTCTCTTTCGTATAAGAGGCAATATTGCCTGATTTCATCTAGTCTTAGAGTTCATAGAGTTGTCGAGTTCTGAATTAGTTGCATTCTAGACATCTATAATAGTTGAACCTAATAATATAAAAATTATGACCCATGAAGTAATAAGGACTTGGGTATGGACTTGGAAACCACCCATTCATAGGTTGCGGGGCCATTTTTCCAATTTCTCACGTTTAAGGATGAGTATAGCGAACTGGAACCTGCGATCATTAGGTTAAAAGGCTAATGCTCTACCGACTAAGATGTACAACTTTAAAGGATCGTTATCGTCTTAGTATGTCTTGAACCGATCTCAACCCATTAAGACATGCTGTTCTACCCAACCTTGAAGCCAATTTTTTTATTTTCCCATGATCTAGGCCAGTTTCGCTAAGAAATTTTAGATTACTAATGAAATTCGAGGGATGAAGTCAGTTGACCAGCGGGAGAGGACCCAATAACCTAAGCTAGTCTCTACCAACTGAGATATGGGAACCGTGTGCTACTTTTGTCTTTCAATCTATTCTTATTTTGCTAAACCGAATCTCTAGAAATGAGAAATAGGATGGTACACTGGAATTATAGAGGCACAAAGATACTCTAGTGAAAGGGAAGGGCCCATAGGGTACTAGATAACTAGATAACCTATCGTCCACGATATCTGCACATTCTACAGATCCCCATTGCATGGTCGTTGCAAGGCCAAAAAATTGAACACATTGATTCCACTCGTTCTCGTTATTCTTTTCCCTCAGTGTGGTTAATACCTAAAACTGTCGGGCAATATCCCCTAGTATGTGTCGCTTTCCTAATTCATAAAAGAGCAACCCTTCTCACGAAGTCTTTGTATGCCCATGATTGATGGGATCTATGAAATCCTTATCGATCTTGGCCCAGTAACATCTATTTGAACTTCAATAAGAGCATGCCTTCAAACATAACTTGATATTTTTGAAACGGTAATATATCTGAGAAAATTCAGTACTGCAGTTCTAGCAAAAGAAGAGGGGCATAGCCTATGGATCTAGATCCTCCCTGTATACTGTAAGAATAAGAGTAGTAAACGTAAGTATATTAAATGCATAGATTCTGAAAATAGTGTTGTTTAGTCAACGCAAAGCAACCTTTCGTTTCCTTGTTTCTCGTGGCACACACCACCCACAAGCAACCCCCTTCGTCGGGCGGACCATCAAACTAGGGAGCGTCGGCCCTTGCCACCTTCCTTACCAATCCCCCTCCCTTTTGAAACCTGATTGAGGAAATTGAGCCTTCAACCGCGCCTTCATTAATAAGTTGATCATGTATCCAAAAGTTCCTTGCGCCATCGCCTTCCTTAGAATCCCCTACTTGAGCACCTTCACTTGAGCTAGAATCTCACAAAAGAAATAATAATTGAACTGAAAGACCTAAAAAACTAGTTTCTTTAGCGATGATCGTGAGGGCAACCTAGTATGTTTATAAGAACCCTTGAAAGAAGCCAAGAATCGTACCCGCTTCAAGCAAGGTGAAAAGACGAGGGTACCCAAATACACCACAATCTTGTATTCATCCACCTACAAGTCCTCTACCTAAAGTGATTGTCTATGGACAAAGTCGAGACAATACAACAAATCGTTTCACACTTCGTGTGATCGTATATGGATACGAGATCGAGACAATACGATTTTGTTAACGAGGAAACTGTAAATGCCAAAAAAAAAGGGACCTAGTCTAGAATTGAATACTCTCAGAATTAAGCCATTATACAAAATCTAAACTAACTTTTTATATTTGAGACCAAGCAACTACCCCTAGTTCACTTAGTTTCCTCAGTATCCATGCGCTTCCGACTTCGATGAGTGCACGTACTGGAACAGTTTCTTTGGATCGTATTCTAAACAGTAAAGGAACAACAAATATGTTTGGTAACAACTCTTTCGATTCTTTCAAGATAAAGATATCTCAACTCATACACAAAGGCTCTTCTTTTTAATCTAATAAACCCATTTGCCTGGTTAGATCAATCTATCCAATAACTACAAAAGTAGTCAAGTTTAGATTCGCAACCAATCGATATAAATTCTAATAAGAAACTATAAAGTGATGCCGATCTCACACAACTAATCAATCGAATAAATCCGATTCTAGTTGGATCCCAGCCGATCAAGGTTTGTGCACACCCAAAGATACGAGAACCAAATAAAAAATATTCTTTGTCTTCAAATCTTCTTTAATCTTCAATAAACACCTGCACAACACCACTTGAATATCTTGTGATAAATCACACACAGAATGGAGTCTGTTAACAATGGATTATCACAAGATGTCTTTAGATCTACAAATATTTCTAAAGATCCCGTCGAAAATTCGATCTAGTATGAGTGAATCTTATATCATAAGAGAAAATTCTCAAGAATAAACAAACTAGGTGCAATCAAAGTTTCAACAACCGTTAGTCAATCAAATCAATCGAAAACTAATAACACTGCAATTATATAGTTTCCCACCAACGGTACTCGTAGAGTTTCTTGATCCCATAAAAGTCTTTAAACGAGCGGCCGTAAGAGATTTCGCCTAATTAGGGTACCTTCCTCTCCGGACAGATGGATCCACCAGAAACAACAAAAAGATGAAGTTTGCCTGGCTCTTAGGATAGTTTGATAGAAATGTAAACTTAGGTATTTATAGACTAAGGATGTTTGGACACCAAGGAATTTCCAAAACTGAAAATATTCTCAAGATATGCAATGAATATCAAAATTCGGTTTTCCTAATTCCAATAAATGCTTGTCAAAAATTTCTGAAATCTCTCGATAAAAAATCTCCAATTAGTAAATGCACATTACTAATATTTTTTCTCTAGAGATATGCATTAAATTGCTGGTAATTAAAGCATATAAAACCAAAAACCTTAATTAAAAGATTCTCAATTTATTTCGGCACAAGATCTCCTTGAGTACTAAGGAATATCTTTAAACAATAAATGATAAGAGTTACTGAACGTGTTCAAAGTATGTTGACATCTTGAAGTTTAATATAATCGGTTCTACCTTATAAAAGTAATCAGGTAGAAATTGATATTACCCAATAAAAATAATCAGGTGGGATTGGTTACACCAATCACTAGGATCGGTCACACAATCTCTTATGATAGGTCACACCAATTACCAGGATCAGTCACACCAATTATAGGGATCGGTTACACCAATTACCTTATACAAATAATCAGGTAGGGACCAGTACTGCCTTATAAAAGGAATTAGGTAAGGTCAGTTACATCTATATATGGTATCTACTTGTGATCGGTCACACCAGTTACCAAGATCGGTTACACCAATTACAAGGATCGATTACATAACACTCTGTGATCGGTCACACCAATTATTAGAATCAGTCACACCAATTACTAGAATCGTTCACACCAATTACAAATATCGATCATACCATCTTATGGTGATTACTTAAGATCGGTTACAACAATTACAAATATCGACCATACCATCTCATGGTGATTACTTAAGATCGGTTACACCAATTAATAAAAACTAATCATACCAAATCTTAAGTCAGGTATTGTGATTATACCAAGATACATAACAAAGTTATGATCAGTTCTATCATCTCACACATATTAGAAATCCAAAGATTTGCATTGAATAGCCGTACCAATAAGCCTAGCGATTTTCCTTTTTATTCATAAAACAAGTTCATGAATATACTTCCTTTAAAAAAAATGTAAAACATTATTTCCTAGGATGAAATTGATGTAATTTTAAAGTGTTGTAGAAAAGTGGTAAGAAAGATGTCGTTCACTCAGACTTATAAAGATTTGATTTTAGATTTAAATTAAACTAGAAAACTCAAAGAAAGTTGTTATCAAGATTTTAGAGAAAACTGAGACTATGGATTCCACTATTTTCCAATTTTTTCATGTGATTCAATATTAATACTTATCATGCAATTCTAGATAATATTGCTCCAACATAAATTGTGATTCTGAAATATTGCCAATGGTTTCAAAATACTAGTTGTTAATCTCAAGCATGGAACATCAAGAGCCCTAAGATAAGCATGCACCATCAAGTGAAAACACAACAAGTCAATAAAAATCATTATTTCAATTTTGATTCAATGCAAATAATCATAAAAAGAATTGCATAAATTAACAAAATAATTGTTACCACATGATTGTTGGAAAAATAGATTCCTCCGTCGCCTCAGCTAAGGGGTTTAGCTCCTCATATTATTCACGTGCTCAAAATAGGTGTTCATAGCTCAAAAGGATGAAAAACAAGAGAAAACTAATAAAGCATACAACTTGCAACGGTTAACTGGCGTTACAAACTGACTGTTACAGAGCATTGTTGCAATATGAACTGTTACAGGAAACGATAGAAGAGATATGTTGTAGAAGAAAAGACTATTTTGAAGGGTCTAATGTTCTTCGTGTTCTTCAGCAGCAGCAAAATCCGGTTTCCTTCAACTTTGATTTTTTGGCTCTGTGATGTTCTAAACTTCCCCTAACTTCTTCTATACTTCCATCCCCCCTTTGGAACTCGACCAAGCCTTTTATACACTTCAACAACCTCAAAATCCCGATTAAATTTATTCTTTTCTTTTCGTGGAGGTCACGACAATAATTTCTTCCCTTACTTGTTTCATGCATTTCTAATCTTTCCAACTCCTCTCCAAATCTACCTTAGATAGAAACTCATCTTAGGAAATAATATCTCGCCTTTAGTCTCCCTGAAATACCAAAAACCAATTCATATAGGGTCCGTGCATAACTCCACCTCGGTTTTTCTCCAACTCGATTTCTAACCATTTTGGGTTCAATACAAAGACTTTACCAGGCCTGTTTTGGCCTATAAAGTAACCCAATCAATTTCAACCCTTTAATCTTCACAAAACTCGATCAAATCCTCAACCCTATTTTTTTCCGTGAGAAACAAACTTTTCCCGCCAAAAAGCAAAATTTGAATCATAGAAGATGAGTGCCCCTTATCATTCCCGGGGTGTAAATATCATATGCCATGGGGATTCCCCTTAGTATTTTGGTCACCCCTTATTCAAAATGGGGGTCCGAATAGCAGGTGTCCTCCGGAGATACTTTTAGCAACTTTTCGAGCCGATTTCTCCACACATGTTTATTTCTCCAAAAATACCTATAAAGAGATAAAATAACCAAATAAGTACATAATCGAGCACTAACAATATATACAATTGAGATTATATCAGACACAAAAATGTGTCTATCAAATAACCCCAAACTTATTATTTGCTAGTCCTCGAGCAAATCAAATCTAAAAAAATAAAATCCTAACTCACTGTCGCAGGCATCGTTGATTGCATTTAGCTTATGCAATAAGCCTTTAAACCCCTAGGTGGCCCTAGTGGCCGAGTTATAGTCTCGGGAGGGCTTACTAGAGATATACCCACAAAAAATTTACTCCAGACCCTAACTATCTACACAGAACCTTGGAAGGCACTAAAGAATCTCCTTGGTAAGCATACTTATTGACTATGGGAGGAAGTACCCTTATGCGAAATTCCAATTGATGTACACGAGTTTGCACTCAAGCATACTAAAATTCATATATAAGTGACAGAGCTATACTCAGATAGTCGCACTATGGACATCAATATTCGGAGTCAACAAATCACATGGATAGATTAAGAGATGGATATAGAGAAAAACATAGATGGTTTTGATGTTGACTAAGTGAACGGTGTTTCCAAAATAAACCTATCCTAATGGACTGAGATATTGGTCTGACTAATATCAACATAACTAGCATATACAAGGAAACCAGTGGTCGATAATCCTAATTCTAGATCAACTCGTCTGGAATATACAAAGGAATCAGCGGTCAATTTATTCACTGAACATTAACTTTTTTTTTTTAATAACAACATGATTAGATATTGTGTATGCTTCTTGTCAGAAAATTACATGGTAATTCCTGTGGATCCTGCGTTCCACGCTTGTTTAGGCGACGGAGACAGGGAGAACACACACATATTGTTATCCAAGTGTTAATTAATTAATTTATTTATTTTTGAGAATTATTCCGTTTGGTCTGATTGGTCTGATCCTTCTGTTTTTTTTTTTGTAGTAACTCAATCACTCTACTTCACCTTAGCAGTGGTAACAACTTGAATCGTGAGCCCTACCTAATCACTTAGAGAAACATCTTATATATCTTATCTTATACTAATATAAAGAAAAGAGGTCATTGTTTGGTACGACCTTTCTTTTTTTTTGTGTTTGAAATGACGCTGATATCCTTCCGCATTTTCTCTATTTTGCCTGCAAAGGCTTCGTGAATTTGATGAAAGTGAAGGTCAAATGCGGTTCTCGGTTTCTTCTTCCTAAAAATCCATCGAACCAACAACTAACACAAATCGTATTCCTCTCTTCTCCGTTAACATCGGAGATCCAAAATCATTCTTTATCGAACTGAGTGAAAGATTCTAGACTGATTTAGAGAAACAATAGATGGGGAAATGAATTCATTATTTGTTCATTCAATTCAATGTTGATTCAAAGAGGTAAAAATCACAGCAACTGACACACAGAATCACCCCAACGGCTGTGAAGAAGTTGAAGAAGGTAAGTTTTTCTTTAACGTATCATTCTGAAAATTTGGGTTTCATATGGAATCTGTATTTTAGGTTTTTTCCCTTTTTTTCATCTGCTTTGAATTAGGTTAGTTAAGTTGGAAAATTGAAGTGAGGATCAATAGAATGTTATCGTTCTTAGTTGGATTAAGGGAAATTTGTATTTAAGGTTTTTTAGGTTTGGATTTGGATTTTAGCTTTTTTTCTTTTTTTCATCTGCTTTGATTTTAGGTGAATTAAGGGGAATGACAAATCGAGTATTGCGATTCGTCATCTCCAAAAGGATTTATTTTATTTATTTTCCGAAACAATTTTGATGTACAAGTTTAATGTAGAGGAAGCATCTTGGTCAATAATGCGCCCATGTCTATTCCAACATCACTTCACTATTGAAACCCGTAAAGTTTTCAAAGTTAATAAAATCTAGGTAGTTGTTCTGTTTAATAGCTACTACATAGGGTTGCAGAATGGATTCTAAATAGTTTGTTTCTTCGTCAGAATCAGTTCACTAGCTGTCATGTTCTTTTAAGAGAAAACCCTTATTACTAATTTTCATTTTTGGGTTAAGTGTTCAATTTTTTTTAGTACGACCAACTGTTTGTTGGAATGCCTAATAGAGAATAATATCAGTTTTGGTTTCTTCTTATTTCACTTTCCTAAGTCTGGAACTAACCGACACTTAGGTGAATTATATCCAGTCATTACAACATCAGGTTGTGGTATGAATGTCAATTATTTCGCGTTGCCTGTGTTTTTCATCCATGGTTCAAGTCAACCTGAATAAGTCTATAAGAGTAGTTGGATTTTGTAGTTACTTCCAGTACTAAAGCTTGAAGCTGTTAAGTAACTTAAGAGTCACTCCCAATAATAATTGTTATCCTCTGAGAAATGCAACTAAAAGTATGTTCTTTGCAGGTTCGTATATAAATTCACATAATGAAATGTTTTTGCATATCCAAAAATAACTCTTGGAAATTCATTTGAAGTTTGTAATATTATTGTTCAAAATCTTAACTTTGATTATTGTGATTTTCGATATTTGTCCATCATTCTTCCGTGATCGATTCTACTGCTATCTCATATTGACTCAACCAGTATTTTTCTGTGCATTCGACCTTCTATATCTGAACTCTATCCATCGCCATTATTCTATATTTCTGAGGCCAATTACCTGGGAGACATTTGATGTTTCAAATGTGTCCAGCATTCCAACAGATTTTTTTATTGGTTGTATAAGATTTGTGCATTAAGTATAGTTGTTGTTTGTATTTGGTCTATGTACTGATTTTGGAATTTTCATTAGTTTGAGGAAGTTGGGGCTCTCACAAACATTGCATCCATAACATATCCATATGGTTGTAATCGGTAGTTCTTTAGGGGAATTGAGTTTGAGTGAACTAGAAGTTCATACACTGTTTTTACTCAGAAGATTCATGAAGGCTGGGATTCACACATGTTCTTTCCGCTGACATCGATTATAATGTATAATTAGGTACATCCCATCTTGGAAACACTGATCATTAGATGCATAGTTTGTGATATTTTGTTGTGTTTTCACATCTTTATTTCTGAAATTCAAGGTGGTTTTGTGCAAACTATGGCATGGGTATTTGAATGAGTTTTTAGAATTTCATGGTTACTCTTCGATGATCGTTACAGAAAGGCTATATGAGTACTCATTCAGGAGTATTAACTATTTTTTATGCGCAAAAATCTCAACTTACTTTGTTGTTTGATGTTGTAGGACCCTGGTGGATCACTAGGCAGAGAAGCTGCAACGCGGACTACTCTTCAGTAGGTAATGAGTGGAAGATTAATCAGATCTATGTGTTGCTTAGTAATGGTTTTAACATTTTTGGCATTTTTGCAATTCAGTGAGTGTTTTTTTCTGTCAAAAAGAAATTTCATTGTACTTAAAATATTGATTTTTTGCGGTCTCTTTCTTTTGGAGGTTCCCAAAAGCTATAACGAGGAACCAAAATTTATATATGGAAGTGGTTGATGAGGAAGGTGGCTTTTAGTTTGGGCCTCTGCATAAGTATCATGGTCAGTCTCTATGTTGGTGTTACACTCTTCATACTGCAAGGAACTACATCGTACGGCAGATGAAATCGATGTATTGGTTGAATAACCAGCTAATCTGGGGTCATTTGTAGGCCGAGCCTTTTTGAATAATATTGTTACATTTTAACTTAATTGTAATCTTTAGATGAGATTTTCCTGTAAAATAGATACTAGATCTAGAGTTGGCTAATAATTTACTACATGTCTTTGATAATTCAAGATTTTAAGTTCTTTATGATATTGGATTCTCCAGGTACACACCAATGCATTTGAAATCTAATTTTGTGCAGCTGCACGGATGGGCAGACGCATCGCGCATGCGTGTTATACTAGTACTAATATAAAGAAAAGAGGTAATTGTTTGGTGAAGCCTTATTTTGGTGAAGACTTTTCACATGACAATAATACCCCCATTAACTAAGCTTTTAGTTAATATTTGTATATTTACAGGAAAGCCATTGTTCTAAAAATAGATCGAAAAAAATTAAAACTTAGATATCATTAAAAATACACATCGGATTTTTGAAAAATTAACATATTTGGAAAGCTCTTTAAATTATCTACGTAATGAGTACAAACAAGGATATTAAAAAAAAAAATTAAGATTTTTTTTTCCATTATTATCAAATTTGGTGTTGTTAAAATAATCCAATTCAAGCATGTGCATCGCACATGCGCCCTTACTAGTCTTCTATAAACAAAATCAGGAAGAAAAACAAATGTGTAGGAGGGAAAGAGGACAAAATTTGGACGGGATTTCTGCCATCCTATGGGGTAAACTGGTAATAAACTCCAACTTTCACGCAGGGCTGTCAACGGATCCGGTTCTTTCCAGGTAACATTGGTCTCGGACCCGATAAAAAACGATGGATTCTGCTAACGGGTACCCGAAACCGAACCGGACCCGGGTGTATCGGGTCCGGTTCTGGGTCTTAAGATTGGACCCGTTAGCAAAATTACTACCCGGCGGATAGACCCGTTAGCAACCGAAAGCTTTCGGATCATTACGGGTATTACCCGGTGGGTACCCGTCGGGTATCGGGTGCCCGAATATTTATCTTTTATTTGTAAATTTTACTTAAAATAGAAAGATTATGTATAATTTCGCTTAATTTTTTTCACTAATTCTTTATTTTCTTATGTTCAATCATAATTAGAACATTCATATAGATATAAATAATTTTATATGAAAAATTATTAAATTCAAGCTAATATAACAAATAAAAATTAGATTATAAAAAAAATTGGTTGATTTTTGAGGACCCGATAAATACCCAGACCCGACGGGTATTTAAGAGTTTTATCGGGTCCGGTTCCGGGTCCATCAATTTAGGAACCGGACCTGGAACCATTAGGACCCGAAACCGATTAAAATTATCGGTTCCGTTTCCGGGCAGTATACTACCCGGACCCGTTGGCACCCCTAATTCTAACGGTCCAGGTCTTAATTTAGTGGAACCATTAAGCCTAGATACCCATAGGATCCGGGTATCGTTGGGTACTGAAAAGTGAAAACCATCAAATTTTTGTTTCCTAATAGTGAAAACTACTATCAATAAAGAATAAACAAAGCTCAATTGTTAGAAATAACATGGTAGTTTAACCATATCTCGTTGAGTCCTTTTCACTTCTGTTTTTATTTTGTTTTCTTTTTAAAATACAAGTCCATGATCGAGTAATCTCACCAGACGCTCGTTGATTCAAATTATCAAAACACCATTATTACCTCAACTAGTAATGATGTATCACAATCCATCAAGTCTCAACGTATGTGCATTATTCTACCTCAACTGGTAAAATGATATATCATAATTCATCAAGACTCAATGTCTTTCCATTATTCTGTCTCATCAGACCCCTTATGATTGACTCATCAAGGCTAAGATTCATGTCTAATAAAGTAAACAATTGACCAATTAAATACACGTTTGCCTTGCAGACTTCACATTCATGAGACATCAATCATGTCACATGGGGTAATATTCACTATGGTTTTGGTCTGGCGGCCTACGACACATGTGTACACGCACGATGAGAAATATGAGTAAGTCGTGCAAGCAGTAGAGGGAGTTAGAAAAGTAATGGATGGTCAATCAACCAAGTCTCCAACACGATGAGGAACTGGTTCAAACACGATTTTCATTTCCCCACCCTTCCCCACCCTTCCACTCCAGTAACCGTCACACTTAGTGGGGATCAATGTGTCTACTATTCTTGCAATATAAATAAGTCTTTGAATCCACGATTGAATGACAAGAATTATCATCTGAACAAGAACTCTCAATAGAGCATAATACAATCAATCCGAAATTATCTTATTCGAACTCAACAATTCATAAAAAAACTTGTAAAGTCTACAACATATCCACAATCCTTTATCATTATTGATCTCACACACTTCTTAGCTTCCCTCCTACATATCGACCCTCATCCCTCTTTATGACCGAATTGACTCTGGAACGATCATTCTCTTGGTTTAGGCCGGAGTCTTACAGATTGATCTCTCGAACTCAAAGCACTGGAGTTTATTTATTGCAACTAACAAAAAGTTTCTCCCATACCCCCAAACATAAATCTAACATTGTCCTCAATGTTCTAAAGATGAAATTAAAAGCATGAACAAGGAGAAACTGTTACCATTTGAAGCAAAAGAGATAAGGAAAGATATTACCCTGTCGCATGAATATTGGGTTACCTCCCAAGTAGTGCTGAGTTTAAAGTCTTCAGCCAGACGTAAGAAAGAATTAATCACCTCATAGAATCATACATCAATAGACGGAACAACTGTGGATCGTCAAAATCAAATAAAATTGCCATAATTATGAGATAACAACACCAAATCAGAAAAATGAACATACAGAGCATATCCTCATCCAAGGTTTCCTTCAAGACAACTGGGTTTTTATGTGGTGCCCACTTGGGCTTCATATGAGTGTCTTGACAAATAGATTCTTCTGAACTGTGGGTTTCAAATTCCTGGATTTCCTCCCAGACAGTATCAGGAGGATCAGGTTGTGGAGTCGGGTGGGATTCAGGTAATACCTCAGTTACACTAGGCTCAAGTCCCAAGTTAGGGACTTCTAATGGGCATACTTGACAATCACTTTGGATAAGAGAACCCTCAAGACAAATATTAAGGGTTATTTGACCATTATTACCCCCAAACTTCGGGTAGTCCGTATTCTCAGACAAACCTCTAACTACTGCTTGAATTTCCGGATACTCGGAGTCTTTAGAATACCCAAGAGCTTCTTCTAGATCATTACCCCCAAACATAGGGTCAACACTACTCTCCGTAAGACCTAGCACTATGGCTTGAATTTCAGGGTCCATAGAGTCTTCAACGTACTCGAGAGCTTCTTCTAGTTCAACAGTTTGGTCACCTAACTGACTTACGAGAATCTCATCAAATTCATCCAAAGAATCATCCAATAAAGCGTCGTCCCAATTATCCTGAGCTATGTCCTGAACTAAAGTGCTAATCATATTCACTTCCTATGATTCATCAGAAGGTTGTCTAGTAATATTAAATAAATTCAGTTCAGTAGTCATATTACCAAAGGATATGTTCATAAGTCTAGTCCTAGAGTTGATGAATGCGTTAGCTGTAGCTAAAAATGGGTTTGAGCACTTGGGTCCTGATCAGGCTGAGTATCTAAAACAACGAAATCCACCGGATAAATAAATTTGTCAACCTCAATCAGAACATCCTCCATGACACCACGAGGTAATTTGATAGACCTATCAGCTAATTGCAATGTCATTTTAGTCAGTTTCAACTTACCAAGGACTAGTTGGTTATAAACATGATACGGGAGTAAGTTCACACTAGATCCTAAGTAAAGTAATGCCTTATCAACTGAGTGTCTACCTATCGTACAAGATGTAGTGGGGCATCCAGGGTCTTTATACTTAGGGGGCTGTTTGGTTCAGAAGGATTGAACTTACTTGATCAGCTAAAAAGGCTTTCTTATTGACATTAAGCTTACGCTTTCGTGTACAAAGATCCTTAAGGAACTTAGCATAAGCAGGCATTAGCCTAGTTGATTCTAATAATGGGATATTAATATTCACCTGCTTAAATATTTCCATTATCTCATTGAAAGTAGACTCTCTCTTTTTTGGAGCTAACAACTGTGGATATGGGGCTCTAGGCATAAAGTCGGACTTCTGAGGAACCGCATTGGCATCACTAGAAACTTTTTCAGTCTCTTCAGCTAGTGGTTCCTCTTGGTCCTCTTGGGATGGGAACTAGAAGGTGGATCTACAGTATGTCCACTATTAGGCTTGGCTACCTTGTTGTCTACCGTTAATAAAATTAATAAAATACAAAAAATAAACAAACAAATAAACAAAAATTACAAAAGAAAACAATAAAGAAATTACTAAAAATAAGATAAAAGACTAAAAATAAAATCTTCAGTTCCTCTCTTTTTGTAAGTCAAGTTCAACTTTCCATGTTTCGCTTCAAGCCAATCCTGCACAGCAAAAACAAAAATACCAAAGACGTAAAATAAAACAAAATATATATATATATATACAAAAACTAAAAAAAAAATGCAAAACCTAACCACAAGTTCGCGTCGGCGGCGCCAAAAATTGATGTGATTTTAAAGTGTTGTAGAAATGTGGTAAGAAAGATGTCGTTCACTCAGACTTATAAAGATTTGATTTTAGATTTAAATTAAACTAGAAAACTCAAAGAAAGTTGTTATCAATATTTTAGAGAAAACTGAGACTATGGATTCCACTATTTTCCAATTTTTTTCATGTGATTCAATATTAATACTTATCATGCAATTCCAGACAATATTGCTCAAAAAGAAATTGTGATTCTGAAATATCGCCAATGGTAGATTTTCAAAATACTAGTTGTTAATCTCAAGCATGGAACATCAAGAGCCCTAAGTTAACCATGCACCATCAAGTGAAAACACAACAAGTCAATAAAAATCATTATTTCAATTTTGATTTAATGCAAATAATCATAAAAAGAATTGCAGAAATTAAAAAAATAATTGTTACCAAATGATTTTTGTAAAAATAGCTTCCTTCATCGCATCAGCTAAGGGGTTTAGCTCCTCATATTATTCACGTGCTCAAAATAGGTGTTCATAGCTCAAAATGGTGAAAAACAAGAGAAAACTAATGAAGCATACAGCTTGCAACGGTTAACTGGCGTTACAAACTGACTGTTACAAAGCACTGTTGCAATATGAACTGTTACAGGAAACGATAGAAGAGATATGCTATGGAATAAAAGACTGTTTTGAAGGGTCTAATGTTCTTCGTGTTCTTCAGCAGCAGCAGCAAAACCCGGTTTCCTGCAACTTTGATTTTTCGGATCTGTGATGTTCTAAACTTCCCCTAACTTCTTCTAAACTTCCAACCCCCCTTTGGAACTCGACCAAGCCTTTTATACACTTCAGTAACCTCAAAATCCCGATTAAATTTCTTCTTTTCTTTTCGTGGAAGTCACTGCAATAATTTCTTCCCTTACTTGTTTCACGCATTTCTAATCTTTCCAACTCATCTTAGGAAATAATATCTCGCCTTTAGTCTTTCTGAAATACCAAAAACCAATTCATACAGGGTATGTGCATAACTCCACCTCGGTTTTGCTCCAACTCGATTTTAGCCAATTTGGGTTCAATACAAAGACTTTACCAGGCCTGTTTTGACCTAAGAAGTAAACCCAATCAATTTCAGCCCTTTAATCTTCACAAAAGTCGATCAAATCCTCAACCCTAATTTTTTCCGTGAGAAACAAACTTTTCCCGCCAAAAAGAAAAATTTGAATCATAGAAGTTGAGTGCCCCTTATTTCCCGGGGTGTATATAGCATATGCCATGGGGTTGCCCTTTAGTAATTTGGTCACCCCATATCCAAAATGGGGGTCCGAATAGCGGGTGTCCTCCGGAGATACTTTTAGCAACTTTTCGAGCCGATTTCTCCACACATGTTTATTTCTCCAAAAATACCTACAAAGAGATAAAATAACCAAATAAGTACATAATCGAGCACTAACAATATATACAATTGAGATTATATCAGACACAAAAATGTGTCTATCAAATACCCCCAAACTTATTATTTGCTAGTCCTCGAGCAAATCAAATCTAAAAAAATAAAATCCTAACTCACTGTCGCAGGCATCGTCGATTGCATTTAGCGTATGCAATAAGCCTTTAAACCCCTAGGTGGCCCTAGTGGCCAAGTTATAGTCTCGGGCGGGCTTGCCATAGATATACCCACAAAACCTTTACTCCAGACCCTAACTACCTACGCAGAACCTTGGAAAGCACTAAAGAATCTCCTTGGTCAGCATACTTATTGACTATGAGAGGAAGTACCCTGATGCGAAATTCCAATTGATGTACACGAGTTTGCACTCAAGCATACTAAAATTCATATATAAGTGATAGAGATCTACTCAGATAGTCGCACTATGGACATCAATATCCGGAGTCAACAAATCACATGGATAGATTAAGAGATGGATATAGAATAAAACATAGATGGTTTTGATGTTGACTAAGTGAACGATGTTTCTCATATCTGTTTGAAGGCCACTGTCAAAATGAACCTATCCTAATGGACTTAGATACTGGTCTGACTAATATTAACACAATTGGCATATACAAGGGAACCAGTGGTCGATAATCCTAATTCTAGATCAACTCGTCTGGCATATACAAGGGAACCAGCGGTCAATTTATTCACTGAGCATTAATTTTTTTTTATTTATAACAACATGATTTGATCTTGTGGATCCAAGCGCATGCTTCTTTTCAGCAAATTACATGGTAATTCTCATAGATCTTGCGTTCCACGCTTGTTTAGGCGACGGAGACAGGGAGAACACACACATATTGCTATCCAAGTGTTTATTTATTTATTTTTGAGAATTATTCCGTTTGTCCTGTTTTTTTGTTTTTGTTTTTGTAGTAACTCAATCACTCTATTTCACCATAGCAGCGGTAACAACTTGAATCGTGAGCCCTACCTAATCACTTAGAGAAACATATTTTAAAAAGAAAACAAAATAAAAACATAAGTGAAAAGGACTCAACGAGATATGGTGAAACTACCATGTTATTTCTAACACCTGAGCTCTGTGCTTTTATGAATAGACTCTTTAAATGTTTCCATCTAATCAGATTGGTTCCTCGACTCCTACAACCAAAATGCTTCCATCCACTTAAATTGGTTAGTGCCATCCTTAATGAGCATAAATTTCTAGGCTCTGGAGTTTATTTAGTGCAACTAACAAAAAGTTTCTCCCATACCCCCAAACTTAAATCTAACATTGTCCTCAATGTTCTAAAGATGAAATTAAAAGCATGAACAAGGAGAAAATGTTACCATTTGAAGCAAAAGAGATAAGGAAAGATATTACCGTGTCGCATGAATATTGGGTTACCTCCCAAGTAGTGATAAGTTTAAAGTCTTTAGCCAGATGTAAGAAATAATTAATCACCTCATAGAATCATAATCAATAGCCGTAACAACTGTGGATCGTCAAAATCAAATAAAATTGCCATAATTATGAGACAACAACACCAAATCAGAAAAAGGAACATACAGAGCATATCCTCATGCAAGGTTTCCTGCAAGAAAACTAGGTTTTTCTGTGGTGCCCACTTGGGATTCATATGAGTGTCTTGACAATTAGATTCTTCTGAACTATGGGTTTCAAATTCCTGGATTTCCTCCCAGACAGTATCAGGAGGATCAGGTTGTGGAGTCGAGAGAGATTCAGGTAATACCTCAGTTACACTAGGCTCGAGTCCCAAGTTAGGGACTTCTAATGGGTATACTTGACAATCACTTTGGGTAAGAGCACCCTCACGACAAATATTAAGGGTTATTTGACCATTATTACCCCCAAACTTTGGGTAATCCGTATTCTCAGACAAACCTCTAACTATTGCTTGAATTTCTGGATCCTCGAAGTCTTTAGAATACTCAAGAGCTTCTTCTATATCATTACCCCCAAACTTAGGGTTAACACTACTCTCTATAAGACCTAGCAATATGGCTTGAATTTCAGGGTCTGTAGAGTCTTCAAAGTACTCGAGAGCTTCTTCTAGTTCAACAGTTTGGTCACCTAACTGACTTAAGAGAATCTCATCAAATTCATCCAAAAAATCATCCAATAAAGTGTCTTCCCAATTATCCTGAACTATATCCTAAACTAAAGTGCTAATCATATTCACTTCCTATGATTCATCAGAAGGTTGTCTAGTAACATTAAATAAATTCAGTTCAGTTTTTGGTTTTGTTGCAAGGAATGGAGTTGGTGCTTGCCTTGGTGCTGCTAGTGGTGGACTAGGAATAGTAACAAATTTTCTTGCTGAAGTGATGGCATTGGTGAGTGTTGGTGAATGGTCAGTCAAGCAGAAGTATATGGAAGTTATTTTCAACCTGGACTTTAATGCATTTTTATTAGCTTTCAGTAATGGGCATGTTCCATGGTTTGTGGTTAATAAATGGAATGCTATCCGTAGATCAATACCTAGAATATCATTTTCACATGCATACATGGAAGTCAATTTTTCTGCAGATACAATGGCTGCTGTTATCTACTATGAAGGTAAACCTGATTTCTTGAACAAGTTGGAATGTGAAGAAGGGATTTACTTTAGGTTCTATCCATGAACTTAGCAGGATTACAAAAACTAGTGGAAAAAAACAGGAACTAGGGTGCTGCTTGAGGGAGTTTCAAAATACTTGGGCTTTTTAATGGGCTCCTGTCAATTTTTCCTTGTAAAATTGAATTTTGTTTTTGTTTTGACTTTAGGCTTGGGCCTTGTAAGTTGTAATTCTGTTTTTTGGTAATAAAATTCATGATTTAGAAAAAAATAAAATAAATTCAGTTCAGTGGTCATATTACCAAAGGATATGTTCATAAGTCCGGTCCTACAGTTGATGAATGCGTTAGCTGTGGCTAAAAATGGGCAACCTAAAATCACCAGAATTTGAGCACTAGGGTCCTGAACAGGCTGAGTATCTAAAACAACGAAATCCACCGGATAAATAAATTTGTCAACCTCAATCAGAACATCCACTATGACACCACGAGGTACTTTGACAGACCTATTAGCTAATTGCAATGTCATTTTAGTCGGTTTCAACTTACCAAGGTCTAGCTGGTTATAAACATGATACGGGAGTAAGTTCACACTAGCTCCTAAGTCAAGTAATGCCTTATCAACTAAGTGACTACCTATCGCACAAGATATAGTGGGGCATCTAGGGTCTTTATACTTAGGGAGCTGTTTGGTTCAGAAGGATTGAACTTACTTGACCAGCTATAAAAATGCTTTCTTATTGACATTAAGCTTATGCTTTCGTGTACAAATATCCTTAAGGAACTTGGCATAAGAAGGCATTTTCCTAATTGATTCTAATAATGGGATATTAATATTCACCTGCTTAAATATTTCCATTATCTCGTTGAAAGTCGACTCTCTCTTTATTGGAGCTAACAACTGTGGATATGGGGCTCTAGGCATAAAGTCGGACCTCTGAGGAACCGCATTGGCATCACTAGTAACTTTTTCAGTCTCTTCATCTAGTGTTTCCTCTTGGTCCTCTTGGGATGGGAACTAGAAGGTGGATCTACAGTATGTCCACTATTAGGCTTGACTACCTTGTTGTCTACCATTTTTCCGCTCCTAAGGATAGTGACAGAATTTGCTTGAGCATATATTTTATCTCCCTTGGGATTATGATTTGTTTGACTAGGGAACTTTCCATTCTCTCTCTCACATAGAAGCTGAGTTATTTAACCTATTTGAATTTCTAACTTAGCAAGAGTTTTGGCATTAGTTTGAAAATTCTGCTCGGTTTCCTTTTGAAAACTATTATGTCTCGTTGCTAACATTTCCTGGGTATTTGTTACCATACTAAAAGAATCCTCTAAGCGACTCATCCTGTTATCAAAAGAGTAAGTTGGATCTGATTGGTTCTTAGGGTAACTAAACCCTGGTGGATCTTGGAAATTACTAATCTGACCTTGATTTTGACCCTGGGACCATGATAGATTCGGGTGCTTTTTCCAACTGGGATTATATGTCTCTGAATAAGGATCAAACCTTTGACGATTATCAAATCTAGAGTTGTTATAGTTGTTATAAAGAGCATGGGATTGCTCTTCACTAATCTGTCCTTCCCAAAATGAGTTATTGGGCTATATTATACAACTAGAGATTTGAGAGTTTCTAATCATATTATTAGTTTCAACAAAAGATCTATGTTTAGACTGACTTAATTCCAAAGCTTCTAACCGTCTAGTAAGGCAGCAAACTTAGCAGCTGACTCAAAGCTTGAGTCTACCATATTGGTACTGTTTCCATTTACCAAAAGTATTTTAGGGGGCTCTATACATGATTCCCACTGTTGGGATTTTTCAGCTACTTCTTCTAAAAATGAATATGCTTGATCAACAGTTTTATTTAAGAACCCTACAGCACATAATGACTCAACCAAGGATTTGGTCGAGTAGTCTAACCCGTCAAAAATAATTTGCACTAATTTTATTTTTTCAAACCCATGATGGGGACACTGCGCCAAGAAATTTTTAAATATTTCTAAAAACCTATATAAAGACTCTCCTTCTTGTTGCATACTATTGCTAATTTTCTGCCTTATAGACGAGGTTTTATGTTTTGGGTAAAACTTCTGGAAGAACGCAGCAGTGAGTTCATCCCATGTTGTTATGGACTCAGATGGTAAATTATTTAGCCAAGATTTAGCTTTATCTCTTAAGGAAAGAGGAAACAATTTAAGTTTTAAAATTTCATCACTAAGGTCTCTAATCTTAACTATTCCACAAATTTCCTCAAAGTCCCTTACATGAAAGTATGGGTTCTCATCATCTTTCCTTAAGAATACAGGGATCATCTAAATAGTACTAGGTTTCAACTCATAATTAGCCGAAGAGGATGGCAATCTTATGCACGATGGTCGAGTGGACCTAGTTGGGTACATGTAATCTCTCACAGTTGTCATTGCTGGCACTATAGGAGAACTAAGGATATTTTCCTCACTGTGAGAAGAACGTCCAAAAATAGGACTCTCTAGATTTAGGTAGTCAAGATTCTTTTTTCCTAAAATATCACTTCTAGGTTTATCACGCATAAACCGTCCTAGAGCGTCTCTCTTACGTTCTGGCATACAAGAATTCAACCAAAAGTTGTGCACATGCAAATGCCGGGCTAACTAATTTAGGTAAGCTTGGGTTACCTACAGTAAAATATACCCAAGGGTACGAGGATGAGGCTTGTGGTTTTTCGGATGATAACGCCCAGAGGGTTCACAGTACTAAACTACTTGTTTTCCTAAATTCGGTGCCGTACGAAAATGCAATTGGTGTGTGCAAGTGTGTTTTTTTTTTACAATTAATAAAATACAAAAAATAAACAAACAAATAAACAAAAATTACAAAAGAAATCAATAAAGAAACTACTAAAAATAAGATAAAAGACTAAAAATAAAATCTTCAGTTCCTCCCTTTTTGTAAGGCAAGTTCAACTTTCCACGTTTCGCTTCAAGCCAATCCTGCATAGCAAAAACAAAAATACCAAAGTTTTAAAATAGAACAAAAAATAAAATATTATAAAAATAAAATAAATTTATACAAAAACTAAAAAAAAATGCAAAACCTAAATACAAGTCCGCGTCGGCGGCGCCAAAAATTAATGTGATTTTAAAGTGTTGTAGAAAAGTGGTAAGAAAGATGTCGTTCACTGAGACTTATAAATATTTGATTTTATATTTAAATTAAACTAGAAAACTCAAAGAAAGTTCTTATCAAGATTTTAGAGAAAACTGAGACTATGGATTCCACTATTTTCCAATTTTTTCATGTGATTCAATATTAATACTTATCATGCAATTCTAGACTAGACAATATTGCTCCAGATGAAATTGTGATTCTGAAATATTGCCAATGGTAGATTTTCAAAATACTAGTTGTTAATCTCAAGCATGGAACATCAAGAGCCCTAAGCTAAGCATGCACCATCAAGTGAAAACACAACAAGTCAATAAAAATCATTATTTCAATTTTGATTCAATGCAAATAATCATAAAAAGAATTGCAGAAATTAACAAAATAATTGTTACCACATGATTGTTGGAAAAATAGCTTCCTCCATCGCCTCAAATAAGGGGTTTAGCTCCTCATATTATTTACGTGCTTAAAATAGGTGTTCATAGCTCAAAAGGGTGAAAAACAAGAGAAAACTAATAAAGCAGACAACTTTCAACGGTTAACTAGCATTACAAACTGATTGTTACAGAGCACTGTTGCAATATGAACTGTTACAGGAAACGATAGAAGAGATATGATGTAGAATAAAAGACTGTTTTGAAGGGTCTAATGTTCTTCGTGTTCTTCAGCAGCAGCAGCAAAACCCGGTTTCATGCAACTTTGATTTTTCGACTCTGTGATGTTCTAAACTTCCCCTAACTTCTTCTAAACTTCCATCCCCCCCTTTGGAACTAGACCAAGACTTTTATACACTTCAGCAACCTCAAAATCCCGATTAAATTTCTTCTTTTATTTTCGTGGAAGTCACGGAAATAATTTCTTCCCTTACTTGTTTCACGCATTTCTAATCTTTCCAACTCCTCTCCAAATCTTCCTTAGATAGAAACTCATCTTAGGAAATAATATCTCGCCTTTAGTCTCCCTAAAATACCAAAAACCAATTCATATAGGGTCCGTGCATAACTCCACCTCTATTTTTCTCCAACTCGATTTCTAGCCTATTTGGGTTCAATACAAAGACTTTACCAAGCCTGTTTGGGCCTAAGAAGTAAACCCAATCAATTTCAGCCCTTTAATCTTCTAAAGTCGATCAAATCCTCAACCCTAATTTTGTCCGTGAGAAACAAACTTTTCCCGCCAAAAAGCAAAATTTGAATCATAGAAGATGAGTGCCCCTTATCATTCCCAGGGTGTAAATAACACATGCCCTGTGGTTTCCCCTTAGTAATTTGGTCACCCATTATCCAAAATGGGGATCCGAATAGCAGGTGTCCTCCTGAGGTACTTTTAGCAACTTTTCGAGCCGATTTCTCCACACATGTTTATTTCTCCAAAAATACCTACAAAGAGATAAAATAACCAAATAAGTACAGAATCGAGCACTAACAATATATACAATTGAGATTATATCAGACACAAAAATGTGTCTATTGGTAATCTTCACCATAACCCATTCACATAATTATAACAGTATATACAAGATTGTGTCGATGTCATATCTACGAAGTTCAATAGATAAGCGTTATACTTTGTAGTCTAATTCCCTAATACAAATATGACCATGTTACATCACTAGAGTATCATACAATATGTACGGTATACACAGCTTCTCAGTTATGTTTTCAATATAGCACAATTTGAAATATACGTTAGGAATGAAAGCAGTTCAAGTCAATATTACTAACCTCAAGAGGAAGGATGATGTTGTCGTTGTAGTTCGCTTCTTCTTCTTCACTTTCTTCAGGTCTTCGAAGTAATACTTGTATGTCTCAACATTCCTAGACTTTCTAGTCTAACCTAAACGAAGTTAACTCTAGTATACAATCAATCGACTTTATATGAGTTTTGAGTCACTAAAATATGACCACCAAACTTGACATACCAACTCTTGGTGAGTTCAACCGAGCTATGCTCTAACATAAGGGACAGGTGACCACTCGTGTCAGAACTGTAAGCGAGACAAACAAAGCAAGGCATGCTCGCGTTACTCACCCGTCCACTACAAGAAACACCACTTTCTATCCAAATTGCATTTGTTAAGCATGCTGCCACTGTTTATCATGAGCTAGGACCGAAATCTTCGTGCGATTCGATGAAAGAATGGTTAGAAATACATTGGTTGTGAAGCTTAAATCCCCGAGTTACATTGCATGAAAGCCAATTGAGATAATAAGCAACGATAGGTATATTATTTTTGGTTGAAGAAGCTCCAGACATGTTAGAGCTCCTACCTTCTTCTGACTCCATGGACCTTGAGTCAGTCGCCCAATTCACCTAATAGTGAGAAAGAAGATTTATGTAGCATGTAAAGCTTAGTCTAAGTCCATGTATCTGAGTCAGTCGCCCGATTCACCTAGTAGTGAGAAAGAAGAGTAATATGGCAAAGCTTCAAGGGGTATGTCGGTTAAACTCGGTAAGTGTTATGTAGATAATTGATATAGTTAAGGAGCATGTCGGTAAAATATATCGTATTTACAAATATACTTCTTGTTATCGCTTTTCCGTGGAATTTGGGGAATTTCTGCTCCTCTGCTCTCGAAGGTTACCCAATTCTGTTTTTCTTTTCCTGTAGTTTTAACTTCCGAGGTACGATTTGAGTAATTTTCTCTATTTTTGTTTTGATTTTATTTTCGACCTGTTTAGATTTTTCACTGGTTAGAGTTTTGTTCTTCACCTCGATTTTTTAGAATTAAGTGTGCTTCTTAGGGTTTCATGGTATTTTATTTTATCCTAGATTTTCAAATTTGAAGGTGAATATGTTGATTTCCCTATGTATGATTTGAAAATGACAATTCCCCCAAGCCTAGTTAGCATATTGTTCAACTTTATCTATGGACATCGGAAATTCACAATATACTTTGCTACTTAAACTTTTTTTGCTTCCCATTTTCCGATATTCTTGCTCTAATTGATATGTAGTTTTCTAACGACACTCATAGTATCTTCATCCTATTCCAAATTAGTATATTTGATTCACTAATAAATTTATGTATATCACCATGTAAGGAACTTCGTGCCATAATTATTTGAGAAGTTGAATAGATAAAAAGAGTTAGGTTTATGATAATTACCTAAGTTCGATTCTAATTTATATATCATGCAATTTTTTTATACGTGTTTTCTTATTCATAAACTTCATTCCATATTTCTTTTGACATAGGAAGAAATTGATTAGTTTCTAATAGAGGAGGTCTTGAGAGACAACAAATTGACACTTTTGAGAACTTGTATTGAAATTCGAAAGGGATGGATGTACACCAATTTCATACATACTTAGAAAGTTAGCAACCTATGAAACTGAGAACAACCTTTAAAGATAAACCTTTGAGTGATAGAAGGACCAACGTCTATCGACAATACATGATATCCAGGGGAAAAAGTGAACGAGAAATTATCAACATGCAAAACATAAAAAGTTGAAGGTACCAAGTATACCACCAACTTTTTGTTCGGCCCTGTATGGACAATACCTAATAAAATTGCAAATATATTTAACTAAAGATCCTTGAGAAATTTGAATATAAAGTTTATATCTCTTTCTCTTCATAATCAGAAAGTCAATACAATAAAGTATGTGAACCTGATTTTATAAAGAAATACTTGGATGATCTCAAAAATTAATATCCAAGATCAATCTAGTTGTATCTAAATAAATAGGACCCAAATTATGCCAAGTAAGAAAATTATTATGTATCTCATAATAGATGACTCTTAGTATGGACACTAAGGTAAATCACGCACTAATTGTTTGATTCCTATTATAAAGATAAACAATATAACGAGAAAAAGGAAAAAATACAAGACACTAGAAGTTTTGTTAACGAGGAAAAATGCACCTGCAACAAAACCCCGAGACCTCATCCTTGAATATCGAACTCTACTAAGCCGCTACAAACACTAGCATACTATCGGACTTCGTTCCAAAATGTAGTTGAGACCCACCCTCCAAGCGATTCAGTTACAGTCACGCTTCTTACATCTCTTGAACCTCGCAAGACTCCATGCAATTGATTCCCTTAGCTGATGTCCTTTACAGTCTAAGAGTTACTTCAACCTAAGTGAATATTTTGATACCAATCCTCCTCTAACAGATAAGCCTATTTGATATCCATTTATATCAAACAAATCAAGTTTTGGAAATATGTTTGTAATCGTCAAAGCTATAAAACCTCGCAAATCCGGAATGCTTACACTCAGTTAATTGAGAAGCCTAGATTATTAACTACCTCTCAATAACAATCTTAAATCGATTAATAAATAAGAGTTTTAGATATGTATTTTGAGGATTCACGAAGTCTGAGACGAACAGAACTTTGTGATTTATTTTTATCCCATTCTTGAAGGAGATTGATGAAAACCTTGACAATAGAAAGAACAAGATCGGGATACACGAACTATCAAGGTAAAGATGGTCGAACTTCGCTTCACAAATCCCTAAGTGAAGTCTTTAAGTTGTTAACCTAATTATGTTTCTTAAAGGAAACCTAGGTTAATAGAGGACGACTCTGGCATACAACTAGGACACAAAAGTATCATAGATTGAAGTTCCGAATTGTCTGAGTCTCTTTATTTATAGACTCTCAAGACTAGGGTTGCTTTGAATTCAAGCTAAGTTAACTTAAGATTAAAACAAACACTTTCCCAGTTTAGATGAAACTCTTTCCAGGAGTTCATGTAAGCATGTGAGAAGTTTGTTATGAAATTTCATAAAAGAATATACACTGTGGTCCAGAGTACCAGAATGGTGTTAATAATAGTTCATGGCAAGTATGCCTTAATAACTAATAATCATTATCGTATTCATTTAAACACTTAAGACTTGAATCATTATGCACATACACAAGGTATTTTAGTGACTTAAGATGTCTTAGAGGTGTTTATGAGAGTTGCAACAATGCTAAACATATTTGTGAAAATAGTTCATGATCATCTGCTTAATTCGTACTGGATAGGTACGTGAAAGGGTATGCGTACCTATAAACCAGTTCGTGAATTCAGATAGCCAAGGTACGCGTACTGGGTATGTATACCCTTAGGCTATTCATTAACTCAGACCCTTCAGGTGCACGTACTTGGTATATGTACCTCCCTTATTCACTAATTCAGAATACCATGGTACGCATACCAACCTATGTTCCGAAACTTCAGATATCTAGGGTACGCGTACCTACCTTGAGTCCATATTTCATTTGTTCTGAAAACTTTTTTTTTGATGTTTTGAAACATTCCCAATTGTCATAGATATAAATATCATTGATTGGACAATTTCGAGATGGTCTGCAAACATAGTTTTTGAATATTAAATTGTTTCGACCTATGATTGCTAAGGACGTATGAACATCCATTGCTTGAATCATATTTCAAGATGTTTAACAAGGCAAGCTTGACTCGAAACTTTTTATTTGCAAAATTAAATCTACTAGAATTCATACAACACAGTCTCATATAAATAGAATGATAATACTTGTGAGCAAATATAATGGTTCAGTCTTCACATACCTCTTTGTTGACGAAGTTCTCCAAATGTATTCTTTTCATCTTCCGTCTTCAATCTTCGAGGGTTATTCAGTGATATATGATACTCAACTACTATACATTAATCCTAGTCCGAGACTTGAATTTAGTAGACTAGAAATCAATATATAGTTTTGTGCAACTAACATTGACACAAACTTGAGATAAAAAAACTTGCAAGTTCGACCGAGCAGTGCTCTAATGAAGACAATCCTGAAAATTACATTATTTTAAACCAAAAACTACATGAAAAACAAAATTAACCTTGAATCTTTAGGGGCGACCCCAAAAGAATTAGGGGCGACACAAAACGACAAAAATTGTCATAATCGGGAGGTTAATCCATAATAGGTAGGTTACTTTAAATCCTGTTTTTTTAATGGCAAAGCTACCCTTTACAATCGGTAGATAAGTATACAATCGATAGTTAATCAACAATCGGGAGTAAATTTAGTTTGTATAACTTCCGAATATAAAGTATCCCCAAAATAAAATCCTTTATCTTTTGAATTTTGATTATCCTATAATCGGTAGTAAATAAATTTATCTTGACTCCCGATTAAAGTAGACCATAATCGATAGGGAATTTAGGTTATTTAACTCCCGAATAAAGAGTAGCCCCAAAATGAGAAGTTGCAATTTTTTTTTTTTTTTTTGGAATTTTGGTTGAACCTATAATCGGTAAGAAAGGAAGAGTTAACATGACTTCCGACTATACAATGACTCTCTTTGCAAATATCCTACCATAATCGGTAGTCAAGATAGTTCATATAACTACTGAATATAGAGTAGCCCCAAAATGATATTTTGCAAAAATCCTTTTTTTTTGAATTTTGGTTGAGCCTATAATCGGTAAGAAAGAAAGAGTTATCATGACTTCCGATTATACAATGGATCTCTTTGCAAATATCCTACCATAATCGGTAGTCAATATAGTTCATATAACTACCGAATATACAGTAGCCCCAAAATCAGATTTTGTAAAAATCTTTTTTTTTTGGAATTTTGGTTGAGCCTATAATCGGTAAGAAAGGAAGAGTTATCATGACTTCCGATTATCCTGGCTCTCTTTGAAAATATCCAACCAATGGTGCCTCTTGAAGAAACCCAATAGAAACAGACACGTTTTGTGAAAATTTCTGGAAAACCGAATAGGTTTTCAAATTCATTAACCGGGAGGGGCTACGCCCTCCCGGACCCCCCCGGATAGCGGCAAACAATCTTGAAAATATCCAACACATATAACTACCGAATATAGAGTTGCCCCAAAATGAGATTTTGCAAAAATCCTCTATTTTTCTAATTTGGTTGAGTCTATAATCGATAGTAAAAATAGTTTATATAACTGTCGAATATAGAGTTTCCCCCAAAAATGAGATTTTGCAATCGGTAGCTTAAAAAAACCTAAACTACCGATTATGGAGGAGTATATAAATATTTTTAACCTATTTTGTCTTTTGTGTTGCCCCTAATTCGGTTGGGGTCACCCCTAAAGATGCAAGGAAAATTAAAGACAAGATTTTCTCAACAAAATTATTCAAATGAATTAAGATAAACAAAAAAATAACAATAATTGAAGCACCAAGTGACATACAGACGCATATTATGAGAATTGAAGCAGCAGATAATGAGTTTTCTTCGATTTCAACCGAGTCGATCCCCGATTCACCAAATAGTGAGACAGGAGTAAAGGGGTATGTACTATGTCTGTTAAACTCGGTGAGTGTTATGTAGGGCCTTGATTTAGTAAAGGGTCGGTTATAGGATACCGTATTTACAAATACATACTTCTTGTTATCGCTTTTTCGTGGAATTTGGGAAATTTCTGCTCCTCCTCTCTCGAAGGTTACCCAATTCTCTTTTTCTTTTTCCTAGTTTTTAACTTCTGAGGTACGATTAAGTAATCTTCTCTATTTTTGTTTTTATTTTCTTTTCGACCTGTCCAGTTTTTTCACTAACTAAGTCTTTTGTTCTCACCGATTTTTTTAGATATTATTGTGCTTCTTAGGGTTTCATTCAAATCAGGTTTTTTTTTCCTGTAAAGTTTTGAATATTTTTCACATTTTTTACTAACAATTCAATTATTTATTATTGAGGATCACAAAAATTGGGTGGTAAATATATTTGTTAGGGTTGTTGATTTTATTTAATTCACGGAAATAGTTGGTTTAGTTAGGAGCTTTAGTTGTTATATGGCGTTTGAATGCCACAAAGAAACAGGGAATTTGTCATCCAATTTAGAAGATTGTGTTCAAGATCCGTGGGATGAAGAAGTTGCACCTGCTCAATTCCGAACTTATGACGAATTGAAAAAAGGCGATTCAAACTCTAATTCTGGGAAAGAAGAAGCTCAAATTGTTCCAGTATCAAGTTCTGGTTCACAGAATCAAGCACTCGTAGCATCTGCTGATAATTCAATTTCTGATCACTGTCCAACCATCATCGATCTTCCTGCAGCTTTGGTATCAGAAATTCTGCTTTGGCTCGACGCCAAGGAGCTTGGCATCATATCTTGCGTCTCCACACTTCTCCAGAAGCTTGCAGCTGATCATCAAGGGTGGAAGAATTTTTACGCTGAGAGATGGGGATTACCCCTGGGACCAATTTCTTTGGATTCAGCAATTGTACAGAAGGAGAAATCATGGAAAGATTTGTTCGTAGATAGAGAATTTAGAAGTAATGCATTTATGGGTCGGTTCAGTACTGATATCTTGTATGGTCACACTGAAGCAGTTCGATCGGTTTTCCTTCTTTCCTCTGCAAAGGTTATACTTACCGCGGGATATGACTGCATTGTTCGAATTTGGGGCATCGACGATGGTTTACTGATTTCATCATCTTGGCCACTTGGGTGCACTATCCGCGCAGTTACTGCAGATGCTGATCTTTTGGTGGCTGGAGGAACTGATGGTTTTCTTCAATGTTGGAAGGCAGTGGAAGGTCTTCGTCATCTGTTTGATATCACTGGTTCCCAAAATCAGAGTTCTGAGTTTCGTTTGTGGGAACATGTAGGACCTGTAACCTGTGTTGCGCTGGATGAAGCTAGGATTTATAGTGGTTCATGGGACATGACTGTTCGAGTCTGGGATCGATCTCTCATGAAATGTCTGAAGGTTTTACGTCACAGTGATTGGGTTTGGAGCCTTGTCCCTCGTGGTGGAACGGTTGCAAGCACGGCTGGTGGAGTTGTCTATGTCTGGGATATTGACACAGGAGATCTGGTTGCAGTTATTCAAAATCCTCATGTAGGTACTACATACTCTTTGGCTAGAAATCAGACAGGGGATGTGTTTTTCACGGGAGGAGAAGACGGGGGAATTAAGATGTTTGAAATGAAGAACGATGGCGAGGAAAAGAAATTTGACCAAATTGCATCTTGGGGCCAACACAGCAGTAAAGTCCATTCCCTCGCATTTGAGTTCCCTTGGCTTGTTTCAGCTTCTAGCGACGGGAAAGTCTCACTTAGAGATGTTAGGAAACTTTTTAGATCAAGCAAGGCAAGAAAATTCAGCAAGGCGAAACCTAAAGCCGCAGCTTCACAAGGAATGGAGGTCCCGCGAATGCTACATGGGTTCAACCGCAATATATTCTCGGTTGATATAGGTGCTGATCGAATTGTATGTGGTGGGGAGGAGGGTATTGTTAGGGTTTGGAACTTCTCACAGGCTCTGGAGATTGATCGGAGGGTTCAGGCATTGAGAAGCGTACGGTTAGAGAATAGAATGAGACGTAAAAAGGCTCAAATAGAGATGAACAACAAGGGTGCTCGAAATGCTCATTGTTCGGCTAAAAAGAACCAGGTTAATGGCAACGGGAGCGGAGTCCTTTATAGTAGGGGCGGAGCGAGCGCAAAATTGAAGGCATAAGTGTTGGCGTGAGATCCCATGATGTTACTGATGACATTTGTGATGGATATTAATATTTTTCAATGATAATGTAGCATGGTTACTGCATTTTCTTTGGTTTTATTTAGTTACAGAGAGTTGTTATGTTCTTTAGTATCATCTTATTACCACCAATATTTTAAATTTGATTACAATGTGTTTATTTTTTCCTTACAATTCTTCCACGGGTTTCATCCCTTCTAGATGGATGATGTATATGATATGATGCTATCTCCTTGTAGTGTTCAGAATATCCATAATTTTTTCTTGCTTAGTGTGCAGAGAAGTTGAATGTTTTGTTGCTGTGTTCAGAGAGCTCACTTGAATCCATCGTATCAACCGGTCCCCGTGTGCACAAGAGTTAAGTATCAAAGTCGCTCCCTTATTTGGTGGGGCCAGTTAGATGAATTAAGGGTATGTATAAATAGTAATATTAGAGCAGTAAATTATCATATTTTCACCACTTGCCCTTTCCATAAAAATATCAAAAATATGTTGGGGTTTCCCGTTTTCCCGAGGAGAAGCAAAAGAAAGCAAGCAAGAAAGATAGAAAGAGAGAGAGAAGAAATGAAGAGACAGAGACAGATACAGAACAAGAGATCCTTGATCGAGATCAGAGCTCCAGAGAGAAAGAAGAAATGGAAGAAAACGACATTGATGATGATTGTGGTGCCCATAGTAGTACTGTTGTTTCTTTTCACCTTGTTTGGCTCTTGTTATGGTGACCAATTTCCCCCCTTTTCTTCTTCTTCTACTTCTTCTTCTGATATTGAAAGCAGAAACAGTAAAAATTCATCAAAGGTTTCTTCGTTTTTCATAATGGGTGATTCTTCAGTCAGTTGTGGTGATGGTGGTCACAATCCCTTCTACTCTCTTCTCCTTCCAAATACTTCTTTATTTCCTTGTAATGGACCTCAGACACGCCTTTTGCCTGATCTTCTTGGTAAACCTCTCTCTCTCTGTTTCTTTAAGTCTTATCTTGATTCTTGTAAATCTTGAAAAAAATTCAAGAAATGTTATCTTACGAAATCTTTATTGGTGATAAAATGTGGTTCTTGGCTGAAAAATGAAAACCCTATCTAAACCCAGTTTTTGATGCAAGAAACCCTTCAGAATTTAGATCATTTTTTTAATCTGAATACCCTTTTCTCTAGACCCCCATAAAATTCTTTTACCTTCGATTATTGTTTGTGTTCTTCATCTATTTTTTGTATCTGTATATACTCACTCCTTTGGTCATCACTTGATTTCTCAATCCCAAGATGATGAGAAGTTAGTTTGACAAAATGCATAATGTGGGTGTGTGCTTAACACTTTTGTTTTTGTTTCTTGTGCAGCTGAGAAGATGGGTTTGCCGAGGATTCCAGCATTTCATGCTGATAATGGAACTATTGAAGGGCTAGAAAATGGTATAAACTTTGGGTCAACACAAGCGACAATCTTGAGCTCAGGCAGGCTAGGCTTCCAGGGATTGAACCAACAGCTACGCCAGGCATATGAGACACTTCAGTTGTTGCAGCTGCAGTTGGGACAGGACAAAGCTCAAGAAGTTATAGAGTCATCCGTGTTCTATCTGTCTTTGGGCAAAGACGACTACATTAATTTCTTACACCCAGATTCTTCTGGTGTCAGGCACAGATTCAGTAACGAAGTGTTCACACAGATTCTAGTCAACCAGATGATCCGGGTTGTCAAGGTAAACTCTTATCCCTTCTTTATTACTACTGGTGCATTTCGTGGGTTGGGGAATAATTGAAACTTTGAACATATGGCTGGTAGCCATTCCAACCCTTCAGTTTGTGTTGTGCTGATATATAATGATCAGCATCCCTTGCTGAAACCCTAGTTTAGCTATTTCAGTCTGCCTACGTTTTCCTTTCAATTTACTGCTATAGTTCTGGGGTACTGAATTGTGTTTTTTCAATTGGTTTATAATGGATTTAAGGACCTTTACAATGCAAATGTGAAGAAGATTGTATGCATGGGAATTGGTCCTCTTGGATGTGCACCTCGCACCTTATGGGAGTCCTCTCGTGATAATGATAGTCACCATCCTAGTCACACATCATCAAATTCTGGCGCTGGCAGTGGTTGGCAAGACTGTATGGAAGATGTCAATGACCTTGTTCAAGAATACAATGCATTGTTGTCAGAGCGGCTTCTGGACCTAAATTTTGAGTTTCTTGATGCTCAGATAATCTTCTGTGACGTGTACCAAGCTATGATGGCTATCATTTCATTCCCTAGACGCTACGGTACGCAAATGTCCCTTTGACCTGACATGTCTCATATGTTAGGGTGCTTAAATCATCAGGCCAATAACTACTGAACACTTGTTGACAGATTTCTGTTACTTATGTTTACTGCAGGATTCGAGAATGTAAATAGGTCGTGTTGTGGAAGTGGTAGATATGGTGGTATGGTAGGGTGCCAAGCTATTGAGATGGCCTGCGACGAGCCATTGACCCATGTCTGGTGGGACTTCCACAACCCTACACAAGCTGTGCACTCGTTGCTTGCTGAGTCGGCTTGGAGCAGCAAGCCATTGGATATTTGCAGACCAATCAGCATTGAACGACTCTCAGTTCCGTACTCAGTGTAAAAACTACTTCAGTGTACTTTCTACAAGGGCTGAACCATTGAATTTTACCAGGCCTCATGTTTCTCTAGTGGTTCAGGGTTCCTGAACCTGAGTTACTTTTCTTTTTCATTTACATTCTTTTTGTTGGCAATTATTGTCCTGTAAAGTTGATCAATGTAAATCCAAATGTGATATAAAAATCGAAATTTTGCACGCGTTTTTTTTTTTTTTTTTTGCGTTCGGGAACAATTCCAGTGCAAGGTTGTAAGAATAATTTGAGCATATTACTGACAAGGAGAATTGAATTAAATAGCTTAAGCACTTGCTGAGTTATTTCACTTGCAGGTTTCACATTTTTATTTCTATTTTCTGGAAATAGGTGTTTCAGATAAATGGTCTTAGACTTCTGGTAAACACATGTTCCCCCCTACTTGCTTACACAGTTGTTTGTGAAACTGGTGCTTTTAACATGAAATTTCCAGTTCACATGCAGTTTGCAGACACCCACCCCTAGGCATTTCCTCCCTCGGTGTTCAAGACAGCATTCCAAGCATGCCGATAGATAGAGAGAGATGATTAATCAGGCGATCATCACCCACAGACACAGATCACAAGTTACAGAAGCGCCAAATTTACCAACTTACATGTAAGTCTTCTTAAAAGCAATTTCAATTTTGCAAACCGAACGGAAATACAAAAAAAAAGGAATGCATCAGAAATAACTTTAAGGAATCTGATTTTCACAACTATTTTTTAAACATTAAATCTGGATTTTTGTAGAAGACAATTCAAGCATCAGAAATAACTTTAAGTAGAATCTGATTTTCACAACTATTTCTAACATATAGGAAAACCATTCATCTTCTGCACCATCTGGATTTTTGTAGAAGACAATTCGACTTACAAAAAAAGTAAGAGCAATATAACCCCTAAATGTTACTTCTAAGTTTCAGCTTCAAGGGCCTCAATCTCATATCTGACTTCATCTAAGTGTTCATTTATGCTCGTTACTGTGTCTTGCACACCTCTAATGGCTTCCTTCATTGCGCCATCGTACTCTGCATCAGCCTCTGCATCTTCAGTTCCATCAGCTACTGTTAAATCATGAACATGCATACATTCATGCGCAGCAGGCGTTCCAAATCTGCAGTTCTCATGGCTCACCAAACGTTCTGAAGGGCGGCCAGATTTCTTTAAGAGTTGAATTGTCACTGTCTTTAAAATCGAAAAATAATATTCATTGGGACATCAAAAAACAGTAACTATTAAGGGTTATAAAAATTTATCATGGCCATGAAACCATTGATAACTCTGCAAAGAGACAGAGCTGTAGCATTTAGGATTCACCACGCCTTTAATGGCATCATTGTTCGAAAGCGTGTCTCGGGATTTCCGTTGTCGTTTCTGACCATTTACTAATGCAAAACAAATGAAGAGATGAAGAAACAGTGGAAGGAAATACCAATTGCAATTTCTGCTTTTCATGTGCTTGAACAGATCTCAAAAGGCTAGCAAGATCATCACGACAGCAACCAGCGTTCAAAAATAGGGCTTCCAGTTTAAGAACCTGCATCAATGTTGAAGCACTGCTGTAATTAGTCTGACAAGGTATGATCAGAAGAAATCAATGAATGATCATAATTTCCATACTTGTTTTGAGCACTCATTGAACTCCTCTGTAATCTCACGGCATACTTGTTGGTAGCCCGCTTCTGTTCCACCACCCATATAATCGTTAAACCCACTGCTCAATGAAATCACACTGAGTTGTTAATGATGAAATGGCAACAGTTATATGCAATACATTCATGATTAATAAGATTCACATAACTAATAAAAACTTACGTAATCCACAGAGAAATCTGATGTATCATCCTGACACAACTATGCATGCAAAAAAGTTCAAATCTAATTCTTTCTCCAACCAGACAAAGAATTTGTAACTTTATCTGATACATGAACATACCTAGGACGCTACTTCATCTTCAACCACACAAAAAACCTAAAGATAGAATTACATCCCGCATACATGAGTCATCTTGTAGGCAGTAGTTACACGATGGAAAATCAAAGCAAGACAATTTTCCTTTGTACTCTTCGCCTTAAACTTCAGATGGAACTTGGTATACATAATTACCCAAAACTGAACATACAGTAGCCGTAGTGATACATGATTTTCAAAGTACTACCGAAATGGGTGAATAACTGAACTCATCAATCTTAGACTTCTGAGAATCAAATTTCGTTTGATCTTCATAGCTATATCAAAAGCATGTATACACAAGCCTGCCTGCAATCCTTATAAACCTAGTTAACTAATTGATAGCTGACACTAAAATTGGCCAGTAATTGACAGCCCCATTGTATTATGGGGATTCGATAATCAAAGTATTATTACTACTTAGTGATGGAATCGCTACCAGTTCCGACAGGTAAAATTAGGTTTATCAAACATTAAAAAGAACTGAAGGTTAAAGAAAACATAAATAATGATTCTGATAAGAAGAGTTTTGTGCGTTTGAGCGAGTGAGAGTACCTTCGGAGATTTGCATAAGCTTCTGCTCTTCGTGTTTGTACATTGAGAAATTTGCGTAATAAATCAACGATTTGAGTAGATTTGGGACAACTGGTTTCTTCTACAACTACCTCCATTGGTTCTCCTATTGTTACCTTCTCGAAACCTTCCATTGTTTTTCCTCTTTTTTCTTTGAAACAATAACCTTAAATTCCTCTCTATTTCACTCACCAGCAAGTAGAATCAAGATGTTCAGGGAGCTTTGGGTGAATCCGATGATAAATAATGGGCAAAATAAGCTGTTGGCCGGTCCGCGAGGATGGGCAAAGCCCAAGTTCCAGAATGTGTGTCCGTTCCTGTCACATGCCCATTTGATCGCCTAAAATTTTCATGGGACACTAGATTTTGTGCCCGTGCTACGCCCGGGCATCTTTTTTTTAACCATATTTTTAATTTAGTAAAGCTCGGCTTCGCCTCGCCCCATCCCGTCCCGATTTGATTTGGTGTTGCTCGGCTTCGCCTCGCCCCAATTTGAGAAGAATAGATGAATATCACTCGATGTCAGTAATAGTTGTCGCCGTCCTTTCCTACACATTGAAATCAGAAGGAACTTGGAAGTGAATCATCTTTTCTCCTCGTCACGTCGTGCATTTTTTATTAGGTATCGTGGGGCTTCACCCCGCCCCATCACGATACATTTTTTATTAGGCGTGGCTCGGCTTCGGCTTCGCCCTGCCCCGTCCCAATGCATTTTTCATTTGGTGTTGCACGGCTTCGCCCCGTCGTTATGCCTTTTGATTTGGTGTGGCTCGGCTACGCCTCTCCCCCTCGCTTTGGATTTTTTATTTGGTGTCGCGGCTTCGCCTTGCCACATCCCGTCACTTATGATTTTACAGAAACAATGAATAAGAGCTTGGTATTCCCTCTAAGTCTCTAACTGATTTGTTGATATAGATTGTGCATTCACGTAATTCACATCATCGTTTGATAAAGTGGTATGATTTGTGTTTCTTTTACTGCATCAAAAAATAAGATTTTCAACCAAGTTTAGTCGATATGTGTTTTTTTCCCCTTTTTCTTTTTAACTATATTTTTAATTTGGTGTGGCGTGGCTTCGAGCACCCCGTCGCCGTTTAGGATTTTTGATTTGGTGTGACGTGGCCATGCATTTTCTATTTGGTGTTACGGGGCATTTGGATTTTTGATTTTGTGGAGCATGTCTTCGCCCCATCTCGTCGTTTAGGATTTTTGATTTGGTGTGGTGTGGCGAACGCTTAGGATGTTTTATTTGGCGTGGCATGTCTTCCACGGTCTCGTCGCTTAGGATTTTTTATTTGGTGTGGCGGGGCGAACGCTTTGGATTTTTAATTTGGTGTGGCATGGCTTCTCCCCGCCCCCGTTGCTTAGGATTTTTGATTTGGAGTCGCGCGACTTAAGAATGAATAAGAGCTTGGTATTCCCTTTAAATCCCTAGATGATTTGTTGATATAAAATGTGCATTCACGTAATTTACATCATCCTTTGATAAAGTGGTATGACTTGTGTTTCTTTTACTGCATAAAAAACAAAGTTTAGTCAATATGAGGACGTTCTCAAAATATTATCCGATGATCATAAGCTTGCTTTGTTTTATCTTTTCTGCAACTCTAGTTTACACCTAAATCCAACTAAATCACCAAGTTAGAGCCCATTAATCAGTCTAAGGGATATCCTGGTTCATTACACGCCTTTGAAAATTCTCTAGTAACAATGTCATTGTTAGACGGTGGAAATAATCCAGATGAAACAACCATACACATTTTGAACGATACTGTAATGTAGAAGTATACTTGGTGTCCTACTCCAGTCGATGGTGTTGGCCGCTAGATACACTTGTCTCGACTAAGCTACTCTCAGTTCAATACAATCATGTGTCAAACATTTTAATCTAAGAGTTCCAATAATCCAGACATGCATGTTCCGTCACGGCTAATTAGTATAGAACAAAAAAAAGTAATTCAACACCTTTAAAACTCCGGAATCATCCAAATATGAGATCCCAATCAAGTATTCAAAGACCCATTAGAAGTGCAAAAATAATATTCTGACTATGAAGAGTCTTCCATCATCATTTGTTCCATGTCTGCTACGCATCGGGCATCTTATTCTTTTAACCATATTTTTTCGGTCATCTTTTTCTTTAACCATGTTTTTTATTTGGTAAAGCTCGGCTCCGGCTTCACCGAAGCCTCGCGATTTGGTGTGGCTGGGCTTCTCCTCGCCCCAATTTGATTTTCTGTGGCTCACGTGTAAGTGTTTTGACATTTCAGCAGTAAGCTCATGAGTTAAAATGACAGGATCTAAAATGTCTAAATTTCAAGTTTAAGATTCTTAAGAATCTAAAATGCAGTTGTGGAAATCATGTCACACACAATTCATTTTGTTGATAGGATATTTTAAGGTAAAAGAAAGACGGAAAGATTATAATCCTTTTTACTTATTCCTATATTGTAAGTCATTCCTACCTATTCATATATTGGAAGTTATTCCAATTGATTTCTATAGCCCACCAGAACCATCCCCCACCATCCATTGGAGCCAATTATGCATCAGAATATTGCACTTCTTTTGGTTTTTATCGAACTTGGTATCTCCTACCACAACAAAGAAGAAAAGAGGATTCAACAAAGTAAGAAAAACTAAAGATAAGATCATAAGTATCATAGTGCAAAAACATGAATACCTGCATTACGGAAACACATAAAAATATCATCTCATGTTGGTAAGAACTCGGACATTTGAGAACTCTTGCCATAGTAGATGACTGTGCATGTAACGTTGTAATATAACAGAATAAAGGCTAATTCTCCACTAAAAAATATCTTTCCACGAATTGGAGGGTGGATGGCACCAAGGAATTTTCAGGCTAACATTTCCAATGAAACGATAAGTGAATTCTGGTATAACGCTCCCTTTACCAATATTTTGCTGATATTTAATAATCCATAGTTTAGTCTAATCTTAGATATATTAACAGGCCCCTTTTCTCAAATGCACAATCATGAACTCATTGAGTGGTTGGTATTCAAGAAAGATTAACAGAATACGATTACATTCTGAAACAATACGTGGACCCTTATTACCAACTTACAAAATCCTAAATTCGAAAAAATATTAATCTAACTGGTTGGTAGCCAAGTTTTGTTATCACCAAAAATTCTTTTGAACTGGTACAATGGCGAGAAGAAACTGATTTATTATCAAAGCATAGCTAGATAAGTGAAGAACTTACTTGAGAGGTTGCTACACCATACACTTCCAGTACCAAGCCCTCTAATATCCTTATTCAGAAGAGTAACATGCTTGTGCAGCCTTTAAATTTCAATTACTGGCCTTCGCATCAGTTTCTTTCTATCTTTATCGACCCAAATACTTTGAGGAATTGCCTAGAATATCATATCTTAAGCTTCTTTCCATTCGTAAAGCTATAAGTACCTGCAGTGATCCAAATCCAAACTAAAATAAACTTCTAATTCTCAAAGATTAATCACTAAAGTCTAAACAAACCATTCAAAAAATAATTTGTTCAATCCAGTATAACATTTGGGTATAACAATTGCCTATATATAACAATTCCAATTCGCATTCGTAATCAAACTTAAATCACATGAAAAGACTATCTACAGTGAAATTTTAAAGCATTATCATTTTGTAGTGTCAGTTCAGAAGAGCCGAGTCATGAATTCTAGATACGTACATTAGTTGTTTATTGAAACTAACCAGCATCTACTTCTGTTTGCAATTTTCCATCTTTATCACACAAACATTAGCATTGTCCCTAATAAGATATCGAACTAACCATTAGAAACTTGGAAATTGTGTAGGAGATCAGCATGCAAGTTCTTCTAGCAGCCCTATCGACGACTATGACACAACTACCAGAAATCGAAGTGCAAGAGTTTTTCATAAATGATATATAATTTTTTCTAAGGAACCCAAGTTTCCTATTCAACTTTCGTTTGCCTCTAAATTAAATAAAACAAATCGGTAATTATTTAGTAAAGTGAGTAGGAAAAAGAAAAGATGCAGAAAAACTTACGCGATATACAGAAGGGTTAGAAGAAGAAACTTAAATAGGGTTAGGGATTACCTTTTACAGTAAAATCGTACCTGCAAAATAAGAAAAACAATGAACAATTAAAACAAATCATTAATCATTAAATCTAAAAGAAACAGTGAATCAAAGAAAGAGAGAAAGATTTATAGCAACAACTCCAAATCTGAGGAAAACCCATCTTCTGATTCTTTGAGATCTTTTATGTAACAAATAAATAAGTAAACAAAACCTACAGCTCATTCTTTCATTCTTATTTTACTCCAAACAACAACAGCAAAAGAAGTCTTACGCCTACAGGAGAAGCAATACATATCAGTACACGAAAAAACAAACAAAAAACCTTACTAATTACTATGAAAGGAGGCATGGTACGAATAGTTTGATAATAATATGCATCAAAAAGTCGTCTGGATACGAAAAATAATTAGGAGTTTCTTATGTGAACTGAAACCTAGAAAATCGTTAGTGAATTAAACACCAAGTTGATGAAGAAGAGAGGAGAAAATCTTGTACATAATTTCAAGATGAAACCAAGTACCAATTTTGCAGGATTAACTATTGCCCACAAATCACATCAAGTTTAATCAGAAAGAAGAATCAAAACACAAAAAAAAACTTAAGAATACAGTTGTAGTTAGGGTTTTTATTTATGTGTATACCTTTTTCTTTTATTCCTTTTCATCATCTTCTTCTTCCCGATTATGCTTTGCCTCCAAAAGCACAAACTAAAAGGCTGCAGAAAAGCCACAAACTTTCCTTAGAAATTACAATCTACAATATGGTACAATCTGAAAAAATTAAATTATTGAAACCAAACAAAACAATGGGATTTTAGGTTTAGGGTTCGTAAAGAACCGATAGCTAGGAGAAGAAATTGAATTTAATCAGGGTAACAACCGATATAGAGTTACCATTAGGCAACAAAAAAATGAAAAAACAGTGATAATTAGAGAAGATGAGAAACATATCGGTTGAAGAAATATTGAGAAATAAAAATTGAAGGAATACTGTTAGAAGTATCATGCTGAAAAAATCATCTCTAACTACAAATCATCTTTTCGATAACCACCAACCTGTAAATAACCCATTAATCAAAAAAATAGGTTTAGAATGATGATATGGAGAGATTCAAAAACAGTACCTAAAACTTGAACAGAGATGTGTAGGTGGTGAAACCAATAACACAGAGATGCTAAGTTTCAATTTTCACCTATTTTGTTTTAGTATTCCCTAAAGGGATTTTTTGATATACCATATCCCTGCAAATCTCTCTATGGTAAATCACAAGCAATCATAGAGATGAAAAGAGGATGAAAAAGAGGAGTTCATGTAATTGGTGGCGAATGTTTTGCTTGTTTCCTACCTTAGGGTTTGTTCTCAGTTTTTTTTTTTTTTTAATGTTTCGTGAGAGAGACAGAAAACCTGTGTTTAGGGTTTGGTTTGTGTTTTATGTTTTGCGACCGAAATTTGTGTGGGAATTCCTCTTTTTTCTCTTCTTTGAGGAAAAGTGAAACGGAGCAATTCTGTGTGAGGGTGAGGGTCACCGTTCAACGTAGATCCTAAGGACCTTAGGCTTTTAAAGGAGTTAGATAACTGGCAATGATTATGGTTCAGTGAATCAACTTCACCCACAATCACTCATACTCGCATCAAAGTACGCATCTGACTTCACTCATAAGGCTTTGCACAATGGAAGTATTTTCTTCTTTCTCTCTAACTCTTCATGCCCCCATAAACACAAGAGGTTTGCCATGCATCAATCTAATTGAAAACTTCACAAGATCGGCAACATAGTGAACACAAAGATACACTGCAACAAACCCATTTTATTGCACTAAAGGAAGATTACAAAACTCTTCCATCACATGGACCAAAAACAGGCCATTCACCCTCTTGGTGAATGCCTAACTCTCTCAAAACATAAGAAATCTCTCCTATGTAAGCCTACTGATTTTCCCACTCCTTAGGACTATTTATACAACAAATTCGCTAGCCAAAACCGTGCACAACACTTGCACACGCATGGAACATCCATGTGTCCCATCAGGTAGTTTTCCTAACCGCCAGCTTGCTTTTCAACTGCCACCTTTTGTGTTGTCAAGCCAAATGATGTCACATCTGTTCTTGGTGGTTATGAACACTCCTCCATGGTGATAAACTCCCTTTATAACCATTATACTTCGTCACGCGTCATTGGCATGCTTGTGAAGCTCGTAACCAACTCGTAACCGTCACTTGAGCCGTATTGCACCACTGTTGTGCTTTGCTGAAATCCGAATCGCTCCAAAGATCATCCATCTTGTCCCTACATGCTTATCACTCTAAGATAATGCACGGATAATCTTTGTGCTTCAATCATCGAGTCCAACTCTTTCATCTCATTCCAGTTGCTCATGCATCGTATGTTTCACTTAGCCAATTTGCTTGACAATAACAATGCCACTTTTGCATTGTTAGCTTGTTTGCATTGTTCAACCTTTGGCCAGCCTTGAACTAATGCTATAGACCAACTCCTAGCCTATACTTCACTCTTTCATCATCCTTGAGTTTGGGCCAACTCAATTCCACTGATATGCATCGATGCCAACATCGCATGTTGCATATGTCAACTTTGGCCTCATCTTGCCTTTCCTTCAATGAAGCTTCATTGTATCGTCCAATAAGCTTCATTACTTAGCCAAATATATTTACAGTGTAGCGCCACCTTTGCACTTCCCTAGCGACTTGTATGCCGAATTTGCAAGAATTAGGGTTAGGTAATGGAGCTTGCCAATTCGTGTGGTCATGATTAGATTACGATTAACTTGGGAGGCCAAGATATATTTTTTTAGGAAATTAAACGTGTCGACCAGTCTACTTCCATCTCTAATTAAAAGCGGAGCTTGCATATTTGAAGCAATTTGATTGGTTGATGGGAAATAGGGGCTCACGGAAAACAATATGGGGTGAGGCCGGTCGATGATGGAAGGCGCCAGCTAGGGCAAACAGACCGTCCAAGTGGCGCGGTCGCACCCCCTTTTGCTACTGCCCAATTTAGTAATGGTTCTCTCCTTTTTCTATTTTCCAACTTTTGATAGGATTTTACTCCCACTAGTCTCGACCAATAGAGATCGAGATATCATGTAGGTTCCATTTTAGGACAAAAACCTAATTTTTGTAAATCGATAAAATTAGCTCAGTAAATTGAATTTTGTGAATGGACACAAAATAAATCAATTTTGGTGAATTTTGCACGTTTATACAAAATCACTAATTTTTATCTTGGAGAGAAGCACAACTTTGGTCTCACTGACGCAACTTGCTCGCCTCTGATTGAGTATCTTCATGCGCATCTTAACTCTGACACTTCGAGAAATTCATGCTACTCAGCTGAGATTGAACACTAATTGCCATATCATGTCAGTATTAAGAGTTCAGCTGGGAACACAACATAGGATAAATACTCAACAGGCCCTCCATTAGTGAATAATGTGAGTAGGAGCTTAACAAAATTTACAAAATACTTGGGATTTTTGAAACTTAAATTTCGAATATAAATATACTGAATTACTTAGTACATATGTAACCAGAGAGGCATAGGCGCTCATTAGATTTAAATGACTCTATTTCTTTGTAGAACAAAGGAACATAATAATAAGGTTTGACGGTTTTATCCCTGAATTAAAAACCACCATCAACAAATCCACATTTAGAGTGATAAATGGCTACCTGGTAAAATTTCTCCACCCACACCAATAGTTTCACCTGAAGAAGCATGCACCTATAAACTTGTGTCTGACTTAATTGATCAGAACACTAAAGGTTGGAATGTGCAGTTGGCACAATATTTATTTTTCCAGGAAGATACATAAATAATTCTCCATATTTGAATCTCGTGGATGGATGAAGACATATTAGTTTGGACTTTAACAAGAAATGAACAATTCTCAGCTAAGTCAGCTTATCGCAAGCTAATGGATATTAAGAATAACATTGAAACTACATATGATGAAGCAGAAGCAAAGTTTTGGAAACAGGTTTGGGGAATAAACAATCTACCTAAATTGAAACACTTTCTTTGGAAATGTGTGACTGATATAGTACCCTCAAATGAAATAATGACAAGGGTAATGAACTACATGTTGGGTTTACGTCTTATTTTGTGACCCAATAGTCTTTGGTGCCCCCTTATTAATTAAGGGGGAGTGACTAACACATGCTTTGTTTGAAATATTTTTGTTAACAAAAACATCCAGGAGACTTGTTTTTGAGTCTCACGGGTTTAGCTTCTTCTTTGAGAAGAGAAGAAAGAGAAAGAAAGAGAGAAAGAAGAGAAAGAGAGTTAGAGAGAATTAATCCACCATTTTTGGTGAGATTAGAGGCATCTTGAAGAGGAGAAGAAAGGGTTCTTGTTGAAGGATCTTTTGGTTGGTTGTGGTGGAGAATTGATTGATCAATTTCCACATCTCTTCAAAGGGGGAAAAATCTAGGGTTTGTCAAACCCTAGTAGTAAGTATCTCAAATCACTTCTTGTTCTTAAATTGATAGTGAATCTCATATTATATATGAATGTATTGTTGATCCATCCTTAGGGGTGAGTGTAATTAGGCAAATTGATATCCAAGTGCTATAGGCACCTTGAGGTTGTTGTTATCCCCAAATTTGGGAGAATTGTGTGTAACCCATTATTGTTATAGTGGAAGATTTGCCCTTGGTTTTTTACCCTTCACCTTGGAGGGGTTTTTCCACGTAATTGCCAGTGTTGTGTGATTGATTCTATATTGCGTAGTTGTGTATTTCCGCATTGTGTTTCATTGCTCGTGGAGGTTTCGTATTGCGCATAGCGGCTCGGATTTCGTAAGCCTCCCCCAAAAAGTGGTATCAGAGCTTTTGGGTTGAGCTAATCTTGTGCAATGGCGGAAGCTAGCACTAGTAATAGAATGGTCAATTTGACCGGTGAGAACTTTGTCATATGGAAGGCGAAGATGGAAGACTGGTTATATTGTAAAGATCTCTATGGTCCAATAGAGAGTAAGGGAGTAAGGCTTGAGGCGACAAGTGCACAAGATTGGAAGGTTACTAATCGAAAAGCAGTTGGTTATATTCGTCAGTGGATTGATGATAGCATTTTTCATCATGTGGATAGTGAGACACTAGCATATCCTTTGTGGACCAAGTTAGAGGAGATATATGATCATCAGTCTCCTTGTGAAAAAGCTCTTCTATTCAAAAAGCTTGGAAAGCTGTGTTATAAGGAAGGGAGTTCAATGGCGCAACATTTAAATGAAATGAAGGGTATCATGAATCAGCTTACATCTATGGACCTCAAAATTCCTGAAGAGGTTCAAGCTTATTTGTTGCTAAATACTTTACCAGACAGTTGGGAGCTATTGAGGAATTGTCTCAGTTATTCTGCTCCAGACAAGAAGTTGAACATGACTGTTGCAACTAGCAGTTTGCTGAATGAAGAAGTTAGAAGAAGGTCATTAGACTCATCTCATTCAGAAGCTCTTGTGACAGAAAATCGGGGTAGAAGAAAATATAGAAGAAAAGTTGGTCGTAGCAAGTCAAGGGGTAAATCAAAGTCCAGAAAGGAAGTTGAATGTTGGAACTGTCATACGAGAGGTCATTATTCAAATGAATGCAGGAAGCCGAAGCAAGAACACAAGAAGGGGAAAGGAAATGATAACCAAGACAATGGTGTTGCAGCTACTGTGACAAGTGATGATATCATTGTATTCTCAGATTGTAATGATATTTGTGTTAGTTTTGCAGGTTCTGATTCATAATGGATAGTTGATTCAGGTGCATCTTATCATGCTACTCCTTATGAAGATGTATTTACCTCCTACAAGGCTGGTGACTTTGGGTCAGTCATAATGGGCAACAGTGGTGTTGCGAAAATTGTAGGAATGGGTGATGTGAAGGTTGAGACCAGTGTTGTACATACGTTGGTTCTCGAAAATGCGCACATGTACCAGATCTTCGTTTGAATCTAATGTCACTAGGAGTGTTAGATGATGAAGGGTACAACAATCACTTGGGTGATGGAAAATGGAAGCTAAGCAAGGGCTCCATGGTTATTGCAAGAGGCAAGAAGTGTGGCACATTGTACAAGACACAAGTGAAGGTGTTGAAAGGTGAGTTGAATGCTGTTGACAAAGATTCAATCTCCGAGCTGTGGCATAGAAGACTTGGTCATCTTAGTGAGAAGGGAATCCAAATCCTCACCAAAAGACAAGTTTTGCCAAATGCCAAAGGTATGCAATTGGGTAAGTGTACTCATTGTTTAGTTGGTAAACAAACTAGAGTCTCTTTTCATAAAGCTTTACCCAAGCGCAATTCTGGTATTATTGATCTTGTTCATTCTGATGTATGTGGACCTTTAAGGGTCAAAACACTTGGTGGTGCTGTTTATTTTGTTACTTTCATAGATGATGCTTCAAGGAAGGTTTGGTCATATGCAATCAAGACCAAAGATGATGTTGTTCTGTGTTCAAGATGTTTCACAGCATGGTGGAAAGAAAACAGGTAGAACCTTGAAGTGCCTTCGTTCGACAACGGGGAGAGTACATTGGGCCACTTGAAGTGTATTGCAAGAGCATGGGTATACGTCATGAACAATCGGACCGAAGACTCCACAACATAATGGTGTTGCAGAGAGGATGAACCGCACTATTCTTGAGAGAATAAGGTGCATGTTATCTCATTCCAAGTTGCATAAGCATTTCTGGGGTGAATCAATGAATACTGTTGTGTATTTGATCAATCGATCTCCTTCAAGACCGCTAGATGGAGAAGTAGCAGAAAAGGTATGGAGAGACAAAGAGCCTACTTATGATCACTTGAAAGTGTTTGGTTGCAGGTCATTTGTTCATATCCCAAAAGATCAGAGATCAAAGCTTGACGACAAAGCAAAGCATTGTGTGTTCCTAGGCTATGGAACAGAGAAGTTTGGTTACAGATTTTGGGATCCAGTTGAGAAGAAGGTTATCAGAAGTAGGGATGCAGTATTCCTTGAAGACCAGACAATTGAAGACTTTGAGAAGATTGAGATGCCAAAGCTTCAAGATGATATGACCTTGGATCCAAATCCAGTTGTTCCTACTCTTGAACAACATGATGATGATGTTGATGGTAATGGAAATGAAGATGAAGATCATGAAGATGTTCCAGTGGGTGATGTTGAGAAAGAAGCAAAGAACAACAACAACCAGAAGCTGAGTTGAGAAGATCCAGCAGGACCAGATTACCTTCAACAAAGTATCCACCACATGAGTATGTGATGCTCAAAGATGCAGGTGAACCAAAGTCTTATGAAGAAGCTCTTAGTGTTCCTGAAAGTCAGAAGTGGTTGAAATCCATGAAAGAAGAGGTTGGCTCTTTAGATGAGAATGACACTTTTGATTTGGTTGACAAGCCTGAGAACCAAAAATTCGAAGAACAAGTGGGTGTATAGAATCAAGAGTGAAGATGGTAACTCACAACCAAGGTACAAAGCACGCTTAGTTGTGAAGGGTTATGAGCAGAGAAAGGGTGTTGACTTTGACGAGATTTTCTCACCGGTGGTGAGATTTTCTTCTATCCGGGTTGTCTTGGCAATAGCCGCTAGTTTGGATCTTGAGATAGAACAACTAGATGCCAAGACAACATTTCTTCACGGTGAGTTGGAGGAAGATGTGTATATGGCACAACCCGAGGGTTTTGAAGTTAAAGGCAAAGAGCACATGGTGTGCAAGCTGAAGAAGAGTCTATATGGTTTGAAGCAAGCTCCAAGAAGATGGTACAAGAAGTTTGAATCATTCATGAAGGAACATGGGTACAAGAGGACGGCTTCAGATCATTGTGTATTCATTCAAAAAAATTTTGATGGTGATTTTCTTACTCTTTTGCTATATGTTGATGACATGCTTATTGTTGGCAAAGATAAGAAAAAGATTGACAGGTTGAAGTCAGATCTGAGCAAGTCTTTTGCTATGAAAGACTTGGGTACAGCAAAGCGTATTCTTGGCAAGGAGATCACTCGTGATAGGAAGGCGAGGAAGTTGTGGCTATCACAAGAAAGCTACATTGAGAAGGTGTTGCAAAGATTCAACATGGACAAGGCTGAGCCGGTAAGTTGTCCACTTGCAAACCATTTTAAGTTATCTCGTGATCAATGTCCTGTGAATGATGTTGAGAAACGGAAGATGGAGAAAATTCCTTATGCGTCCGCAGTTGGTAGTTTGATGTATGCAATGGTGTGTACAAGGCTGGATATAGCTCATGCAGTTGGAGTGGTAAGCAGATTTCTATCAAATCCTACTATGGAGCATTGGGAAGCAGTGAAATGGATACTACGGTATTTAAGGGGTACTTCTAATATGTGTTTGTGCTATGGAGGTGACAAGCCAGAGTTATTTGGTTACATAGATTCAGATTTGGCAGGTGCTCAAGACAGTCTCAAGTCTACATCGGGTTACTTATTTACCTATGCAGGGGGAGCCGTGTCTTGGCAATCCAAGTTACAAAAATGTGTGGCATTGTCTACTACAGAGGCAGAGTACATTGCAGCTACATAGAGTTGCAAGGAGATGATATAGATGAAGAGGTTTGTTAGAGAACTCGGTGTGACAGCCAGAGTGCCATCCATCTCAGCAAGAACTCGAGTTTTCACTCGAGGTCCAAGCACATCAATATTAGGTATCAGTGGATACAAGAAGTTCTCGAGGAGAAGGTCTTGTATATTGAGAAGATCCATACAGATGACAACGGTTCTTATATGATGACAAAGTCGCTACCAAAATACAAGCATGTGTATTTCTGCAACAGGGCAGGTTTGGTGGTGACGGGTACCTTACCATAAGTCGTAAGGGGGAGATTGTTGGGTTTACGTCTTATTTTGTGACCCAATAGTCTTTGGTGCCCCTTATCAATTAAGGGGGAGTGACTAACACATGCTTTGTTTGAAATGTTTTTGTTAACAAAAACATCCAGGAGACTTGTTTTTGAGTCTCACGGGTTTAGCTTCTTCTTTGAGAAGAGAAGAAAGAGAGGAAGAAGAGAAAGAGAGTTAGAGAGAATTAATCCACCATTTTTGGTGAGATTAGAGGCATCTTGAAGAGGAGAAGAAAGGGTTCTTGTTGAAGGATCTTTTGGTTGGTTGTGGTGGAGAATTGATTGATCAATTTCCACATCTCTTCAAAGGGGGAAAAATCTAGGGTTTGTCAAACCCTAGTAGTAAGTATCTCAAATCACTTCTTGTTCTTAAATTGATAGTGAATCTCATATTATATATGAATGTATTGTTGATCCATCCTTAGGGGTGAGTGTAATTAGGCAAATTGATATCCAAGTGCTATAGGAACCTTGAGGTTGTTGTTATCCCCAAATTTGGGAGAATTGTGTGTAACCCATTATTGTTATAGTGGAAGATTTGACTGTGGTTTTTTACCCTTCACCTTGGAGGGGTTTTTCCACGTAATTGCCGGTGTTGTGTGATTGCTTCTATATTGTGTAGTTGTGTATTTACGCATTGTGTTTCATTGCTCGTGTAGGTTTCGTATTGCGCATAGCGGCTCGGATTTCGTAAGCCTCCCCCAACACTACACAGGTGGAAATTGCAAAATTTGTAATCAAGGAATAGAAACAACAAAACACATTCTTATGGAGTGCAGTTTTTCAAGAGCAATATGGACTACAGTTCCAGGGGCCTATCTATAATATAACACAAAATGATTTGTTTGGTGTAACCAAACTTTCTATCTATAATATAACACAAAATGATTTGTTTGGTGTAACCAAACTTTTCGTTGGTACATGAAAGGACGAAATTAGCCCTCCGCGTTTTCACTTCCCACTAAATTGTCCGTAAATGATTACCACTCAAAGGGCAAAACAGACTTAAACACTAATCAAATTACGCGACTGCCCCTACGTGTTTTCAATTTCCATTCGATTTATGCTTTAAATTTCATTAAATAAAGGGGTGAATCCATAATACAAACTCTCATCCTCTCCTCAATTGTTTCCCTTCCAGAGCAACAATTTTCTCCTTCGATGTTTTCTCTCTCTTCACTGCACCAGCAGCAACACCACCGCCATCACCGGAATCAACACCACGAACACAAACACCACCCCCGCTAGCATTAACAATTTCGCCTGATATTACGTGAATACCCCTAAGCAGTTTTCAGTTTCTTGCCTGTGCTTTCGTTAATTTCGAACAACTCAGGGAAAACACCTATTCTGTCTATCTCTCCCCTTTCTACGACAAAAACGAACTAGGTCTAAATCTCTTCGTTCAACACCACCTATGCCGTAAATAGCATCGGCCTCCTCCCCCTGTTCTCCACCGTTGTTTAAATACAAAGTATACACTAATCCACCACCGCCAGCACCTCCGCTCACCACAGCAACACCACATTTTACAAAAATTAAACCAAATTCGATTTCAATTTATACCCGCCACCACCACCCCCATGTGAAAATTCAAACCCAAAATTACTAGTTTACACAGAAATTTCACGATCATTGTTTTCTCTCTCCTCCGCTATCCTCTTTAATTGTCAAAATCACCACTCTCCTCCACCACCTTCAATCTCATCTTGGACTGTCACCACCACCCAACCACCCTATTCTTCTAAGTAATCTATTTATATAAACATGAAATCAATGGACAACACAAGTAAAATAAGATCACAAATGGATGTTTAATTTGACATTTACATATTTTATTTTGAAGCAAAACAGAAACAAAGACATAATAAAGCCAAAATTGTTAAACTACAAAATCCATATCAAATATCAATTGACCCATTTAATCTAACACTTTATATGCTATAAACTTGTGTCAAAATATTTTTCTAACAAAATGAAACATCAGCAACAATAGGTATCTCCATCAACATTAATCTTTCCGTTTAAATTAGATTAAAGAAAATCAGCTATTGTTGCATATAGTTTTACTATTTTATAGCAATAGAGACGGAGAGAGGCGAAAACTATGAGAATCAGAGCGGGATTTGATATCATCACTACCCCACGTGTTAATAGGAGGTGTCCGTTTTGTGTCAAAATGGCTAGCCAGGTGTGATGAGGTGGTAGTGCACAAATAACAATATCACGGCACGTGTTCTACACTAAGCCGCCACCACCACCCGGAACCAGCCCAACTACGATGCCACTGCCACAAAAATACCGTGCCATCATGGCACGGGTGATCCACTAGTCACAACATACAAAGTAATGAAAGTAGTATTGCAAATTGGATCCGAAGTTGGTTATCTGACACGGAACGATCTTGTCGAAGACTGGACAGGTTGTTTATGTACAATTGGAACTCAGGTTTTTCTATCGCTGTTTTTCTAGTTTTTGGTTGAAATCTCACATGTCATGTACAATTTCTGTATACGTGTAATCATGCCTATCAGTGAATCCTATAAGCATCTTCTTCTATAAGGGAAAACTGTTGAAATGTCAGCCAAAATTTAGAGAAACTAGATGAAAAAGAAGAAATCGTATAATTAATATACCCATCGTATAATAGTATCTGATCATACACTTATAATGTTTAATTTGATTTTGAAGCCTTCAGGCTATCTGGTGGTGACACTGGAAGAAAAACCCTCTCAAGTAGAGACGTTTAATTTGATTTTGAAGCCTAGTAGATGGATTTTAGAGATGTTGTAGAGATGGGTATATTTTCTAGTTTGGGTTGTTGATTGAACACATTTGATCTGTTTTCTGTAATCCTATCATGGTGATATTAGTAGGTCAACAATAATGTTTGTCTATAAATTAGTCTTATTCATATTTTTTCTGTGCTTAAAGATATATATTATGTTAGTTGCTGAGGTGCTGAGGATAAATTAAAGCTTGTGTATGTAAGTTGCACCTGATCCAACATCTAGTTTCCGTTGTTGCTAAGATTACCAAGCGTCTGACTGTTCTCTACTTTTTGAATTTAACTGTTTACTCTTTGTTGAAAATTTTCATGGGAGCCTTATCAGTTGAACCATTTCTCATTTTTGACAAATGTGTATTCTTCTGATTTTGTTACAAAAAGATCGTTTTTGGTTTGCTGAAGTTAATGGGGTTTCCTAGAAGAACATGATGTCTTGTATGCATTTGGTGTATGCTCTTAATCTTGGTATTATTAACCTTGCGTCATCAGCTGTGTGCACAAGTATCCTTCTAAGGTGACCATAAAACACCTAAAAGATTTTAGATTATATCATCATAATGTTATCTGATCTTTGTATCAGGTCATTTTTTATTTGCAACCTAAGTTATGACCCGCCTACCATCAAATCGCCGCCATAGGCCTTTAGCCTTCTCCTCATTTTCCCGTAATGCTGATTTGATGGCTTCCAAGTCCACCAAATTGAAGCAGCTCAGCTCTTCTAAGTCAGACGAGAAAGCTTCCGTCAAATCCCAAGGTATTGCAAAAATCACACTTTCTCCCCCCGTTTGTATCTTCTTGTTATATGCCATCTCGGCTGCTGGGATGTTGCTATCATCTGCCAAAATATTTGAACTCAAATACCACTTGAAAATGTTCTATGTTTCTTCGATTATCTTAGATATTCAGTAATGTATCTTTTTTTTATCAAATTGTTAATTTATAGACGGCGAGATTGAAAAGCGTTGTATGAAAGGGAAGGGCGTGCTCTCTGAATCTTCCAGTGGAGAAAAAAGTGACAGTGAAGAAGAAAACAGTAGTGAAGAAGAAACTAATGGAGTAAGCAAAGCTCGAGTGCTAATTTTAGATGTTTATTTTTGATCTTCTCTTTTCTTACAAATCTGTTTATCTGGACAGGGAATCGTCCAACTAGACTTTGACTTCTTCAGCCCAAAACCTGAAGATTTCCATGAAGTGAAGGTTTTGCTGCATACTTACCTGGATGACCACCAGTGGGACTTGAGTGGTTTTGTAGACTTGATTCTGGGACAAACCACAGTAGGTACAGTGGTCAAAATAGAAGACTAGGAGGACGAAAATGATGATTGTCTATACTCCATTGTCCCTGCCCTAAACTTAAATCGGTATAAGGCAAGCAATTTTTTTTACTGCATTGCTGCTGCTGTTGGAGAGTCATATTTACATGGATTTGATACTGAGTTCTTGTTCTTTTTCCATCCCTGATGCCAGGATACCAAACCCATCAAGGAGCTCAAGAATTTTTTGTTTCGAGCATGTAAAGAAAAGGTCACTGTAGGTGACTTGAGAATGCTTTTGAATGAGCAGGCGCATGATGTAGGACTCTTGGTCATCAAGCATGTGAATGATTTCCCTCCTGAGCTTTTGACTCCCCTTTATAATATACTCTTCAATGAAGTGGCACAGGCGGCTAAACATGAGGTTAGATCATAATATCGTTTTGGGATCTGCATGGATTTAAGATGGCTTCTTCTTCTTTTTAATGCATGCGCCACTCAAACAGGCAAACACTAAGTCTTTGCTCCATTTCTTCTGCAGCCAACTTATTTCAAATTTAAGGTTTATCTACTGATTACCAGAATTTACAAGTACTTCTTTTCAGCTCATTTACATGTATTTTCGTTTGACGAGTACTATGGATGTATTCTTTTAAACATTAGCTGTAAGTAACCGCTCGTCATTTACCTTCTTTCCTTTCTTCTTTTGATGCAAAAATTTAGCTTATTAATGCCAACCAGCGGAAAGGTACTTCGAAAAGTGATAGCGACGAACCAATAATATATGCATGGCCTGAGGATGAAGTTTTTCATAAGGTATCAACCTTTTATTTGGAAGTATTACAAAGTGTAATTAGTTTTTAGTTTATACATTTCGTATAAAGAACTTGCCATATTCATTGCAGTTAAGCTCATGGACCTTCACCTTTCCTCTACGATCTCGGCCAACTGACGAGGTAAGCATTTAATCTTGTCACCATGAGGTAAGCATTTAATCTTGTCACCATGTTCCTATTCCTTCCATTAAATTGTTTTATAGTCTGCCTGTATTTTTGTCAACAACAATTTTTTGTTTTTGCAGATGAAGAACTACAAACCCATGGGACTAGTCATGGCCCTAGAAGCAAAAAAAGTTCTGACTTTTCAGAAAGAGCTGCAATCTCTAATTCGTGAATCTTGAGGACATTAAAAGCAATGGCGCAGCTGCATGTTCAATTCACCCTCATTCTGCTTGCTTAAATATCAGAAGTATGAGGATTGGTCCTATTTTTGTTTTTCAGCTCCTTGATATTGGTCTTCTATGTTGGCCAATGGTGGTGAAAACAGATACAGTTTTGTATGTTTAATGCATGTCTATGATTTTGCTGGCTATTGTCATGCTAAATATTGAAGAATTTCAATATTCAATATTTGGTAGCATTTAGTAAGAACGAGTTTAGATTTACTTGTAGAGGAGTTATTTAGATTTTTGAGTCTCCTTTTCTTTTTTTTGTGTGTGAATAAGAATTTTATTAAAGAAAACTATGATTCCTGGAGAGATCATGAATTACAGAGTTAGTATAGCCATCTAATAGAGAGGAAAGGTTCCTCTTCATATTAGATTTATCTAATGAAAGTTTTTGCTTAATACAATCTGGGGGATTTGAGTCCCAATCTAAGACAAAAATGAAAGTTTTTGCTTGCTTAGCTAAAGCATCCGCAACAACATTCTCATACCTGGGTACAAAGTGGAAACTTGGAAAACTTGAGTATAAACTTGTCATCCTGCCAACTTCATCTAACAGGCTTTTACTACGCCAGGATAATTCAAAATTGTGCTCGTTAAGATACAAAAAGAGATTTTCGCAATCACCCTCTATCCTGAAGTGTTCAATTCCTTTGTCTTGCGCCCAATAAGCTGCCTGGGGAATTCCTTTGTCTTGCTCTGCCTCCTCCAAAGCTACCTACATCATCTCTTAAAATTAGAGCAAAACTAGATGGAGCCTGGGCTGAGTCCCAAGCTGCATCGACATTAATTTTAAACTTCTGGATTTTTGGTGTTGTGGTTTCCTTGCCCATAGTGGGTATGATTCTTAATCTCTATAGACAGTTGTTGATGAGTCTTTGAGGTTTCTTGGAAGGCTCTGTCACATCATTCCTTCCAAATAAACCACATTTTAGTTAGTAGAAGTTTTATTGATATTTCTGAGTTTTTTTTTTGAAACCAAGATTTAGTTAGGTCAAGGATACTTAAAAGACTGATCTATTTGCATTCTTATAAGATTAGGTCATGTTTCCCGTACAACTTTAGCATACCTACAACGAAGGAGAAGGTATTCTGTTGTTTCAATATCCATTCCTCACCACACGTTATGCAAGAGGGATTGATGTCTTTTACTTTTCCTACTAATTTTGCATTGGTTGAGAGAGCATTTTGGATACATTTCCAGAAGAAGAGTTTGATTCGAGGGGATACATCTAGTTTCCATAAAAAATTTCTGAAATAGTCAGGGGGAGATAAACTAACAATCTCAATTCATGTTTCGTTAAGTTTTTCGTACATAGATTTAACTGTATAGTTTCCAGATTTTTTTTAAAGTCCATCTGAGAGTGTCCTTTTTAAGTAAATGAAATTTATCCTGAAAAAGATGAATGTTGGATATCTTTGAAGCTATGTCAGTTGGAAACAGGGTCTATAAGATCTGCCACTAGATTTATAACTGCTGAAGAAGAATTCTGACACATTAAGAGATTTCCATTTATACTTGGTACCCCATTATCCTCCCAAATGTTTATACTAAGGCCATTTCTTACTTCCCAAATATTGTATTTGGTGATGAGTTCTAAACCTTTACAGATGCATTTCTACATCCAAAAACTTTTATCTGGAGGTTTTATTTTTAAGAGTGATTTCTTTTTGAAGTATATTGGTTTTAGAGGTTTTGCCCATAAGGAGTCAGATTCTTTGAGAAATCTCCACACTAATTTTGCTATAATTGCTAGGTTAAACTTATGGTCATCCTTGATATCTAAACCTCCTAGATGCATTTGTTTGTAAAGATTAGACCAAGCTTTAGGATAAAAACTTCTAAATCCAGTTTCTTTCCCCCACCAGAAATCTCGTTGAATAACATCAGTTTCATTAGTAATTTTCTTAGGTAAAACGAAACAACTCTTTTGATAAGTTGGGATACTAGCTAAAACTGATTTGTTAAGGACTATTTTGCTGGTTTGTGGGAGAACTTTGCCTTTCCAATATTTTGAGTTGTTCTCTATTCTTTCCAGGATAGGTTCAAAAGTTTTTATCTTAGATTTATCCATAAAAAGTACCGGTGCTCCTAAATATGGGTCCTTGAGACTAATGTGTTTGATTTTTAAATATTTCGATATCATTCTCTGATGTTTTGGGTGGACTTTTTTACTAAAGAAAACCCTGATTTATCAAATTTGATGAGTTTCCCTGGTGCGTTAGAGAAAAAGTCAATAGTGTCTAAAATATTTTTACATTCTATCAAATCTGTTTTAATGAAAAGAAGACAATTATCCGCAAAGAAATTAAAAGGTGGGAGATGGGTTCATTTTTAGGAGTAATTCTTACTCCATGAAGAAGTTTTTTTTTCTTTTCCTGAGATAAAAGTAATCTGGAGAAAACCTCCATACAAACAACTAAAAGATATGGAGATAGTGGATCTTCCTGTCTTTATCCTCTAAATGGTTTAAAAGGTTTTCCTGGGGTTCCATTCAGAAGGATAGAGATAGTAGAAATAGATTGTTATATGAGTTCACAAACTCCATTCGAGAAACCAAAAGTTTTTAAAGCAGTTAGCAGAAATTACTAGTTAACTTTATCGAAAGCTTTGGCCATGTACATCATGATTCCTAAACCTCATGATTTAGATTTTTTTTGTTTTCTTGAAAAAATGAGTTATTGCATGTGCTACTAGTATGCTATCAAAAAATTGTCTAGAAGAGGAAAAAGCCGAAGATGAGTTTTGTTAATGTCTTGGTTCATTATTTTTGTCCTGATTTTTTTTTTTTGGATAGTATGAGTAACTTGTGAATCCACTGTTTCCCAATTGTTTTTAAAGAAACTAACTGGGAAGCCGTTAGGTTCGGGAGATTTATTAGGTTTTATATTTTTGATGTCTGAGAGGATTTCATTACTAGATGGGGTTGCTATTATTTTATTGTTATCAGAGTTAGAAATATATGGTGGAATGTCCTTAAAAATATGATTATGGAGTGAAGTATCTATTGAGTTCTCAATGAAATGACTGGAGAAATAATCAGTTAAGGTTCTACTTATTTCATTTTTATTTCAAGTTATTATAGTCTGGTTATTTATAAGGCAGACAATGTTGTTCCATTTACACCGCATAAGAGTTATTGTAAGGAAGTATTTAGTATTTATTTCTCATATCTCAATTATATCATCTTTGGATTGTTGTTTAGCTATGGCTTCTTGAGTATCATAAAGGATTTATAATTTAGAAATTTTGGCGTGTAACTTACATCTAAAATAGTTGGTCATTCTGTTGGATTTGATTCTTTCTATTTCTCTTAAAAGTTTTGCTATTTTCCTGGCTGGGAGACTGAAGATATTTTTCTTCCAGTCCAAGAGATTAAATCCAAGTTTTTTAAGGTTAGAGACTAAGTCCAAAGCTGGGTCATAGGTGTTATTATGTTTTCAAGAGTTTTTTATTATTTGGACACAAGTGTTATCTTTTAGTCAAGTATCATAGAACTTAAATATACATTATTAGTTGTTTCGGAATCTAAAGTAAGAAGAATTGGACTATGATCAGATCTTATAGTAACTAGGTGAGTTAGGGTTGCATTTGAGAATTGAATATTCCATTCTGGCATTTAGGACAACTCTGTCAAGTCTCTCTTGAATGTTTCTAGAACCTTGTCTTTGGTTATTCCAGTTGAATTCATACCCTGAAAAGCCTAAGTCATATAATCCTTCCCTTTATAGTTCATTGTAGTAATATTCATTATTCTTTTATTGTATTGTAACCCTCCTTGTTTCTCAGATAGGTCAAATATCATGTCGAAGTCCCCTATGACTATTCATGGCATATTCCTAATATTTACCTGAGTTCATATGTCGTCCAATAGGTCCCAAGCAAGATTCCTATTGCTAGGATAAGGATCCCCATGGAAACATGTTAAGACCCACTTATATTATTATCAAAATTTGTTTTAACAATTATATTAATCATATTTAGATTCCATTGCACAATCTCAAAGTGGAAACCATATATCCAAGCTACCACCAATCCCCCTGCTTTTTCTGTTGGGTCAACAATGTGGTAGTTAGGATAATATGAGATCAGATTCTTCACTAGATGTCTTTGGTGAAAAGACGAGGGTACCCAAATACACCACAATCTTTTATTTATCAACCTATAAGTCCTCCACCGAATGTGATGTCTATGGAAAGAGTCGAAACAATACAAAAATTTGGTTCACACTTTGTGTGATCGTCCATGGATACGAGAACGAGACAATACAACAACAAGATCACTTGTGTTATTGACTATGGATACAAGATCGAGACGATACAACAACAAAGTGTGAACTTGATAATATGTTCGGTAATAACCGAAACTCTATAGGATCAATATCAAGTATTACGGAGTTAACGTACTTTTATTTTACTTGATTATAATCACAATTATAATGCGGAAAACAAAGTAAAAGACATGATAAGATTTTGTTAATGAGGAAACTTCAAATGCAGAAAAACTCCGGGACCTAGTCCGGTTTTGAATACTCTCATTATTAAGCGGCTATACAAAATGTAATATCAACTTCGTATAGTTGATACCAAGCATACTACCCCTATCTACTTAGTTCCCTCAGTATCCATGCGCCTTCGACTTCTAAAGTCACGAACGTGAAAAGAAAGTCCTTTGGATCATATTTCAAACAACAAATGAAGAATCTGTTTGGTAACCACTCTAATCAATCTTGCTAGAAGATTTGTGAGTTGTTGACAAAGTCTCTTATGTTTAATCTAATAAACTCCTTTGTCTGGTTAGATCAATATATCCAATAACTATCAAAATAATCAAGTTTAGATTCATACTCAATAGATATAGATCTCAAAGAGAATCTATAGAGAGTTTTCGATCTCACGCAACTAATCAATCAAGTCTATCAAAGATAAATCGATTCTAGTTGGATCCCAGCTGATCAAGGTTGGTGCACTAAATCCACAAGATACGAAAACTAATAAGAAATCTTCTTCGTCTTCAAATCTTCTATTGCCTTCAAAAACCTGCGCAACAATACTTGAATCCTCTTGTGATCAATCACACATATAACGGAGTCTGTTAACAACGGATTATCACAAGATGTCTTTAGATCTAGCAACAGTTGTAAAGACCCCATCGATACTTTGATCTAGTCTCAGTGAATCTTATATCAGAAGAGAAGATTCTCAAGAATAAACAAACTAAGTGCAATCAAAGTTTCAACAACCGTTAGTTAATCAAATCAGTAATCGAAAACTAAGAACAATGCAATTATCAGGTTTCCCACCAACAGTACTCGTAGAGCTTCTTGATCCCACAGAAGTCTTTAAACGAGCAGTCATAAGAGATTTCACCTAATTATGATACTTTCCTCTCCGAATAGGCGGCTCCACCAAAAACAACAAGAAATGAAGTTTGCTTGGATCTTAAGATGGTTGCTAGAAATGAAAACTTAGGTATTTATAGACCAAGGTTGTTTGGACACCAAGGAATTTCCAAAACCGAAATTATCCTTATGTGCAATGTATGCCCAAATTCGGTTTTCCTAATTCCAATAAATGTAGTCCAATGTTTCTGACATCTCTCATAGAAAATCTCCAATTAGTAAATATACATCACTAATTTTTATTCTATAGAGCTATGCATTAATTGCTGGTAATTAAAGCACATAAAACAAAAAACCTTAATTAAAATATTCTCAATTTATTTCGGTACAGGATCACCTTTGAGCATCAAAGAAGGGGTATATTAATTAGATATCCCTAGTTTTAACACACTACAAATATATCCTTATATAACAATAAATATATCCCTACTTTTTAATAACCTTATCCATTATTAAGAATTCCTCAAATACTATTCTAACTGATAGAGATAGTATTGGAAATTCTTTCATAGATTACTTCAAAATCCTTTACTCCTCCCATCCCCAACAATTTCAAGAGGAAATTTTTGCTGATATTCCTGTTAAATTCTCTGAGGAGGATAACACATCCTTAAATATGCCTCTAACTCCAGAGGAAATTAAGAATGTTGTTTTCCAAATGGGAGGAAAAAAGGCTTTTGGTCCTGATGGTTTTACATGCCTTTTCTACCAAAAACATCGGGATATTGTGGGAGAAGTTGTTATTGATATGACACAAGCCTGCTTTAGAACAGGTAATATTGCTAAGGTTTTCAGTCATACCAATATACCCAAAGTCCCTCTTGCTGAATTGGTCACTCAATATAGGCCAATAGGCCTTTGCAATTTTATTTATAATATTCTTTCTAAAACTTTAGCTAATAGACTAAAACCTTTCATGAACAACATAATTTCCCAAAATCAAAGTTCCTTTATTCCTAAAAGGAGTATTTCTGATAATATTCTGTTAGATAATTAGTCCATATATGTTGTCAATCATAATGATAAAGTTGGGGGTATAGCTGCCATTAAACTTGACATGTCTAAGGCTTATGATAAGCTTAAATGGGATTTTCTTGAAAAGGTCTTAACTAAAATGGGTCTGTCTAACCACTGGGTTAAACTGATAAACCAGTGTGTCTCTACTGTGTCATATTTTGTCCTTCTTAATGGTAGCCCTACTGGATTTTTTCAACCTGAAAGAGGGCTCAGACAGGGAGATCCTCTCTCTCCTTATCTTTACATCATCTGCTCTGAAGCTCTATCTTCTTATATTGATACACTTCAGAATAAGGGTATCCTAGAAGGCATTAAGATCTGCAAAGATTCCCCTGAAATGACTCACCTTTTGTTTGCTGATGATTCTCTCTTGTTTTCTAAAGCTACTTCAAAAAAAAAAAATCATGTCATAAAAGACTATCTTCAAAAGTACTGCCTAGCCTCTGGGCAAGAAATCAACTTGGAAAAATCTGGTATTATGTTCAGCAGGAAGATCTCTGAGCATTGGAAAGCTCTTTTGGATAACATTTTAGATATCCAAAGTAGGGATTTGGGAGAAAAATATCTTGGCACTCCCACTGTGTTCCAAGCTTCTAAAATCCAGACCCATATGAGTAAACTTCAAGCCATTGATGCCAGAATTTTTATCTGGCTTCATAAGCTCTTATCCCAAGCTGCTAGAACTACTCTAATAAAGCATATTGGCCAAGTTATTCCTGTTTTTCAAATAGGAGATTTTCTTATTCCTAAACATCTTTGTAAACAAATGGATTCCCATCTGTGCAAGTTCTGGTTGGGTGAAACTTTAGATCCTAAGGATAAAAAGTTGCACCTCCTTGGTTGGGATATTTTATGTTCTCCTAAAGCTGAAGGATGTATGGGGTTCAAAAAGGCTGAATTAAACAACCTAGCAATGCTTGCCAGGAATTCTTATAGAATCCTAGAAAATCTTAATTGTTTACTTGCCACTGTTCTTCAGGCCAAATATTTTCCAAAACTAATTTCTTGAATGTTAAGTGTACTGCCAAGTGCTCTTGGACTTGGAAGTGCATGCATGCCATAAAAGAACTTTTAAAACCTTTCATTTCTTGGATTGTTGTGGATGGTCAATTTATTGATCCATGGTGTGACAAATGGATCCGCTCTGCCACACCCAACCCTATGGTTCCTCCTGATCCTAGTATTAAAGTTGCTTATTTTATTGATGCCCAAACTAGAAGTTGGGATGTGTCTAGACTTAATACCCACTTTGATAATGCTTCTGTTCAGAAGATTTTCACTATTCCCATAAGCCGGCTTTGCAATCCTGACAGGAGGAGGGCTTGGGATCTTTCAAAGAATGGCAAATTCTCCTCAAAATCTTCCTACTTGGGGCTCAGAGGCCTTAGGCCTTCCCCTTGTAAAAATCTTTGGAAGAGTATTTGGAAAGTTAGAGTCCCTTATAAAATTCATGTCTTTTTACGGAGAGCAGATAGAAATGCTTTGCCCTCCAGAACTATTCTTCACACTAGAATGCCTATGCATAGTGTGGATTGTCCTAGGTGTTTGGATCCCCAGGAAACTATGATGCATGCTTTAGTCACTTGTCCCTTTGCTAGTAGAGTCTGGTTCATCTCTGATTTTAACATAAATACTCAATTTTTCCAAAACAGATCTTTTGTTGAATGACTTCTTTTCTGGTTAATTGATCCTCAATCTAAACTTTCTGAGGATGATTAATATTTCTTTGTGGCTATCTTATGGTCTCTCTGGACAAGTAGAAATAACCTCATTTTTCAAAACACTAAGGAAAACTTTATTGTTGTCCTAGCTAGAGCCAGAGCTATGCTCCTCACTAGGAAAACTAGGAATTCTAGTTTGACTATCCCTTCTACCTTGACTGTCAGTATTAGTGATAAATGGATGCCCCCTCTTTTGGTTGGATTAAATGTAATACTGATGGTGCTTTTGATGATATCTCTGGAGCAAATGGTGTAGGGTATGTGATGAGAGACTTCTCAAGAAAAATAACCTTTTGTGCTTCCTTAGTTTTTGATGTTCACTCTGCTGAAGAATCTGAAGCAAGAGCCATCTGGGCAGTTCTGAAGAAAGATGTGGAACAACACCAAACTCATATCATCATAGAAAGTGATGCAAAAGCTCTCATCGACCAATTTTCTGCTGGAAACTTCGATGGAGATTCGCGAACGGATGCTATCTTTAAAGACATTTTATTTTATTTCTTCTAAACTATCTGCTTGTATTTTTAGTTTCCAACCTCGCTCTTGCAACTCTGTGGCTCATGAGCTTGCCTAATGGGCAAAGCAAAACAACTCTTCCATGTGTTGGTCTACACCCCCTGTTTGGATCATTCCAACAGTTGAGGAGAACCATTAGCCTTGTTGAAGGCCTTTGCTTAAAAAAAAAAAAAAACTTTATCCATTTAAAATTAGATTACCTTAATACCCTCACCTATACAATTTTATTAATTTTTCAAAATGGAACAAATTTTTTTCCTCTACCACTTGACATATGAATGAGTGAACAAATATTAATGATCGCATTGGATGTAGCTAAAAAGCAGGCGACCTAAAATTAGGGTATATGGTTCTCTGGGTCGAGACGAGGTTGGGTATCTAGGATAACAAAATCACGGTTGATCCATGTTTCATCTCACCAAGTCCTAGCTTAATTGAACTCACATGACTAGCTAAAGGCTTTCTTTTGAACACTAAGCTTACAAGGTGTACACAAGTCCTTAAGAAACTTAGCATAGCATCGTTAATACCATCCAACAATGGGAGGTTGAAGCAAAACCTCAAAATATCTTTATAGTTGGACTCGCTCTTAGTTGGAACCAACAGGCTCTAAGAGACAAATCGGACTCAATAAGGACCCTCGTTGGTCTCATTAGAGACTCTATCAGTATCCTCATCATCAATGGGGTGAACTACAACATGTTTCAGTTACCTTGTTGTCTACCACTCGACCACTCCTAAGGGTTTTTAATGGCATTAACATGTTACGACGATCCAACCATGAACTCCTCTAGGATTGGGTTGAGTTTGACTAGGAAACTTACCTTTTTCCCTCAAAGACTCATTTAATGACTAACTTGGGTTTTTCAAACTACCCATAACCTTCTGAACAAAGCAACAAACTTAGCATCGGCTCGAAGGTTGTATCTCATAACCGAGAGTCTCTTGGGAGGTTCATTGCGTTTTATTTGAACTTAGACTAGGCCATGGATTTTGTCGAATAGTCTAAACCATTATAAATAATCTCTACAAGTTTCATCTTATCAAACCCATGACATTGAATCTCTCTAAAAACCTATAAAGAGACTCTCCCTCTTGTTGCACACTAGCACAACACGAGGTTTAGAAGTTGATCTTGCCCAATGGATAGTTGACCCGAGGTCTTGGATTTATCTCTCAGGGAGAAGAAAATAAGTTTCAAGACTTCATTGTGTCCCCACAATTTCCTCCAGTCCCTAATATGAAAATAAGGGTTCTCATCATCTTTTCTAAGAATATAGGAGGAAAGCAATTTAATCTAATTGGCCCTGTACTAAGTGCTTTCCTCACAAGGTAGTGATTCTCCTGAAGTTTTGGGCTCTCAAAGAAAGTCTTTTACCCACTAATCAAACGACCTAGAGTGTTTCACCACCACCACAAGTCCATCACCAACATTCAACTACCATTCCACCATCAACCTTCAACGACCACCACCTACCAACCACCACCACCACTAATATTTCACCACCGCTAATATTCCACCACCACTCAACCACCATTGCACCACCACCACTGAAGCCACCACCACTATTCTACCACCGTCAGTACACCATTGCACTACCATCTCCGCCACCATCACCACCTCCATCGACGCTGGTTTAGATATTTTGTATCAACAACCATAGTTGATCCAAATAAAAATAGAATCAACACTAGAAGTTGATCCAATTTAGGGGATCACCAATAGTAGTTGATCCACACACACAAAAAGATCAATAGCAGAAGTTGATCTAATTTAGGGGATCAACAACAGTGGTTGATCCCTTAAATTGGATCAACAATGAAAGTTGATCCATGTAAATGGAGTTTACAACCAAAGTTGACACAAAAAATTGACATATGAATGAGTGAACTTCGCGTGAGTCGAACACCCATCATCTGACATGGAGTCAGTCATGCTACCATTTGAAGAATTTACATCTATAAAATCCAAGCATTTAGATTACAAGCATAATTATACTAATCCAAGAAAATTCGGTGATAGTAAGAGTTGATCCCATAAAAATGGGATCAACAACAGTTTTCGGGTATCTTTCTCTAAAATGTAAAAAAAACAACTATGTCAACAACTGTAGTTAATCCCATTTATGGGATCAATAACAGTAGTTGATCCCATAAAAAGTTGGGTCAACAACCGTAGTTGATCCCATAAAAACCGAAGTTCAGAGATATAATGAACAAATCTTAATTACGCCTCAGGATCAGTTCAATTTCACACTATTCAAGAAAATGAAATTGCTAAACAGAAATACCTAATGAACAAATCTTAATTACGCCTCAGGATCAGTTCAATTTCACACTATTCAAGAAAATGAAATTGCTAAACAGAAATACCAAGAGCACGATTATGACGGACAAGATGTATTCTCAATAAAATGAAATACCAAAACCAATACCAATACCAAAAGCAAAAAACCACCAACTCCACGAACACAACCACTGTCATCAGTCCAACACAAATACATGAAATGAGGCAGGGTATGTAGTACTCTTTGTACATGGATAACTTAATATGCATACTCTCTGTTCGTGGATAACTCAATAAGAAATAAGATAACTAAATAGAGAAGATAACTAAATAGAGAAGATAACAAAAGAAACTGAGAAATTAAACATGTTATCCGCATTTAAAAAACCGAAGGCCTCACAATTAAATACTCATACATTCTTGGACCAGTTTCCCTATAATTTTAAGTTTTAACTATAAAATTAGTGCAATGACAACGGTGTAAGCATGAAACATATGTAGTAAACTAGTGCAGTGACTATGGTGTAAAATTAGTGCAATGACTATGGTATAAGCATAAAACATATTGTTCATATCCCGAGATGTTGAACTAAATTAACTAAATACGGTAGCCTTCTGATAGTATTTTCAATGATGTTATAGTAAAAGGTTCATTGAGACTTGTGAAAGCAGATTTTTAGACTTGATTTTAGAGCAAAAATATAACAAACTCAAAATTAAAAAGTGTCTTGAGAATTATGGAGAGACTGGGGCTAGGATTCAACTATTTACTAATTCCAAAGTGATATTAATAACAATCATGCAATTTCACACGTTCAATTTGATTCTCAACTATTGCAAAAGTAGATTTTTTAGAAACAACAAATGTTAATCCAAAGCATGAGATATCAAAACCCTAGGCTAAGCATATTTCATCAATAGAATATACAATTGTTTAACAAAAATCATAAAATCTATTTTCAATCTAGGCAAATAATCATAATGAAAATTGCACAAATTAAATAATTAAGAATTACCACTTTTTTATTGGCAAGAGAGCTTCCTCCACCGCCCCAAGGATTGGGTTTAGCCCATCATTGTGTAAACTTTCTCAAAATATAGATTCATGCTAAAATATTGTTTACAAAAATGAAATGGAGAGAAAATGATGAAAACCGGGTGTTTGCAACGGTTATAATTGTTGCAAAACACTGTTACAAAGAACGATAACAAATATGCGTCACTGACTCTGTAGCACTACGACCCTACTAGCTCTGTCGTTTACATTGTTGAAGAACGACGTTTTTTGGCTATCTGTTCTTCGTGTTCTTCGTCTTCCACAGGAGCAGAAAAAAATATTCTCCGTAACTCTCGATTCTCACTTTGTTTTTGCTCTAAACTATCCCAAACTCTATGTACCCCCTGTTTGACTCTATAACACCTATTTATAGCTTACAAGGATCAAAATATTGTAGCAGTAACTCCAAATTATCCCCTTTCCTTATTTGCAGCAGCACGGGAATGATTGTGTTTTTCCCTCCTCCTACGCGTCTGTTGAGAGTGAACACCGTCCAAACTTGTTTCTAACATGTTATAGGGTCAAAACTCCTTATACCTCGGGAAATCCTCAGTTACAGCACATATAATCCCGATAATAACTCGAGGTAATATGCTTGCCCTGTTTTCTTCGTTTGGAGAATAAATCCCCTTTATTACGTCAAATATTCAATTACCTCCCCTGTTTACTCGTAACAGGTTATCACCAAACCAAATCTTAGAGAATCCCCACGAGAATATCTCCCTAGTCACTGCCAAAAGATTTCGCAGGTTTAAAAGAATTTCTTCCCGCCAAAAACAGATTTCAAATGATGAAGATGGGAGTCGCCCTTAATCCACTGCACAGGTGCCTTTAACACTGGGTGCCCTTATCCAAATTGAGAGCGCCTTTAGTACTTTTCTCTGGGGTCCAAAAAAACACTTTTTTAGCAACTTTTTCCACACAAGTGTATTCCTCCAAAAACACCTACACAAACATAAAAACATTATAATGAGTACAGAATCAAGCACTAACAATAGAGACATTGAGGACAATTCAGACACAAAAATGTGTCTATCAAATACCCCCAAACTTATTATTTGCTAGTCCCGAGCAAATCTAATCTAGAAAATAAAATGACTACACCACGTGCAGCAAGCCGTTAAACTGCTAGGTGGCCCTAGTGGCAGAGTGTTGTCTCCGGAGGGTTTACCAGAGGTGTACCCACAAAACCTTTACTCCAGACCCTAGCTATCTAGGCAGAACCTTGGAAGGCACTAAAGAATCTCCTTGGTTGGCATACTTATTGACTACATGAGGAAGTACCCTGATGAGAAATTCCAATTGTTGTACACGAGTTTGCACTCAAGCATATTAAAATACATATAAAGTGACAGAGCTCTACTCAGATAGTTTCTGGACATCATAAACCGGAGTCAGCCAATCACATGGATAAATTAAGAAGATGGATGTAGAGAAAAACGTGGATGATGTTGACTACGGTGAACCTATCCTAATGCACTGAGATACCGGTTTGAACTAATATCAACACATTGGCATATACAAGGGAACCAGTGATCGATAATCCCAACTCTAGGTCAACTCAACTGGAATATACAAGGGTACCAGTGGTCGATTTTATTGTATTTATTCCGGTTGGTCTAGTGGTCTTGTCTTTTTTTTTTTGTTTCTCAGTCACTCTATTACACCCTAGCAATGGTAAAAAGAAAGAAAAAAATGATCAGGATTCTTTCGATGTTTCCATCACGAGGATATGGCGAAACTACCATGTTTTCTTTTCTAACACCTGAGCTCTGTGCTTTTATGAATAGACTCTTCTAGATGTTTCCATCTAATCATATTGGTTCCCCAATTCCTACAACCAAAATGTTTCCATCCACTTAGATTGGTTAGTGCCAACCTTAATAAACATAAATTTCTAGGCTCTGGAGTTTATTTATTGCAACTAAAAGATAACAAAAAGTTTCTTCCCCACCCCCAAACTTAAATCTAACATTGTCCTCAATGTTTCTAAAGAAGAAATTAAAAGCATGAACAATGATAAACTGTTACCACTTGATGGATGGAAAAAGAAATAAGGAAGGAAATTACCGTAAGCATGAGCATGTGTGCCTCCCAGAAAATGCTAAACTTAAAGTCTTTAGCTAGACATCAAATACCTCAAAAAGGATTGTCACCTTCCAAAGTCATATATCAATAGATGAAATAGTTTTGGGTCCTCAGAACCAAATAGAGCAGACACAAATGAAAGACTACCATCTTGGATTAGAAAAATGAGCAGACGGGGCATAGCTTGATCTAGGGATTTTATCAAGGCAACTAGATTTATCTGGGGTGTCTCTTTGGGATCTATATAAGTGTCTAGGTAAATAGGTTCAACCGAATGACATGTCTCTAAGATCTGGGTTTCTTCAAGGAAAGTATCCAGAGGATCGGGTATCAGAGTTTGAAGAAACTCAAGTAGTATCTTAGACGCACAAAGCTCGAGTCCCAAGTTAGGGAATTCAATTAGGGATACATGACGATCACTAGAGTCATCATTACCCCCAAACTTAGGGTGAACAATATCCTCAAATGGACCAAAATCTAGGGGATGGACTCTAGGGTCCATAAAGTTAGCACAATAATTAGCTTCTTTGGGAGACTGGTCATCTAAACGAACAACATCATATAAGGGATTATCAAATAAAATCTCTAGTATAAGCTCATCAACTAAGGTGTTCGTCATGGTTACCTCCTCCGAAGCACTGGAGGGTTCATCAAATAATGGATTATCAAACACAGTGCATGCTAAAGGATCAGGAACTAATGTGCTAATCATGTTCACCACTTCTAAATCATCTACCTTAGAAGACTTAATAACATTAAATACATTTAGCTTAGTAGTCATGTTACCAAAAGATATGTTCATAAGTCCGGTTATACAATTGATGACATCATTAGATGTGGCTAAGAATGGGTGACCTAAAATCACCGGGATTTGAGCACTTGGGTCCTGAACAGGCTGGGTATCTAGTACAACAAAATCCACTGGGTATATGAACCTATCAACCACAATAATAACATCTTTTATGACACCATGAGGCACTTTGACATACCTATCAGCTAATTGAAGTGTCATCTTGGTCAATTTCAACTTACCAAGCCCTAGATGGGTGTACACATGATATGGAAGTAAGTTAACACTAGCTCCTAAGTCAAGAAATGCCTTATCGAACATGTGATTACCGATTGCGCAAGATATGATGGGGCATCCATGGTGTTTATACTTAGGGGGTGTTTGGTTCAGAAGAATTGAACTTACTTGTCCAACTAAAAAGGATTTCTTATAGATATTAAGCTTACGCTTTCGTGTACAAAGATCCTTAAGGAACTTGGCATAAGCAGGCATTTGCATAATTTCTTCTAATAACGGAATGTTGATGTTCACCTGCTTAAATGTTTCCATTATCTCGTTGAAAATTGACTCCTTCTTTGTTGGGGCTAACAACTATGGATATGGGGCTCTAAGCACAAAGGTAGTCCTATCAGGAATTTCTTGGGACTCCTTAGGAATTGTTTCAGTTCCCTCAGCTACAGGTTCCTCTTGTGGAGTAGAAGGTGGAACTACATTATGTCCACTAGGCATGGCTACCTTATTGTCTACTATTTCACCGCTCCTAAGGGTTGTTATAGAATTCACATGGTTTGATGACTCACCAACTAAATATATTTGATTGACTCATCTAGGATTGGGCTTTGGTTGACTAGGGAACTTGCCTTTTTTGACACCAACTAAGTGTCGTGAGAATTATGGAGAGACTGGGGCTAGGATTCCGCTATTAACCAAAGTGATACTAATAACAATCATGCAATTTCACACGTTCAATTTGATTCTTAACTATTGCAAAAGTATATTTTTTAGAAACAACAAATGTTAATCCAAAGCATGGGATATCAAAACCCTAGGCTAAGCATATTCCATCAATAGAAAATACAATTGTTTAACAAGAATCATAAAATCTATTTTCAATCTAGGCAAATAATCATAATGAAAATTGCACAAATTAAATAATTAAGAATTACCACTTTTTCATTGGCAAGAGAGATTCCTCCATCGCCCCAAGGATTGGGTTTAGCCCATCATTGTGTAAACTTTCTCAAAAATTAGATTCATACTCAAAAATTGTTTACAAAAATGAAATGGAGAGAAAATGATGAAAATCGAGTGTTTGAAACATTTATAATTGTTGCAAAACACTGTTACAAAGAACGATAACAAATATGCGTCACTGAATCTGTAGCACTACGACCCTACTAGCTATGTCGTTTACACTGTTGTAAAACGACGGTTTTTGGCTGTCTGTTCTTCGTGTTCTTCGTCTTCCACAGGAGCAAAAAAAAATATTCTCCGTAACTCTCGATTCTCACTCTGTTTTTGCTCTAAACTATCCCAAACTCTCCGTACCCCCTGTTTGACTCTACAACACCTATTTATAGCTTACAGGGATCAAAATATTGTAGCAGTAACTGCAAATTATCCCCTTTCCTTATCTGCAACAGCACGGGAATAATTGTGTTTTTCCCTCCTCCTAAGCGTCTGTTGAGAGTGAACACCGTCCAAACTTGTTTCTAACACGTTATAGATGGGGTCAAAACTCCTTATACCTCGCGAAATACTCAGTTACAACACATATAATCCCGATAATAACTCGACGTAATATGCTTGCCCTGTTTTTTTCGTTTGGAGAATAAATCCCCTTTTATTACGTGAAATCTTCAATTACCTCCCCTTTACTCGTAACAGGTTATCACCAAACCAAATCTTAGAGAATCCCCACGAGAATATCTCCCTAGTCACTGCCAAAAGATTTCGCAGGTTTAAAAGAATTTCTTCCCGCCAAAAACAGATTTCAAACGATGAAGAAGGGAGTCACCCTTAATCCACTGCACGAGTGCCTTTAACACTGGGTGCCCTTATCCAAATTGAGGGTGCCTTTAATACTTTTCTCCGGGGTCCAAAAAAACACTTTTTGAGCAAATTTTTCCACACAAGTGTATTCCTCCAAAAAATACCTACACAAACATAAAAACATCATAATAAGTACAGAATCAAGCACTAACAATAGAGACATTGAGGACAATTCAGACACAAAAATGTGTCTATCACCTTCCCATAACCCTCATGAACATATGTGTGTAAGAGAGGGAAAGCGAGAAAACCTGACAAAGCTTAAGTATACCAAGGCTCTGCTAGTTGCATCATCACTTGAGGTTCATAACCATGTGCGCCTGAAGCAACCTAAGAAAATAAACCATCACATTATTGGGCTTCTTAATGACTAAGCTGAACCAGTAAAAAACAGCAGGCCTTGAGCAACGATGCAACTTTGATAGGCAAAACAGTAATGAGCGAAACATTCATTAGCTACCTGTACTTATCAACGAGTTCTTATTTCCATCTCCACCACCACTCTACTGCTGCTCCTATATCAATAATAAAATAACAAGAACCCCTTTCAAACTCTACCAGCACCACCTCCACCTCCACAACAACACCAATATCAATACTCTTATCACCACCATTACCATCTTCACCACTACAGCAACATCCACCATCATCACCTCCACAGTAACAAAATCCAATACCACCACAACAACAGGCACCGACAATAATGATGCAACATCCACCACCACTAATGTAAACACAGCAACCACCGCCACCTATGCATCAACACATCCCGCCGTCACCACCACCACCACCACCACCATAACATCCATTAGCAGCAAAACTCCCTAAAGTCAATTAGGGATTTGAAACACATAGTAATCTTCATCAATATAAAGGAGTAAAAGCAAACAATTGACAATCATGCCTCACACCAATAACTCGAGACAAACGTAGCATGGTCGAAATTAAATCAGTAACAAAAGAGTTTATGCCAAATTTCAATACATCAAACAAGTAATGAATTTGAATGACAAATAAGAAATGAAACTTATTTTTCTATTCTTTTTAGATGACTGAATCTCTAGATCCAATTATTGATGAAGATATTTATCGTCTCTAGATGCAGATAATCTTTAAGGACTAACACTGATATCAACGATTTTAGGATTTTCAAGTCAAATCCAGTCGAAATCAAAATGAACCTAACATTTTTTATGCTCGAATTAGGTTTTAGAGGTTGGTTTCTCGTTGATTTATCACCAGATTTAAGATTTGTTGTTGAATCAGAAGCAAATCGATCTAAATCGATTGTGCAGGAGGAGGTGGTGATACTGGTTGGTGGTGGTGGAAATAGAGATTGTGGAGGTGGTGGGAGCGATGGAGATAGTAGTGGTTGGGAGCGATGAATTTCTGTCTGAGTGTTTCGACAGAAATAAAAAAAGAAGCATATAAGATACAAAGGCTAAAAGGGGAATTATAAAAATTCTTATTTTAGATAAAATTTCAATTATGCCATCAGGGATATTTGTAAAGTCTGTTAGGGATATTTGTGAAGGCCCATGGATAGGAGGGATATTTATCTGATTTCCACAAATAATATCTTTGAATGATAAGAGTTATGTACATGTTTAAATATGTCAACATCATGAAGCTTATCATCTTGATAAAGTTAGAATCGCCAATAAAACATCATTTTATTTCTTTTTTTCTAATATAAGGGACAAATCACACTCCAAAATTCCAAATGTCATCATCAAAATACAATAAAATGATTAGGGTCCAACATTATTTTCCCAACCGAGGATGAAATCCTCAGAACAGTCAATTGTTGAAAATTTTGTATTGATCTGTAGATGGTAGAAATTAACGTTTAATCCCATATTTCCTGGGCTTTGGACGCTCTAGTCCACGCCTTCCAAGCCTAGGACTGGTTAATCCAAGTTCCCCACCGCACATACAGCTTAGTCTGAAACTTGACGAGTTAGTCCAAAATCTTCCTAATCTTGGAAAATCATATTTTTCCCTATTACCCTAAATACCCTGTTCACTTTTACGTATGTAATATCTTAGATTTTGGAGAGAGATAAAGGCGATTTGAGTTTTTGATTTCTCATTTTAGAGAGAAAGATTTCGAGTTCTTCAATTTTATTCATCTGATTTTCTTCTGCTACTGCTACTACTAGTAACTTATTAATCTTCATCATTTAATTCAAGATTTACATATCTCATCAACTGCTCGGAAGAAAATCACACTAGGACAGATCTGGTAAGTTCTCTTATTATGTTGACTTCTTTGGATTTCTTTTGTAAAATTCTGCGATTATTTGTTCATTTTAAGTTGATTAATCAAGAGAAATAAATAGTTGTATCTAATAAAATTCAGATTGAGACTTCTCTGGTTGGTTTGTTATAATTATTAACAGATGTCGGCAACTTTGCATGCGAAAATCAACAGGAGAAAACTTAAAAACTTAATTTAATGAAAATCTGGTGAAATTTATATGAATCTTCAATTTTCTTTGCTCAATTTATGTAAACGTTATTGTTTGTTTCATTTATTTGATTTCCCTTAATTTACTGTATGGATTTGGAATCTACAACACATGGATTTCAAATTCTAAGTGAACCTAGTTTTGCTTTAAAGATTTTACTTGGTACAGCAGTGTACAAGATGGTACACTGCAATATAACTAGTGCACAAGAAGGTACACTTACAATATTAGGAATTTGTTGCACCTTTATATAATTGTCATACAAACCACGTTTATTTTAGAGACAATAAGCTTACGTCCATAAACTTTGTATCTTTAATGCTTCGTTCCTTCTTTTTTTGTTTCTAAAATAAATAAATAATTATCGTCTGTTTGAATGATATTCAAGTTTTTTGGTATCCTATGATCTTTCAAAGAAGTTCGGCCTATCCCATTTACAAGGTTCAATGTACGAGTTTGTTTTTGCATTATTTGCTATGTGTCGCCATCATATGTGAAACACTGATGAAGGAACAACAAAAAAAGAGATGAATTAGAAAGAAAGAAATTGAGAAGGAAAGAGAGACGAGAGAGTGGTATATTGGTACTATTTTTCAGTCATCTTTCTACTTTAGTTATTTAAAAGAATGGATCTCTACAAAATCAAGTCCACTGCTAGTATTTTATGGTTTCCCATCCAAATGTTAGAAAAGATGATTGCCGTCCTTGGACAATAAATTCAAGCATTTTACACCACAATTTATGGTTTATAACTCTATGGTGCTTCATGTATATGGTTCTAACTATATTAGAGACAATATGAAACACATATTAGAAAAATGATGCAACCATCATTTTTATGGCACAGTATGCGCTTGGTTTATTAAAGGGACAATGCCACCACCAATATGGTTTCTCATACAACCTCATCCTTCTTTTGTTTGATGATATAGTCTTGGTTCTCCTCTTATGATAGTGCCACCAGCAAGTTAGGAAGTGGTCATAGATTTTTAAACAATATTGCAGGAATATGCTGTTACGGCGAGAATTTGGTTATATAAAGGACGAGATGCAGTAAGTTCCTTGCAAGCACTTGTAACTTGTTTCACCCTCTTTGTTTATTGTCGTGGGTGGTTAGTCCCCTTTAATATACTATTTGTTAAGTTTTAGTTCATTTTTCTCCCCTTTAATATATTATTTTTGCGTTAACTTTTAGTCAAGTTTTCAACCAAAAGGTCTTTAGTGTCTTGGTTAAAATGAATTCTTGATATTCACTATTATTGTGATATGAATTTTGTTGTTTATTATGGGTTTTAAACTATTTTATTATTCATAAAACTTTTAATTGCTTATGTTTTGTATGTTATGTTGGATTCTTAATTAGGGTGTACAAACTAGTGAATGCGTGAAAAAAATGATTCCATAAGCATATGTTTGCATAAATAATTTGGGTGTACAAATTGGTGCACCTTTAAAAAAAATGACCATAAGCATATACGTTTCTTTGTCTTTTAAAAGTGATGATCCTTGAATATTGTGTGATACTTTAAATATTCGCTTTACCAATTTTGCACATTTTGTTATTGAATTGTTAATGTGTACATAACTGTACACATGGAGGTTTGTAATGTTTACATAATTGTACAACTGTTAATTGTTAATGTGTACATGATGAGACTTGACGATGTTGTTAACGTTCTGTATATCACTTACATCTTTTTCCTTTCTTGTGGTTTTTAATTTATATGTATTCTTATTGCCTATTATAGTCAGCAGATTGGTCGATAATATTGCATAAATGGGCACTGTTTAGTACTCTAATTTTGTCTCATTACACGATAAGAGGCTATCCAATTTAGCTCGGCAAATGTTGTAGAAGCTTTTATTGGTTATTCTTCATTCAATAGCATTTGCAGCAATCACAAAAGGAGTGGATTATAGTTTACAGGTAAGATACTTCACCTGGTGTGCATGTAATTCATTTTTTTTTTTGGCATTTCTTAATAACGCACCAGTTTGTGCACTTTCCGAACTGATTTTTATCTTTTGGTAAAAAACTGGTGATATAGGTTAGAAGAGACCGGCACTTAGAAGTAGGTGAACTAAGTCTCTGGGAACATGAAACAATTGGTGTTATAGTTGTGAACATGTTGATTGTTAATATATACATAGTTGTACACTTTTTGATTGTCAAGGTAAAACACTATATACCCCGACGCACCTTTGACATCAATCTTTTTGGTTTTATGTATTAAATTTAGGACTCATAAGCTCAAAATGGTAGGGCGCCCAAACCTATCACAAGGTTTGCGGAGGTTGATGGTTCAAATCCTCTGAGTTTCCATGTGATGTTTATACAATTTGAATATAAGAGTGTACATACTGGTGCACCAGTTTAATTCCCATGAAATAGGTTTGATTTGTTCCACATTTTGTAGGCACACCATTGTGTTTTTCATAAAAAAAATAGGCATGCGTGTGGGTATGCATAATCGATTTAATGCATGTTTTGTAGGTGTGTACATATTGGTACACTTTTGTAATTCACATGAAAAAATAGGTTTGTTGCAGCTATGAACGATCGATTTTATACATGTTTTGCCGGTATGTACATATTGGTACACCTATGTATATCCCATGAAAAAATAGGTTTGTTGTAGCCTACGAATGATCGATTTTATACATGTTTTGCAGGGGTGTACATATTAGTCCACTAGTGTATTTTCCATGAAATAGTAGTTTCATGTATAACTATGAATGGTCGACTTTATATATGTTTTGCAGCGGTGTATATATTAATGCACCAGGATATTTTCCATGAAAAAGTAGGTTTGTTGTAGCTACGAATGATCGCTTTTATACATGTTTTGCTGGGGTGTAAATATTGATGTACCAGTGTATTTTCCATAAAAAAGTAGGTTTGTGTCTAGCCATGAATGACGATTTAATATATGTTTTGCTGCGGTGTATACATTATTGCACCAGTGTATTTTCCATCAAAAAATAGATGTGTTTGTGGTCATCAATAAACGGCTTCATGCATGTTTTGCAGGGGTGTACATATTGATGCACCCGTATGATTTCCATGAAAAAGTAGGTTTGAGAGTGGATATGAATGACCAATTTCATCCATGTTTTGTTGGTGTATACAAAGTGGTGCACATGCGAAAAACTGACTGCATAAACTTTTAAAAGTTTCGTGCAGGTGCACTTTTTTGTACACATCAAATAATGAAGTGGAAATTAATATTTTTTTTAAATGAAAATTATATAGTGTTATGGGTACTCTTTTTGCGGTTATCGAAAAGAGCTTTCTGAATATATAAAGTTTGTGAATTTTGGATGAGCGTTCCGAAAAATAAATCGTTTTAAAATTATTTTTGTATTGTTTAAAATTGGTGACGTCATCCTAAGTCATGGTGGATTAAACTGAAAATATTTGGACTAAATTATAAGTATTAAGGACGATTGATTATTATTATATTTTCCATATTTCAAATAAATAAAGGACTAGTTTGTATCTAATTGAATGGGTGTGGACTAACTAGTATATTTGGATGAGATTTTGGACTAAACCACATTTTTACCGTGTAGTGTATGCATATTGTATAGTCTATGCAGTTCGACATTACACGCCCTACCCGTTCTGAACGGGTTCTTCTCTTTCATGTGCACACCCCATCTCCTCACGCGGTCTCTAGCCAGCGCAACCTATATGCATAAGTATATCCATTAGGTACATATATTCCAAAACGGCCAAGCGCCTTTTGCATTGACTGCAGTTAATGTACCTGATTATCCCAATCCGTTCTCCAGGTAATGGTAACTAGCACAATTGTTTGAAATGCTGTTCCAACTTCCAATTAACATTCCCATCCAAATCCCCTACAGAAAAATGCCCAGGAGAGTAAAAATGAAACCCGAAGTGATTGCTTTGAGGTTTAATATGGAAAAAGTTTCAAGTGTAACTTGAAGTTTGATTCAGCCAATGTACAGTAAAAAAACTTACTCTAACCTGAAGATTGATAAGGTAACCGAGGGCCATTCCAATAGGGATGCCGACCAAGTAATAGCAGCCTATGTTCACATACGCGACGATACTTTGCCATCCAGCACCAACAGCAACCCCTGCAAGTGTGTTTCAAAATATTGATCAATTTCAATTATGTACCATTTAACTAAAATTAGAACTAAAGAATGTCATGATGACATGAGAGGACAGGTTGAACACTGTTAAGAAGTATAGAGAAAGCAAGAAGAGGTGCTAGGCCATCAACTGCTATTGCTACTGCCTCATCCGTTGTAAATATGTAGGCTAATTTTCCTTTGAAAAACAGGAAAAACACAAAAAGCATAACCCCAATTGTCAATGATGTAAGTGTCGACACTAATATAGCGAATTTCGCCCCTTTTGAGCTCCCTCCACCAAGTTCATTAAACACCCGCACGCTGCAATAGAAAGAGTTGGTTGATAATACCATCTTGTGAAGAAGGAGATAACTACAACTGATTAAGTATCTTATGAAAAGATGACGGATATGATAGTTGGTTGATGTTAAGATTATTAGTCCCACGTGGTTGGGTTATTTAAGATCATGTGGTTTATAATCTATTAGGGCCTCTCCACTCATTGCCAATTGGTTTTGAGTTGGATGCCCGCAGACTTTAATATGGTATCAGAGCAGGCTATTTATCACGTGTTTGTAAGACCCGCCGGGGCTACACGTGAAGGAGCGTCACCCAATTTAATTGTCCACGTGTTTGTAAGATCCGCCGAGGCTACACGTGAGGGGGCGTGCTAAGATTATTAGTCCCACATGGTTGGGTTATTTAAGATCCTACGGTTTATAATTTATTAGGGCCTCTCCACTCATTGCCAATTGGTTTTGAGTTGAATGACCGTATTATAATAGTTGATACTCCCGCGGCTTAATCACTAAAATAATAGTGGTTTTGAAAGGCTATTAGTTAACGGTAAAGAGCCAAATTACCAAAGCATGGCATCAGATGACATGGAAAGCTTTATAACTGGCCAAAGATCTTGAAAAGCAAGCATCGAGAAACCACTCCATGTTTCAGGGCACCCACCACATGTAACAAACAAAAGCTGTCCCACATTTGGAATCCAATATGCAATAACTGTAGATGTCATTGCACCAGTTATGCCCATATTGTACTTAACACAAAAGAGCCATGAGAGAGCGATATGGAAAATAATCGATGCAGCAGCCAAGTAAGCGATGATGATGTTCTTACTTTGAGCAGACAGATACATTTGACAAGTGAAGGAACAGATGAACGAGAACATAATAGGAATTGTCCACAATGCGAAAATACCGGCTACGTCAGCGATATCTTCTTCTTGTCCTAGAAGCTTAAGTATGGGTGAAGTGAGGGGGAAGAAAGGAAAGAGAAAAAGTGAAGTGATGAACAACACAATCCAAGATCTTTGAAGATATATCCCTAGCATATCGTATTGCTTCGCTCCATATGCTTGCCCACATAGAGTTTCTAACGCACTAGCCATTCCCAACTGCAAGCAAATTAAAATTATGCAGAAGTCAATGCATTGTGGTTTTAAGGGAAATCAGTAACACCATATGATCATTATTATTAGTCTGTTAACAAACATTTTCATGCCAGTCCCCTGCACCTACTCTACGGGAGAATTCACTAAAAGACTTGGTGGGGTTATAAGCCAGAGAGAGGACTTACCAGGATGTCATTAGCAAATCTGATGAGAACGGTGAAAACGAGAGAATAAGCTGCAAGTTCAGTAGAACCCATGTGTCCTATAAAAACTTGGCTGATTATTGATATCCCAAATGTAGAAAACCTCGTAAAAATGGCGGGTCCAGCTACGACCCATAACTTTTTCGACTCGACAAGTAGTTTACTTCTCAAATTCTCATCCACTTCTATTTCATTATCCTCATTCAGAAGCTTCTTGGTTATACTGTTGGTCTCCATTTTGCCTTTCTGTTTTTCTCTCTGATCAAATACCCGAATAACATAGAACAAGAAGATCAATCAATCAATAATTATGCTGCCCTGAAAAACAAAGCAGAACCCATTAGAGATAACCAAGAAACTACTTGAATTATCATTTAAATGACCCAATTTAGATCCGTGTTGCCTACTGTCTAGACTAATGCACCTTTTGGTTATTTTCGGCAAACTATTTCAATGGAAGTGACAAGTGAGCGATCGCATTGTAAAGCTTCGTAGGTAGTGAATCTACACCGGATACTTATAAGAAACGAAAAACTTTTTACTGTTTGCTTTGTATGCATCAGTGAGAGTAAATACAACTACAATCATTTTTGTGCAAGGCAAATTTCCATGACAAATTTCATTATCTTGTTATCTATTACAAACATTTAGGCCCTCCTAAATCATGAGGATGAGATCAATAGTAGCACATATAGGAGAGTCCGTAAAGAGAGAAAAAGTACATAAAGATACTTACATGTAAGTGTAAGAAGAAAAGAAGCAAAAAACCCGTGAAAACCAGCTGATAGGTGGTGTTGCAACAATTGCCCACCAATTTCTTCTTCTTGATTTTGAAGAGAAGGAGAGGAGGAGTTGATTACTGTTATATGGCTATGGTAAATGAATGACTGCACGGTGGAAGTGGAAGTAGCTTGGACTACTCGAGACTTTTTTGGAGTTTTGTCTCTAGGTAGTAGCAAAAAGAAGAATAGTATTTATCTCCTCTGCGCATCTTTGTCAGTACATAAATTATTGATTCAGAAATGTATGTGATGATGTCACTACATGCATCATCATCACCATATCTTTTACTACGAAATTCCTAAAAAGATCTAACAGTAACACTAATGCATATTGATGTTTGATAAAAGGAATTCCAATTTTAGTAGATTGTTAGCAAAACACTTGCGTCATACTATTGATTAACCAAGGTGTGCAATTGGGATGACAACTGCATGGGTTACAGGTTCTTTAGGTAGGGTAGCGGTGATTTTACGCAAGATACTATCCAAAAGGGAGATACTGACTAAAGTGAATTACCTATGGTTACTGGTTAGCATTTCGGCATTCCATGCTCTGGGATTAGATAAGGTTTTTCGCAAACGAAGAAGAGACAAATTAATCAGCTACGGAGTATTAGTCAACTGTCCCGGAGCACTGTACTGAAAATCTAGAACCATCTTCTATTGATTAACCAAGGTGTGCAATTGGGATGACCCAATAAATATGGGAGATACTGACTAAAGTGAATTGATACAAATAGCATTTCCACATGCTCTACATTATAAAGGGTGTCTGTCCCGGAGCACTGTACTGAAAATGTGGAAATATGGGGACTAACCAAATGTCCACCCTACATTATAAAGGGTGTCCTGAAAATGTGAAATTAACATATATATATATATATATATATATATATATATATATATAAAGGGTGTCCTAAAATGTGGAAATGACTAACCTCCTAACCCAAATGTCCACCCTACCACCTAAAATGGAAATGACTATATTACCACCTCCTCCCATCACCACCACCTATATATATATAACCACCTCCTCTCATCACCCCCGCCACTCACCACCACCGACCACCTCGAACCACCACCACAGCCACCTCTATATATAGCTTAATTTAAATCATTTACAAAACAAAATCAAAATCAAAATTATAACAAACACATTACTTGTCATTCGTTTTTTGTTACAAAAATGAGAAGTAATCATTAAAATGAGTTGAAAATGTAAGTTGGAGAGACAGGGGCGGAGCCAGAAATCTAACTAAGGGGGAGCAAAAAAATTCTAGGGGGTGCAGCTATGATAAAATAGGCTTAAAACCCCAATAAATTAAAAACAATGTGCTAAATTAGGCTTTGGAGCTAATTTGGCAGGGTGTGCAATTGCACACCCTTGCTATACACTAGCTCCGCCCCTGTGCAGAGAGAAGTTCGGCTAGGAATTATGTGAAAAACTTTGTCGAACTAGCCGAACTCAACTTTTAATGGAGGTTTTTCTTTCAGAGAAAAGTTCGGTTACGTCACAATTTTTTTTTCCTAACCAAACTAAAGTTCGGTTACGTCGCAATATTTTTCTCCTAACCGAAATTTTCTCTGAAAACCTATATATTGAGTCCGGTTACGTCGCAACTTTTTTCTTTTTTTTTTCCCAGCCGAACTTTTAGTTCGTTTACGTCGTAAAAAAAAATTCCTAACCGAACTTTTCTCTGAAACAAAAAACTCCATTAAAGCTGAGTTCGTCTACCTGTGTTTTTAGAAACATTAACCGAACTACACTTGCAGATGAGTTCGGTAACATGTTCTTCAAATGTTGTAGCCGAACTTTGTAAACCAAACGGAAATCAATTTGTAAATTGTTCATTTTTAGGAATGTTTTGGCCAATTCAATCACCATTAACTAAATTTGAAGTATCCATGAGTACCCAAAACATCATACTCTTGTTGTGGCTCTTAAAGAAAAAGATCTAAGGTATCATCACATGAATCACTCATATCATAATTACTAAACTCAAAAAAAGATTTTTGGGTTCACCCATCTTCTTCTTCCTATTTCCTTCTTCTTCTTCTTATCTCTCAAAAAAATTGTTAAAAACAAAACAATCCTAATCACTAATCATTTTTTAACTAATCACTAATCACTAAGTTTATCATCAAGGGTAAAGTGGGTATATAAAAAATTATAAGGGGTGACCAAATATTACTTCTAATATTCTTCCCAAAAACTTATGGGTAGTCCCCATATTTATTGGGTAACCCCCAAAAGATGGTTCTTTTATTACTCCATTGCAGAAGAAAAGAAGGGACCAGTTATCATATGCCAGTCGACACTCCCAAAGCACGAATAATCTGGACTTACTTTCCTTAAATTTGGGGCCTTAATAAATTCTGCCAGCAGTTCTAAACATACCGCCACCTTAAACGATATATAAACCGCATACACACATAAAAAGTGGGCCCGTGTGGCAGGAGAAAACAGGGGTGATGTTTATAGGCCCACCAAGTCTCTATGCGGTTTTTTTTTGTTTTTTTAATAAGAAAGAAATTTTCATTCAAAAACTTTAAAGGTTAACATTTAGTTCATCTCTAATTAGAGATTTTAACAAAAATGGAAACTCTGAATTCCAGTATTCATCCTCCCTAGAGTTTCTAGCTCTCTTTGCTAAACTATTAGCTACTTCATTGGATTCTCTGTGCACAAAAGTGCATTTCCAACTTGTAAAACTCTCTAATAGACTCTTGCAATCATTGATTACATTATTATTCTTCCAATTAACAGAAAATAAACTACCATTGATAGCATTTACTACATTCAGGCAGTCTCCCTCTAAATGTAGCTTTTGGACTGCTGCAGCTTTTGCCCACCTAATGGCTGATAGTGCTGCCAAAGCTTCAGCCTGCTCCTCATCATTTGCTATTCCATGGATTGATTGAGCACCCCCACAGATACCTGCATCATTGAAAGCTATTAGTCCAATTCCCATATGCTTACTTTCTTTTTTATAAGAAGCATCAAAATTATATTTCTGAAACTCAGGTTCTGGTAAGCTCCAAGGTGTTACTATTCTGTCGTAGCAAACAGTATTAGCATTCCAATCACTGATATCTTTGTTCACCTGATTAACCAGAACATTCACCTGCACTTGAGCATTATTAAAAACCACATTGCATCTTAGATTCCAGATTTGCCATATAGCAAAACTGACAAACTGCACAAATTTTCTATGAGACTCCCCATTGTTACTATTGGAAACAAACCAGCTAGTAATCCAATCCTGCAAGTTCATATTGCTCATATTTCCTGCAATATTAGTATCTAAAGTAAACCACAGTCTTTTTGTGATTTCACAGTCAACAAGGAGATGATTCGGGGTTTCAGACTCCCTGTTACAGAAAGGACATTCACTGGGTATAGAATCAACATACCTGGCTAACTTGCATCTAATAGAGACACAGTCATTCATGCATTTCCACAAAAAGTGCTTAATTTTCTGTGGGAGATCAAGCTTCCACAGTGACTTCCATGGGAAGTTAGCATTCTCACTTCCATGAATATCCAACATGATACATTTATAAGCTGACTTAACACTAAACTGCCCATTATGAGTTGGTTTCCATCTGAGGATATCTTTACCAGTTGAGGGTAGTCTGATTTGGCAAATATCACTAACAGTGTCTCTATCAAAAAGACATTCTAGAGTATTTCTATCCCACTGCCTAGTTTCCTGATTAATTAACTGGTTAACAGTTTTCATATGACTAGAAGAAAAATTAGCATTTAGACAGCTATCCCTATTTGGAACCCACTTATCTTTCCAAATCTCAATAGAAGCACCATCTCCTACCTCCCAACAGTAGTGTTTCTCTATGCGGTTTGAAAATTGTTTATTTTGGCCGTACGTAAAGCATTTTTGATATTCTGCCATGTAGGTACCGTGACTGGCACTTTTGGGCAGAAGCCAGAGTAAAATGCAGGAGCAGTTACTCTAGTTGCAAGCCACCTTGAGAAGCATTGAATTTCTAAGGTGCTGATGTCGTCAACAGTTAGTGTTAACCGATGCCCTCCTTGTTTTGGATGCAAGACAGACTCCTTCCATTGGTTTTCTGTGATGTTAGCTCGCCGTCAGTCAGCAATTACGTGGCATCAAGAACAATTCACTGGTAACCTGTTTTCCTAATCGTGTTGTATGTTTCCCAAATTCCAGCGACTAAGCAACCAAGCCATGATGTACCCTTTAGTAGCATATTTGCATACTATACTGATGGTTGAGTGTGGGAATGACTTTGAGTAAGTTTTCAAGGGTTTTACTGGTTTTAGAGCTAAAGAGGGGGAAGCAGATTTTTAGAGATAATCGACCACGGCAAAATTAGTTTTACTTAACATATATATAGTTATTCGTACACACTGCATCTCTGTTTGACATTATAAGAACAAAGCCATAAAAGTTCAACCAGTAACATAATTGACTATTACGAGATAAAGTACAAGTTTATTACCGTTGAGCATTGGCTACAGAAGTCAAGTATGCATATTACCGTTCTCTAGTGAACAAATTACTCAGTTTTTTACAATCACCTTCCTCCGGTCCAAAACCCACTTTCGACAGATTTTAGATGTAAAGATTAATCCTCTTTAGACATACAATAGTAAGGAAAAATGAAACAAAACTTACGATTTTGAAATGGGTTAGTGTCCCAAACTAGAAGGATTGAGTTCCCAACGCGACAATGTATGAAGGGCTAACTAAGTTGGATGGCTCTCGGTCTTGCAACTTTCAGGCACTAGACACACTGATATCTCTGATTACCTGACAAAACAAGAATATGATAAGCAGACAAGCAGTTGTCTTTCACAGTGTCGGGAGCAGTTATCGGGTATGTTCCATTAAAATTGTGATACTCTTGGAGTTGCAAAGCTTCCTAACCCAGATAATAGTTACTTAATGATTTTGAAACCTTCTCGAATTAAACAGGGAAAGAAAGTAACTGGTGGGCATATTGTCTCACCCAGAAACAGAGACAGCAGAAGCCCAGTTGCTGTAAACCCCATAGTCTTTTAACCTGCAACGCCATCCAGGTTCATGTCAGTTTCAGAAGTCAATGCATGTGAACTATCACATACCAAATAGTTTCAACTGGGTTTGTTACTTAACAGGTGAATGTCATGTAGATCAATTTCTTTAAAGAGATTAATATAAAACCGAAAGCCTTCAGCACTGACATCTCTGCACAGAAGCCCTGCATAGACAATGACAAATGAATCAGTCTCGATAATTCAAAAAGCGCAACATAAGAAAAGTTTGGTTAAGTTTATCAAGGGATTCAATCAGTACCTTTTGTTTCAGCGGTTAGAAGATGCTCCTTCGCCAATGCCGGGGCAATTCCTAGTGTCATTGCAGCGTCGCTTGCACTTACACCCAATCGGAGAGCCTCAGGTTTCAGTACAAGGGCCTTTATTCTGGCAAACACCTACAAGTGAAAGCATAACTGTTAGATAAACAGGATAGTCGTACAGCATAGAAATCAAACCCGTCAATTCCAACAAATAGCAAGGTCCGGAACAAAAAGGGAAACTTATTGGAACTTGAAAGTATATGAGTTCGAAATTTTCACCAAAAAACTAATCTATCTTCTTATACAGAAAGATATGGATAAGCCAGTGAATAGGGAATACCTCCTCATCACTGTGGGACTTATTCTGGATTACCATGACTCCGCTATCAAATTTTCGCAGCATTACTGGGCTGTTGATAAATATAGCAGCAATAATTAATGACATAGCTTGGAAAAAAATCAAAAATTCATATGCAACTTGAAATTGACTAAACCCAAATAGTGAGACATGCCAAATTTTATCCCCTTCAAATATGTGCCACCAGAATATCAACATTCCAATATTTGGTTCAAAATCACAGTGTATAAAAAGATGGCTGCATTGAAACCTGAAAGAGGTTGAAGGTTCTTTTGTGCATACACATCAAATTTCGCCCAAATGGCACAAGCTTGTAACAGATCCTCCGGTGAAATCAGCTCTGTTCAAGAGACAGGTTAAATTAGTTATCAACGACATAAGAAACCCCTATAAACGAACATTTATACAATGAATACCTGTTCCTCGGGCACGATTGAAGAGACAGTAAACATCTATTAGAGCGATCATTCCTCCAGCTCTCTCCAATGGAATTTTCACAAAATCTGCCAACTAAAGGGATACATGTGAAATTAAAATTATTAGTTCTACAGGAAGATTAAATACCTATGTCGTAAGTGGTACAACTGTACAAGAAAAAGACTAATTAGGCTTTATACTGAAAAGATGTCAATTCGAGAGGAAAGTTAGAAAGAAGAAAAATGAAGAAAAATGACATCTGCTACTCGACATCAAAGGTGATCGAGTGTACTGCCTACAGAATGAACCATGCAAGATAGAGAATATAGTAACTAGACCACATTCCAGTATTAGCAGTCTTCACGTAACCTGTGTCTACCCTTCCTTGTAATTATTGGTGAGCATCTCGGGTTAGTTGACAAATTAAGGCGCAATTAAGGCCACCTCAGGAATGAGGTGAGGATATCCTCGGTTATTCGTTCGACTCTTTGAAATGCCAGCTGTAAGTTTTTGGTAGTTCCAAATGTGACTGATACAGTTAGCACACAAGTTGGTTCTCACTTTCATTCATTTCAAACTTGATCTTCTTAGGAACTCATAACAACTTATTCTAAGAATCAATAAACAATTTTTCGCAACGTTGAAACAAAAATGGATACCTGGCGAGACAACTGCTGGTGATATAGAGCACCAGCAGATTCTTTTGTTACTGGTGATGCAATACCCACACTCAAAAGCCAGTCCTGCATATCTTGCTTAGAACCCATCTCCTCATCAGTTGTACTAGGTTGACCAGTAGTAGGACCAGATAAAAGCTTTAACCTCATTTTCTCTGCCAACATCACCATCTCTTTAGCCTTACCCTGTAAAACCACAATCACAACCACTCAGATGTATAACTTAAGTAGAGCAGAAACTAATTTATCAAGAACTACAATAATAATGTACTTTACACAATTGAAACCTGTCTGAAGGAAAATAGGAACCTTTTGTCTTTTACTCATTGGAAGATTGAGAAAATGGTTGCAAGTTCTTAATTAAGTTTAATTTCCCTGCATTTAGTCTCTTATCCATTATTCTCAAATTGTAAGCTAGAAATAACTTTTCATTTTCTATTGTTGTCATTTGATGAAACTCCCTTTTTTTTATCAAGATGAGAATCAAATTAACTTCAAACTTCACAAGTGCTTCAGTAAAGATATGACCAATAATCATTACAAATTAACTTAACAGATGAAACTATATAGATACTAAGGTATGACATACCATGAGAGCATTCAAATCCTGAAAAGCATCTTGCAAGCTTTTATCAGTACTTTCCCAAGTCTCTTGTTCTTTCCTCAAAATCCCAGATACTCCAGCCATTCTCAATCCGCTCGAACTTTCCACGGATCCAAAATTCTTCTCATTAGAATCAGATTTCTCTGAACTCAATATTTCCCATGATCTAGCTCTCCAAGCTTCCCAAAATTTAGTTACAAATGTATCAGGATCTGATTTTGATCCTCTGAAAACAAGAGTAATCACCATTGATCTCGAACCTTTCTCTTCAACCTTTCCAGCAGTTGATACTGATACTTGAAATCGAATTCTAGGGCTAGCAAACATACTTTTAATCGATTTCTTTGGTGAAAAAATATGAGTAACAGCACCGAGAGGAATTGATATTGCTGATGCTGATGATGTTGATGATGAACTACTGGAATTATTCTTCTTCGACTCGTCAATCCATATAATACGATGAGTTGTGAGAATCAAAATTCCAGATTTGAATACAGGAAAATTAGGGTTTTCCTCACTTTCTATGTCGATTGATGAGAGAAGATTGCTTTCAACTTCACCAGGTTGAAAAATTGGTCGACCACTGCTTGTTAATTGTGCAATTGGAAACCAATTTCCTGCCATCACTCCAATTCTCCAAGACAAGATCTCAATTTTAAGAGTTGTCGAAAAACTTATTTTTGCGCGCGGAATTCCGGCAGACTTGCCAGAAGAAATGAGTACAAGAATTTATTGATAGTTCGATGAGTCAACAGGATACGAGACCAAGACATGGGATGCCGTATCGGGGGCGATACAGGTATTGACAAAAGTCAGAAGACATGAGACAGAACAGCATCCGTTTACTCTGTACTTGGGCAACAGGAAAATGGAGGAACTATGTTTCTTGTAATATCGTTTACTTGCCAATCCATGGAAGAGCTTATTTGGTCAAGAAAAGAGGGAATTTTGGTGGTTCTCCCCGTAGAAGAATGAGTGAAAAAAAACACCACAAGCATATCTCAAATGAATGGACATTGAAGTAACAGATTTACATCTGAATACCAAGATTATAAGATCATACCTTGTTTTCAATACACCCACTAATAAATAAATGAGAAGCCAAAAAAATAGGAGGAGATTAAGACAAGTAACAGGTCTCTGTGTTTTTTTGCTGTTACAATTGGTATTCCCTCAAACCAAAGGTCTCCTTTGAACTACCAATAGTTTGTTTACAAACTACAATCTAGGGGTTGGAAAAATATCAAGAACACAATTATGTAGACTCCGTTTCACCGCTACTCTCCTCACTGGTTTCACTACCCGTTTCTGATTCATCTTCTGTTGGTGCAGCCGCTGGATCCTTGGTCTTTGCCGGACCAGGGCCTGCAGAGACTTTAACCATTGAAGGACGTAAAAGTCTGTCGCCGAGTTTGAACCCTTTGCGGAATTCTTGAAGTATAATACCATCTTCAAACTCCTCCGAGTCCTCACGCATGATGGCCTCATGCAACTGTTTACAATAGAGAGATCATTATGAGCAAGGCAATAAGATGGAATAAAAATAATTGAGTATCTCAAGAGTTCTGAAATTGCAGACTTTAACACAATCTTGTATTGGTTTAAAACCGAGGTCAGAATTTTTTTTCAAATACATACGACAATATTATGTCCATAATGCAATCTTAGTATACAGGATCAAAACATATGAAGCCAAGTAGAATCAGCAAGTGGATACAAGCACAATCCTATCGAATATGATGGTGAAACTTGATATAGCATTGACAAAACACTCATTATCACCATATATTGCTGATAAGTTATTACTCTAGCATTTAGCTGGCATATCAGTATCAAAATTGTGTGCATCAAACATTAGATTGCTTTACAGAAGAAAAAAGAAAATGTAACAAACAAGTTTCGGAAATTAACTTTGTATGATAAACAATAACGGCAATAACACATTATGTTGAAAGAACATAATGGTCCAATCTACCCATCTTTGCAATCCTAGATTTGTTAGTCTTATTTAACCATGTTACGTTTCAATCATTTTGGAAATCGCTCTGACGAAAAATAGTTTGAGAATAACAACTATATAACGCCCTCTGAGAATGTTCCAAGTGAACACTTTGCCCAAAACCTGGCTAAAAATTATGAAAGCATATTCTCAGTCCAAATTCTCATTTTTCCAAGAAACATATCGATCAAAATTTAGTTTAAAAACGCAAATCAAATTAAAAAATTTAGTTAAAGCAGAAACTCACCAACGGATCAAATGGATGCCCAACTGTTTCCACAGATACAACGCCAAGAGATCCCAGAATCTCGAGGAACTGCTTATAAATGCTCTGGTAGCTATTGTTAATCTTCTCCTCTCCTTCAGTCTCTGCCTTAATTTGAGATTTAGCTCTCTCAAAATTATCCATGACAGACAAAAAACTCTCGACCACCTCCCCTTGTACATTTGTCACAAGTGATAGTCGTTCTCTCTCTGTTCTCTTCCTGAAATTATCAAAATCTGCACCAATTCTAAGAGTCCGGTCCTTCATAGAAGCAAGTTCTTCAGTCAAGGTTTTCACTTCATTTGCAAGAGACACTTTCTCTACTTCAATGGATTGGAGGAAAGCTTCTATTTCAGAAACTGTGGACTCATCATTGTTTGCCAGAGCTTCTTTATATGACTGCAGCGATTCCATGATGAGTGAAGTGGATTTTTCTTCAGTATCGTCAATTAACTCTTCCAAGGGAGCAGCATCCTCCTCATCTTCCTGTTCAAATAGAATTTATTTTAAGCAAAGAAGCAAAACTAATATAAACAACGACCATGCAGTGAATGAGAACACCGTCCTGAGCTGTCAAAATTCCAACCACTTACAGCACAATGGCCTAGATCATTATGCGAAAATAAAATTACAATTAACATTATTAACTTCACGAATCCACATGGAAACGAGTAAGGGATTATAAGTTGGTTACTAAGGGTAAACCACATTAGATGTTGATTAAAATTCAACAATGAAATGGATTGTAATAATGCTTAATTCCCACTTGAATTTTGATATTTATTAGGTTGGATGAAGAGGCCAATTTTGAGAGATTATATGGAAAGTGATGTTTGTGTATATCCTAAACCCACACACCAAAAAAAGCAAAAAGAAAAAAAGTCGTTATGGGTTGAAAATTAGTCTTAACATATAGACTGTCGGAAAGGGATACTATACGACCTAGGAATAGGGAGGAAACAAAAGGAACTCCCACCAAAGACAACACGGACGCACTTAAGGAGTAAAATTGGCGTCAAAGCATAACATTTTTGCCAATGGTTGGAAATATCAAATCAAATTACATAATTACAACTTCAAATTTTCCAGTACATAAACATTTCCCAAGATCTGCAGAAATCAAACTCCAATATGCCACGAGATGAAGAACAGTCAGGCCAAGAGAAGATAATCATTCTCAAAGACCTATACTACACTGACCTGATAAAATCTAGTAAAGGGTTGCTGCAAGCAGCTAGTATAGCTTTTCATACTTCGTTAATTAAACAAACATACCTAACTCAAAACCTGATTAGTACATCAAATAAACTACCAACAATATACAGAACTATACTCAAGATGATATATTAAGCCCCATTGCAATCTATCACATGAAACGCCTCATTCTGATTATATAAATACCATTCTTGTCACGAAATGAATCTACAATCCTAACTCATAAGCTAGTATTCTTCTAATACAAATAAAATTAATACTAGATCATTCATACTCGTATTCAAATATATGTAAAATTCCCATGTAATGGCAAATACCTACAGGTAACATAAATACTCCAACTACGAATTCCACTCAACAACATCCCTGAGCAGTAAAGATAATTCAACATTTATAGTCTAATTAAATGCTAAAGTTTAATTTTGTCTGTCATCCTTTATCCTATAAGTTCAGAGTAATTGCTGTAGGGAATTGGAATACAGTAGAGGATAACAAAAAGGGCGAAATTCAAGAAAGCTTATCATACAATACTAAGAACACTACAGACAGAGTAAATCATTTAAACAAAGTTTTTCTGGTATTAACCTTAAGCTAAATTGAGACAAAAACAATCCAGAATTTGTAATTATACCAGTGTCTCAGCTTCTTCTTCTTCTACCTCAGTGGTTTCCGTAACCTCTTCATGGGCAGCAAAGGGGATGAATTTTGAAACCCTAAGTATTGAATTATTAGACTTACAGAAGAGATTGGAAAGTTTTAATTGAGACCCAATCTTTGTCGTCCTATTTCTGAAAGAGAGAGAGGAGACATGTTTAAGGGTTTCCAATGGTGTTCTGCTTAGGCTTGTAGGAGTCTGAAGAAACGTTGAGGTTCTTAGAATTGTAGCCATTGGAATAGAGCGACCGAGGGAGGGAGAGAGAGGGGGCTGAACCGGTAGGAAGATAAGAATCTTAAATAAATATATTAGAAGCACGAAATTACAGAAGCTTCTTGAAAAAGTGAGGAGTTTTATAGCTCGTTTCCGGAAGTAGTTTTTTTGACTTTTAAAAGTTAAAAAACAAGAAGTCATTTTGGGTATGTAATTTCAAATCGATTTCTAAAAGTAGAAAAGTCGATTTTTTGTGGAGCAAAATATCTGGATTTCTAATGATGCTCAAACTTTCTAGTAGGACTGGGGAAGGATCCGTCCACGTGATTATTCTCACGGATTTCAAACATTTTTTCCTTATAAAATCCTAAAGGATAACAAATTTGAAGGAGTTTCTTTGTTGAAAGGTTCCTCTTAGGGAGCTATATATTCTTAATACTAGGTAGTAAACAGTGTTGCGCACCGGGTGGTAAGTTTTTTCTTTTGCTTGTGCGTTTTTGATATGTTACATTTAAATTGTAAGGCATGCAAGTATGCATTAGTAAGAAAACTCTCCTTAATTGGTGTCCATCCAAACATATACACAGTTGATGAAAATTAAGCAAACAATCAAAGACCCATCACCTTGGATATTATCAAGGGTGACATTACATCTTATGTTTTTAAATGGATTACAACATTTGCTTTTGTAGTTACAAAAAAAATATCCAAGCAATAATGAGGTGATGTTAGTGAATGAGTGATATTATTCAAATCCCCTGTCCTCCTCGACCAATGTTCATCAACCTTAAAAAAAAAAAAAAACACCATTGTCTCAAGATGATGTCAGTGAATCCATCAGTCAACTGCTTACTAGCATTGTTGTTAAATTCAACTGCATATTTATATATGGGCTAATAAGATACTTCAAAACTGTGTCTGGAATCATGAGTTAGAGGGAAGGCATATATACCCGCTATCATCGGAGCTGCTCTAATGGCAGCCTAAATTAGAGACTTTCCTTTAAGAGAAGCAGATGAATCATGACCAAAACTGCGGAAAACTGGAAGGCAGAAAAACCCACGGGCCTATTCCAGTTTTGAATACTCGCAGAATGAAGTCGCTTTACAAATTGACTTTGCAACTTCGTATAGTTAAGACCAAGTAAACTACTCCTAGTTACTCAGTTTCTTCAGTATTCATGCGCCTACAAACAGTCTGGTCTACATATGTGAATCTCAAGATATAGTCAACTATCTCAAGTTGCTTCACTTGTTGTGAAGACTTATTTTATCTCAACTCTTTTGGATAGTAACCCGAAACAGTAAAAGGGATAATCGGTTTCAGTAACCACCTCAATGTGTACCTCTCAAAGACGGCAATGGTCAAAGATAAGTTGAGTATAAAGGATCTTCTGTTTATTCAATATAAACTCCTTTGGTCAAAAACTGATACTAAGACAAATATTATAGAAATAATCAATCTCAGTCCACAATCTTTAGTCAAGTAATTATATAAGGAAAATCAACTAACCAGTTTGTCTGATCTTTCCACAAGTACGATATTTATCGAAATAAACTTCTTGTTAGATCATGGAGAATTAAGTGTGCATGAGTATCACAAACATCAGACTACCAAAAAGAAAAGTCTTTTAGTCTTCAATCTTTAAAGCATCACCTGCATGAACAACTTGATTCCTACTGATGATCGATCACATGTAGAATGTAGTCTGTTAACAGTGGATGATCACTAGTTTTATCTTCAGATCTAGAATCAAATAAATCTGAAATACTCAATCCTCAAACAAACTTGAGTGACCTTATATCAAATAGAATGACGTGGAATAATCAATTTTGATAGAACAAGGATAACTATATTGTTAGTCAATCAAATCAATAATCGAAAACTAAAATAATAGTACGATTTAGGTTCTCACCAACGGTACTACTAAAAGCTTTTTGACCTCAAAGAAGACTTTAAATGAAGGCAACACAAGAGATTTCACCTAATTAGATTACTCTCCTCTATCGACGAGTTGGCTTCCCAAAAAAAGGGTTAGGCAGTGTGTTAAGGGATGAGTTTGTAAGAAAACGAGCTCTATTATTTATAGTGTTAGAAATTCAAGCTACCGATAATAGACAATGTGCACACATTGTGGTAATTTCTTAAAACAAAATTTATAAATTGGTTCTCAAGTTAGATCAATCCTCGGAAAGAATTTAACATTTTCGTGCAAAATAATCGGGTAATAGTTAGCAATTCATAAGCATGTGAATAGTTTTCCTTGAAAATAAATAAAAAATAATGAACCAAAACCAAGTTATTGGGTCGGACTATTAAATTGGTTATCGAACTCAGAAGATGAGTTTCTTAACCCAATTGTGAAAAAAAAAAACTACAAGAACCTCTATGTGAGCTTGCAAACTCGAGTTATAAAAAGGCCACATGAGAATTCCCGATAGCTTGGGTTCGCGAACTCCAGATACGTAAATTATACATGATAATGCTTGATAGATAGGGTTCGCGAACTCATCAGGTTCGCACCCAATATACAAAAATATGCATGAGAACTCGCCTTAAGCTACATTAGCTATACAAAAGTCGTCATCCGATACTTCATAGACCTCATGTTCATGACTCAAATTATGAGTTTGTGAACTTGGTGAACAAAAAGTTTATTAGTGGTAAATTATATGTCCCGAGTTATTTAAATTAACCTTCCTTGTCCCGCTCATTTTTTCTCTCTTGTTCCTTGAGTTTGAATAAATCCAGGCCTAACTTGGATTATGAAATTTGATAAAAATCTTCTTTGTAATTCATTCACTGCTAAAGCCATTTGGCTTTGCTAAGAAACGCATATAGGAAGAAGAAAAAAAAAGTTTGAAAAGAATAACATTCTTCGTTACTAACCTTCGATGAAGTTCTTCAAAATGATGTCTTTGTGCGATCTTCAATCTTTAAGAGTAACTTGGAGGTTCTCAAGACTCTACTACCTAATCTAATCTAGACCGAAACTGACTTTAGTCGGCTATGAATCAAGAAATAGTTTTTGCATCTAAATTTGACAACATACAAACGCCCGTGGATCCATACTTTCAGTCACTCTAAAAGTCAAAAAATTTAAACTCAAGTTTATTTCCAAAGCAAAGGTTTAATCTTCTGTCTTTTCTTCTACTAATATATGTTTCTCAAGTATCATATGTGAAGTATAATTATCAATTGGAATCCCAATTGAAAAATTATCTAAGTTAGAGATTTGTGTTATTTGTAATTATCCCCTAAATTTCTAGTTGTTTATGTACGCAATACTTATGTTTACGTAACACTAGAATAGTTTTGCAAAAGAACTCTTTAATGGAATTAATTATTAATTTATCAATAAATAAATAACCTCGCTAAATGAATTTATTTTGTTGATCTCGAGGGCATGCATTCAACGAGGTTAGACGGTATATATATATAATGAATAATGTAATATATTTTGCGGGAAAGATTAGATTGCAATAATATTTTAAGAGGACATTATGGTTGAAATTTAGTGAATTGGTTGAAATTGGATTTTTTCTGCCCTAGTCAAATAAGGGATCACTAAGCAATGATCCCGCCCCTCAAGTTTGATAAACCTAAAGTAAACTTGGTAGGAATCGAACCTTTATTTCTCAGTCCTTGATAAAGGGAAAATATTATATTTTAATAATCTTATAACATGTTTGACAACCAAATTCGGAAATTTTTTTGCTTCACAAGATTTAGAATTCTTCTTAGAAGTGGGAAGCAAAGATTTTTTGCTTTACGATGAATACACTATCTTTTTGCTTTTAAAATTAATTGTGAGATTGAGTTTTTGACTTTTTGTCCCATTAGAGCAAAGACAGTGGAATGGGAAAGCGAGCAGATTTTCTCATTGTCAACCCACGATTGGACTATCAAACCAAGGAAATGATGGCAAAAACACTCCCATCTCATATTGAGCCGAGCGTCTCAACAAGAGACGAGCGATTCAATAATTGGGATGGTTGTCCCAGTATAGGCCGATCCTTAGCTCATGTTGAGATGTGGATCGTCTCATAGTGAGACGCTCGGTCATGTTTCATCCGATAACGACTATGTCCATCCAACGATTATAATCTTATTCCCAATAAATTTAGTCAATTTCAACTCCAAAATTACACCTTCTCCACCTTTTACACCCATAATTTCCCGACGAATGGCTTAGCCGTATATTAATCCTCCAGATGTTACCCGGCTAAGGGTGCAGAATGATGACAAAATGGTTTAGTGAGCATGAGTTATTACAATAAAAAATTTGAAAACTTTTATACTAATACTGGTAATCCGAATAACTATAATGCTACTGTGATGTCTTGTCGATATTAAACTATAAAAAACCAAGTGGCAAAATTATAGCTTTAGTTTGTATTGTGAATCAATATACAACTAGAAGTGAAACCAATGCTTAAGTTGTATTGCGATCTCAAGAAGAATGGCGAAGATGTAAAAAAAAAAAAAACTTGCTTACGAAGCTCATTACATAATCCTTAAGGAGTTTTTGATAATCTGCATGGGGTATTGAAAAAGTACACATACTACTTGATCAAGATGTTGATGAAGTTGTTTTAAATTTTAATTAAATACAAAAATAATCTAAATAGATTAGTACTGGTTTGAAAATGCGGGGGTCTAACAACCTCACACAATATTTCGATTAGCAATCTGTATGGACTAACTTTAATATACTTTTAAGAGAATCAACTAGATAGTCAGACTCAATCTTAATAAAAAAGTATATCAATGAGTTAATATCTCTATCTCTCGATTTGATCTATACTCAAACAAATACAAATTTGTGAGTCTTTATCAAATACAAGAGATATAAACTTGGATGGTACCAAGGACCAATATCCAAGGATCAATCAATTTTCAATCAACAACCAAAGGTTGGATTTCACAATTGATCGATACAACGCACAACCTGTGATATTTCAATTATATAACAAAATATAATCCGGAATAGAAATAACACAGACACCGGAAGTTTTGTTAATGAGGAAACCGCAAATGCAGAAAAACCCCGGGACCTAGTCCAAATTGAACACCACACTGTATTAAGCCACTACAGACACTAGCTACTATAAACTAACTTCGGTCTGGACTGTAGTTGAACCCTAATCAATCTCATACTGATTCAAGGTACAGTTGCGCTCCTTACATCTATGATCCTAGCAGGATGCTACACACTTGATTCTCTTAACTGATCTCACCCACAACTAAGAGTTGCTATGACCCAAAGTCGAAGACTTGAATAAACAAATCGGTATCACATAGAAAAGTCTACGATAATAGATAAATCTGTCTCCCAAAGATAAACCTACGAGTTTGTTCCATCTTTTGATAGAAATCAAGGTGAACAGGAACTAATCGATAACCCGGACTTATATTCCCGAACAACAACCTAGAATTATCAATCACCTCACAATAATCTTGATCGTATGGTAGCGAAACAAGATGTTGCGGAATCACAAACGATGAGACGAATATGTTTGTGATTTCTTTTTATCTTTCCCTATCGGAGATATAATCTCAAGTCAATCTTTCAATTGAACTCGTATGATAGAAAATGGCAAGATCAGATCGCTCAACTACAAGAGAAGTAGTTTTGTCTGGATTCACAGTGCCAATGAAGTTTTTAAGTCGTTAACATACAGGGTCTCGAGAAGAAACCTATGGTTAAAGGAAAATTGACTCTAGCTAAACCAACTAGTATCACACATGAGGTGTGGGGATTAGTTTTTCCAGTTGCTAGAGTTCTCCTTTATATAGTTTTCAAATCATGGTTTGTAATCAATGTTATCTTAGTAACAAAGCATTCAATATTCACCGTTAGATGAAAAACCTTATTTAACCAAGCTAATATCTTTCAACCGTTAGATCAAAACTTAGCTTGTCACACACAAATACAATGTATTTCATTTAGGTTTGAGTAACCGTACCTAAACGTGTACACTTAGTTGGTTCACAAATAGTTAACCAATGGTTAGCCATATGAGCACTTTCATATTAACCGTATTCATCTTTCTCATAACTAGTTCAAATTACTTCAAAAGAACTAGTTGAAGAGTTGTTCAATTGCTTAGGTCTTTATACATAGACATAATTGAAACAAAATTGGTTTGATTCATTTGAATCAATTCATGAACAATATAGCCACGGTTTGCAAAGATTGCATTCCTTATAATTTATTATTTGAAATGAACTACCGATTTGAGAAATAACCAGCTTGGGTACGCGTACGGGTATGCGTACCTTAGCTACCGGATTTGAGTTTCCAAACTCGGCAAAACTTTTCGGGTAGAAAAGTTCTGCCATAACACGTACGCGTACCTTAGGTGACTAGTTTATGAGTTCGTAAACTCCAAACTCAGCAGAATTTTTCGGGAGGAAAAGTTCCGCCAGTACGTGTACGGGTACGCGTACCCATCCTGTCTCATTTACCAATACCGTATGCACACATACGCACACACTTGGTTTCCGGCATATGGATTTATACACTAATGTGTGAACGCACTATATATGCTTATATCCATAGATGGTAATCTCAACTCTACATTTTAATCATTGAAACATTCTTCTATAATGCTATAATAGTCGTTGTTCACAACTATCGTCATCAAAGCCAATTTCAAGATTGAAACGTCATCATGTCTTTCGTCATGGGTAAAGATGAAAAATAGTTAAAGCGAAATCTTACCAACACATATTTTGAGAAATAGATAGGCGAGTAAACTCGGCTCGAAATAGCAAATGTGTATGTATGAAAACTATCATACTTATACGACTTTTGTCTCAAGAGTAGGAGATAGAGTAGATAGACTTTTGAGTGATAGATAAGTTCAAGTCTCCACATACCTTTTAGTCGGATGAAGTTTCATTGGTTCCTTGAGTAGTTTTTCGTCTTCGTAAGATGGTCGCCATGGAGTCTAGAGATCAACTACACTTAACTATCTTAGTCCGAGACTTAGCTATAAGTAGACTAGAAATCAAGAAATATAGTTTTGACAACTAAATTTGACAAACAAGCTTGAGATAACAACGCTTGCAAGTTCGACCGAGCAATGCTCTAAGACGGTTACATGTGATGGTTTATATAAGTAGATTAGTTCTAATTTTAATCAAACACTTTACATAAGCATAACTACTCATTCTCATTCTAGTTCATGTCATGTGTGCCCCATGCTCATACTGTCAAACCCTTCATACGATCTCGATGCACCTTGAGATTCCGCACCTTAAGTTCCCACACCTTGAGATACTTCACCTTGAGCTCTAGCAAAACATGGATTTATTCCTTGAGTTGGAGAGCCTTCGAAGTTTAATGATCTTTTATAATATTGATAACCCTAAATATTTGGAGATGGTTACACTGGATGGTAGCATTCACTTTGCATGATGTTGACTTGTGAGTCTGCCACCTTTTCTTGGGATGTTGGAGTTCCAACATTGGTTAAAAAATTAGGACTGAAGGTCATGCTCTCTGCCATTTTTTTGAAACTCTTGTACGTGCATATGCCTAGTTTTCATATCTCTTAATTGTTCTACCAATTGTTCACGACCGGCTGATGTTCCTGTGTACGAATTTGGACGTTCAAGACCTTGTGAAACAATAGGAAGTATCCGACGTTATCCACTCATAATAAAAGACTTTATCTCCCGCCTCAAATTTGGCAAATCACAGCCGAAGAATATTCTGGTCTTGAAGGCGCCGATAGAGATGAAGCTCATGCCGAAGGATAAGTATTGAAAGATGGAATCACCGCGGTAGATGTGTTGGACAATAAATTTTTGTAACGCTTTACCCACTGCGGAAAAATCCAGCCCATAATTATGTAAAAATTCTTGACCAATTATCTTCTCACCACTCGTTGTATTTGTTTTCGTCACAAAGGGTGAATAATGTCCCATACCTTCTCCAACCTATACTCTTCAATCTAGTGTAATCTGCTCCATAGACGATGGATATATATTGAAGGTCTTGTGGCACTTCAATTAGACCCACTAACTGTCTAACACATCTTTATCCATAATAATAAACACCTTGTTCCCTGACTTGACTTTAGAACACAATACGTTGAAGTGAAAAATCTCTGATTCTTTAGGAAACATGATAGTTTATCTCCTCTAAATCCTCATACGACATCCATTTAACAGTCTGTTTGTTCCAAAGCATGTGATGGTATCTCCACAAATATATATTGTCTACCTCTCCTTTATTTTTATATATTTTTTTCCCATTTATCGACATTATACCTTTCCACTTTTTTTTTGTGGTGTAGTTTAAATGTCTTGGTACACCAATTTCAAAATTTGTATACCACCAAATCTGAAAGAAACTAATCATACAATTTAGTTATTTGCTAAATTATTTTTTAACTAACATAAAAAGTCAAAGGATATGTATTGCCATATTTACATCAATGAGGCGTTATAGAACATTGATGCTTGGCGAACCCAAGCATGTGATATCGAGAGAAATATACAACCCGGCTAATATATAAGACTCTCAATCATAAGTGGAACATGACGATTTGGTTTAGAAGTGGGACTTGGGTCGGTTGGGCGGGTTAGAAGGCTTAGCCGAGGCAGGACCGAGATAGGAATCTTTTGCCCAAATTTTACATCGAACCCGTGGAACCCATGGAGGTGTTGCCCAAGTCTTCCCAGGTTATATTCCTTGGGTTCCCCGGGTTGTCCCAAGTTCCTTTAGAGATGCAAGTTTGTTAATATGGTAATAATACCAATTATAAAAATAGTTTCATATATAGTTCTCCAGGTTGGGCGGGTTGTTTGAGTTAGGAATATTTGTGCTCATGCTTGACCAAATTTAACTCGGGTTCATGAAAATTATACCCAAGCTTTCCCAAAGTTTTGAAATAGGTTGCTCATGTCTGCCCAACGTTCGAGTTAGGTATGGCTTGGGTGGGTTGACCCAACCCAAGTCTCATCCCTACCTCTGATCCCAGCAGGATACTGCGCACTTGATTCCCTTAGATGATTTCACCCACAACCAAGAGTTACTACGACCCAAAGTCGAAGACTTTAATAAACAAATTTGTCTCACACATAAAAGTCTACAAGATAGATAGATTCGTCTCCGACGAACAAACCTATGAGTTTTGTTCCGTATTTTGATAAATAAAGGTAAACAAGAACCAATCAATAAAACCAGACTTATATTCCCGAAGAACAGCTCAGTTTTATCAATCACCTCACAATAGTCTTAATCGACGCAGCGAAAAAATATATTGTGGAATCATAAACGATGAGGCAAAGATGTTTGTGATTACTTTTATATCTTGCCTATCAGAGATAGAAATCTCAAGCCAATTATTACAATTGTACTCGTATGATAGAAGATGCAAGATCAGATCACACAACTACGATAAAAGTAGTATCGCTCTGGCTTCATAATCCCAATGAAGTCCTTAAGTCGTTAACCTGGTTTTAGAAGAAGAAAACCAAAGGTTAAAGGAGAATTGACTCTAGCTTAGCACAACTAGTATCACACAGAATGTGTGGGGATTAGGTTTCCCAGTTGCTAGAGTTCTCCCTTATATAGTCTTTCAAATCAGGGTTTGCAATCAATGTTAGCTTACTAACAAAGCATTCAATATTCACTGTTAGATGAAAACCTGATTAGATACAATCTAATATTTATCAAACGTTAGATCGAAAACTTAGCTTGTTATACACACATGTACTTGACGATTTTAGGTTCGTGTAACCGTACCCAAACTTGTACATTAGTTGGTTCAACACTAGTTAACCAAATGGTTAGCCAAATGATAACTTTCATATCAACCATATTCTTCTTCACCATAACTAGCCCAAATGACTCAAATGAACTAGTTAGAGAGTTGTTCAATTGCTTAGATCTTTACGTACTACACAAGACACAATTGAAGCAAATATGATGTGATTCACTCGAATCGATTCATGAACTATAAATCCATGGTTTTCAATAACATTACTTAGTTTATTATGATAAGTTCACAAACATCGCTTTTAGACATAACCTACTCAAGTTTGCGGACTTAAGTTCCCGGACGGAGTTCACAAACTCCAGCAGAAATACTCGGATTCGAGAACTATGCCAGTTCGCGGACTAGGTTCACAGACTAAGATTGTATGCTGAGTTCGCAGACTGAGCTCACGCACTACTCCGGTTTTACTTAATCAACAAATTTATCAAACTTCGGTTCAAGCAATAAGGACTTATACATATATGTGTTACCACAACAATGTTTATATCCTCAAATGGTTATATTGTCTAAACTTTCATTTCAATCATTGAAACATTCTCAGAGGGCGTTATATAGTTGTTATTCACAAACAATTTTTCGTCAGAGCGATTTCCAAAATGATTGAAACATAACATGACTTTCGTCACTAGGTAAAAATGAACTTGGCTAAAGCAAAAGCTTTACCAACACATATTTCGATAAATAGATAAGCGAGATATACTCAGCTTGAAATATCATATGTGTTAATCTTAGTCTATATATTAATACAACTTTTGTCTCAAGATAGGAGATAGAGTAGATAGACTTTTAAGTGATAGATAAGTTCAATTCTCCGCATACCTTTTAGTCGATGAAGATCCACTGGTTCCTTGAGTAGTCCTTCGTCTTGTATGATGATCGCCATGGAGTTCTTGATCTCAACTACACTTTCTATCCTAGTCCGAGACTTTAGCTATAGTAGACTAGAAATCAGACTTTATAGTTTTGATCACTAACATTGACAAACATGCTTGAGATAGCAACGCATGCGAGTTCGACAGAGCAATGCTCTAACAATCTCCCCTTTCGTCAATTTTAGTGACAAAACTTTTAATACATATGGAATACAAAAAATATATAAATAAACTTTGTATCTCCTATTCCACACGTCTAATATTCAACATTACTCGAAATCTTCGTCACTTCCAAGTAGTCCAATGATCCCAAAGGTTGTAAGTTTAGCATCATCGTTGTTGAAAATCCGTAGCTATAACAATGAGAAAAACAATGGTTCTCAATCATTGTTATACAATGTCATAGTATTATTACACAACGTCAAAGTCCAATTGCATCACAACTTTAACAACAATACTATGGTGATACTTTACCCCCCTTAGTCAATGCTCCATCACACATGGAAACCACTCCCCCTTACATAATGATCCGAAAACCATATGTATTTGTATTATGAACTACATATTAATTCTCCCCCTTTTTGTCAATAAAATTAGAAAAGGTACATGAACGGGATCCTAATGAAATTTACGTAAGAGACATTTCATGACCAAAGGTAAATGTATATCATCTTGTTTAGATGCAATTATAAAGCCGAATCTAAATGCATTCATCAAGGAGTCTATAAAGATACAAGATAACCCCTTTAATATTCCACAGCCGCACTCCCCACAAGGATTTGGTAATTAAGCACAAGTTCAAAAGAAGTCTCACCCATAAAATGTCATTCCCAAGGGAACAACAAGAGCGACCTTAATTTCAAAAGAAAAGAAGGATTTCTTTAGACTCAACAAATTACATACAAGTATGAATTTGGAATCCAACCAGAAATATTCAATCATATTAACCAAAGTGAACCAAGATTAATTTGACTAAATATGCTCAACACAAGTAAACTTATGGTGTCTTAAGAACTCGATTAGATTATTCACGAGAGTACTCATAATTAATCCAACCGGAATACACAATTAAACTAATCACAAAAGTAATCAATTCAATCGTTTATACTCATATAAGAAAATCTATGGAGTGATGACTAAGTTAATCATAAAAATAACCAACCCAGTCAATCATGCTCTACATGAGAAAAATTACGGAGTCATAACTAAATAATCACACAAGATGATTGATTTAGTTCAATTTACTCTACGTAAAGTACCTTACAGAACACAACTAAGCTAATCACAAAAATAATCAACTTGGTTGTCCAGTGCTCAACATAAGACACAATAAGGAGTCTCACAGTAATACATAAAAAAATGGATCAGGGAAGATCAATTACTACGGAATACATAAGGATTCATTCTATGTTTCCATCACCATTTGCACAATGACACACAATAGACATAACCCTTGAATCACAAAAGATTTTAACCTATCTTACATCAAAAATTGACAATATAGGCTTAACTTTTGTGTTTTTGCCAAAAATCTATTCATTCTTTTATCAATATTTGCATATCAATTCATGAGTGAATTTACTTTTGACAAAATATGGGACAATTAAGTTCACGGACGTAAACACACATATCCCATAACAATATTGCAATATATAAAACCATAAAGATTAATACTGCAACCATCATCTTCCAAACAAGTTTATAATTTAACACAATAAATCTAAAAACAAGAAGATGAAAACTTTGGATATAACTATGTGTAATCACAATAATGGCTATTCCAAAACACTAGTTATTCTTTTAAACAAAACAAGAAAAATAGAATTATCATCAGAAGACTTACTAGTTGTCGTAGATCTTTCTCAGAGCATTTACTGAGAATTCCTTCTCATTATTGAAAAACCCATTGATTATGGGATCATTTAATTCCTCCAAATCTTCAAAAATATCAGTTAACTCACTGAGTTCTCTTTTCAAATCACGCACGGTATTCTTGGAAAGAGACAACATTTTTTCATAGTGAGTTATCCTTTCCAAAGAGGAAATTATTTGAGATTTTAAACCATTTCTCTTGTTGATGAACTCTTTTACTATGCCCCTAAAATTAGCATCAAAAGGACAAATAGAAAAGAGGCAATTAGAGGAAGAACCTTATTCATTAATTGTAGTCTTCACTTTCTTTACCCTTGAGGAAGAAATCCCTTTACACAGATACACATTAGTTGCTTCAACTGCATCCATGCTTGTGATGCTTCTAGTTACATGAGCCATAAGGTTGTATCTTTTCAAGAAAGGAGGAAGTCTACCAATGATTTAAATAGACTTGTGAACATCAAAAACCCTAGAAGAAAAAGTCTTCTGAAGTTTAATGATCCATTATCTATATAGTTAGGAGAATATTTTCTTAACGAAATAGATACAAAACTTGAGCCACACAAAAACGAAACGCCTCACTTTCTCAAGTTAAAGAATAGGATGCGAACGCCCTTGTAGTTATATAGGGACGTTATGAGCCAAATGCTTTTTCAAGGTTTGTTGTGTAAGCAAGTTTCTTACCTCTTTTGATTTTGGAAACATTATTTTTAGGAGATCTGTGCAGATTATCCAGCTTCATCTTTTGCATGTTCTTTTGTAGTTTGGAAATTCTTTCAACGTTCCTCTTGAATCTCCAACATGTACTTTTAACATGCCTTGCATTTCCACAAAACAAACAGACCAAGGATTCTTTGTTTTGTTAAGGAATCTTTTGCTTAACACAACATCCAGCTTTTATTTTTCCATGATCAATAGAAGCAACGGGATTGACAATATATGCACACTTGCTTTTGTATCATAAACCACTAGTGTTTCCAAAGGACTTCTGACCAAATAACATAGCTAAATTTTTTTCAGAGCTTCCAGACAATCTTTGTTGATTATCCTTAAGAGTATTAATATTTTTCTCCTTTAGATCAATGGTTCTGATGAGTTTATCATCAAGACAATCTATCTCAAGATTTTTCACCTGGATTAATGATTCTAGTTTCTTCAATGAAGCTTTTAATTGAAGATTTTCTTGAAGAATCTCTTTATTCAAGAAATTGAAAACCCCTGTGTCGATCTCATATTCTGAATCGGAACTTGAGTATGTAGATGTTTTTGCTGTAAAAGCTGAGAGTTCATCACATCTACCAAACGTATTCATCTCGTTGACACTTAAAGGTTTTTCTTTTACAGAATCATTAGCAGTGACGACAAATAGGGGATGTTTATCACGTCTAATGCTCCTCTTTACAAATTCTTTGATATTTTCTGTAATAAATGGTTTTTTAAACCAGACCTCATCCGTACAACATTCATCACCCCATGAGATAAGGTGTTCACTTGTGTTTAACACACCATTGAATGCAACGGTTTGAACAGAATTTTGATCAAGAATTCTTATCTTTCCGAAAGATGAATTTTCAGAAAGAGCATTGAGGTTATTTCCTCCATCGATGGTACATTTCTTAGAAACATGTTTGTTGGCTACAAAAGTAGTTTCTAAGATATCCCAGGCATCTTTAGACTTAGTGCAAGAAGACACATAGTGCTGAAGGTCTAGGGTAATGGTCTGTCTGATAGCATCTAAGCCTTCGTAATTTTGCTTTGCAGCAAGAGTTTCTTCTGGATTATAACTATCAATATCCTTGAGGGTAGATACATCGCTTTCTATATTAACCGGAGGATCATAGCCATTAATAACATGTACCCATATTTGAAAATCACGAGCTTGGAGATATGTGATCATAGAAATTTTCCACCATGGGTAGTTTGAACCATCGAAGACTGGTGGTACGTTTATTGAGATAACACCTCTGTTCATAGAGTCAGATCGCTACAAACACAGACTTGTAAGTTCTTGAACGTGTTTGCCAGCTCTGATACCAATTGAAAAAGCGGGGTCTAACAACCACACCCAATATTTCGATTAATAATTTGTATGGACAACTCCGACTTACTTTCTAGAGAATCAACTAGACTCAATCAATTAGAAATATATCAAGGAGTTATTATCTCAATCTCTCAATTTGGGTTACTCAAGCAAATACAATCTGCGAGTCTTAATCAAGAGAGATAAGTTGGATGGTACCAAAGACCAATATCCAAGTGTCAATTATTTTAAATCAACAACCAATAAGGTCGGATATTCTAATTGATTGAACAATGCACAACCTGTATTATTTCAATTATATAAAAATATAATGCGGAAAAGAAATAACACAGATACCAGAATTTTGTTAACGAGGACACCGCAAATGCAGAAAAACCCCGGGACCTAGTCCAGATAAAACATACACTGTATTAAACTGCTACAAACACTAGCCTATTCCAAATTAACTTCGGTCTGGACTGTAGTTGAACCCCAACCAATCTCACACTGATCCAAGGTACAGTTATGCTCCTACACCTATGATCCCAGCAAGATACTGCGCACTTGATTCCCTTAGCTGATCTCACCCACAACCAAGAGTTACTATGACCCAAAGTCGAAGACTTTAATAAACAAATTTGTCTCACACAGAAAAGTCTACAAGATAGATAGATTCGTCTCCCATGAATAAACCTATGAGTTTTGTTCCATTTTTTGATAAATCAAGGTAAACATGAACCAATCAATAAAACTAGACTTATATTCCCGAAGAACAGCTTAGTTTTATCAATCACCTCACAATAGTCTTAATCGACACAGCGAAAAAAGATATTGTGGAATCACAAACGATTAGACGAAGATATTTATGATTACTTTTATATCTTGCCTTTCGGAGATAAAAATCTCAAGACAATTATTACAATTGTACTCGTACGATAGAAACAGCAAGATCGGATCACACAACTACAAGAAAAGTAGTATCGATCTGGCTTCACAATCCCAATGAAGTATTTAAGTCATTAACCTGGTTTTAGAAGAAGAAAACCAAAGGTTAAAGGATAATCGACTCTAGCTTAGCACAATTAGTATCACACAAAATTTGTGGGGATTAGGTTTCCCAGTTGCTAGAGTTCTCCCTTATATAGTCTTTCAAATCAGGTTTTGCAATCAATGTTAGCTTACTAACAAAACATTCAATATTCACCGTTAGATGAAAACCTGATTAGATACAAGCTAATATTTATCAACCGTTAGATCGAAAACTTAACTTTTTATACACACATGTACTTGACGATTTTAAGTTCGTGAAACCGTACCCAAACTTGTACATTAGTTGGTTCAACACTAGTTAACCAAATGGTTAGCAACATGATAACTTTCATATCAACCATATTCTTCTTCACCATAACTTGTCCAAATGACTCAAATGAACTAGTTAGAGAGTTGTTCAATTGCTTAGATCTTTATGTACTACAAAAGATACAATTGAAGCAAAAATGATGTGATTCACTCTAATCGATTCATGAACTATAAATCCATGGTTTGCAATAAAATTCCTTAGTTTATTATGATAAGTTCACAAACATCGCTTTTAGACATGACCTACTCAAGTTCGCGGACTTAAGTTCCCGGACGGAGTTCACAAACTCCAGCAGAAATTCTCGGATTCGAGAACTATGACAGTTCGCGGACTGAGCTTGTATGCTGAGTTCGCGGACTGAGCTCACGCACTACTCCGGTTTTACTTGATCAACAAAGTTCGCAAACTTCGGTTCAATCAATAAGGACTTATACATATATGTGTTACCACAACAATGTTTATATCCTCCAATGGTTATATTGTCTAAACTTTCATTTCAATCATTCAAACATTCTCAAAGGCGTTATATAGTTGTTATTCACAAACTATTTTTCATTAGAGCGATTTCCAAAATGATTGAAACATAACATGACTTTCGTCACTAGGTAAAGATGAACTTGGCTAAAGCGAAAGCTTTACCAACACATATTTAGGGAAATAGATAAGCGAGATATACTCAGCTCGAAATATCACATGTGTATATTCTTAGTCTATATAGTAATACGACTTTTGTCTCAAGATAGGAGATATAGTAGATATACTTTTGAGTGATATATAAGTTCAAGTCTCCACATACCTTTTAGTCGATGAAGATCCACTGGTTCCTTGAGTAGTCCTTCGTCTTGTATGATGATCTCCATGGAGTTCTTGATCTCAACTACACTTTTTATCCTAGTCCGAGACCTTAGCTATAGTAGACTAGAAATCAAGACTTTATAGTGTTGATCACTAACATTGAAAAACATGCTTGAGATAGCAACGCATGCGATTTCGACCAAGCAATGCTCTAACAAACCACAGTTATGGACTTAGCCTTATCTAGCCGTTCACAAACAAAATACGTGAAACATAGTTCCAGACCTTTCACGGGTAAATCTGTTCGCAAACAAGAGTTTCAGACTTGATCTGGAGTTTTACAGTTAGCATACAAAGTATACAACCTGTAATATATCCAGACATTCCAAACTCTCATTTAATCATTGAAACATCCTTATAAGACAACAATGGTAATATTACACATACCACTAGCTTCAAGTAATTTTCAAGTGATTAATCGATCAATATAAACTTTCCAAGTTAACATTAAATGATTGTCTCACACAAATCATGTAAGATGTTCAAGGTAATTTTCACATGATCATCTTGACTTAATATTTAGTTTCCAACAAATAAATTATCTACAACTAAACTCGTCAAGTAGATGATGAAGTTTAAGCTAAAGCTAAAAGCTTCCAACACGTATTTCGAGAAATATATAAAAGAGATAAACTCGGCTCGAAATTTTAATTGTGTATAATATAAAAGTCTAAATATCTATACATCAGTCTCTTTTAGAAGATAAATAAAAGAAAATTTTGAGTGATAGGTAAGTTTTAGTCTCCATATATCTTTTGTTAATGAAGTTCTCCCAAGCTCTTCAGTAGATCTTCTTCTTCAATTGGTGAACACCGTGAAGTCTAAAGCTCAACTACACACTTTTATCATAATCCGAGACATAGCTATAAGTAGACTAGAAATCAAGTATATAGTTATGATCAACTAAACTTGACAAACAAGCTTGAGATAGCAACGCTTGCAAGTTTGACCTAGAAGTGCTCTAACAATGTTGGCCTCGACTTTCATTTCATCAGAGATCTTCTTCAATCCAAGGTTTTGTGTGTTTATACATCTTCACTGATCAACAAGTTACATATGTTTTTATTAAAGGACTCATACCAATAGGTTTGATTTCATGCGCAACAAGCTAAGAGTGCTCTCTTCTGCTCACACGAATCAGCTTAAGGGGGGATGATAATTCTAAATCACATACTCATTATGTGTGCCCTTGTATTATTTGTGTGTGCCTTTATCATTTCTTCTATTATACTATAACAGTATGGACATCTGATCTGTTTCCGTTTTTCGTTGTGTGTTGCAGTTGGTATTACTGCCAGCATGTATAGTTGGCATCACTGCCAGTTTGTCACTCTGTCTATGTCCTTTATAAGGCATCTTCTTCTTTTTGTTTGTAATCAAGAATTATCATTCTCTCAATAAACCAAATTAGGGATGGGACTTGGGTTGGGTCAACCCACCCAAGCCATGCCCAACCCGAACATTAGGCAGACATGAGCAACCTATTTCAAAACTTTGGGCGAGCTTGGGCATAAATTTTATGAACATGATTTAAATTTGGTCAAGCATGGGCACAAATATTTCTAACTCAAACAACCTGGAGAACTATATATGAAACTATTTTTATAATTGGTATTATTACCATATTAACAAACTTGTATCTCTAGAGGAACTTGGGATAACCCGGGGAACCCAAGGAATATAACTTGGGAACACTTGGGCAACACCTCCATGGGTTCCACGGGTTCGATGGAAAATTTGGGCAAAAGATTCCTATCTCGGGCCTGCCTCGGCTAAGCCTTCTAACCCGCCCAACCGACCCAAGTCTCACTTCTAATCAGAGGTGTAGGAGCATAAGTGTACCTTGGATCAATGTGAGATTGGTTGGGGTTCAACTACATTCCAGAACGAAGTTAATTTGGAGTAGGCTAGTGTCTGTAGCGGCTTAATACAGTGTATGTTTAATCTGGACTAGGTCCCGTGGTTTTGCTGCATTTGCGGTTTCCTTGTTAACAAAATTCTGGTGTCTGTATTATTTATTTTCCGCATTATATTTTTATATAATTGAAATAATACAGGTTGTGCGTTGTTCAATTAATTAGAATATCCGACCTTATTGGTTGTTGATTTAAATTGATTGACACTTGGATATTGGTCTTCGGTACCATCCAAGTTATCTCTCTTTGATTAAGACTCGCATATTGTATTTGCTTGAGTAAATCAAATTGAGAGATTGAGATAATAACTCCTTGAGATATTTTCTATTGATTGAGTCTAGTTGATTCTCTAGAAAGTAACTCGGAGTTGTCCATACAGATTGCTAATCGAAATATTGGGTATGGTTGTTAGACCCCCGCTTTTTCATGGTTCACTTACTCTATTTGCGAACGGCAATAATATGCCAAAGTCCGGAACTGTGGTTCAGTACTATGTTTGCGAACATAGTGGTTAGGTTCTAAAATCGGTAAGCATGAAATTCATACTCATGAACTCAGGTTCGTTTGTGAATTAAAGTCATTGGAACTTTAATGAAATAAGGTATGTGAACTTGATTTGCAAACCGTTGCATTATGTTCATGAATCGGTTCTTGTGTAAGTACTTTGTATAATTACAAAGCAAACCGAATATGTTTCAAATGGTTCATGTATATTTCTATGAGATGGTGAACATTTGAACAACTCTCTTGAAGCACATTTAAATTCATTTGATTATCAATCATGATTGATTGATCATCATATTTGATATAGAAGTGTTATATGAATATGGCTAAACTATACTATAAGTGTTCATGGGGATAACTTCGGTTAATTGTTTTTGAGTCAATAGGTTATACACGTTTAGGTACTTTTCATCCATATCCAAATATAGGTATATTTCATTTGTGTGTATCAAGCTAATACCATCTGACGATGGAGATTAATTTCTTAGTTTCTAAGCATACTTAGCTTGAATCTTAAATCAGGAGTTCATCTAACGATGAATATCAACTGCTTTGTTACTAAGCTATCTTAGCTTTGATTATAAGCAACCCTGATTAGAAAAACTATATAAGGGAAAACTCTAGCATCTTGGAAACATAATCCCGACACTCTCGTGTGTCCTAGTTGCAAACTAGAGTCGATTCTCTATTAACCTAGGGTTTTCCAAAACCATTATTAGGTTAACAACTTGAAGACTTCATTTGGGGTTCGTGAAGCCAGATCCAACTATTTTATCTATAGTTTCATATTCTGATCTTACTTTTTCTATCATACTGAGTTTCATCTTCTTTAATATTTTCTCGAGATTTATCTCCGATAGGTAAGATATAAAAAGTAATCACAAAAATTCTTCGTCTCAGACTCTTGTGATTCCGCAATAACTTCTTATGTTAATCAGTTAGGTTATTATGAGGTGACAAATATTTCTAGGATGCTCTTTGGGAGTGTTTAAGGGTGAAAACCGTTTCTGATGATTTCGGTAATTTCGGGTATGTGGGTGAGAAACAAATCTAAACCCTAACCAATATACGTACTACACAGGAGTACTTTTGATTCGAGTGATCAATTTGTAAAATCCTGGCCTAAACCAAGAAATGGTCATTCCAGGCTTGTTTCGGTCACAAAGTGAAGGAGAATGGTTGGTCTTAGGGAGGGAAGCGAAGAAAGTGTTGAGACCAGAATGATTGATTCTAGAAATATGGGCGTTTTGTGACTTGTATCAGAAAGTAGAACTGGTGAGCCGGATGGAAAGCTACCAGGTGATTTTTAGATACTATGTGTTTCCGACCAAAACTTGTCCTTTGGTGGAAATAAGTGGGACCTATTTATACAAGTCATAGTGAAACTTACCCTGGTCTCGTAGGAAGTGGAACGATTGAGTGGTGGAAGAAAAGAGTAACGTGTAGCTGTCAGACGTTATGTTTCCATGATGAAGAAAGTGAATTCGTGTAACTGCCGGTCATGACTCTTCCATGATGAAGGAAATGAATTATTTATACACTGTTACTTTTTACCGCCACTAATTATCCTACTTCATGATACTTTCTTGTAACGGGCGCATTGCACGCCGCATGTTGTAAACCGCCAGACCAATACCCTGATGAGCATCCCCCAGTTTGTGACATATTTTGATGTCTCCAGTGTTTTCAAGGAAAACATGTAGCACTTTGCTACGTGTGGAAATTTAAAATTGAGAGGCTTGCCGCAGGTAAATAACATGTAATGCTAGGCTCGTATTGGCTAGTCGCCTAAAACTTGTCGCGAGCTCGTCAGTTCAGTGGCAAACTTGGATGGAGATTGCATCTCGTGAAGAAGGATGGTCATTGATTATGGCCACATCTTGTTGTATAGCGAAGTGGCGTCAGCCACATGCTAATGGAATTCCAGTGGCGTAGCCATAGCATAGCGGCATGATAGTATCCGTGTCATAGTGGTATGCCAGTGATGTTGCGGCATGGCCAAAGCTAAAAATTAGCTCCGCAAACAAAGTTAGGGTCTGGCGTCGTGGAAGGATTTGGCATGGCCAAGTCTTGCTGTCGTGGAAGGATTTGGGCATGGAAAAGTCTTGGCGTCGTTGAAAGGACTTGGCGCGGCCAAGGCGTCGTGGAAGAATTATCCGTGGAAGAATTAGGGCTTGGCGTGGCCAAGGCGTCGTGGAAGAATCAGGGTTTGACGAGGCCAATACGTTGTGGAAGAATTCTCCATGGAAGAATTAGGGCTTGGCGTGGCCAAGGCGTCGTGGAGTCGGACCCACATGTGGCGTGGCAACGTTGACCTTGTTGCCACTCCAATCTCGTTGCTCTGGGAACGTTATTTGGCTTTGGTAGCAATTTGCTCAAATTAGGGTTTGTTGAAAACCCTAATTAGAGCACGTGGCGTGCGGCATGGTGCTACTTTTGTGCAAATGGCGCCATGGCTATGCCAAAGGAACCATGGCCAGACCATAGTGTGGAAATGGCCACAGGAGTAGGAATTGCCGTGTGGTGGCTATTTATGGCAGGTTGCCACGAAGTTGGCATGTTGTGAAGTTGCCGCGGTAGGGTGCCTTTGGCCTTTAATGTATGGTGGCAAGTTTTAGAGTAACCTGATTGGCCACAAAGTGGGGTCAGCCAAACATAAAATGAGACCACACTTCTGGTGAGAGTGTGGCGCCTTTAGGGCGACCTGATTAGTCAATGGAAAGTGGGGCCGGCAAGCAACATGGGGCCGGCCTTGTTCGGAATGTGCGTGGCGCATTTAGGGCGACGTGATTGGTCAATGGGAAGTGGGGCCGGCAAGATAAGGAGTGGCCACACTTCCAGCACGCTGTGGCGGGTTTAATTACCTAATATGCTTAATTTTGACAAGCAAGGTCTGGTATATTACGCGAGGCGCGAAACCCTAACTTCTGCAAGTTAGTCAGGTTGACTGAATTCTAGTATTGACACATTTCTCTTTTAAGTTCGTTTCCATAGAGCAACATGTTTTTCTGATTGAATACCTTATGTAAAGATCTTATTCTTGATACTTGGAGATTCGTGCTACTCTACTGCGAGTGAATACAAATCGTCATGCCATATCAATATTAAGTGTTCAGCCGGATAACATAGGATAGAAGGCATTCAGTGGAACTTATATTTAAGTGAATATACGCGAGGCACCGAAATTTATAGAACATTTGGGATTCGCCGGTCTGGATAAATTTCATGTAAGTATATTGAGCGGCTCAATAAATTTGCCAGTGGAGAGGTTAGCACACGTGGCTATGTTTCCTTGCAGAGTGACGTCACATCAGATGCAAGGTTTTACGATTTTAACCCTAAGCTAAAATCCACCATCAACAGGGAGTATAAGACCGGATTATTAGTTGAGTTTCCTGTTCACCTTGATTTATCTAAAGACGAAAAAATAACCAGAATAGACTTATCTGTGGGAGACAAATTTGTTTATAATTCTTCGATTTTGGGTCGTAGAAACTCTTAGTTGTGGGTGAGAATAGCTAAGGGAATCATGTGCGTAGATTCCTGCTGGGATTCAAGAGGCGTAAGGAATGCGACTGTACCTTAATCGGCGTGAGACTTGGTTAGGGCTAAACTACATTCCAATCTGAATTTAACTTGTAGTAGGCTAGAGTCTGTAGCGTCTTAATACAATGTGGTGTTCAAATATGGACTAGGTCCCGGGGGTTTTCTGCATTTGCAGTTTCCTTGTTAATAAATTTTTTGGTGTCTGTGTTATTTCTTTTTCGAACTATATTTGTTTATATAATTGAAATATCACATGTTGTGCGTAGTTCAATCATAGGTGATAAATCCGACCTTATTTGTTGGATAGGACTTAATTGACACTCGAACATTGGTCTTTGGTACCATCCGAGTTATTCTCATATCAACCAGTTTCACAGATTTCTATCTAGTTTATTTACCGATTGTCTTGAGAAAGAGATAAAGATCTTTGATATCTTTCTTGATTTAGTCTCACTTTTAAGTTGGTGCTCTCGAAATTATATTGGAGTTTAGTCCATATAGATTTCCGAACGAAATATTGGGTGTGGTTGTTATACCCCCGCGTTTTCAATTGGTATCAAAGCAGGGAAAAAAGCTAATACCTCACAAGTCTGTGTTTGTACCAATCTGACTCTATGGATAGAAGTGTTATCTCTGACAAACGCATTACCAGGAATAAAAGTATTGTTTCTGTGGAATCTATTAAAGAGAAAGACTTGTTTGTCTCTCATTTAGATGAACATCCTATTCCCATAAAACAACCAAATATTGATTTATCTTACTGATGAGTCTGACTCTGAAGTAGAAAGGGAAGCATCCAAAGAAAGTGCAGAAATTCTAAGACGAGCTATAATTTAGTTCACTGAAGTTATTAGGCTGAAACACAAAGTGAATATGCTTATTGGTATGGTTAATGATCATGACTCTCAATTAAAGACTCTTCGTGAAGAAAAAGCCGAAGTAAGTTTGTCAAAAAAATTACCCGAGGCCAAACTTGAGGAGAGAGCTTTAGAAATTAAACGTCTATTGAGTAAACCCTTTATTCAATGCAAGGTTTGTTTTGTAGAGTCCACTATACCTATTGCCTCTGACAAAACTGAGATGTTAGAAAATGTGACTTCTTCTAATCATGTTTCTCTAACGAAATCAGTTTCAAAATAGAAAATGCAATCCCCTCTTATTGTTAAAGATGTGCTTATAACTTCCTTTGATCAAGGAATTACTGCACCTCATGTAAAGAAGGAAACTTCTAACGATTGTGTTAAACCTTTTTTCTCTAATCTCTCTGGTGATCAGAAAGTGTGTTTCTATTGTGACATAAAGGGACATGTTCGATGGAAGTGCAAATTATGGATGGATGATAATCATATTTGCCGTCTCCAACATACTTTAGATTTAATACTCAAATGTGTAACTAACATCCGTATGTCTAAACCAATCGGTTTTAGGACTCATCCTGTGAAACCTTCCAGGTGGATCAATTAAATTTGCTCTTCTAATGTTCGAACCTATAATAAGAGATTTAATGCATATCGGTCAAGGAAGTTTCAAGAGAATCCTTCTTAATCTAGGGGTCGAGATATTTCTCAAAGTGTGAAAAAGGTACCAGAAGAAGTCAGTCACAATGGATCTACGGAAGACAATCTGAATCTAATAATTGCAATATATAAAGATCTATTGACAGACTGTCAAATTCCACCAGAAAAACTTCCTCAGGTAAGGGCTCTAACTTAGTCTCATACTTTGATGACAATAAGTTTTATGATGTTTTTTCACACCAAAGAGGGAATCTTCCAAGTATAAGAGTTAAAAAATGGATTAAATATAAGCATTATCCATTTGATGAGCATAATGCTCGTTCTTGTGTTAATTAATCACAAGGTTTGGATTCTTACTCATAAAAATCATGTTGAGTAAGATATGCTAATAATCAATTATGTTTCTGATGGCATTCATGTTTTGTCTAAGATGAGATAATATTGTGTCTTTTCAAATTCATATGGCTTGACTATTGATACAGTCAACTTTGGAATATTGAGAAGGTGATTAAAGGCTATGCATAATTAGATTGGTACAAGTAATTTTTGTGTCACTCTTGTGCTCTAAATTTTTCTTCTTTTCCGAAGAATGTAGATTTATTGAGCTAAGATGTGTGAAAATAGTTTCACGTCACAAACTTATGTGTATCTACTATGCCATGAAAATTGGTCATTACAGTATCTATATTGTGCTCTCTAACAGCCTTCTATAACCATTTAAAATCTCGTGGGTTAAGTTTGATGATCGTACGGGTACCCGTTTGTTACATGTCACGAACCAACTCTAAAACCCAAAAAATATATTCCATATGAAACCATTTATACCTATCCTATTGAGTTGAGTTCTCTCACTCTAGGTTATTTTTTTATATCAAGAATGTCTTCTCCTTCTCACACTTGCGATTTTATGAAAGGATTTCTTTATAAGGGTATCGGTTACGGATCCAAAGGGAAGAAGAAAAGAACACTAGTAAAATATGACTTTGTCAAATCTCAAAACTCTAAAGACTATTATGATGTCTCATGATATTATGCATATAATCATCAAGATGTAAAGCATGATGAGATGGTTTATGCTGAGGTTGTTCATGATTTTCTCAAATACTTTGAGGAAGCAAAACTGCAGCTCGTTGATATTATGAAAGGTCTCGATGTGTTACGAACTGAGTTGAAAAGGTTACTTCTGACCTTGTTCTAATGAAGACGCATGTTAAAGATCTTCTCAATGAGGATATATTCTCTGAAGAATCAGTAGATGCAGTCAATAACAAGCTCAAAGGTCTTAAAAACCCGTGAAGGTTCTGAAAGTGTACTTTGATTTTAGTATGTTTTTTTTTAGGTTTTGATTTATGTCTAGGAAACTTCTTATGAGAATTTATTCTTATGATTAAGAAGGATAACAAGGGTTTGGTATAACAAATACTGTGATTACACATAGTTATTTCTAACTTGCAATATTTTTAGATTTATTTATTTAAATTCTAGTTTGAAATATGATCTTGCGGTATTTAATCTTATTGGTTTTATATATTGCAAATGTCTTATGAGATATATATGCGTTTACGTTCGTGAATTATGCTATTGTCTCCTATATGCTCAAAAGTTAAGTCTATTATGTCTTTATGCAAATATTGATAAAATATATAATGAACTTTTTGAGAAAATTCCGCAGTATTGATCTTTCCCTAATCCACTATTATGTGAAAGTACTGTATTTACTCCATAAGTTTTCTTATGTTGAGTGTTTCCGGCTAAATTAATCAATAAGATCTTCCTGTGGTTAATTTACTCGAGTTTACTGGATACAAATCCATGTGATTTGTTCACGTCCAAAAAAATCTTTCTTTTTTCGTAAAAGTAAGGTCGCTCATGTTGTTCTCTTGGGAATGACATCAAATGGGGAGAGTTATTAAATGAACTTGTGTTTAATTGCCATATCTTTGTGGTGAGAGCGGTTGTGGAATTTGAAGGGGTTAACTTGTATCTTAATAAACTCCTTGATGAATACACTAAGTTTCGACTATGTGAAATCATAGAAACAAAGTTGATATGTTTTCTTTTTAGTCATGAATGATGTTTTGTGAATTCATTATGATCTCATAGTTTTCATACCTTTGCCAATTTATATTGACAAAAAGGAGGAGAATTATTTGGTAGTTCGCACAACATACATATGGTTCTCGGATCATTATGTAAGAGAATCAACTAGACAGTTATACTCAATCTATAGAAAAGTATATCAAAGATTTTATATCTCTGTTTCACAATATAATCAACAAATCAAACAGAAAAAAATCCACGAGATTAGTTTATATCTCTAGCTTATACCAGTGGCGAATCCAGAAAAAAAGTTCTATGGGGGCACAATTGGTTCTCGAGGGAGGCACAATTGGTTCTCGGGGATTACAAGTAAAAATGTTACACCGATAAAGAACTAAATTTAACACCATAAGGGTGAAATTGTTATCCAACTAAGTGTAAGGTTTGTTCAAATATAAGTATTCATCAGTTTCATCAATCAAAGCGACACAAAAAATGTTTTTTTTTCTTTTAAAGCAAATGTGGTGGTGGTGGTGTTACTTCGTTTTATCATGAAGCATCTTCTCTATTTCTTGTTCTTTCAAATGTCCAAAGATTGCCTTCCATATTATTATGAACTGAATAGACGAGTTTTCGATGAACTTCACCTAGTTCCTCCCTGTCATTCATCACATTTACGAACTGTAGGCCTATAGAACTAGTCTTTAGCATTATTTTTTTTAAAGCATGGTAACTTTCATATATGAACTTTTAAACTTAAGGAAATTATTTCAGTAAATTGTATGCACGCATCCTTAGTTTTAGGAAGTTAACTAGTTTACTGGTTTTTGGAAGAATTGTATTCACACATCCGTGGATTTGAATACGGGAATCATGGATGGAATCAGGTAGAAGTTAGTTTCTAAAGATAATTTTATACGGGTATTGGTTGCAAATATCATGGGGGCACAAACTTCACCTCCAATGAAAATCATACGGGATTTTCACTTTTTCAAAAACGTATGGGGTCTAGTGATCCCACTGGCCCCACTATAGAATCTCCCCTGGATTATACAACTAGTATCATACATGAGGTGTGGGGATTATGTTTCCCAATTGCTAGAGTTCTCCTTTATATAGATTTCAAATCAGGGTTTGCAATCTAAGTTACCTTGGTAACAAAGCATTCAATATTCACCGTTAGATGAAAACCTGATTAGATTCAAGCTAATATCTTTCAACCGTTAGATCGAACTTAGCTTGTTATACACGAATGAAATGTAACTTCATTTAGGTATGAGTAATCGTACCTAAACGTGTACACTTAGTCGGTTCAACAATAGTTAACCAATGGTTATCCATATGAGCACTTTCATATCAACCTTATTCATCTTTACCATAACTAGTTCAAATAGCTCAAATGAACTAGTTAGAGAGTTGTTCAATTGCTTAGATCTCATAGAAGTATACAAGACACAATTGAAGCAAAATCGATTTTGATTCACTCGAATCAATTCATGAACATTATAGCCACGGTTTGCAAAAATTGCACTCCTTATTATATAAATGTTTTAAACTGATTTTAGAAAGTAACCTACTTAAGTATGCAAACGGGTACGTGTACTTAAGTAACCGGATTGAGTTTGTTTTTCACTTCCAAACTCCAACAGAAATTCACGGACGCGAAACTTTCGCCAGTATGCATACGGGTATGCATACTTACCCGGATTTCCAACAACCGCCAGTACGCGTACGGGTTCACATACTTTGGGTTCCCAGTTTTTGACTTTTACACAAATGTGAGAATACACTATGTTTATATCCAACCATGGTTACTTGTTCTAAACTCTCATTTCAATCATTGAAACTTTCTTAGAGGATGTTAAAATAATTGTTATTCACAAACTACTTTCATCAAAGCGATTTTCAAGTTATTGAAATAATCAATATGACTTTCGTCACGAGTAAAGATGAACTTAGCTAAAGCGAAAGCTTACTAACACATATTTCGAGAAGTAGATAAGCGAGATAGACTCGGCTCGAAATAGAAAATGTGTATAATTGAAGTCTATATAGCAATACAACTTTTGTCTCAAATAGGAGATAAAATAGACTTTTGAGTGATAGATAAGTTCAAGTCTCCACATATCTTTTAATGATGAAGTTCCACAAGTTCCCTTGAGTAGTTCTTCGTCTTCATTTGATGAACGTCGTGGATTCTAAGGCTCAGCTACACTTACTATCCTAATCCGAGACTTAGCTATAAGTAAACTGGAAATCAATACTTATAGTTTTGGCAACTAAACTTGACAAACAAGCTTGAGATAGCAACCTTGCGAGTTCGACCGAGCAGTGCTCTAACAATCTCCTCCTTTATTAATTTTAGTGACAAAACTATAAATACATATGGAATACAAAATAAATAAACTTTGTAGCTTCTCATCCAAATGCTTGATCTCCTTGGTTCTTCAACATTACTCGAAATCTTCGTCACTTCCAAGTACTCCTATGATTCTAAAGGTGTTCAACTCAGCATCATCGTTGTTGAAGATCCGTAGATATAACAATTAGAAAACAATAGCTCTCAATCATTGTTATACAGTGTCATAGTATTATTATAAATCATCAAAGTTTAGTTGTATCACAACTTCGACAACAATACTACGGTGATATGTATCACTCCCACTTAACCAATAATTCATCTCACATGAAAACCACCCCCCCCCTTACATAATGATCCGAAAACCATATGTATTTGTAGTGTGAACTACACATTAATTCTCCCCCTTTTTTTCAATAAAATTGGCAATGGTACGCAAATTAGTGGGATCCTAATGAAATTTCCTTAGAGACACTTCATGACCAAAAGAAAAGCACATATCAAATTTTTTAGATGCAACCGAAACTAAATGCATTCATCAAGGAGTTTATAAAGATACAAGATAACCCCTATAATATTCCACAGCCGCACTCCCCACAAGGATTTGGCAATTAAGCACAAGTTCAATTAAGAACTCTCCCCCATAAAATGTCATTCCCGAAAGAACAACAAGAGCGACCTTACTTTCACAATAAAAGAAATACTTCTTTGGACATTAACAAATCACATAAGAATATGAATTTGTATCCAAAAATCTCAATTAAATTAACCACAATAGAACCCATGATTGATTTAATCGGAAATGCTCGCATAAAAGAACTTACGGAACCACACAGTATTCACATAAAGATATGGATCGGGGAAGATCAATATTGCGGAATAAACAAAGATTCATTCTATATTTCATCACTATTTTCATAATGACATATAGTGTAAACAAAAGTTCATCCTATCTTCCATCAATATTTGCATAGTGACATAATATGCTTAACTTTTGTTTGTCAAAAGTTCATTCAATCTTTTATCAATACTTGCACACTGACATATGAAAGACTTAACTTTTGACAACGTATGGGACAATCAAAGTTCACAGACGCAAACACGCATATCTCATAATAAGTTGTAATATATAAAACCATAAAGATTAATACTGCAAAATCATCTTCCAAATAAACGTTAGAGTTTAAATAAATAAATCTAAAAACGTTGGAAGATAAAAATCGTTAGAAAAAACTATGTGTACTCACAATAATTGCTATTCCAAACCATAGTTATCCTTCTTAAAACATGAGAATAAATTCTCATAAGAAGTTTCCTAGACATTAAGACCTTTGAAAAATTCTTTATCGTCCCCGAACTCCTTGTCGTCAACAGCCATTGGGACATAAGGTTCAAGAAGAAAAGAGTTGATATAAACAAACCTTCTTGACTGATGCCGAACCAGGGATTGACACTCGGACATTTGATATGACTTGATTGACACTCGAATATTGGTCTTTGGTACCATCCTAGTTATTCTCATATCAATCAGTCTCACAGATTTTTGTCCAGTTGATTTACTAATTGTATTGAGAAAGAGATAAAGCTCTTTGATATCTTTCTTGATTGAGTTTCACTTTTAAGTTGGTGCTCTCGGAATTATGTTGGAGTTTAGTCTATACAGATTGCCGAACAAAATATTGGGTGTGGTTGTTACACCCCCGCGTTTTCAAACATGCTTCATCCTTAAGTGCAGTACCGGATTAGAAGTTGGGGATAGTGCACCTTTATTATCACAAACAATTGCAGGAGATGTAGGAATAAAAATACCAAGGTCCTTCAAGAGTGAACAAACCAGAGTCAAAGAAAGAAGACAAAGCAATTAAGCCTTTTTGCAAAACAATGCCATGATCTATAGTGCCTTTTATATATCTGATAATACTCTTAGCATTAGTGAGATGAATTGTAGTATGTTTTATCATATGATGACATACTTGATTAACATCATAACAAATTTCATGTCTTGTCCAAGTTATATTCTCAAAGCACCCACCAAAGACCTATATTATGTAGGATCTGAAAGTAATTCACCATATGTAGAACTCATCTTAGAATTTGCAATTGCTGGAGTAGTGCATGGTTTGAGACCAAGAAGATTGGTCTTCTTCAAAAGATCAAGGATGTACTTAGATTGGGACAAGTGCATTGATGAATCATTTATTTTAACCTCAATGCCCATAAAATAATGGATAGGTCCTGAATCTTTAATAGGAAATGAAATACTAAGTTGAGCAATAACATAAGAACAAAAAGATGAAGAAGACATGTTAAGTAGAATATCATTTATATAAACAATAGCAATTGTTGTTTGTGAACCATGTTTATGAATAAAAATAGAAGTATCATCCAATGAGGATGTAAAACCAAGAGCAAAAAGAACATCCATCAGCTTTTCATACCATGCTCTAGGTGCCTGTTTAAGACCATAAATTGATTTTTGTAGTTTGCACACTCCATTAGGATTATCCGGATCTATAAAGCCTAATGGTTGAGTTATGTAAACTGTTTCTTACAGATCCCCATGTAGGAAAGAATTACTTACATATAATTGTTTGACCTCTCAATCATAGTGAACATCTAGAGAAATGACTAACCTTATAGTTGTAGGCTTAGCAACAGGACTGAAGGTCTCAGTATAATCTAAGCCTTTTTATTGATGTAAAACCTTTAGCCACAAGTCTGGCTTTATGTCTTTCAATTGTTCCATCTGGATTGTACTTCACTTTAAATACCCATTTACATCCTACCAAATTTTGTCCTGGAATGGGATCAACAATTGTTCAAGTACCAATATTCTTTAGAGCTTTGTGTTCTTTAACAAGAGCATCCATCCATTTTGTATCCTTTTTAGCTTGAGAAAAAGTTGTTGATACTGCAGGAGTAATATTAGCCATAAAAGTTGTAGGAAGAGGATATCTTGTTGCAAAGTAGATTTTAGGCTTGAAAAATCCACTTTTGGATCTTGTATGCATGTTATGTCTTGAAGCAGTTGTGGATGTTGATGAAGAAGTATTAGTAATAACAGACATTATTGATGGAGCATTATGCACTAGAAACTTCTAAAAGAATGGTAGTATGACAAGAGGAAGCAACTGATAGTTTATTTGATGGTGCAGAAGTAAAAGACAATTCAGCAGCTGATGAATCCTGAAAGAATGACTTGACTGGAGAAATGCTAGAAACTTTTGATATCTTGTATGTAAGAGCATGAAATAAAGATTCGTCAAAAGTAACATGTCTGGGCACAAATACTTTACTAGATTGAGGTTCAAAGCATCTATAACCCTTTTGTATTGAAAAATAACCAAGAAAAATACATAATTTGTTTCTCGGCTGAAGTTTAATATAAGTATAAGGTCTTAGCCAAGGATAACAGGCACATCCAAAAGTTCTAAGAAAATAATAATCATGAACTGAGCCATATAACTTTTCATAAGGAAAAATGAAAGAAATACTAGCTGCGGGGAGTCTGTTGATGAGATAACTATCTCTCTTGAAAGTATCCGCCCATAATTGATCTGCTAGATTAGAATAAAATAGAAGAGTTATACTATGTCAACAAGATGTCTGTGTTTAAACTCAGATGCACCATTTTGCTCAAGTGTATGAGCACAACTGAACTGATCTTCAATACCATTTGAAGATAGAAAATTTGCAAGTTCAGAGGCAATAAATTCTCCACCACCATCTGTTCTAATCACTTTCGATGCTTCAATTGAAGTAGTTTTGCACTTGAAGAGAAAAGTTTATAGACATCTTTGAAATCAGATTTTCTCATTATTGGAAAGATCCAGCAGTATTTACTAAAATTATCTACTATATTACATTAGTAAAGGAACCCACAATTGGAGGCAACATGACTAGGTCCCCAAAAATCCATATGCAAAAGCTGCAATGGTTTATTTAACACACTACTAGACAAAGTAAAAGACAACTCTTGTGATATTCCAAGACAACAGTCAATACAAGATACAAAATTCCTAGACAAATCAAATGACATATTATGACAAATTCCCTATAGAGACTGAAATGAAGGATGTCCAAGTCTTTTGTGAAGTAGGTTAGCTGAGACTTTAAGAGATGATAAAGCTATTGGTGAAGTTGATGAAGAATCACTCGATGATGAAAACTTTATAGTATATACTCCATTCTTACTCTGCCCTTGGAAAATTATTTTCCCAAATTTAAGATCCTTTATATAAAATTTATCAGATTAAAAAGTCACACTGCAGTTATTATCTTTGGTGAACTTATGAATAAATATAAGTTTTTGTGAAGCATGAGGAACATGTAAAATATTAGGTAACTGAATTATATGATCCAATAGAAAACAAAAAGTGTTACAAAAGCTAGGAAATATGCATACCTTCTCCAGTAGCTGTCATAATTTGCCCATTTCCATTGTAGGATTGAAACTCAGTAATATCAAATGCATCTGAAGTAATGTGGTTTGAAGCTCCATAATCAGCATACCAGGGATTTTTACCAAGAATATCAACAGAGGCTAGCATAGCATGTATATTTGGAGGAATTGATCTTCCTTGATAAGCAAAGTTCATCATCTGATTACACTCGATAACATAATGACCAAATTTGAATCATATATGACAAGTTGGTCACATAATCCTTGGATATGAATATGATGATGTAGCTAAAGGTAAGAATGGATTGTTGTTATGTGGTCTCATAGGAAAAGATGATGCCGAAGTAGTTTGTGGTGGATGTGGTAGTGCAGATGAAGAACTAGATCCAAATAAATTTCTTTGAGTAAAGTTAGTTTGATATGAAGACATTCTTGGACTTGGATATTGAGAGTAAGAATCAAATCTAGGAGTGTTATTTGGATAATTTCATGTTGTTTCTATAGGCAAAAAAGTCTTTAGACTCATCTGTGACAAAAACACTCTTTGATATCTCGTTTAGGATGATTTCCTCACTGATAAGAAGATTATGTAGTTCTCTAAGAGAAACGGGAGGATTACGCACTCCAATATATGTAGCAAATAAAAGCTAAAGATAATCCATTAAGAACACTCACCAACATCTCACTTTCATTAATAGGATATCCAGTAGCAGATAAAGAATATGAGATCTTCTTTATTTCGTTGAGAAATGAAGTAATGGTAGAGTTACCTTGTTTGGTTGTAGACAATTTGATACGTAATTGAATTATATGAGTAAAAGATGTTGCTACAAATCTTTTCTCAATCGATTTCCACAACTCATACGATTTTGTTAGATCAGCAACATAAGAAATCATACTTTCTAAAATAGAAGATTGAATCAAAAGAATTAGAGTTTGATCTTTTTCATTCCAACTAGCGGATCCACTTAGGATTAATTGTTGCTTCAGGATCTTCTCATCTAGGTGCATAAACAAACTAATTAAGGCATGGTTTTGTCATGTCCCAGCTAAGGGCCACCTGCTTCTGGGTGCCTTAATAATTGTATTTCATTGACTGCTCTAGTTATTTACCGTTAAGTGTCGTTGGTAATTATTAGTTGGAGTTTGTGAGGATGGCACGTGTGCCAATCTTGTCATATCTTTATATATTTTTTCTGTTGTTTGTGGATGCTATTGAATTATTGAATCTTAAAACCCTAGTTCTATTTTTATCTCCCTGTGCAACGATTTGAGTTGTCCTTGAGGCAAGTTTGTAGTGTAGATCACTACAATTGGTATCAGAGCACTCGATCTGAGTGACTTGTTACGATGGTGAACCAAAAAGAGTTTTATGATCTTAACAAGAAGGTTTCATCAAAAATCATGAAGAAGCTCGGGAAAAAGCAGTTGCGCATCTAAAGAGGCTATAAGAAGTACAAGTAGAGAATTCTTCAGATATAACTCAACTGGTGAAAACTGTTTCTGGTATTGGAGCTATCATAGCTCATGAAGTGGATAAAGCTATTAAGAAATCAGCACCAGAGGCGGAATCTGTTATTCAACCCTTAGGATCAAATACTATTGTTAGATCGAACACATGAGGTAATAATAACTCTATTTTTTCCAACCAGTTTTCACATCATCATAAGCCAAAAGTGGATTTCCCTAGTTTTGGAGGCAATAATCCAAGATCTTGGATTAGAAAATGTAAGAAATACTTTCAACTACATCCGATTGATGAAGAACAAAAAGTACTCATGGCTTCTCTGTACCTAGAAGATAGAGCTGATGTTGGTTTCAAGATTACGAGGAAGGTAAGAAAGTAATAATATGGGAGGAGTTCATCCTTGACATCACCTCAAGATTTAAGAGTTGGGTCATGATGACATTGTGGGTGAGCTCAACAAGCTGAGCCAAACTGGTACAATACCGGAGTATCAAGAAATATTTGAAGAGCTAAAGGCATTAATGATTGCCAAAAATAAATATCTCAATGAAGAATACTTTACTTCCAGTTGGATTAGTGGGTTGAAGGAGGAATTAAGGGTAGTTGTACAAATGTTTAGCCCAACTGGGTTGAGATAAGCCATTCATTTAGCCAGAATACAAGAAACACTTTTAGAGACTACTGCTATCGGGTTACCTCCACTGTACATTCCTAATAATAATAGGGCCATTGTGACTTCTCCAAAGTCAAGTACTCCATCACATAGAAAAGGAAATATCACCAGTCCAAAGATGCCCCTAATTAAAAGATTATCTTATGCATATATGAGGTCTAAAATGAAGAGAGGATTGTGCTACAACTGTGATGAAGTTTTCAGTAAGGGATACAAATGTGCTAAACAACAATTGTTTATGTTAGTTGTTGATGAAGAAGACATTGCATAATCTGAAGAGGAGTCACCTGGCAACTCACCCCTTATTCAAGAATTAGCTGAAGAAGATGTTGAAATTTCATTACATGCTCTCTCAGGTAGTATCTCTCATAATAATATTAAAATTCAAGGAAAGTCTATAAATAAAAAGTCACTCACCATACTGATAGACAGTGGAAGTACCCACAGTTTCTTAGATCCTGAAGTAGCTAGAGTAAGTGGTTATTGTATTGAACCTACTCCTGCATTCCAAGTAGCTGTTGCTGATGGAAATAAACTAATTAGTAATGCTAAGTGTTTAAAGTTTCCATGGAGTATGCAAGGCCATAAATTTGATTTTGATCTGAGATTATTACCACTAGGTGGGTATGATATGATCTTAGGAGTAGACTGGATGAAAACTATTAGCCCTGTGAAATTTGATTTTTCAAAGCTTTCAATTTACTTCAGTAAGGAGGGTGAAGATATAGAGTTAACTGGAATGTCAGATTCTCCAAGCATTTCCTTAATGACAGGGGAAGAACGCAACAAGCTTCTTAAAAAGGAGACGAAGAAATAAGTATTCAAAGGGCATTTATTCTCACTCGGAGCTATTGACTCAGACACTTCCATACCTGAGCCCCTCAAGCATATTCTCACATCATTTGAGTCAGTATTCAAAGAACCTAACACTCTGCCTCCAAATAGAAGTCATGACCATCATATTACTCTTAAACCTATTTCAACTCCTCCAAACCAAAGACCTTACAAAATTCCATATGTACAAAAGGAGATAGTAGAGAAGTTGATCTAAGAAATGTTAAAAGCTGGAATTATCAAGCCAAGCCACATTTCATTCCCATCACCAATTCTGTTAGTTAAAAAGAAAGATGGAAGTTGGAAATTCTGTGTAGATTACATGAAACTAAATGATATAACTATAAAGGATAAGTATCCAATTCCAGTGATAAATGAGCTGCTAGATGAGCTAAAAGGGTCAAGTGTGTTTTCTAAGATTGATTTGAGAGCAGGGTACCATCAAATCAGGGTAGCAATCTCAGATACTCACAAAATTGCTTTTAAAAGTCACCTAGGGAACTATGAGTTCCTAGTGATGCCATTTGGACTCACTAATGCACCTGCCAGTTTCCAAGCCTTATTGAATAGTGTGTTTAAGCCATTCCTAAGAAAGTTCATCTTGGTTTTCTTTGATGACATTTTGATTTAGAACCCTGACATGGAGACTCATCAGCAACATCTTACTTACACCTTGTCTCTCTTCAAGGAACATTCATTGTATGCCAAGCTAAGTAAGTGCTCTTTTGGACAACCACAAATTCAATACTTAGGGAACATCATAAGTGGGGATGGTGTAGCTGCAGATCCTGCGAAGATTTATTGTATGAAGAAATTGCTTGTTCCCAAGACTATCAAAGAATTTAGGGGATTTTTGGGTCTCATAGGATACTACATGAAGTTTGTTAAAGATTATCGGCTAATTTGTAAGCCTTTAACTGACCTACTTAAGAAGAACAACTTTCTTTGGAATGAAGCAGCACAAATGGCATTTGAGCAATTGAAGGAAGTTGTGACAACCACTCTTATTCTTATATTACCAGACTTCTAAAAACCCTTTGAGTTGTCCACTGACACTTGTGACAATGGAGCTGGAGTTGTACTGATGCAGGACAAGAGGCCCATTGCATATTTTAGCAAATGAATGGGGACTAGATTCTTAGCTCTCTCAACATATGAAAAAGAAATGATTGCAGTAGTTATGCCAGTTACTAAGTGGAGGACATACTTAATGGAAAGTAAGTTTATCATTTACACTGACCATCAAAGTATTAAATATTTCTTAGAGCATAGGATTCATACAACTCAACGGCAAAAATGGATCTCCAAACTTTTGGGTTATAATTATGAACTAAGATACAAAAAGGGTACTGACAATAAGGCATCTGATGCCTTGTCCAGATTAATATTAAATGAAGACTCCAGTTATCATGCTATAACTCAGGTGCAACCAACTTGGCTAGAGGAAATCTAACAAAGTGATGCAGAAGATCCACTGGCAAAGGACATCATCTCCAAATTGCTCATTCAAGCTGATGCAATGGAGGATTATAACTACCAACAATGGATTTTGAGGTTCAAAAATAGAATTCATGTTGGTAGAAATGGTGGTATTAGGCATAAGATATTAGAGGCAGTGCACACATCAGCTATTGGAGGACACTCAGGCTCCCAAGCTAGTTACCAGAGGGCCAAATTATATTTTTACTGGAGTGGGATGAAGCAATAGATTTTGAAGTTTGTGCAAGAATGTGACATCTTCCAGCAACATAAGAGCTTTAACACAATACCAGCATGGCTGTTACAACCATTACCAATACCATACTCAACATGAGAGCATATTAATATGGATTTCATCACAGGATTACCAAAATATGAAGGGAGAACAGTTATCTTAGTAGTGGTTGATAGATTCACCAAATACAGTCACTTCTTAGCTCTCAACCATCCCTATACTGCATCCTCAGTAGCCAAGGTATTCATTGACACTGTCTTTAAGTTTCATGGGTTACCAAAGTCAATTATATCTGACATGGACAGTGTGTTCATGAGTAATTTCTAGCAAACCCTATTTGCAAAGCTGGGAACTGCCTTACACATGAATACTACTTACCATCCTAAGACTGATGGACAAACAAAGAAGGTCAATGCTTGCTTAGAGACTTACCTAAGATGTATGACTATCTACAAGCCTACTAAATGGGTCACATGGCTATTATTATCAGAATGGTGGTATAATATCGCCTACCATACTAGTCTGAAGCTTACACCATTCTAAGACCTGTATATATTTGCACCTCCTCAATTTGGAATTTTGTTTTCTAAAGTTGGAGTTCATGCTGCAGTAGAAGATTATTTACAACAAAGGCAATTGATGAGCCAGATGTTGAAAGAATCATTGGAAATGACACAACACATGATCAAACGACAAGCTAATAAAAGGAGGTTTGAAAGATACTTTGAAGTGGGGGACTGGGTTTATCTAACATTACAACCATATAGACAAACTTCAGTCCAATTGATAAGGAATCCGAAGCTTGCTACTAAGTTTTATGGGCCATATCAAGTGTTGGATAAAGTGAGGGATGTTGCTTACAAGTTGGACTTGCCAGCTAATTCTAAGATTCACTCCACTTTTCATGTTTCACAACTCAAGCTTAATATTGGTAAGGGAGCAGTTCCTCAGACTCAGTTGCCTGCCACTGATTCAGCTGGAAACATCAAGGTTATACCCTTAAAAGTCTTAGCCTCCAGAAAAATTAAAAAGAATCGTCAGGAGGTAATACGGGTATTAGTATAGTGGGAAGGCATGAATGAAGAAGAAGCAATCTGGGAAGACAAGCAATTCATGGCAGAGCAGTTTGAAAATCTTATCCTTAAGGACAAGGATCTCTAGAAGGCGTGGGCATTTGTCATGTCCCAGCTAAGGGCCACCTGCTTCCGGGTGCCTTAATAACTGTATTTCATTTACTACTCTAGTTATTTACCGTTAAGTGTCGTTGGTAATTATTAGTTGGCGTCTGTGAGGATGGCGCATGTGCCAATCCTGTCATATCTTTATATTTATTCTCTGCTATTTGTTTCCGCTATCGAATTATTGAATCTTAAAACCCTAGTTCCATTTTTATCTCTTTGTGTGACGATTTGAATTTTTCTTGAGGCCAGTTTGTAGTGTAGATCACTACAGGTTTTGATCCATTTATGTAACCTAGAACATTATACCTTTTGAAAAGAGAAAGTGATAATGATTTCCAGGTAAGAAAATTATGTTCTTGAAGTTTTGAAGGAAAAATATATTTGTTATAGTGTTAAGAGGTACTTTGGTAATGTTTGATTCCATATCGAATCAAGAAAGTTTGCAGGTTTAATGGCGGAAGCAGTGAAAAAGTTATCAAGCCCAGATCGACTCTAATACCATGAATATTTGGTTTATTGAGAGAATGATAATTATTGATTATAAACAAAGAGAAGAATATATCCTTATAAAGGACATAAACAAAGTGACAGACTGGCAGTGATGCCGACTATATAGGCTGGCAGTAATACCAACTGTAACACATAATGGAAAACAAAAACAGATCAGATATTCGTACTGTTATAGTAAAACAAAAGAAATGATATAGGCATACACAGATAATACAAGGGCACACATAATGAGTGTATCATTTATAATTATCAACATCAACCTCCATATCTCGCAATACCTTTGGCCATCCTACCTGAGTACTAGCGCTTGAGTTGGGAAAAAAAACATGAACCAAGTAACCATAGAATAAAAACCTTGGCAATTTATATATTTGCTTCAGGGTCATATGTTTCTGAATCATAAATGTTTCTGCTATGTAATTTTTCAGTTAGAAATATCTTTAAACCAGACGGTAAAGTACAAAAAAAGTTTATATTTTTGTCTTCTGCCAACCAATTTTTTTGGTCAAATGGAACATCATCTCCCACAAATGAAGGTATTCCAAGTAGGAAATACAAATCTAATGGTGTTATTCATGTAAAAACATTAAAATCTTTAATTTCATACACATCTTCGTATTGACTGCATTTAAAAGTATAAATCAAAATATTCAACATACCTATATTTTGAAATTTGTAAAATGAAACGTGTGTGTAGTGTACCAACAACGCTTCACCAATACACACACCAATCTGGGATGATGTTTCTTCGCTTGGTACAAAGTAATCGAAGGAAATTCATTATAATTAGTTTAGGAGCAGAAGGTAGATCTACATAAACTTTGCTAACTTCGTACAAACACCTCTTAGTTTTTGAGCATCACTATCTCGCTCAACTTTTGTAGACAGATGACCTTGAGATTCGGCTAATTGTCGACCACACAATATAATGTGATTATTTTCTTCATCAGAGTTTGCTTTAGTTGCCGACAGATGTTGACTGAGTTTATTCAGAGGTGGTTTTCTATTTCTTACGCGCTTAATATCTTGAGACATTTCTATTGAGAAATTCAAAGAGGTTGAATAAAAACTTGAAGAGATTTTAGTAAAGAAAAATTCAAGAAAAAGGTGAATTTTGGTGTGAGCTGAAAAATGAAGGAGTTTGGTATTTATAGGTAGAGATATTGTAGTCGTTTATTGGTTGTTAAAATTTGACCATTGTGGTCTTCGATTGAGACGACCTTCTCAATCCCCAACGCTCGACTCATGTTGCGACAATAAAGTCTTTTCCCACTACCCAAAACTAGGTTTGTTTATCCCATGAACTATCAAATTAACACATGTGTTGTCCACTTCCACTGGATTTTCCCCGAAGTCGTAGAATACTTCTTAGAGCAGTTCTTATGGAATACTTCTATGATTTGTTCATTTTGATCCTACTATAGACTCCACAAACATGAAAAACGGATGGGCAAACCAACAAATTCGAGGGTTTGTTCAGTGAGTTTTATCATTAACCACGAGTTATGAAGAGCCGCGAGTTCGATCATCAACCACCGAGTTTGATCATTAACCGCCCGCGGGTCTTCCACCACCGCTAACTACAAATCCCATTTCCCAACGTAATATTTCCTATTCTTTATTCACTTTATCCTATTTTTATCTCACTTCATCCTATTTTATCTCACCTAAATATTATATTTTATATAATATATAATATTTTCTATTAAAAAGAAATATTAGTGGGCCATAGAAAACCAAATATGTTCATTTTGCTCTAGTTTTCCATAGTGGAAGACGCAGTTTGTTCATCCACGCAGCTCAACAATTTTATTTTTTTAATCATTGCCATAAGAACTGCCCTTATGTGGTAACTAAAGTCTAAACACCCTCTTAGGCCTATTCCTATGCATATGGCAAACATCAGACTTTGCCATATATGCACCCACTATGGGTATGCCAAACTGCCAAACTCATATGCATATATGTCAGGAATAACATATAGGCATACACGATTCAGTTTCCAGCGAGCGATAGAGTGTCCATCGCTCGGTGGTCATAATAACGCTCGTCGGTCTTTAAAGCGCTAGCGTTAGTCAAGCTATCGCTCGCAGGTCTGATCATCGCTTATCAGATCTTCATCTAATGGCTACCATTTCCCATCTATAAATACCTAATTTCAATCTCATTTCAACTCACATCAAAATTTCTAAATCTCTCTAGAATTTCTTAATCTCTCAATCTTCTTCTTCAAATCTAAAACAATCACACCTTCTCTACAATTCTTTATTTATTGTAATATGGATTCGCAATCTCAAAGTCAAGGCAAAGTTTAAAAAAACAAAGTTCTTGGTGCAAAATACAACATGATAGAAGATGAATGCATTTGTCGTAATTATGTTTTTTTTTTTACCCAAGATTGTATCGATGGTGCACAACAATATGGTAACACCATGTGGGAAAATATATTTCGTAAATATGAAAAAACAAACCATGAACATCAATGGTCGTGATGCAAAAGTGTAGCAGAACACTTCATTGTAATCAACAGGGAAGTAGCCGCTTATGTTGCATTGATAATGCAAGTCACGAGAGGAGGCAAGGAGAGTGGTCAGGTGGATGTTGATTTTGAAAGACAGGTTCATACAGATTGGCAGCAAAAATATGGTAAACAGTTCGCTTACGAAAGTTGTTATCATATTTTGAAGGTGTTGAACAAATATAATCCATATTTCTTATCAACTAATCAACAAGTACCTGAAAAGTCACCATATAATTCTTCTCCCTCAACACAAAATTCATCACCATTTTCACCAGGTCCATCAAATTCTTCACCAGATAATGCAAGAAACCCAAATGGTAACTTAGTTTTAATAATTATGATGATGGTAAGAGAAAACTTCCAGGGAGGAATAATGCAAGACTTGCTAGAAAATTATCTCAAGAAGGAGGGAGTTCTAGTGGATTTAACATGGCGGAGTTTACGGAACATCAAAAGACCGTTGATAGGAAATTTCAAAACAGAGAGAGTAAAAAAAGTCGTCTTTCTCAAGAAAAATTTGGGTTTGACTATGACAAGCATAACATTCTTCAAGCTAACACTTCAATTATGAACGCCCAGCAAAAACATGTGTGGCAAATCGAATTTGACAGGATTCAAGCACAAATTGAACAACAAGCTGGATTTACTAACAATGGTGATGATGATGAGGATGGAACTGATGATGAGTTTGATGTAGTAGTTCCTCTAGATGATTGATGTATTAATTTAAGTTTAAATTTGAAGTATTGCATTTTAATTTGATATGCTGTTGTTGCATCCTACTTAATATTAGTTTGAAATAAAAAGTGTATTAATTTGAAATGTTGTTGCTAATAAACTTAAATAAGTCTATTGCTTAAATTAAAATACATAACTTAATATATAAACTACATAAATCATTGTCTTTCATGCTCTGCCCAAAGATTCAATCTCAGATCATCTCTTAAGTTGTCATACAAATTTCGGTTCTGAATGTAATTAGTCATTTAAGCATAATTCCTTGCAGGACACCTCTTTTTGGTTGAATCTCTGGCCTCAAAGCTTCATCTTCATAGTTAGTCCACTCCGAATCACTACGGGTTTCCTGAATTACCATGTTATGAAGAATTATGCAAGTGAGCATAGTCTTGTGCATTTCAAGAGGACTCAACCCACGATATGGGCCACAAATGATAGCAAACTTCCTCTTCAAAATTCCAAAAGAGTGTTCCACATCCTTCCTCAATGCCATTTGCGCATCGTTAAAATGCCGGTATGAACGGCCCAATGCACCGGCAAGAGGCTGACGGTAGCACTGAACCAAGGTGGACCATTTTAGATAGATACCATCCATAAGATAATAGCATGAGTGTAACGATGGTCGTTGATCATGAAAGGGACTTGGGGACAAATTCCATGCTTCAAATCTTCAAACAGAGGCGATTTGTGAAAAATATTGATATCATTTTGTGAAAAGACCAAAAAAAGCATGCCATATTCAACAATCATAAGAAGCAGCAGCTTCAAGGATAACTGTTGGTTTTGGATAATTACCCTTATATTGACCGACCCAATAAACATGGCATCCTTTCCATACCCAATGCATACAATCGAGACTACCTAGCATTCTTAGGAATCCCATTTCCTCATTCTCCCTCAATATTTGTCTAACATCTTCCTCGGTTGGTTTTCGTAAATATGTTGGACCAAAATGATTAATCATTACTTAACAAAATAATGAAAGGTAAGTGTATGAAGTTGTTTTACCCATACGAAGGTACTCATCGTCCGCATCCGCTGGAGTGCCATAACATAGAATCCTTAAAGCCGAAGTAACATTTTGTTCAGGACTATGACCTCTAATATTGAGTGCATCAAACTGATAATTAAATTGAGGTTCTACTCGACAAAGCTCTTCAATAATCTTTATCACCAGATGACGAGGCATACAAAATCGACCTTGAAAATTTTGATCAGAGTACACACAATTGGGAAGAAAATAATCGTGCATCAACTTCTGATGGTAAAATTCCCTCCCTCGATACGTATACCTTCTTGAGAATACTTCTTGTGGCTATGGAACTCTAGGTATTTGTCCCATAGGTACAAGCATCAAAGTGTCGATTAGTTTATTATCTTCAGCTTCCTCATCATCAAGTTCTTGCAACCTCCTTCGATGCATTTCTTGCTGTAATCTAAACCGATTCATAATAACATTCCCCTCTTCATTGGATCTCGCCATTGATGATTATGAAATTTAAAATGAGAATAGAGATAAAGAAATTGGTGAAATATAGGTTGAAGTAGGTGTGAGTAATTTGGATAAATACGAGGGTGTATATATAGGAACCAGTAGGGGGAAATAGCCATTGCAAAATATCTAGTGGTCGATAATCTTAATATCGCAAGCGATACTATTTACATCGCTCGATGTAATGTATAACGTCAACGATACTCATAATATCGCCAGCGATGTTGTCAATAACGCCCGCTAGAAAGTCTGTCGCTCCGTGGTTTTCCCATAGTGGCGCAATTGGTTTGCCATGCCACATGGTATGCCAAACAACTTTTTTTGGACATGTGCATAAGAATAGGCCTTATAACTTGTTTGGAAATAAGAGCGTAGGTGCTTTTGATTCCCAAACTAACTTTTGAAAAACTGCTTCTTATGCAACCACCATACCATTCTTTGACAGCCAACCCTAAACCCGTTCGTGGTCCAACAGTTGCGTACTATCAAATGTTGTAAATTTTGCACATAAAAAGGTAATGTTGACTCGTATGAATTGGAGTGAGCAAGAATTTCACTCACAATTCACAGAAGTAGATACTGTCAGTTCCCTTTTTAAGATGGTGAAAACGAGTTATCCTAGGTCAGTTTATTTTACACTTATCGTAATAGCAAGTCTTATGGTGGAATCCATCCATCTTCCATCTTCCACGCCACCTCAACACTTGGAACTGTGGATGGAAGCGCAAGTGTAATGGTGGAATAGTAGAAACGCTATTCTTAATAGCGCTAAAAAAACGATATTCTTAATGGAGCTAAATCTACAGTACAAACGCTATTCTTAATGGAGCGTTTTTTCTCAGCCGTTAGATTCTCAACAACTCGGTTTAAATCTACGGATAAAAAAAAAACGCTATTCTTAATGGAGCTAAATCTACAGTAGAAACGCTATTCTTAATGGAGCTTTTTTCTTGGCCGTTAGATTCTCAGCAACTCAGTTTAAATCTACGGATAAAAAAAACGCTATTCTTAATAGAGTTAAATTTACAGTAGAAACGCTATTCTTATTTGGGTTTCCATGGATTCCACGGACCATTCCACCAAATCATGGAACCCTGCTTGGATTATCTGTGGAAAAACCCCAACTTGGAAGCCATTAGACTTGACATTCTATGGATTTTCCACACTTGTAATAAGTTGGATTCCACCATAAGACTTGCTCTAAGCATGTCATTTCGTACTGTGTACATTTACTGTCACACTCTCTAAAAGTCTAAACCCTAATTTGACAAAACCCTAATTCTAATATTCTTTTCTCTTTCTTACCAAAATAAGCTGCAAACCTACCAAAGTCGTAAACAAAGAACTGAAACCAGAAGAGACTGATGGATAGATAGATATTATGATTATATCATCCAGGAAACAACGAACAACAATATCTAAGTGAAGTTCAGATAAGAGATCACTTTTTGGGATATTATTTGGGCATTTTTTTTTTTTTTAGTTTTTCAATAATTCCATTGTATCAGGCGATGGAGTCGGACTCCATTGCAGTTTCTGCGGTAATAGTGAAGAAGACTATGAAAAAGGAAGAAGATTTGTTTTCAGAAAAAAAGTTGAGTAATGGCGGCACTGGTGATGGGGTTGAGATTAAGAAGAATTCTGCTTCTATAACTAGTAATGGTGATGTTGATGATCAAAAAGAACAAATTGGATTGAAATCATCAGCTTGGAAAAAACCTGTCTTTAATGAAAGTAAACAAGGTGTTGAAGTTCCTGTAATGGGAGCTAAATCTTGGCCAGCACTTGCTGAAGCAAGACCCAAGAATTCAGATTCTGTTGCTCATACTGCTGTAAAGCCCATTGCTGTTGCTTCTGCCACCACTACAACGACTAATACTCCTTCCCAGGTATAAGTAATTTCATTTTAAGTGACTATTATCTTGTTGTTGATTTGGATGTTACAATATTTTAAGGAACATTGTCTGCATCTCAAATTAATTTTATACAACACAGAACTCATATTTTCTAGCCGATAGATTTTATTTGCTATCAATACAGTGGATTTTACATTAGATTCAATCTACTAACAGGCACACAAATGTAGCTTTTGATCTATTAAAAGGAAATTAAATATTCTTATGTCAGGATATTATTTGGTACATGGATATGCAAGTGAAATCCTCACTTATATTGTCAAAGTTTCGAAATTAAATATTCTTGGATTAGATTCTTTACTGATCACCTCTGCCAGGTTTTGTAATCCAAATGCTGTGATGCAAGTCTGACCAATGCCTGTAGAATGAAAAATCAGAAAGTCAAGTGGATTAAGAAGAGGAAAAATGGATCATTCAGGGTGAATTAATAGGAGAGGTAAAGCAGGGAGGGAAAGAGTAGGAAAGACTCCAAGATTATACAAAGCTTTGAATGTGTGGGCTAGCGAGATCTATTTGTAAACAATTAACTTTAAGTGGTTGTAATACGGTTACAATGATAAATTGCTTTGCAGATGCCTATCATTTATAGAATTAGACTAAAAAAATAAGTTGGTTCCATGTGTAAGTGATTTTTTTGTTTATGTTTTATCAATGGTTTCTGAACATTTTTTTCTCTCTTTTCCTAGGGACCGACTGGGCCGCATAAATCTAATAGGTCAGGTAGCACCTTCTCCCCAAAACAACCTGTGTCACATCACAAAAAGTCAAACTCTTGGCGCAATCATCCTCCGAATGGTGCACCACCATTTCCTGTTCACCCCTATAATCAACCACCAGTGGCACCTGTTTTTCGCACAGTTGTACCGCCGCCGCAATTCCCCGTTGTTTACCAGCCTCGCCCTGTACCCTTTCCCAGTCTAGATTCTCCCATGGTAACCACTGGTGAACCCCCAATTCCAGCTTTTGTTGCTCCTGGTCATGGTGGTGGAGTTGATGCTAATAGAGGATTTCAACCTCCACCTCAAGGAGGTCTAAACAGTTTTGCTAATAGGCGGCATAGTGGACAAGAACCTGGTGGACGTTTCAACCATACAATGCGTCATCAGCATCCATTCAATTCCAGAGACAATATTAATATGCAGCAAGGTTATGGGCCAAATACATTTATGAGGCCACCTCCATTTATAAGGGCCGGTCCAGGGTTCATAAGTGGACCAAGTTTTCCTGGTAAACTGGTGCTTTTATGTTTTTGATCAATTGTTCATTTTACATTCTCCATTAAGTTCATTAATTTCAGGTGTCTTACACATGTGACACTGTACATATTCAAGTTGTTCTACATTCTTTTAGTCTTGCTGTCTGAAACTGTTTGTATGTACAGGTCCTCATCCAATGTACTATCTTCCTATTGCACATCCTGATTCCACCATGGGTCCAGCTCCTCGTTTTATCCCATATCCTCCACCTCCTGGGCTTCCCGCAACAGCACCAGTAGATACACAAGCCTTAGGGATTAAAGTACTGAATCAAGTTGAATATTACTTCAGGTGACGGGGTCTATAAGCTCTCTTGTTTGTTTTTTTAAGTGAAATAGTGGATTTATCAATTTTTTCTGGGACTCCTTTAACTAAGATACAAAATGAGCCTCAGATATGCTCTTGTGTAATTTTTAACATTAGACCTATTTGAACGATACATGTAACACAAGTAATTCTGTGTCTATACCTTATTACTTTCTAAATGTGCTTATTGGTCTCTTACAAATTCCTGCTTTTATTCTTGCCAGTGACGAGAATTTGCAGAAAGACCATCACTTGATTTCTTTAATGGATAAACAAGGATGGGTTTCAATTTCCAGAATTGCTGATTTTAACAGAGTAAGACTTTTTGTTTTTATATATTGGCTGATGGACTGGACTACGCGTATGGATGGAAAATCTAATGCTACTTTTTAATTCACTTTGGATCCGTTTGTTTTATATCTCAACTGATGTAACTCATTTTCTTTTATCTCTGATATACAGGTTAAGCAAATGACAACAGAGATACCCTTCATTCTGGATGTACTGCGCGGCTCTCAGACTGTAGAGGTGCAGGTAAGGCATCTTTACTTGTCTTCAGCTTCTTATACGTCGTTTCCAGTTATAAAATATGTTTTATTCTACTACTATATGCAGTATTTCCAAGTCTCTTATATTTTAATGCTTCTTATGTTGATTTGGTGGTTTCTTATCAGGGTGACAAGCTACGGAGACGTGATGACTGGTTAAAATGGCTTCCAACCTTTGGACAGCACACAGTCCAGTCTCCGAAGGGCCAAGTTGACGAGAAGTCTTCTTCAGCTTCCAAGAGCGATGAGGTCAAGATAAAGGACATCTCTGAAGTTCAAGGGACACAAGTTCCATTGAGTAATCTAACCATAGAAGAGCCAGTGCCTTCAGACAATGATTCTTCGAGTGTAGCACGTAGTATGAACTGTAACAAGGAGAAGCTGCTTCATGGAGTTGAAACAGAAGCATGTCAAGGAGAAGTTAGGGATTCAAGCAGGAAAATGAATGGTGCATCAAGTTTAGAAATAAAGGACTCACAGGCTGATACCCGTTCTCAGGTCAGCTCTGAATGTTCAAATATGACAACTGCACGTGCAAATCGCTTAGATGATGAATTTGAGAGCCAGCCAAAGGATTTTACACTCGAGTCTACTGAAGAACAGAGCACGTTCATGCTTGATGAGGAGATAGAGTTAGAGTGCACCACTGTCAGAAAGGATCATACTTCATCTGGTTTAAGGTAGCAATCTGCTTCTTCTGTTGCGTCATATTCGTCACCGCAAGTATTTCCTGGTATCATGCTCAACTCATTCAGAAAAAAATAAAAAAATATACACACTGCGAAAGTTACTATATTACTCTTTCTAGGGTATAACTGCATTTTTTAAATATGCAACCAGGCTTCTTAGTTATTGTGCTTAGCATTAGTGGGAGGAATACCTGCAAACCAACAAGTACTATTACTTTGGAGCGATTTATAGTTTTACTCATTGTTATTTGAGAAATGAGATGAAGGTTTAGAAGTAACTCAGGGAAGGAGGGATCTAGATCACAATGCATAGAAGCAACTTCACTTGATTTAATGATTTTTATCGATTACTCCGCATTTATGAATTCTACCGAGAACAACTACCTGCAGAATGTTAGTGAGAGGTGAAAGTTATAATTTGGTTGTATGTGTGCCCAAGATTATTATGGGAGTGGATGCTTTCTGCAAATTGTTCTCGAGTAACCTTTACCTTGATACCAGTGTTCATGACTAACTTTTGGCTGACATTGCTTCAGAGGTGGTTTTCTCCCTTTGTATAGCAGTGTAGAAGGGTTTGGGTTTAGCAGGCTGTTAATTTTGTTTGTACTTTGATTTGTTTTTTACTAACTGGAGAAGTCTTCGATATAAGCTACTGTTTCAATATATTCAACATCAAAAGTGTCTTGCCTGTAGAACCAACATCAGCTGACATTCTGTTTGGTATAACTCGTGTTTGGGGGCATCTACACATTCTTCTGTTTGAATTATATCGGTTCATATGAAAAGAGAACGACAAAATGTTTGAAGGCGTTGCAGTATTTTATGGAAATCTGTTATTTTCCTTTCATTATTTGTTCTTGTGTTCAGTAAGATACAAGCATTAGCTGTTCCATGATTATGTTTTCCGATAGGGGTGCTTCTGTGTCATGTCTCCTGCTTTCCCCTTGTATCTTCAATCATTTTGTTTCTCTTTCAAAAAGACTATTATGTTCTTGTTCATTTTTCTTTTGTTTTGGTTTTTGTTGCGAACCCTTCTGAGAGGTGTACTGAAGTGATGTTGTCTTAGACCGTCTGTGTTGCTATTGTGAACTGTAATTGTGGTCTAGCTGATCTATTTTGGTGAATTATGGCTGTTCTTCAATATCCATCTTCGTTAGTGGTTAAATTATTGTTAAAGGGTACTCAAAAGCTTAATTGTCAACTTACTAGATGAATAACATCTGTGCTTTATGAGGTTGGATAAAACATTCAAAATGGAGCTCGACCTTTTGGTCAAAAACTATTGCCTGGTCAGTACAGCGTAACATAGTACAAGCTTATATCAAAGTTTCCTAAAGTGGCTATAGTATGATCGCCTAATTAGCTCTGACTGTAGAGATTATGCATGGATGATTTATTTGTAAACATCAACTGGTTTCATTTTTTTGCTGCAAAATGTACTGGTTCCATGTACCCCACTAAAATGTGGCTGTTGATATTTATCTGAAAGTTTTATGGCTACAAGGATTTCCCTTCTTCTTAATGTCCTCATTTCTGATTGACAATTGTTCTCTTATGTCCATAAGGATTGATGAAGAAGACGAGGACACAGATCTCAATGATCAGGATGTGCAGAGACTAGTTATTGTAACCCAGGTAAGGATGACTCATAGATCAAGCATTTACCAAATTTTCTTCGTTTGGACACTTTCTTATGAATAGATGGTCGTGTTACACACATGCAGAACAGGATTGGGGAAGATTACAGAGCTAGAACAAGTGAATCAAAATCTATGTCGAATGAGCTTGCTTCTGCTATTAATGACGGCCTCTACTTTTTTGAGCAGGTTGTTAGCTGATTTTCTTAGTTGTTGGTTAGTGTCATTTCCGTATTGCAGTTCTTAGGCACATCCTCTTTTTTTTTCTTCTTCCCAAATGAATGTTTTTACGTTCTGGGTTGTTTCGTTAAAGAATTCTGTTGTATGGCATTTTCAGGAGTTGAGATCTAAACGCTCTATTAGTAGGAGAAAATCCTCGACTGAGACTAAAGAAGGGGATTCAAGACATCTTAGCTCCACACCTGGATTACCAAACTCCAAGATAAGAAGTAATAGTCCTGGGAAAAGTCTCCCTGAAGATCCTGGATTCTTGCATCCAAAAAGGAAACAAAACAAAGGTGGTGCAAACAAGCAACAATCAATCCCTAAGCAACGCTACTTTCCTAGCAGCGTGCGAAATCAGGGCAATGGTCGTAAGCGTAATGCCATAGTATCAGAAAGTCCACCCAGTAGTTCGGTTGGCTTCTTCTTTGGTTCAACACCACCAGAAAGTAGTCACGGGTGGGTTTCAAGTGATCCTGTCTCCCCATGTTTCTGAATTTTTCAATTTTCAAATTCCTGACACTCACTTAATGTAACAGATCTTTGTCGTCCAAGTTGAGTGCTTCCCCTCATGGGATTCCAGCTGGGAGTAGTCCGCCAATAGGCTCTATCCCAAAGCCCTTCCCAACATTTCAGCATCCAAGTCACCGGCTATTGGAAGAAAATGGTTTTAAACAACAGATGTATGGAGGCTTTCACTCATCTTGGTTCTTGCAATATTATCGTACTATTGGTTAGGATTTTCTTTCTTAGTTGTTTAAATGTTGTGGTCCACATGGGCATCAGTGGGGGCATATATGAGCATAAAGCTCAGATAAACTTAACCGTTCTCTTTGGAATATGTGATGTAATAAGGTTCAGGCATACGTTCAAGAGAAAAGGCAACCAGACATGGGATACCCAATAGAATGGTGACAGCTAGTTCAAGCCTTCTATGGACCCATGTGGCCATTTGCTAACTACTCATGTATTTTGATTGGTTGCCTGTCTCAGAGTGGGATTGACAAGCTAATCAAATGGTTGACTATTGTTTTCGCATGAATATTAGAATGTTGAGGGGAAACACACCCTGAAAAAGATATTCATAATCTAGGTTTTGTGTAATTGGTACATTCGTATTTATTGGGTGTTGAGTGTGTATCTTGGAAGTTGACTTGTTTCTTGTGCTTCTTTAGGTACTTGAAATACCACAAAGGTTGCCTAAGTGATCGCAAAAGATCAGGAATTGGCTGCAGCGAGGTGGCTTTTATTCTTTAAGCTTATATATTTCCTCTCCGTTGATGCCTCAATTTGTTAGCCAGTCAAATTCTTTGGATAGTGATCAATTTCCGATGCAGATAGAAATTTTGATTTTTCCAGAAGGCGCAGTTCTTAAATCATATCAGTGAAGATGTGAATTTGTTTAATATGCAGGAAATGAATACATTATACCGGTTTTGGTCTTTCTTTTTAAGGAACATGTTTGTTCCTTCAATGTACGATGAGTTCCAAAAATTAGCTCTAGAGGATGCAGCTGCCAAATATTACTATGGGTTAGAATGTCTTTTCAGGTTTTACAGGTAATTAAACCCTACTTTTCCATCTTCAAATTCTATAACAAGTAGTAGCGAAACAGAAATGCGTGTGCAGTTATTGCTCTCCTGATATTCATTTTGTGGTCTTTCCTCCTATTTTTTTTCTCTTGAAGCTATGGCCTGGAAAAGCACTTTCGAGAAGAAGTTTACCAGGATTTTGAACGTCTATGTCTTGAATTCTACAAGAAGGGGAATCTTTATGGCCTTGAAAAATATTGGTAACTCTTCTTCGTACTTTTTCTCAGATTTATATATTTTGGTTTCGCTATATATATGTGAGATGCAAATAGCAAGTGAGTGCCAATAATTATCCCCTGGGGTGAATTAGGCCACAAGATGAAATAAAGCGACTCCTATGCGTATTGCCAGATTTCGTGCAAACTGTTCAAAACTTTCATAGCTAGTGAGCTGACTTGTTGCTAACTATATTTCTGTGTACTACGGGCCTTCGGATCCCAAGTGTCAGAAGTGCGAAAGGTCACTGGCTGCAGTGGTTGGAGCAATCCCAACTGTAGACCAATACCAAGATCATTTTCCTACTTGGGCATTTGTCGGATCTGTGGTTTGGGCGGACACCAAAATGGCACAACCAGGTCTAGCCTGCCTAATAAGATAAACTAAACTGCCAACGTTTTATGAGCTTTCCAGTTTCTTTGTTATCATTCTGTAATATGGGGTTGTTGTGGCATACATCATAACTAGGTTGGCCCACCTGATAAGATAAACCAAAACACCAAGGTTTTACGAGGTTTCCAGTTTCTTTGGTAACCTGCTATGGATCTCCTATAATTCTGGACATATGGAGCTGCTGTTTAAGCCAGTGTACTTCAGGCAGAATAACACATGTTTGCTGTTCGCCTGATGAAACTTAGATGTAGAGTTGATGTGATATTTATCATTTCTAAGCATAACAGTGAGCCATCCTAGTACGAATAGTGCTGTCTCAATCTGAATTTACAGATGATCGTCTTGTCTTGCAAAATAGTAGCACCCTATTTGAAGTTTTCCTAGTTTGGCATCAGATTATCTGCTTTAGATGTTATACCACTTCTAGCTTACTCCAGATACTGCACCCCCTAATTTTGAGACTACTGCTCTCAGTTGTCATTAATACTTAATTAAAGACTAAAACAACAGTTCCACTGCAAGTGTATATTAAAAGCGTATATATTTGATCCATATTACTAGGTCTAGTTCTAAAAGATTTTATGTAGGTCATAAGTGTGACTATGTGCTACGTAATTATTGGGATTTCTGTATCAGGGCCTTCCATCATTATCGAGAGGCCCGAGACAATGTAAAGCCTATGAAGAAGAACCCTGAGCTGGAGAGATTATTGAAGGAAGAGTTTCGTTCCTTAGATGACTTTCGTGCCAAGGAGAAGGCATCAGCAGCAAGAGAAGGTAGTTGCAGCAATGGGAGTGTTTGTGGTCCCTCTGGAAAAGAAGGTAACAGAGACACTCCTCCTCCACCTTCCTCAGGGCAGGGAAGAAGGAAATCTAACCTATCAAGAGAGCTGGAAAAATCTGGCAAGTGAAGTGGCAATGGAAGTTGATGCAGCCAACACTCATTCTGTATGCTGAAAAATAGAATGTGAGCTGGAGAGATGCATGCTGGAAGACATCTGCTTGGGAGAGCGTGAACCTGACACTGTTGTAAGTTTCCATTTGTTTTGGTCTAATACTAGCCCCGAGAAGCTATGGGTAGTCATTATGCAGATTTTGGAGTTCTCTGCTATAGAGAGGTAGTTCAAATGGTTTCTTCTGTTTTTATCTTTTCTCCCATGAGATTTGTACATAACAAAAAAACAAAAAAAACAAAAAAAGGAAAAAGAGGAAAAAAAAAAGAAAAGAGAGAAATTGAATAGCTAGTCTGGAATTTGTGGAAATTGACGAATAAGAGATTAAAATTTAACATGCTCAGCCTCAAGTTTTCTTGTGTTCTCCTTCGTGCTGCTATATTTTCTGTGCATAAAAGCAAACCTGTTCTGTTTTTAAATTGTCCTTTTCGATCACATTGCAGTTTCACCATCATTCAACATCCAATCCAGCAAGTTATCTTGCCACCAGTAGCTATAAGCTGTATAATGTATACTAAAGTGGGAAGCATAACACACTGTATTTATCATCAAGGAAGAAGCTGCTGAAGCGAACTCCTGTAAAGTTATGGAAGATGTTCAACTCAGCTAGATCCCTTGGTGGAACCCTTCGATAGAAGTTAGAAGGCAGTAACCTTCTTGCACGAGTAGTTTTGGAAGTAGGACAAAATAAGCAAGTCAAGTCTTCCAAAAACGTCCGTGTTGATGGTTCAACCCCAAACTCCAAATCGTTAGAATTAGCTGGGTATCCCTCACTAAGACCGAGTGGGTCATTCGTTTCTCCAAATTAGGCAAGGCAAGGGTAAGAGCACTTGCACAAAGATAGTCCAGTCTTTACATCAGAAACTGTTTCCCACTTGTATTATTCTTCTGCCACTGCCCTTTTCCGGCTATAAATAAGGCCGACATGTAAATTCTAGCTAGTTCTGGTCATATTCGATCACCGACTCTAATGCATGCATGCATAAGATGATAAGATATAGATATCTAATGCATGCACAATGATCACTGACGATGGATTCATCATCTTAGCGTCTCCCATTGATATTCGTATTCCTTCAAGAAAAGAATCAGTTAGACAGCGACAAGGCTAGCTCGTAATTCAGAAAATGGTTTTATTCCTTTATCAATCACAGCTTCCACAACTTTTTGATTGGTAAAATAGTTCCAAGTATACTGCTAAAACCTGGAGCATCTATCGACATCTATCTATCTATTTCATCTATCACCCAACCTAATTTCAGGTATGTCAGTATAGTAGGCTTATCAGTCCACAAGAACACAGAAATAAATATACATTTACTCTGGCAGTTCCAATTCTAGGGGACCAAAACTTAATGCAATTGCCAGCCACCACATAAATAAAAGCGAGTTCATTGCATTGCCAACAACCACTTCATAAGCACCAACAAATAGGGTAAGATAAAAATTGGAACTTCAAAGTACAAGTAAGATTCAAGACCCATTACCATTAACATAAAGAACAGTAGGATATATAGCATTGATTAAACCAGTATTCCAAGTTCTCCACAAGTAGTTGATACCAGAAATAAGAGAAACAGACAACTAGTCCGAAGAGAAGGCTGTTAGCCTGTAACAGCACCTAACTAGCCAAAAAAGAGGGCTGTGACAGCTGTAACAGCACCTCCAAGAACAAACAAAAGACCTAGTAATGTTTACCCGACCCTACAACCAAAATAGGCTGCTGCACAACAGTCACAGCTTTATGTACACCCCTTCCAGAAGAACACTTATGTTGCAAGACCAGTTCCCCAAAAACACTTGACCATTTACAGAAGTATCAGCAGCTCACTTCTCAACAGAAGAACATGGAGCTTCTCACGTTAGCATGAAGCTTGGGAAGTTCAGGCACAGGAACACCAGTGGCAGATGTTACCCCACCATGGCTTGATGAGGATTCAGACATATCTTCAAACTTGAGAAACTGTTGCATCTGAGCTGCGGCAAGATGTGCATAACACACAGGGGCAACTGGAACAAAACCGAAAAGACAAATCACAACATACTCACAAAAGGATTAACCACCAATTTTAACTACCGACTACAACAATTAGGTGGAAAATACAGGCATTGAACTTTGGGTGGGTCTTTTAGTAGGAAAAATCGGGATACTGGATAAACAGGCTTACCAACAGATATCGCAGTAGTGCTTCTTTGGTACCTGCAAAAAGTAAAGAATTTAAGTGTTATTAAAGCTCTAAACATTTGCTAAGCTCCACATGTAAGATAATTAACATGTAGTCGACTTACACATAGGATAACGAGTGTACCAACTCCTGCATGTCATCGGCCGTAAACCCAATCTCATCCATCAGAACATGATAATGAGTGGGACGGGTGGTTCCCTAAAGAATCAAGAGAAGAATGTTAGAAAACCATTAATGATCAAAGAGTATTGAGAACAGTGATGAACTACAAGGAGCATTGAGAACACGTGTGGAAAAGATAAAAGCACACGGAACTTACAATCATTCCAGCATGTGAACATATGTAGAAATCATTGTTGCGGGGATGACAAATCTGTTTGTCAATGACTGTACCTACAATAGGTAAACAAAATATGTTTCAGCATTTAAATTAGAAGAAATTACCATTCTCTCAAAATGATATATAGGTAAGTAATCCTAACCAGGTGGAACATTATCAGGAGATCCATTCTGAAAGAACTTGGTGTGATGATTTTTCTGTGCAATGATCACTGTAAACTTTGGATTCCATTTGTCATCGAGAAACTTGCAGGCCTACATCAACAAAGAGTTAATGCTAGTAATTTAGTCTATCAACAAAGAACTAAATACAGTATAAACAAACAAAAGATAAAAGGTCACCTCTATGATTTGGTCCAACTCAATGTTCAAAACTTGGTTGAACTGCGACTCACTGACCCCATCCCTGAAACCAAACAAACATAAATAGACATCTAAGAAACATATGGAAACAACAACCTTATTTTTAAGGGGAACCACAGAAAATACTATAAATCAATCAGTAATTATGAATACAAGAAACAATGTTCATGTTCGCAATCACAAGGATACATGGCCTTCCCTGTTATTCTCACATGCATACCTGAAAATTATTATTTGGTCAGGCTTTTGTTTACGCGAACTCGTATAAAAGTCCAGAAGCAGCTCCCTGGCAATGAAAGCAATTCAACAAAACCATGATGTCAGACCTATTAATCACGATGTATGTAAAGCAAAGTACGTATGTATGTAAACGCCACTAAAAAGTATGAACTGTATTGTAGATTGAAAATATCTACAGATTCTATACTCAAAACAGCTAGTTCATTTATAGGGGAAAAGGTAAACAACAAACCTAACAATGCCTTCATCCACTGTATCTGACACTTTCTTGAACAAAGAATCAATCATTTCAACTTTCGGAGACTGGGTCCTCACTGAGGCTCTATACTTGGAGATCAAAGGCCATTCCCTGGAGCTAACCACCTAATGAGCAAGTTCCAAAAAATGACCAAACATTGTAAATCAAATTATCCTGCTCCACAGAAAATAAACTAAAAGCACTATCAAAACCATACCAAGGAAGGAGAACAAACAAAAGGTGACACACTTACTGCCGCTATAGATGGTACATCAGATTGGCCAGGAGACCCGTGCGATACATCCATGCCAAGGATAATGGTGGGAGCCTTGCCGACAATGCTAGCGGGAGAGCGTTCAACAGACAAATATGAATTCATACCACCAAGCTGTGACGAACAAAACCAAGATATAATGAGAAAAATTGAACAATCAGACAAAATACCACAAAGAAAAGATCAAATGCAAGAAAAATCGACAGTTACTTTGGCGTTGATCTTCAACAGCACGTTTGTGACATACTGGTCATTAACTTTTGTGGGAGCAATGCACTGGGTCACTACTCCGAACTCTGTTAAGCACTTCCTCTTCCATGGTCCTAAAATATTAAGTATTAACCATGATAAGTAAAACGCTAGGCACATGATAAGGAGAGGGACAGAGATAACAAAACAAAAAATGTTAATATCAGCCAACCGTAGACATCTGAATTTTTCCTCTCCGCTAGAATACAGAGAAGAAATTGAGGGGCCCCAGGTAGTTTTGCTTTCATTTGAGCAAACATATTATCCACGCGGACATTAGCTGGGCTGCGTCTGTGCTGGGGATTCTCTTCGAAGACATCAAATGGCTCATCTATGGCCTACAGGAAGAAAGTAGCAAATAAGAGGAAAAAAAAAGAATAGCACCTAAAGATAAGCTATGGCAAGGAAGAAACAAAACACTTACAATTCCTTTTTGCTGACCACATCTGGTTAGGTTTTGAAGAAGACTAGGGATATTACATCTAGCAGAGAAACAGACAACAGCCCAACGGCCAATCTTGGTTGGTTCCACTAGTTTCTAAAAAACAAAGTATTACTTGTTAGGTAAAATAAAATGCATGTAATACAGCAGAATAGCAGTCAAGACCCTTCAGCACCTTATTATTAAAATTCCATCTCCCATTACGTGGACAGAAATCTTCACCATTTCCCACCTTCAACTGATACAACAAAACAACATATGAAGTCAAATTAGCAAACCCTTGCATTATTAGCTTTCAAGTAAATTCCTAAACAGACCATCGACCATAGAGAACACTAGAGTTCCCTAACAATGAATAATACCTTGGGAGCCATAAGAACACGCCCCTCAATTTGAGTAAACTGACTGCAAATTGTAACACCACTAGATTTTAGCATTGGATCATTATCATAGTTGCTGATTTTCAACACCTGCAACAAAGTTAAATTTAATAAGAAAAGCGCCATATAAAATAAAAGCTTCAGCTGCCTACAAAAAAAAAAAAAAAAAAAACCAACAGACGCTTACATCACTCAAAGCTTTCATTCGTTCCTGGGGTTTTTGCCTTGATTTTTCCACAAGCGAAGATCTTTGAAGAGTAGACAGTGCCTTAGTGTAGCGTTGCAAAGATACCAACGAACAAAGCTACAAAGGACAAGAATCTATACTGAACATCAGTACATTCAATGCACCAAGGCAAAACATACAATGGGTGTCATCTATACCTCAACTGGGATATATGTCGGCCTTTTTGGTTTCCCAACATTAATGCACGGGTAATCAGCAGAGTACTCTAGCTCAGTATGCCGATGGTTAACAAAATAATCATACACTGTAAGTTCAACAGTTCCACCATCTGCATCTGCACCCTTCGACTTCATGGAAAACCTGTAATGTTAAAAGGTTTAGAGACAAGAAATAAGAGTCTGTATGCCAGATTACCTGAGATAGTCAACATCAGGATACTATATTTTTTAAACAGTAAAGGTTATAGAACTACTATAGAAGTAATGGATGCTTACATTTGCTGACGACAAGGCAACTCACTCAGTCCAGTGATCTTATACTCTGAATTTGAGGGACTAGCCTTGACCCTTAAATTTTTAAGGGTTCGCTTAGCCTGTCAACATTCAAAACTTTCAGTGAGATAACTCTTAACAATAAAACATATGCCAAATTTAGCAGAAAAATTACGTTTACCTTATCCCAGTTAATTTGGTTTGGATGATTCACATTTTGGTTGCCCAATAAAAAATCAATTACAGGTCCTGGCCTTATTATCATGGTAGTGGACACATCTGCAGTAAATTCCAAGTGATTAAAATATGAGCCCAAATAATACATTAAATTTGCAGCACCAAGAGATTAAGGAAACCTTACCAATATTCAGAGATAATCCACCTTGAGTGGTCCTAAAACTGGAATGAAACCCTCTACATCCAAGGACTCCACCACCCAAATCAACAAAGTTCCGTGGCTCATTGTGGAAGAACGACTGACGGACAAGTAGACAACCCCTGCAATTAAGCAAAGCATCAGATGAAACACTTGTATAGCAAACACAAAACCGTTCCAAAATTAGATAAAAAGATTCACTTACTGTCTTGCTGCATGCTGTCGTAAGACTATATCTAGAACTCTGAGAGCTTCTTGTGAGTTCTCTGTCTCTTGACCACGTAATGCATTTGCTATGGCCTGCATGGGGATCTTGGCAGCAAAACTTATCTCTACCTTGAAACTCTTTGTCTGGTAAGGACGCCTAGACCTCTTTCTATCTGTTTCATTTGGACTGCCTCCGCCACCAGGGCTCCCGTTCGCATTCCCATTCCCATTAGCAGCAGTTCTAAATTAAGAGACTTGAGTTAGTAATAATGCAGCAGAATGAAGAGAGGAAACAATTTACAGCAGTCCAGCATTACATAAAAGAAAACCTGTTTGATGAGGCCTCTTCAAGCACAACAGTGAACTCAAGTTTGTTACTTGGAAGGGGACCCACAGTAAATAGACTCTTTTCCCCATCATAAGAAAAATGCTTCCCAGCCAACTCGGTATCATAGGTCTCTTTCACTCGATCTATCACTTTCCTACCAATGCCTTTCCCATCCACAGGTCGACCATCTTCGTAAAACAGGGTTACCTGATCCACACACACACACACACACACAAAAAAAAGTCATGATGGGTTTTTTCTTTCAATTACTTTCAATTAAAGCACATTATTGGCATAGGATATGCAAATACATACACAGTAGTGGTAGAAGTAGCCCTCCAAATTTGAGACAGCAACTTTAAAGTGATTAGTGAGCAGCGGTATCTTCTGTCCCTTGTTTCCAAGGCCCTTCCTGGCCATGGGGACACGTTTTGGCTTAGAAACCTTTGGAACTATTTCAGCAACTCCACCATCCACTCGTAGTGGTACTACATCAGAAGGGAGTGGTGGTGGTGGGGGCAAGTCTGTAGGTACAGCTCCATCTGGCTCATTAGATCCCATCTCTGAAACCTAAACAACAGACACAACAAAGATTATGAGTTAGCTTAAAACCCCATAAACCAGCAAGTTTAATTAACAAACACAACAGAACCCCAAGCTCCTTAAAAGGCTTCTGAAAATAGTATAACAACATGCAAAATACCCAAACACTTAGTCCAGCTAAAGATAATCATATAAAACTGATTGATCTAGAGTCCATAGAGAGTTGGTACTCCACACTGCATGCATGTAATTCAATATGCATTATGTCTCCAAAATTCTTGAACTGAGAGCTGATAATTTTAAAAACACAATTCAAAGCCCTAACACCATACCAGAAAATTAGAAAACCAAAACCAAGTAAAAAAAGACGCAAAGAAAAGGTGAGACACACCCACATGAATCAAACATATGTACCAAAAAAGTACAAATTAAAGACAAGTAAAAGAGACACAACAAGAAAGGTGAGACACACCAACACTCATCACACAGAAAAAACTCCTACTTTTGTATGAAAGTTCTTCCTTTTACATACCTTAAACAACAGAAACAAAAAAAAATCCAGACCCGTGCAGAAAAGAAAAAAAAAGCCTAGATGAGACCCACAGAACATAAAAAAAAATCCAGACTTGTATGAAAAATTCTTTCTTTTAACAGATGATAATTACCAGCAGAACATAAATCACAGTACAACACTATCACCATAATCTGTAACACAAAAAGATTAACAAATTTTGGCAACAAATTCCTTTTTTTTTCTTTTTTTTTTAATGCCAAAAAAGGAAATGTATATGCATTGAACAGATTGAAAGTAAAATTACTGAAAAACTAGAGATTATCAACAGAAACTTGAAGATCTACAACAAAAAAGCTACAAAAACTGAAACCACAAACAAACAGTGAAAATCAAAGGCATAACAACTTTTTAAAGACTTCTATTTGACAGACTACCAAGAAAAACCCTAGATTATACCTTGTTCAAGCTTCAGATGAAGTATTAAAACCCTAACTTTTCTTTTGTTCTTCGATCTCTCTCACTCTCTTTCTTGGTTTCTGTCTCTAAAAGTTGGAATTCAATGTTGTTCTCTCTCGGTCACGGTGGTTCATGTTCTAAGCCTCACTGACTGATCCTGTTAAATAGTGGAATAGTGGAGTCCTTTGAAATTTGGGCGTTTGCCCATGCCATGTCAAACCTCGAACGCCACGTTCATTTTTAATACCTAAAATACCCTTTATTTTCCCCTTATTAACAAATCTGTACTACATGATTAAATACATTATATTTTGATTATTTTCACTCTTATCTTCTTAAATTCGATCGATATTTCTTCCAATATTAACGAAGAACTCACAATTGGGGGATATGAATTACTTTCCCCAACCAAAGGTGGCTGTTAAGGGGTGTCTTTTAGGTGTGAAAATACCAAAACACCCTTTCATTAATTAAAAAATATTATGAAAAGACGGTTATGCCCTTTCCCCTAAAACATAAAATCTAAAAATCAAAATCATATATCCCCCAATTCCATTTGAGGTACCGGCACAGTTTTAGGTTTTGATTTTTTTTTTTCCTTCATCTTCTTCGTCATTCTTCATCGACGATTAATCGTTCTTCAAATATTCCCCATTCCCTTTGAAATTCTAAACTCTCCCCACTCTATATCAAATTCTCTTCTCCCCACTTTGGAAACGATTTTTTTTTATTCGGAAGTGATGAAGATCATCTTGAAAGTGATGAAGAGTATTGATGAAGACCATCAAGGTACCATGTTCAAGACATATGGTCTTCATCAATTCGGCATGGTCTTCATCACTTCCGTTTTGAATTTTTTGGTTTTGATCTTCACAATCCTAAGATGGTCGATTGATATGAAGACCATGCCCGTATTGTTTCCGACAAAGGAAATAAATATGAAGACTATCTTGAAAAACAATACCGGCATGGTCTTCATATCAACTCGACCATCTGCAGACCAAGCTTTTCAAAGCCAGGAAAAATTCAAAATGGAAGTGATGAATACCATCCGGAATTGATGAAGACCATATCGGAACAATGCCGGCATGCCCGATAATTTCCTATCAATGCGGTAATGTAGTAAAAAAAAATCAACATTCGGATACTTTTCATCCTAAGATAGGTATTTAAGCAAAATACTATCGGAAAAATTTTGCATGCTCGAGAATACGAAGACTATGCCGGTAGTCAAGTAATTTTTTTAACTTTCCGGATACTTTTCATCCGGACCAGGCATAGAAATTTAAGCAAAATACTATGCTTTAGGAGCAAAAACGAGCATGCTCGAAAACTAGATTACCATGCCGGTACCTGTTCAAAACCAGAAAAAAATCGTAACGAAACAATTTTTCTTCTTTGTCACCTTCTCCGGTGGTCTGCCATCATTGGTTTTTGTAGCCTCGTCGGGTTCATTTCTTGTTTGTGGGAGTCCAATTTCTTTCATCTCCTTCTCAACCCAAGCCCGTACACCTTTTAAAGACTTAAAACCTTTCTTCTCTTAACTCCATTTCTATTGCTTCAACTAAGTCTCCATCCGCAAGCCATCGTACTTCCTCTCTAAAGACGATGAGGATTTCTCAACGGTTAAATCTGTTCCAGATGCAATGAAATGGGGATTACTCTTACTAGGCTGCACATTTAATCTATTAGGGTGGATAGGATGACCTTTACTACTTGTTTTCACTTCCTTTATTTCATTATTAAGGTTAGCGTAAATTTACACCTTACTCGATTAATGCAATTGTTGTAATAATAATGGGTTCTATACTTCTCGCTATGACGAGGTCCGGTGATCGCCCTCCGGTGTTACAAATCCTCGGTATTTGTTGGGTTTCTTTATGAGTATAGTCACGCCTCCATTATAGGGACCCTCCTAGTTGCCACTCAAGTTGCTTATGCTAAGGCCAACCAAGCCATGACTTATCCTATTGTATTGCAGTTTCAAGTTTGTAATGCATTATTTGCTACACTAATTGGCACAATTGGAGGTCTCGTAGCCATGTATTTCTCAGTAAAAAAACTAATAATCAAGTGATTTTTTTTTTAAACTTTGTGGATACTTTTCATCCCGGACCGGCATAGAAATTTAAGCAAAATACTATCTTTGGAAAAGGTACCGGCATGCTCGAGAATATGAATACCATACCGGTAGTCAAGTAAATTTTTTTTTAACTTTCTGGATACTTTTCTTGTGGTACCGGCATGCATATTTGGGTTGAAGACCACGCCGGTACTAAGATTTTGCAAAGAAAAAAATGGCGGTTTCAAAAAAAAATAAAAAAAATCGACCTCTTTGAAGCATTACCTGTGTGTTGGGGTTGCTTGTATGCTGAACATGTTTACTTTCTTGAGTTGGTTCTTCACAAAACACTTCATGGTCACGAAAATCATGATTCAAAGGTGTTGGTTCATCATACGACAATTTTTAGTTGTTATCATTAACCGAAGATTGGAGATATGATTGTTGTTGTAATTGAGCTAAAGATTCAGCAGCTGCAAGTCTCTCATCACAATCATCTTCCATTTCCAAAACAAAAAAAATTCTACTCAAAATTTTTTTCCCTCCTTCTACTCTTAACTAACCCACACAAATTCAAAAAAACTTAAAAACACTAATTATATCCCCCAAATCATTAACATTTTACTAATCTTGATTAGGAAGGGTTGGATTAGGAATTAAAAAATTAATTTTATAAGGGGTAACCCACCTAGGATATTTGGATCCCTATTTTGTCATTTAGTCATATCCCCCAATTAAAAGTTATATCCCCGATTGGGGGTTCTTAATGAAGAGGTGAAAACGTAATTCTCGATCAAAAACCCTAAATTAATCCGGACCGTTTGTTAACAAAACCTGATGATGCAAAATCAACGGTTTATGTTAGCTCCATACACTAACTTTTTTTCTTAAGCGTCATGCTATACAAGTGGCAGGTCAGGTTCATGCGTAAGCCCATCTGTTATTTGTGAATCAAACTGGTGAAAGTTTTGTCCATTGGAATATGTATCGATAAGTGTACGTGGTGGAGTTAATGATTATATACTTTGAGATGGGATGTAAATATTACTATTAAATTACGTAGTGGTTCGAATTCTCTCAGACTGTAACCTCCTCTTAAGAGAGAGAGAGTTGAGAAGTGCAACGGTCAACTAAACAGTCGGATTCAGTTCAGTTCAGTTCAGAGGTATCAGAATGCAGAACACGTTTTGGTCTTTTGGCGGTAGTTAAACAATGACTGTAACACCCTGGATTTTGAAATACAATTGGAATGTCTTTCGCTTATTTTCTCTTCTTGCTTCTACTATTTTGGTGAAAGTCTGTTTATATTTGCATAAGGCTAATAGAGGTCTGCTGCTGTTTTGGAAGCATCAAGAGAGGAGCAGCAGGGTGATAGTAACATATCATCTGTAGTATCTGTATATATATCATCAATAAAAATGTAAAAATATATCTAATGGGATCTTGTGACAAGTGATGCATTGTGCACACATTAAAGGCTTTAGATGGCAAACATGGCCCTCTCCACAAGGAATATCAATGTTATTTTGTGAACTCTTTTCTCCTGAAAGAGGCATGAATTTAAAACTTGGAATGAAGTTCTTCAGTATCCCAAAGTCCTAGTTAAGAGGCCCAAGGATACTCACAACTTTACAAATCTCAATGAGAAAGAGAGGAGCTACAATGGTATGGTGAAACACTGAAACTGGATTGGATGTATTTTAATAGTATACTGTATAACTTACAAGAGGAATCACAAACTCTGCTTTAATTATACAGGCATGTTAAGATATGGAACCCTAAAAGTTGTAAAAGGCCTAAAATTGTTAAGGTGACTAACAAGGACTAGATGAATCTAAACCACGCAACAAGGTTCCCACATGCCAAGAGATTTGAACAATAACAAACACTTGTTTTATCCTGAAATGCCTCCATCTGCCAGGGATTATGATCCACCATCTTTTACATCTTCCTTAGTCTCGTTATCAGTCCCCACACTGAACCCCACAGCATTATTTCTAAACAGATTAGGTTCCAAATGACCTACATCACTACTATTAGGTGGACCTGTGGTGGACGGGTCAGGATCCTTACAGCTCTGTTCCACTTTCTTCTTCTTGAGGGGAGACTGAGGACATTCTGTTGGTGATGTCTTTTGCTTTACTTCAGCTTGTGAAGGCTCGGAAGCTTGGAGGACACCACCTAGTTTCTGCTGCTCTTCGATGATTTTTTGCAAGTACTTCCCTTGAGCTTCAATTCTGAGCTGCAGTTGTCTTTGCACCTAAATTCCAAGCATATGGAATTAAGACATCAATGTATTCATCAATGATTTTTTTAACCTTATTAAAAATGTGTTATGCAGGAACTACATAATGTAACCATCTGGGGTTAGCCTGACTCTCAAGGAGGAGGTCAGGAGTTCGAGCCTCCGCTCAAACATTGGAGTACTCGTGTAATTATACTAACTTTACTATGGGGTTCATGGGGCCGAGTTTGCTCAGTGGGGAGTAAGCCGGTGGCTACGCTGCCAGGGGGCAGGACGGGCCTATGCCTGGTTTCAAAAAAAAAAAAAAAAAAAAAAAAAAAAAAGGAACTACATAATGTTTGAAAGCTCAAAATCAAGAGGGAATCAAGCAGCGAATAAAATCAAGCGGAACATTGAGTAAAATGACCAAAGAAACGTGGACATTGTTTTCATCAGATCCATCTTCTGTGCTTTGTAGCTATCTTCATTAACATTAAGCAAGGTAAACACAAATCCAGAGGTGTCTTACACATGCTTGTAAGAAGTTAAAAGAGACAATATCCAACATCAGATGCTTATAAATCAGAACAAATGAGAACTTTAACAATACCTCAAGCTGTTCATGGAGACGCTTTTGGACCTCCATTTGCATCCTAAGTGCTTCGTTAATTTGTACTCCCCTGAAGAGGGTATTATTTGCACAGAAATGCCGAGAGTTAGAATCTTGCTGTAAAGTCTGAAACTGTTTGCTTCACAGTACACCTTTCAGATGGGAATTATAAAGGGCAGTGAAATAAAGCAAACAGTAACTAGGAAAGCTGAAGGAATAAGGATACCCACGAGGCAGAATCCAAGCTAGACAAGCTATCGCCAGAGTCTTTTTTCTCGTCTTTGGAACCTAAAAATGGATACAGAAAAAAAACAAGATTATGAAATTGCATCTAAAGTACAACTGAAACCAAATCTTAAAGAGTAGATGACTCTATTACCATCTGCTGGGGATTCTGGTAGGTATTTTGCAAGGCGATATTTCTGTGAAGAAGCAGGTTATAAATGATGTTAAGTTCTTCAGAGAAGTATATATCTCAAGCAGTAAGCCTAAAGAATGACAGGAGAAGAGCTAAGAAGTACCTGCAAATGGCTTTTAACATGATAAATGGTTAATCCAGGTACGCCCATAACCCTCAGAACACCTTTTGGAGTCGCTCCTGAAACAAAACCAAGTATAATAACAAATCAAATAAACCTATTTACAGCAAAAGGTCACCTCACAGTATATACTGACTCTGAAAATACCTACTTATTAATTTTGTCATTTGTGATGAAAACATGGAGCAAGTTCTAGTGTTCTGTCCTATCCAAGCATGATAAAATGTTATAAGAAGGATAGATACTCTGACTACAGGTTTATTAGCGTTTTTCTTCTATAAGATAAGATACCGTAACCGAGACTCATCAATTAATGGAACAAAACCTAGACATACGACACATCCATACACATTCATCAGCAAGCACCATCCTTTAACATATAATCATTTGTACTCCTGGAACAATTGGTAGAATTTGGAGCAAAGAATGCATTCAAAAAGCACACTGTTGACCACAAATTGGTTTAGGAAAAACTAAAGTAACCTAGTTCACTACGTAAACATCTAATTAAATCAGAACTAAGAGTGACATATCATCATCAGTAGCCTAAGCCAGGACATGCCAAATTCACCTGACACGGACTTCCTTACTCTTACTTTTACAGGAACTAAGGCTAATTTCACAATCCTTGATGCAGATTCATAAGACTTTTGAATTGGCTAGAAGGAAGATATTATTTTACAAGATCAAGGAAGAGCATGGTTCATACGGATCAACTTTTATTGAAAGTGTTAAAAACCCAGATGGGGGAAATGGTGATATTGACTCTTAGCGAATCTTGTACTTTCTTCGGACACGATGGAATTACAATAACCAAAATAGAGGGTGATTAAACCCTTACAGAGATTGTCTAAGAAAAACTAATATTCGGGTTCAATTCCATTCACTATAAAAGAAAAATCTATGAACTTTCCTAATCCTAGCTTCTTTTGCTAATACAACAGAAGTGTTGTTTCGATTAAGATAAACAAAGGAGGAACCTCATTATTGCATAATCAAATCCTGCATACTTTCACCAAAACAATTTAATAGATCACTCCGACTTTATAAGACAACCAAAAGGCCTGAATCCATGTTAGTTGCACCCAGTAGACCAATGATAGCCGACTACACAGTATGTACCTTCGAAGATACAAAATGACCTCATAAACCAGGCTAAACAACATAAAGGCAGGAATAGCAACACAAAAACTAAGTAAAAACTCGCCAACTCCAGAGATGAATTTGGCTTCAAATGCTACATTTTTGTTCGACTTTCTAATCAAAGATCATGGCAAACGAAATGCAGCTGTCTCAGAACCACCATGGGGTGCAGGTAGGATTACTGAAGTGATCACGCTATGTGGAATCACAATATGCATGAATAATACAAGGGAATTGGATGGTTGAGGGTCCAATTCAAACATAGACAGCAACAGTTAGCTAATAGGCAAATTGAATAAACAACAAATAGTTTAGGGTACTACCACCCAATCTGCTCGAACCAAACACAGATACAAGATAGAGCGAACCAAGCTGAACCCATAAAAGAAGAATCCGGTAGAGGAATATATAAACGTAAACTCTCAAGCAATGTGGCAAAATCCGACGCCTAAGCTGCTTGCGGTTGCCTGAATTTTCAGGTGTTTTGCGTCTGGACTGATGTGGGGCGAATAGGCGCCAGATTTGAACCGAATTTCATTTATTTGGCTGGGTGAGCATTAGGTTTTTCAAACACAGCTTAACTTTTTGAGTAACAGCTATACAGTTACCTTAACAAGTGAACCATAGGTTTCCAATATTTGAAAGTTACAAATATTTGTGATTTATATTCACAACACTTGTCTTAACGTGTGTTGTATAACTTATAAATGGTGTTGCACTTGCATCTCCTTACATAGAACCTCATGTGAGAAGAGTTTTTATTCTCTACACTATGTGGGACTAAAGTTTCTCTACAATGTGTCACCATGAAATTAAATGAAACGTTTATCAATTACAAGGGTTTATGTTGAATACTATTCTTATGTATGATGTATCTATACAACTATGATGATGTATCCGCATAGTCCCCATTTAGTCCTTCCAGGCGCTAGGCACCCGTAGCCACCTGGCGATCGCTTAACGAGTTTTGTCACACAGCTCTTAAGGTTAAATATGCCTAATCGAAGATTACCAATATAGAAAGATCCATTTTGGACACATTATCACACCAGCTAATCTTGCAACAACCCAGTTATGTAAACCACACGTGAGTCTTATTTGACACAATAAGCAAACAGAAAACTGCCCCCCTGATTCAAATTCCATTATAAAGGAAATAGTAAACCAACTTCAAGACATTTGTCTGAAAGACACACAGCATAACAACTGATGGGTTCGTATTGAGATGGTCTACCTATTGTGTCGTATAATGTTACTAATCTCTGTATAGATCTACATTAGCCCATCAGTTGAAACATACTCAATGTTTGAAAATACTTACTGTCAGGTCCACCGAGTTGGGCAATTGCATCAACAAAGCGATCATGAAGATCCGAAGTCCATCGTAACCGTTGCTTTCCATTTCCACCTGATGGAGCTGAATTGCTTACTGTAGGGCTCCCGCCAACTCCCATATTCGGAAGTTGCTCTGCACCCTGAGCCTTATGTGACACTAATCCCATAGTCGAGAATTTCTTGGCGTGGTACATCTTGAACTAACACCTAGTAATATAAATATATGCATAGCAATGAGCACTAGAATTCAAATGTTACATTAGAAAACAGAAGGAAGAATGCTATTTTCAATAAATGCGTAAACAGAGATAATATTTTTCAAGACAAAAAGCAGATTAGGGAAAGAATCACAACCTACACAATCACTCAGCATACGAGACACATCAGCAAATGCAGTGCCATGTCCATAAAACCAATGGAACACTAAATTAATTCATAACTGAAAAGGAAGTGAGGTGGGGCATTGTGAAACTATGCAACAAATACTCTAATTCAATCGGAGATGCCGACAAAGTGCCATATTTTTGCAAACAGATCATAAGCAACCTTCAGACAGATATAACTAATCCGGTATTCTGTTTTCAGTAAAATGCTACTAGAAATCATGAGATTTACATGTAAATCAGCGTATCTGGGTAAAATTAACATATTGCAAGTCAAGTACAGTTAGGTTACTTCTAGAAACAATTGTGTATACAGAAAATGAAGGGTGTGATAGTATATGGACAAGTTTTTTGCATTTGATTTTTGAGGAGGCAGAATTCTGTGGTACTTATGAAGCACCAGTGAAGAGGGCATGCTGCTACACAACTATGGTACAACAAAATCAGTGAGCTAGCTAAGCAGATAAATTTATCAACATCCATGCATAACTCAGAATAGGTTGACAAGGATTTATTGATACTCCCGAGGCCCGTTTAAAAGATGATAAGCAGAAATACTGTGCTACATTTTCTCAGTATACATTTTACTAGAAAAGAGGTTGCTAGAAAACCAAAGGTTTAACAAATTTGAACTCTATTTACAGAATGAATGAATTAAAATGTTAATTATACGACACACATTGGTGCTGATCACGTTGCACATATCAGCACGTGGCAACTGATTTCTACGCTAATAGCACCCAATCATATAAAAGATACCCGACATAATGTTCATTCCTCTTCAAAAAAACAAAGAGTTGGGAGCTATAAATTCCTGCAAACGTAAATTATTGTAAATTGTAATCAAAAGCATGAGTCGGTGAAGGGGATTATTCGTGCAGGTAGAAAGCGTTCCCAGATCGCCATTTTCTCATTAAGTGTATAAAAAGACTCTTCTGAAGGTTTAGTTGTTGTTACCAGAAAACGAATTGCAATAGATTTCAAATTATACACTAACATATATGAATAATACACCGTCCTAAGTTCCTAACAACAAAATTTATCCTCATATCTTAAATTTGCTATAAGATTGACACAGGTATAAATTAGAGTCAGAAAAAACCTAAATTGTACTCACTACTCGTTTTACAGAATGAATGAATTAAAATGTTAATCCCTTATACTATATATGTTGTGCATATCAGCACGTGGCAATTTCTATGCAATCTACAAATTCCTAAAGGAACGTAAATTATTGTAATAGAACCCAATCTACAAATTCCTATAGGAACGTAAATTATTGTAGTAAATAGTTGGTAAAGCGGATTATTCGTGCATGCAGAAAGTATTTCCAGATCGACATTTTCTCATGAAGTGTATAAAATTCTCTAATCTGAAGGTTTAGCTGTTGTTACAAGAAAAAGAATTCCACCAAATTACACACTAACATATATGAACAATACACCTTCCTAATTTCCTAACAACAAAACTTTATCCTTATATCTTCAATTTGTTATAAGATTAACAAAAGAACAAAATAAACTCAGAAAATACCCAAATTGGAAAGTTTAAGTTACCAAAATTTAGGTTTACTCAACTACCTAAACAACTAAATTATGAAAGGGAACATGAAATTAAGATATAATAATTAAACATATAAAACAGAGAAGGCTTATAATCTTTAATTACCTCCTGTCCTGCAACTTGAGCTGGTGGTCTCAGTCAAAAATCTCAATTTCAATCTCAATCAACTTCTCAGAACACCATCTTCTGAACATATCTTTCTCTCTCTATACGTTTACTTCACTTCTTAAAAGATCTGATCTGAAAACCAACCTAACCCGAATTCCAAACCTTATTGTTTTCTGACAGTCAATAAAGTAAAAAAACAAACGACTCTGCACAGAAATGAACAGAATTAACTCTCAAATGTTAAAAAATTGGTCTTGATATACAAAAACAGAAACAATTTCATAAATTTAATACAGATAGACAGAAATTAGGGTTTCCAAATTCTGATAATGAGGTTTTTGAGTGAGAAATGTTTGATTGGAAAAAATATCTGTTTTGTTTTTGCGAGTGTAAGGTTTGTTTTGTTTAGGTAATTTGGGGGAGAGAGAGAAAAAAAGAGGTTATAGACATAGCGTGTAAAGGACGGCGACAGTAATAAGGACGTTTTTGGTTAGAGATGATCTTAACAAGGATAATCTAACGGTTTATATTCGATGATGTTTAGACCAATTGATGATTTCTTGTACATAAGTTATAGTGTTTTTCGTTTGTACTGGTGGATAATGGATATGTAGTGGTGATTTGAGACCGTTGATGAATCCTTGAGGTGTATGGTTGTTGTTATATGGCGAGAAATCTGGTTGAAGGTCTTGGCCGTCTAATTGATAAGATAAAATATTGGGACATGATTAAGGATGATTCATTAAACGGCCAATGAATATGTTACAATAAAAATGATGCCATATATTGTGTCATCCATTTGGACGGTTGCCGGATATATAAGTCGGGACTTGGCATAGTTTGGCCAATCTTGCTGCCGCTTAGCTTCACTTGTACGACTGTTATAAAACAAGTTGGGCACGGAAGATGGAATTATACGGTATAAAATGTACTCGAAAGACTGCCGGAACATGGTTTTGATTTTGCAAATGAACCATGACAAAGATAATTCATTGTTTGGAAACTGTTTGTTCTCAATTATTCTATGATGACTCTATTTATCAGAGTGTAGGTTGGTGAGGATACGGCGATTAATTTGGTGAATAATCTTATGATATGAACAACGAAGTAATAGTGTCACAAAAAAGTCATATCAAATCTCGCAGCACATAATGTCGAAAGACCTACTGGGTCATCACACCATTGATAAAAGATCTATTTCTTCCCACATTTTGGTCGGTTTCTTCTAGTTTCTTATTGTAAAAAGTTCCACGTGCATGACAACGACCATTGATGAAAAGCTAATAACAATAGCAACAACCAATAATTTTGAGCAAAGGTAAGAGATATTACCTATTTCCGTTAAAGGTGCGGATACAGTTGGACTTGTCAAAAAGCTATCAACCATGTGCGATTTGGGACTCACTCTGACCCGCCGAGTTACAAAATCCGTTTCTTCCAATCTACCCCCTAGTCGAGAATTCCATGGATTCAACTCATCACATTTCTTTGATAATTCTCTGTTGAACATTTTTGGTAACTCATATACATATACTCTCCCATCACTGCATTTACCATCAGTTTGGGTTGGAGTTGGGATTGGGGTTGGTATTCTTCTTCTTCTTTAATGATTGTTGTGGTGGTTGTGGTGGCTTGGGGGTTATAATAATGGAGGAGGTGTTTACTACTGGTGGTGGAAAATGAAAGAAACTAGGAGTGAGTAAATTAAGAAAAAAAGAAATATGTTAGTGATAAGATACATAGAGGAATCCATGAACGTGAATGAGTTGAAAGGAAAGTCTGAATTGATGAGTAGTAATAAGAAGAATAATTATCTGAAAATGATATTGATTTCAGTAGAATGGTACAACTATGATTTGGTATTCTTACAGGTGATACCTATGCTCGTAAAACTATGATTTGGTATTCTTACAGGTGATACCTATGCTCGTAAAAGTAGATGATTTAGCACTTTGTCACCCAAACAAACAATTGCGCTGGGGACATGTGATGATGATAAACTGATCAAGGAGAGAACAATACCACGAAAAACTCTTGTCCTCAATTTCACTGAAGTTTTTCATATCGACTCATCTTTACATGGACACGACCGGTCGGAAGCTATAAATAATGTCAAAATTTTGGCAGTGTTTTAAATTTTAAGATTCAAACAGAATTTATAGGAGAGTTGTGTATACATCGCTCTGCATACAATGTTACAAATTAACGGAAATCACCTGTAATCTTATTACCAATCAACCAACGTCGTAAATATTTTGTTATGGCTTACAGTGTAACATAAAAATAGACCTTCTGATCCAATTCATTCAAAATATCGTCTTCGACTCCAGGAAGAAAGATCCTTAGCGATTATTTCTTCATAAAATTTAATTTATGTATTAGTTTTCGTATGACCATATAAAATAAATTGGGTACCAAAGAAATATGGTCGTATAAAATAAATTGGGCATGATGCGCATGTGTAGTACATATTAAAATGGGTTGCCGATTCACACAACCGGTGAATGGAGCACATTTTGGAAAGAAAATCTATGAGATGGAGTACGTAAGCTAATATGTTAATGTTACTCACTCCCAGTTTCTTTCATTTTCCACCACCAGTAGTAAACACCTCCTCCATTATTACAACCCCCAATCTACCACAGCCACCACGGCAATCATCAAAGAAGAAGAAGAAATCCCAACCCCAATCCCAACTCCAACCCAAACTGATGGTAAATGCAGCGATGGGAGAGTATATGTATATGAGTTACCAAAAATGTTCAACATGGAATTATTAAAGAAATGTGATGATTTGAATCCATGGAATTCTCGACTAGGAGGGTAGATTGGGAAGAAACGAATTTTGTAACTCGGCGGGTCAGAGTGAATTGCAAATCGCACATGGTTGATAGCTTTTTGACGAGTCCAACTGTATCCGCACCTTTAACGAAAATAGGTAATATCTCTGACCTTTGCTCAATAATTTTAGTGAAATTATCTTTTTGTACTATCATACCATTTTCAAAATTAAAAATGGGAAATTTGGTTTTAATAAATATGGGGAAGGATCCGTTGATATGGTTACGATGACGTTATCATAACATTTTAGCGCCATTTTTTCTACCAAACCCAAACGGAAATGAATTTGAATCTAATATTTTGGTGACATGTTCCTCATATAAAAATCTACATTCCCACCAAAAATGAGCATATTCTGAAATACGAAACTTCACCATCCACAATTTTTTGGTATTCAAAATGGTAAATGGTGGTCTTCTACATCTCGGAATGCTCTCATTTATTATGGGAGTGTAGAGACTTATAAGAATAACTTGTCATCAAAAAATTAGTTTCAAATTCATTGCCGGTTGTTCTTGGTAGAAAAAATGGTGCTAAAATGTCAAGATTATGTCCACGCTTTTGTTGTTGATAACCCGTGAGATTTAAGGCTAGTTTGGCATTGTTGCAGCTTTTGTAAAAACATTTTTCTACTGCGTTGTGCTGTGAGAAAAAAACAGTTAGACGTTTAGTAAAAAATTAATTAAAGTTAAAGGTGATTAAAAAAACAATCAAAACGTGTTTGGTAAAATATGAGATTAAACCATTGTTGTTGTAGCAAATGACAAATACAGACATATCTCTGAAAATTTATTTAGCTCAAGACTCGTACAAAACCTTAGTTGGTAGCCTAGCAACAAGCTGGGCTCCAACACCTTTTTGAATAGAAACCCCCAGTCTATGAAAAATAAAACTACCTACTCCATTACTAGCATCATTACAAACTAAACAATTTTTCAAACGCTTACAAAAACACAAGGTATCCTCATCAAGCTCTCCCAAAGTAGTGAAAGCTAGAACGCCTAAACCATATCCATGTGAAACACATTTGTCCAAGTACTAAGTACGTTTACGTGAAACATCATTTGAAATGGCTTTGCCGGGGACGAAAGCGCGGACACCTTCTCCAGTAAAGGGTGAGACACCTGTGACATCCATACAAACATTTTTACCATTATCCCAATTTATAACAAGGATTTATGCATGAAGCAAATCTTTGTCATCATTAGACAAAAACCCAGGGGAAACTTCCTTACGAGAAGGTACACCAGCCTTGTAACAAATGTCGACAATTACATCACGAACAAAGTCATGCCGAAAATTGATTCCAACATCCTTAGCACAATGGAGCGCATGATCACCGAAAATATCCATAGATTTGTTACAGCTTCGGCACAAACCAGTATCCACAAATAAACGGATACCAAGGCGATAACAAAGAACATCTCTGAACTGTCTTGGTCCAAGACATTGGTTAAGCCCTCTAATGGGTACAACCATAAGATAATGATATACCCCCGTCGGCCAAACTTTCCCAAATCCGCGCGAAATCCAGTCACCATGGAAGGCAGAGTATGTGGACGTATCGGACGAGAGCAAAGAGGAACCCACCAGGTGCATCACAATATCTACAAGACATGGGTAAGGAGCCATCTTATAAAGCTTTGCTGGAAAACCTACATTTTAAGACCCTCGCAGAAGTCCAGAGAGTTGTCCACCAATTCGCGGACACAACGCTCTAACTAGAAAGAGAAGCACCTAAAGAAGAGGAAATCTACCAAGGCATCCATGAAGACGAGAATTGCGCTTGAGAACTGAAGATTCTCCGCTTTACAGAGGATCGACATAAAGACGTTGCAAAGACAATAAAAATGGCTGGGGACTTCTCATTGTTAGAGCTGCGTCACACGATGAACCTGGATTTAAAGTTGAAAAAGCGGGGGTCTAAAAACCACACCCAATATTTCGATTAGCAATCTGTATGGACAACTCCGAGTTAATTTCTAGTGAATCAACTAGACTCAATCAATAAAAAATATCTCGATGAGTTATTATATAAATCTCTCAATTTGATTTACTCAAGCAAATACAATCTGCAAGTATTAATCAAGGAGAGATAACTTGGATGGTACCAAAGAGCAATATCCAAGTGTCAATCAATTTAAATCAACAACTAATAAGGTCGGATATTCTAATTGATTGAACAATGCACAACCTGTATTATTTCAATTATATAAAAATATAATGCGGAAAATAAATAACACAAACACCAGAATTTTGTTAACGAGGAAACCGTAAATGCAGAAAAACCCCGGGACCTAGTCCAGATTAAACATACACTGTATTAAGCCGCTACTGACACTAGCCTACTCCAAATTAACTTCGGTCTGGACTGTAATTGAACCCCAACCAATCTCACACTGATCCAAGGTACATTTATGCTCCTACGCCTCTTATCCCAGCAGCATACTGCGCACTTGATTTCCTTAGATGATCTCACCCACAACCAAGAGTTGATACGACCCAAAGTCGAAGACTTTAATAAACAAATCTGTCTCACACAGAAAAGTCTATAATATAGATAAATTCGTCTCCCACTAATAAACCTATGAGTTTTGTTCCGTCTTTTGATAAATCAAGGTGAACAGGAACCAATCAATAAAACCAAACTTATATTCCCGAAAAACAGCTCATTTTTATCAATCACCTCACAATAGTCTTAATCGACGCAACGAAAAAGGATATTGTGGAATCACAAACGATGAGACGAAGATGTTTGTGATTACTTTTATATCTTGTCTATTGGAGATATAAATCTCAAGCCAATTATTACAATTGTACTCGTATGATAGAAACAGCAAGATCATATCACACAACTACAAGAAAAGTAGTATCGGTCTGGCTTCACAATCCCAATGAAGTCTTTAAGTCGTTAACCTTGTTTTAGAAGAAGAAAACAAAAGGTTAAATGAGAATCAACTCTAGCTTAACATAAATAGTATCACACAGAATGTGTGGGGATTAGTTTTCCCAGTTGCTAGAGTTCTCCCTTATATAGTCTTTCAAATCAGGGTTTGCAATCAATGTTAGCTTAGTAACAAAGCATTCAATATTCACCGTTAAATGAAAACCTGATTAGATACAAGCAAATATTTATCAACCGTTAGATCGAAAACATAGCTTGTTATACACACATGTACTTGACGATTTTGGGTTTGTGTAACCGTACCCAAACTTGTACATTAGTTGGTTCAACACTAGTTAACCAAATGGTTAGCCAAATGATAACTTTCATATCAACCATATTCTTCTTCGCCATAACTAGTACAAATGACTCAAATGAACTAGTTAGAGAGTTTTTCATTTGCTATGAGATCTCATGTGTTACACAAGACACAATTAAAGCAAAAATGATGTGATTCACTCGAATCGATTCATGAACTAAGCCACGGTTTGCAATATCATTCCTTAGTTTATTAAGATAAGTTCACAAACATCGTTTTTAGACATAACCTACTCAAGTTCGCGGACTGGGTTGGAGGACTTAAGTTCCCAGACGGAGTTCACAAACTCCAACAGAAATTATCATATAAGAACTTCCGCCAGTTCGCGGACTGAGTTCGCGGACTGAGTTTGCATACTACTCTGGTTTCACTTGATCAACAAAGTTCGCAAACTTCGGTTCAAGCAATAAGGACTTATACATATATGTGTTACCACAATAATGTTTATATCCTCCAATGGTTATATTGTCTAAACTCTCATTTCAATCATTGAAACATTCTCAGATGGCGTTATATAGTTGTTATTTACAAACTATTTTTCGTCAGAGCGATTTCCAAAATGATTGAAACATAACATGACTTTCGTCACTACGTAAAGATGAACTTGGCTAAAGCGAAAGCTTTACCAACACATATTTCGAGAAATAGATAAGCGAGATATACTCAAATCGAAATATCATATGTGTATAATCTTAGTATATATAGTAATATGACTTTTGTCTCGAGATAGGAGATAGAGTAGGTAGACTTTTGAGTGATAGATAAGTTCAAGTCTCCACATACCTTTTAGTCGATGAAGATCCACTGGTTCCTTGAGTAGTCCTTCGTCTTGTATGATGATCTCCATGGAGTTCTTGAGCTCAACTACACTTTTTATCCTAGTCTGAGACCTTAGCTATAGCTGACTAGAAATAAAGACTTTATAGTTTTGATCACTAATAGTGACAAACATGATTGAGATAGCAACGCATGCGAGTTCAACCGACCAATGCTCTAACAATCTCCCCATTTGTCAATTTTAGTGGCAAAACTATTAATACATATGTAATACAAAAAATATATAAATTAACTTTGTAGCTCCTATTCCACATGTCTAATCTTCAACAATACTCGAAATCTTCGTCACTTTCAAGTAGTCCAATGATCCCAAAGGTTGTAAGTTTAGTATCATCGTTGTTGAAAATCCGTAGCTATAACAATGAGAAAACAAGAGTTCTCAATCATTGTTATATAGTGTCATAGTATTATTACATATTGTTAAAGTCCAATTGCATCACAACTTTAACAACAATACTATGGTGATACTTCACTCCCCCTTAGTCAATACTCCATCTCACATGGAAACCACCCCCCCTTACATAATGATCCGAAAAACATATGTATTTGTAGTATGAACTACATATTAATTCTCCCCCTTTTTGTCAATAAAATTGGCAAAGGTACAAGAACGGGATCCTAATGAAATTTCCGTAAGAGACATTTCATGACCAAGGGTAAATGTATATCATCTTGTTTAGATGCAATCATAAAGCCGAAGCTAAATGCAGTCATCAAGTAGTTTATAAAGATACAAGCCTATAATATTCCACAGCTGCACTCCCCACAAATATTTTGCAATTAAGCACAAGTTCAAAAGAACCCTCCCCCATAAAATGTGATTCCTAAGGGAACAACAAGAGCGACCTTAATTTCAAAAGAAAATAAGGATTTCTTTAGACTCAGTAAATTACATACAAGTATGAATTTGGAATCCAACAAGAAATATTCGATCATATTAACCAAAGCGAACCAAGATTAATTTGACTAAATATGCTCAAATAACCCCGCTAAACGAATATTTTTTCTTGGTCCCGAGAGCATTTATTTATCGAGGTTCGACTGTAAATAAACTATGTAGCTCTGTTGATGGTGGATTTCTATTTAAAGGATAAAATTGTAAAAATCCAATTTTTGTAAGCTGACGTCCTGCAAAGGATAAAGCCTTCAGGTGATGAATATTTCTCGCCATGATAATTCATTGGAGCATGTGCAACCATCCCTGAGAATTAAAACCTACCCAGAGCGGAGCATGTAGCAACCATCCCGATTTTCTGTAGGTTTGCAGCATTACAATTAATGCCCTACTCAAAGCCTTGTGTTCGACATGCAAACACCCGTAGGCTACCTGACGGCGGGTTATATTAGCCCCGTTGAACGCATGCAATACTACCCATGTTAGTCTCACCTGCTGAAAACAAACTCAAAAATAGATCTCATCCGTCCAACTTCGCAGGCATGGTTGGACGGCCTAGATCACGCGCGGGATCGAGTAGCGAGCACGCACATGCTCACCGCCGGTCTACCTTCCTAATGGTGCAAACGGCTTCACCATAGGAGCCATGGGCGTCGAGATGCGCTAGCATGAAGCTGCGGCTCACAAACACTAAAATTAGGGTTTGCTTACAGGTTGTGACCAAGCAACTTTGGGCATGCGCGCATTAACGATTTTGAAGCACAACTGCTGGTCGACGACGCCTGTGTACTCACCATGGGACCGGATACACGGCCAGCCAATCGGCCACGGTCGGTTGCAGACCAGCCATCTCAAAATTCGTGTCCAAAGGCAGCATGCGAGGTCCCTTCTAATCTCGGCCATCCGTCATCGCAGGCTAAAACGGGCGACCCAGATTATTCCGATTGACTTTCAGCTGGCGTGGACGTGTAGAGTGGCGTCCCACCTACATGCAGGGACAATCGGCCACTCCATGCACGCCTCCCAAGGCATAAAACCGTTAGGGTGAAAGAGGAATCTCGCAAGCCTTCCAAACCCTAATCCAACGGTTATTCCTCCATCAATCTCGTCCGTCTAAGTTCGCATGCTTGGATGAATAGCCTAGGAAGGGAGTTAGGTGGCAAATAAGGTATCACCGTGATCACCATCCTCCACACTTCCCCATGGCATAACCGGCCAAGGTGGGTCCCGCTCATGCAACCTCCGAACAATTCCTGAATATAGCTAGTTGAGTCACTTCAACTTGCAATCTTTTCATCAAGGTTGTGTAGGCTTCAAGTATGTTAAGCATATTTAATGCACTGCATGCATACAATATGCGCCTACAAACAACTTGATTATTTTACCTAGCACCGTTTGCTACCTTATGTGGGTCCCACGACTCACTCGAGACATTAATCACGTCACAACTGGGGGATACAAACTGGGGTATTGGTCTAGCGGTTTACAGCGTGCAGCGTGCAACACGCCATAACAAGATCGTGTCAGGGAAACATGGGCGGTTAGCGATGATAGGAAAAGTGGGCAAGCAACCGTGTGACACTAACACACAACTCCACTTCCTCCATCACTCCACTTCCTCCACTTTCCCACAAGAGACGTGATGAAGGCTTATCGACTTGTATAAATAGGTTCTCCTCCCTATTTCCAACAACACAAAAAACCCGAGTGTTAATACCATCGTATTCAACACCCAGAGCCTGCCTGCAACATTTGCTAGCCTGCTCAACCTTCTGTTAACAACTCATCAAATAGCCTTCACCTTCATACTCTCAACACCTTCTTCGCTTCCCTCCCTAAGATCAACCTCACATCCTTCACCTGTGACCGAAACAAATCTGGAATAGCCATGACTTCGGTTTAGGCCAGAATTGCACAGATTGATCTCTCGAATCTACAAGCACTCACCGCGCAGTGCATTTGTTTTAGGTTTAAATTCACTTCTCATCCACACACACCCAAAATTACCTAAACCTGCAGAAGTAGTTTTCTCCCACAAACAATTGGCGACCACAGTGGGAGGTTAATCTCTCGGTTGCAAAACTCGAATCTTTAAAGTCTGACAGTTTTTATTCGACTTTGGAGGGGTAGATCTTAGATTTGATTCGATTTTCAGTTCACTCTTCACCAAATCCTAGAAATTCATCCTGAGATGTACTCCCGTTCGTTAAATCCTTCGGAAGACATGGATAATCCAAGTGTCATCGAAAATGTGACCAGGATGCTGGAAGATGTCCTGGAAAATCAAGCAGGTATTGCTAGAAGGCAGAGTGAAACCTTCCGTCTCTTGAACGACATATCGGCTCAGTTACAGGAGGGCTCTGCAAGAAGCTACCCAGGAAATATCACTAATGATGCAAGAAATTCTGAAGGTCAGGTTTTCAGAAGAACTGGCGGAACATATGGCCCCAGAGAACCCAGAGACGAACAATACCTTTCCCCTGGAAATGGGAGCGCGAGACGGATCGACCAGCATGAATAATTACGATGCTTGCCGGATAAAAAACAGAGAATCAACTGCATACGAAGCCTTGTTAGAAGATTTATACCTCAAGGCTCTTGCCAAAGCTTGGAACAATGCCCAACCCGTGCTGACTCTTCATCCAGGGGAAGAAACACTGGAGGAAGGAGAAATCAATCGGAGAGCATATGAACGTAGGAGCTTGCAGCCTTCAAATTACCAGCAAAACAACAATACCATCGCCAGCGCAACGTCCTCCATGTTTCAGCAGAATCACCCGACCAAGAGGGCCGCGGATGCGGTGACACGTGATAACGCCTCAATTCCGTCTCCAAAGCGTGCTTCACACCGAGACCCAAGGGAAGAGTCACGACACGCGCAGACGCAGGAAAGTTTAAACTCAAGAGGTCCACGATTCCTGTTTCCCATAAGGAAGATTGTGGAGTTGTTGGAGACATGGGTACGTGATGGAGAAGTACAACTGCCGCCTGTGTGGCGTCCTCCCACCGATCAAGAGACAGCCAACCCGAGGTATTATCATTACCATCAATTTCTCCATCACCCAACCAGCAAGTTCCATGCATTAAAACGCATTGTCCACGATAAGATAAATTCAGAGAAACAACCTTTCCCCTCAAAAAATTAGCATGCGCTCTTTGGGAAGAAAGTATTCGGGAGTGTTCATTCTCATACACGGATTTCAAAAGACAAGTAAGTTCCAGCAAACGTTACTGTAAGATAGTTATATATCCTACTGGGGACTTGGAGTCCTACATATATGAACATGATACTCAATGAGCAGGCACCATACATGCTCGCCCCCCCTCACCTTTCCCTTTCACACTGCGTTTTCAATTTCACATGACATGTATGATCACTCATAATATAAGATTCAGATTCTATTTTAGAATAATCTTTTCCAAGAGTCAAACATTCATAAAAGCATGTCGTAAATAAACCAGTCCAAGATTCAATCACCCATCAATTCAAAACTTAAAACCAAACTGTGTGAAAGGAAATCCTCACAATCACTCGAAAAGCATCTAAAGAGAAAACACAAGTAGACGGCATGAATAATTCAGGGAAAGTCTTTCAGCAACACCTCATTCTTATGATCAAGAACAACTTCCATCTTCCGGAGAACGGCTTGTTGCAATTTCAGCTCCTCGGCCAACCTACCAACCTTTTGTTTCTGACGAACTACGTATTCAGTGGAAGGCACCATACCTTGCTTCTTATGAATCTCCTGAATTTCATAAAACCCTTTGAAAAACCAAGGAGCATTGAAGTCATACTGCGCAAACACATCCAAGTGGCACTTCCAGTCTTCCATTACGTCTTCAGAAACATCACGACCAATTGCAACACTCATCTCCTGAATAGCGGGTAAGGCCTCCTGAACGCGATTGACTAAAGAAAGACGACTCATCAGCTTCGTGGTGGTGGCAATATGACCATATTTCTTCCATATTTTGGTATACAACTCCTCAAACTAAGCCGGCACGCTGAACCCTCCAACCAACACATGATTAGGACGTGGATTATCAAAGGGAAGGTCGAACATAGCACCAGGAACGACTGTTGGAGACAACATCTCTTTAAAAGGAACCATTGTAGTTGATGTCCCTTCCAGACTCCTCGGAGTGCTGGTCCGGATTTTTGACACGGCCTCATCTAAAACCTCACTAAAACTACTGCTCTGGAAGGCATTCTCTTCAATATAGCTTGCACCACCTTCATTGTTATCTATGACAGGATCAGTGTAGCCAGACTTCTCCGCATGAGGATCAGTGTTGCCAGACTGCTATACATGAAGGTCATTGTTATCAGACTCATCGGTATGAAGATTTCCAGACTTCCCGTTGCCTCCACGCTCCTCATTGTAAACTCGATCCAGTACAGCAAAGGCATTTTCTTCAGGAATCCCCTGATCACCAACAAGGATTAATAAAAGCTGCTCATGAAAGTCGAAACTGGAAATCAAGCATAAAGAATTCAGAATACCTGCATATTGGAAGAGTTGAGAATTATTGGGCTACATGCTCGCTTATTTTTTCTTGGACTTGAGATTACAGTCGGTGGCGTTAACCCTACCTCGTTTGCCTAGAAGGGATTTCAATCGCCTATGACCAACCAAGACGTCATCAAGAGGTTTACCACGAAGGTCATTTGCCATTTCACTAGCAAATGATTTAAAGAGCAGCAGTTGCCCCCTCCAAAAATCTTTGTAACCAGAAGTAGCTACTGTCTTTCTCCCCGGGGAAGGAAAAGGAAGTTTCAGCTCCGGAGAGAAAACATTAACGTCAAGGCATGATGACTTAAGTTCTTCTGAAGGCGTTGCGGGACGACGAAATGGGACACCTTGATCAAAACCCATTTGGTGAGCGGCTCTATCAATATTATATGGAATGATGCTTAGCCTGTCATCAAAAAAAGAAGGAACATATCCTGGTATACAGATCCGCAGGAAAACAAATTCTTCAGGGCTCATATCTCTCCCCTCAGGCGGTAGCTCAATGACAGGGACGATGGAGGAAGGATGAACCGGCCCCCAAGGACGAAAGTCTATGGCACTCACACTATCGAGCAAATCTACAAGCCTCACCCCAACTTTTGGACGTCTATTCTGCCAACGGAGTATTCTTGAACCACCATACATGCTGGGGACTGAGGTTGTAGGAATGGGAGCGTAATCCTTAAAGTGTTCCCACAAAAGCGCTTGAAGAAAGGCGACGTGCACATATGTATCCACCTTCATGTACCCGTTGGAAATATACATCTCCTCCACTAAAGAATTCAGGTGACCATACAACGAGCCAAGGAATAACGAAGCCAAGGGGAGAGTTATACATTTGCCTAGATTAATGGCGAACATGATGATCTTCCTTCTAATAGTTTTCGTTCCTGAGCCGTCATCAAGAATATCTCTGGACAACCACAAGGACAAGAATGCATCTGCGCTAAGATCATCATTACCTTGCATGGAGGACCATTCACCTACCCACCATGTGTAGAAACATTTTGGCTTCTTGTCCAGCTGGTCGTATTCGTTCAGTTTCTGAATTATAGCCTGGTGGATGGCATCTTCATCATCGCCAGACAGTTTGTAATTAAAACTGCCAGCGACAGGAAGACTCATTAATGCATACACGCTCTCAAGAGTAATAGTCATTTCACCCCATGTGCATAAAGATGTATTTGTAGAAGGACGCCATCGAGAAGCAAAAGCAACCAAACCTGGGATGTCCTTCTTAACATGGAGAATTGCGGACGCCTTGACAACATCAAGAATTCGCGCCCTGGTCAAGTTGTCTTTAATCCTTGCGTTACCCAACATACGCCACATCTATCCTTAGTATGAGCTAAGTGGAGTCTGACAAATTTTGAAGTCAATAGGGGAAGGTGGATATTCTTTCTTCTGGAGACAAAACCTCATCACGCCTACTAAAGACGACGAGTGACCCTCATCACTTTCTGTACCGGTAATAAGGCATATTTTATGATTGGGATGCTTCTTGATGTTCGGAAAAGACTTGGTAAGCATTTCATCATCTATATTTGGCATATCTCTGAAAGGGTCGACACCTCCCTTCACAACATTATCCTCCGCGTTCATCACTTGAGCAACTGCAATAAGATTGGAAGTGTCAGCATGTTTCCAAGGAGTCGTACGGCAATAAAAGATTCCCGTGATTCCCAACTTCGCTGTTAGGCACCTAATACGGAGATTACATGGGATTGGGATGGTTCAAGCGTCTTCCAAACAAACTCAGTTGAGGGAAATTTACACTACCCTGTGTTCGATTACGAACTGGGAGCAATGGGTATGGAATCTAGTGTTATGTTATGTGCCATTCTCTTCATATGGAAGTTACCTACAACATATCAAATTTTACGACAATCGGATGAAAGAGCAAGGAGGGGTGGCCAAAACATCAGAAAACACGCAACCTGAAAAAATTCTGAAAACCTCCTGGAAGTTTACTATTTCGCGGTTTTTATCCCCTAAACACGCTCAAAATTCAAAAAGCTTCTTTAGTAAAGCTTGGAAATTTTCTGGGCTTGAGGATACATATGCGGACCGTCAAAATCCGAGTTTGTATGAGGATTCTACATCAATTTCGATAAACGCAAGCGCAAGAGTACCTCAAAATCACGCAGGCGGGCACTAAAGTTTGCATACGCATCCCTAAAACTAAGCCAACATGTCAACATATTTTCTACAGTTGGTTATCATGTCTACAAGTTCAAGGCAGCGGTTCTATCAAGCTATAACCTGGGTTTTGACATGCAAGGATAAAGGGAACGAGCAACATGTTTTTGCTTTCTTTTACTACGCAATCCTGGCAGGCGGTAAAGGAATCAATTATGGTATGTTTTGTTGCACCTACAATCCTCTCAAAGTGCAAAAGAAACTCTACCTAAATAATTAGGGTTTGCAAAAAAAAAAAAAAAAAATTGCACGTACATGATTACCGGCGCCGGCGGAAACAAATCCGGAAGCAACGGCGATGACGGCAGCACGAGCAGAGAGCTGGATGTTCACAAAAAAAAAAAAAAAATCGTGAAACGAAAAAGGGTTCTCCCTTTTATAGGCAAAATTTTGAATAATTCTAATTAGAAAAGGATTCCTTTTTGCTTCCAAAAACCAAGAAGGGAAACCGGCCCACCCAAGGTTTCATGCCTGCAACGGTGCGTTCACATGGACAATCACTAGCGGCTGCCTTCCAAGGTTAGTTACCTTTAATTCTTTTACGTATATTTGTCACCATCTCATACCTACCCTGCAATAGTGTAATCATTACATGCTAGGCAGGGGACTTAATGTTGATGGTGGATTTCTATTTAAAGTCTAAAATTGTAAAAAGCCAATTTTTGTAAGCTGACGTCCTGCAAAGGATAAAGCCTTCAGGTGATGAATATTTCTCGCCATGATAATTCATTGGAGCATGTGCAACCATACCAGAGAATTAAAACCTACCCAGAGTGGAGCATGTAGCAACCATCCCGATTTTCTGTAGGTTTACAGCATTACAATTAATGCCCTACTCAAAGCCTTGTGTTCGACATGCAAACACCCGTAGGCTACCTAACGGCGGGTTATATTAGCCCCGTTGAACGCATGCAAGACTACCCATGTTAGTCTCACCTTATGAAAACAAACTCAAAAATAGATCTCATCCATCCAACTTCGCAAGCATGGTTGGACGGCCTAGATCACGCGCGGGATCGAGTAGCGAGCACGCACATGCTCACCGCCGGTCTACCTTCCTAATGGTGCAAACGGATTCACCATAGGAGCCATGGGCGTCAAGATGCGCTAGCATGAAGCTGCGGCTCACAAACCCTAAAATTAGGGTTTGCTTACAGGTTGTGACCAAGCAACTTTGGGCATGCGCGCATTAACGATTTCGAAGCACAACTGCTGGCCGACGACGCCTGGGTACTCACCATGGGACCGGCTACACGTTCAGCTAATCGGCCACGGTCGGTTGCAGACCAGCCATCTCAAAATTCGTGCCCAAAGGCAGCATGTGAGGTCCCTTCTAATCTCGGCCATCCGTCATCGCAGGCTAGAACGGGCGACCCAGATTGTTCCGATTGAATTTCAGCTGGCGTGGACGTGTAGAGTGGCGTCCCACCTACATGCAGGGACAATCGGTCACTCCATGCACGCCTCCCAAGGCATAAAACCGTTAGGGTGAAAGAGGAAGCTCGCAAGCCTTCCAAACCCTAATCCAAAGGTTATTCCTCCATAAATCTCGTCCGTCTAAGTTCGCATGCTTGGATGAATAGCCTAGGAAGGGAGTTAGGTGGCAAATAAGGTATCACCGTGATCACCATCCTCCACACTTCCCCATGGAATAACCGACCAAGGTGGGTCCCACTCATGCAACCTCCGAACAACGCCTGAACATAGCTAGTTGAGTCACTTCAACTTGCAATCTTTTCATCAAGGTTGTGTAGGCTTCAAGTATGTTAAGCATATTTAATGCACCGCATGCATACAATATGCGACTAAAAACAACTTGATTATTTTACCTAGCACCGTTTGCTACCTTATGTGGGTCCCACGACTCACTCGAGACGTTAATCACGTCACAACTGGGGGATACAAACTGGGGTATTGGTCTGGCAGTTTACAGCATGCAGCGTGCAACACGCCATAACAAGATCGTGTCAGGGAAACATGGGCGGTTAGCGATGATAGGAAAAGTGGGCAAGCAACCGTGTGACACTAACACACAAATCCACTTCCTCCATCACTCCACTTCCTCCACTTTCCCATGAGAGACGTGATGAAGGCTTATCGACTTGTATAAATAGGTTCTCCTCCCTATTTCCAACAACACAAAAAAACCGAGTGTTAATACCATCGTATTCAACACCCAGAGCATGCCTGCAACATTTTCTAGCCTGCTCAACCTTCTGGTAACAAGTCATCAAATAGCCTTCACCTTCATACTCTCAACACCTTCTTCGCTTCCCTCCCTAAGATCAACCTCACATCCTTCACCTGTGACCGAAACAAATCTGGAACGGCCGTGTCTTCGGTTTAGGCCAGAATTGCACAGATTGATCTCTTGAATCTACAAGCACTCACCGCGCATGGCATTTGTTTTAGGTTTAAATTCACTTCTCATCCACACACACCCAAAATTACCTAAACCTGCAGAAGTAGTTTTCTCCCACAAACAAGCTCCTATTCCACATGTCTAATCTTCAACAATACTCGAAATCTTCGTCACTTCCAAGTAATCCTATGATCCCAAAGGTTGTAAGTTTAGCATCATCGTTGTTGAAAATCCATAGCTATAACAATGAGAAAAGCATCGGTTCTCAATCATTGTTATACATTGTCATAGTATTACTACACATCGTCAAAGTCCAATTGCATCACAACTTCAACAACAATACTATGGTGATACTTTACTCCCCCTTAGTCAATACTCCATCTCACATGAAAACCACTCCCCCTTACATAATGATCCGGAAACCATATGTATTTGTAGTGTGAACTACAATTAATTTTCCCCATTTTTGTCAATAAAATTGGCAAAGGTACAAGAACGGGATCCTAATGAAATTTCCGTAAGAGACACTTCATGACCAAAGGTAAATATGTATCATCTTGTTTAAATGCAATCATAAAGCCGAAGTTAAATGCATTTATCAAGGACTTTATAAAGACGCAAGATAACCCCTCTAATATTCCACAGCCGCACTCCCCACAAAGATTTGGCAATTAAGAACATGTTCAAAAGAACTCTCCCCCATAATATGTCATTTCCTAAGGAACAACAAGAGCGACCTTAATTTCAAAAGAAAATAAGGATTTCTTTAGACTCAACAAATTTCATACAAGTATGAATTTGGAATCCAACAAGAAATATTCAATCAAACTAACCCAAGCGAACCAAGATTAATTTGACTAAATATGCTCAACACAAAAAAAACTTATGGAGACTTAAGAAACTAGATTAGATTATTCACAAGAAAACCCATAAATAATCCAACCGGATATACAATTAAACTAATCACAAGAGTAATCAATTCAATTGGCCACACTCGACATAAGAGAAATCTATGGAGTGCTAACTAAATAATCATACAAGATGATCGATCTAGTTTATTTGGGCTCAACATAAGAGATTATGGAACTCCGACTTATATTAACATAAGATATGACAACCTTAACCGTACATGTACTCAACATAAGAAAACTTATGGAATACAAACTAAATAACCACACAAGTTGATTAATTTAGTTCTTAATGCTCAACATATGGCATCTCATGGAATAACCAACTATGCCAATAAGAAATCGACTTAGTTGTATCGTGCTCAACATGAGATACACAATGGAACCTTCGCGGTAATACATAAAAAATGGATCAATAAGGATCTATACCATGGATAACACAAGGATTCATTTTATGTTTCATCACCATTTGCACAATGACACACAATAGACATAATCCTTGAATCACAAAAGATTTTAACCTATCTTACATCAATAATTGACAATATAGGCTTAACTTTTGTGTTTGTCAAAAGTCTATTCATCCTTTTATCAAATTTGCATATCATTCACGAACGAATTTACTTTTGACAAAATATGGGACAATCAAGTTCACGAACTTAAACAACATATCCCATCAAAATATTGAAATATATAAAAGATTAATACTGCAACCATCATCTTCCAAACAAACTTAGAATTTTTAAACCAAAAAAATTAAAAAACAAGAAGATGAAAACATTGGATATAGCTATGTGTAATCACAATAATGGCTATTCCAAGACACTAGTTATTCTTCTAAACAAAATAGAAAAAATAGAATATTTTCTAGATATTAAGACCTTTGAAGAATTCATTATCGTCCCGGAACTCCTTGTAGTCAACAGCCATGGGAACATAAGGTTCATTAAGAAAGGAGTTTTTATCGATGAACATAAGGTTCATAGAGTGGCGTCCCACCTACATGCAGGGACAATCGTCCACTCCATGCACGCCTCCCAAGGCATAAAACCGTTAGGGTGAAAGAGGAATCTCGCAAGCCTTCCAAACCCTAATCCAACGGTTATTCCTCCATCAATCTCGTCCGTCTAAGTTCGCATGCTTGGATGAATAGCCTAGGAAGGGAGTTAGGTGGAAAATAAGGTATCACCGTGATCACCATCCTCCACACTTCCCCATGGCATAACCGGCCAAGGTGGGTCCCGCTCATGCAACCTCCGAACAACGCCTGAATATAGCTAGTTGAGTCACTTCAACTTGCAATCTTTTCATCAAGGTTGTGTAGGCTTCAAGTATGTTAAGCATATTTAATGCACTGCATGCATACAATATGCGCCTACAAACAACTTGATTATTTTACCTAGCACCGTTTGATACCTTATGTGGGTCCCACGACTCACTCGAGACGTTAATCACGTCACAACTGGGGGATACAAACTGGGGTATTGGTCTGGAGGTTTACATCGTGCAGCGTGCAACACGCCATAACAAGATCGTGTCAGGGAAACATGGGCGGTTAGCGATGATAGGAAAAGTGGGCAAGCAACCGTGTGACACTAACACACAACTCCACTTCCTCCATCACTCCACTTTCCCACAAGAGACGTGATGAAGGCTTATCGACTTGTATAAATAGGTTCTCCTCCCTATTTCCAACAACACAAAAAAACCGAGTGTTAATACCATCGTATTCAACACCCAGAGCCTGCCTGCAACATTTGCTAGCCTGCTCAACCTTCTGTTAACAACTCATCAAATAGCCTTCACCTTCATACTCTCAACACCTTCTTCGCTTCCCTCCCTAAGATCAACCTCACATCCTTCACCTGTGACCGAAACAAATCTGGAACAGCCATGACTTCGGTTTAGGCCAAAATTGCACAGATTGATCTCTCGAATCTACAAGCACTCACCGCGCAGTGCATTTGTTTTAGGTTTAAATTCACTTCTCATCCAAACACACCCAAAATTACCTAAACCTGCAGAAGTAGTTTTCTCCCACAAACAATTGGCGCCCACAGTGGGAGGTTAATCTCTCGGTTGCAAAACTCGAATCTTTAAAGTATGACAGTTTTTATTCGACTTTGGAGGGGTAGATCTTAGATTTGATTCGATTTTCAGTTCACTCTTCACCAAATCCTAGAAATTCATCCTGAGATGTACTCCCGTTCGTTAAATCCTTCAGAAGACATGGATAATCCAAGTGTCATCAAAAATGTGACCAGGATGCTGGAAGATGTCCTGGCAAATCAAGCAGGTATTGCTAGAAGGCAGAGTGAAACCTTCCGTCTCTTGAACGACATATCGGCTCAGTTACAGGAGGGCTCTGCAAGCAGCTACCCAGGAAATATCACTAATGACGCAAGAAATTCTGAAGGTCAGGTTTTCAGAAGAACTGGCGGAACACATGGCCCCAGAGAGCCCAGAGACGAACAATACCTTTCACCTGGAAATGGGAGCGCGAGACGGATCGACCAGCATGAAGAATTACGACGCTTGCCGGATAAAAAATAGATAATCAACTGCATACGAAGCCTTGTTAGAAGATTTATACATCAAGGCTCTTTCCAAAGCTCGAAACAATGCCCAACCCGTGCTGACTCTTCATCTAGGGGAAGAAACACTGGAGGAAGGAGAAATCAATCAGAGAGCATATGAACGTAGGAGCTTGCAGCCTTCAAATCACCAGAAAAATAACAAAACCATCGCCAGCGCAACGTCCTCCATGTTTCAGCAGAATCACCCGACCAAGAGGGCCGCGGATGCGGTGACACGTGACAACGCCTCAATTCCGTCTCCAAAGCGTGCTTCACACCGAGACCCAAGGGAAGAGTCACGACACGCGCTGATGCAGGAAAGTTTAGACTCAAGAGGTCCACGATTCCCATTTCCCATAAGGAAGATTGTGGAGTTGTTGGAGACATGGGTACGTGATGGAGAAGTACAACTGCCGCATGTGTGGCGTCCGCCCACCGATCAAGAGACATCCAACCCGAGGTATTATCATTACCATCAATTTCTCCATCACCCAACCAGCAAGTGCCACGCATTAAAACGCATTATCCACGATAAGATAAATTCAGAGAAACAACCTTTCCCCTCAAAAAATTAGCATGCGCTCTTTGGGAAAAAAGTATTCGGGAGTGTTCATTCTCATACACGGATTTCAAAAGACAAGTAAGTTCCAGCAAACGTTACTGTAAGATAGTTATATATCCTACTGGGGACTTGGAGTCCTACATATATGAACATGATACTCAATGAGCAGGCACCATACATGCTCGCCCCCCCTCACCTTTCCCTTTCACACTGCGTTTTCAATTTCACATGACATGTATGATCACTCATAATATAAGATTCAGATTCTATTTTAGAATAATCTTTTCCAAGAGTCAAACATTCATAAAAGCATGTCGTAAATAAACCAGTCCAAAATTCAATCACCCATCAATTCAAAACTTAAAACCAAACTGTGTGAAAGGAAATCCTCACAATCACTCGAAAAGCATCTAAAGAGAAAACACAAGTAGACGGCATGAATACTTCAGGGAAAGTCTTTCAGCAACACCTCATTCTTCTGAGCAAGAACAACTTCCATCTTCCGGAGAACGGCTTGTTGCAATTTCAGCTCCTCGGCCAACCTACCAACCTTTTGTTTCTGACGAACGACGCATTCAGTGGAAGGAACCATACCTTGCTTCTTCTGAATCTCCTGAATTTCATAAAACCCTTTGAAAAACCAAGGAGCATTGAAGTCATACTGCGCAAACACATCCAAGTGGCACTTCCAGTCTTCCATTACGTCTTCAGAAACATCAAGACCAATTGCAACGCTCATCTCCCGAATAGAGGGTAAGGCCTCCTGAACGCGATTGACCAAAGCAAGACGACTCATCAGCTTCGTGGTGGTGGAAATATGACCATATTTCTTCCATATTTTGGTATACAACTCCTCAAACTGAGCCGGCACGCTGAACCCTCCAACCAACACATGATCAGGACGTGGATTATCAAAGGGAAGGTCGAACATAGCACCAGGAACAACTGTTGGCGACAACATCTCTTTAGAAGGAACCATCGCAGTTGATGTCCCTTCCAGACTCCTCGGAGTGCTGGTCCGGATTGCTGACACGGCCTCATCTACAAGCTCACTAAAACTACTGCTCTGGAAGGCATTCTCTTCAATCTAGCTTGCACCACCTTCATTGTTATCTATGACAGGATCAGTGTAGCCAGACTTCTCCGCATGAGGATTAGTGTTGCCAGACTGCTATACATGAAGGTCATTGTTATCAGACTCATCGGTATGAAGATTTCCAGACTTCCCGTTTCCTCCACGCTCCTCATTGTAAACTCGAGCCAGTACAGCAAAGGCATTTTCTTCAGGAATCCCCTGATCACCAACAAGGATTAATAAAAGCTGCTCATGAAAGTCGAAACTGGAAATCAAGCATAAAGAATTCAGAATACCTGCATATTGGAAGAGTTGAGAATTACTGGGCTACATGCTCGCTTATTTTTTCTTGGACTTGAGATTACAGTCAGTGGCGTTAACCCTGCCTAGTTTGCCTAGAAGGGATTTCAATCGCCTATGACCAACCAAGACGTCATCAAGAGGTTTACCATGAAGGTCAGTTGCCATTTCACTAGCAAATGATTTAAAGAGCAGCAGTTGCCCCCTCCAAAAATCTTTGTAACTAGAAGTAGCTACCGGATTTCTCCTCGGGGAAGGAAAAGGAAGTTTCAGCTCCGGAGAGAAAACATCAACGTCAAGGCATGATGACTTAAGTTCTTCTGAAGGCGTTGCGGGACGACGAAATGGGACACCTTGATCAAAACCCATTTGGCGAGCGGCTCTATCAATATTATATGGAATGATGCTTAGCCTGTCATCAAAAAAATAAGGAACATATCCTGGTATACAGCTCCGCAGGAAAACAAATCCTTCAGGGCTCATATCTCTCCCCTCAGGCGGTAGCTCAATGACAGGGACGATGGCGGAAGGATGAACCGGCCCCCAAGGACGAAAGTCTATGGCACTCACACTATCGAGCAAATCTACAAGCCTCACCCCAACTTTTGGACGTCTATTCTGCCAACGGAGTATTCTTGAACCACCATACATGCTGGGGACTGAGGTTATAGGAATGGGAGCGTAATCCTTAAAGTGTTCCCAAAAAAGCGCTTGAAGAAAGGAGACGTGCACATATGTATCCACCTTCATGTACCCGTTGGAAATATACATCTCCTCCACTAAAGAATTCAGGTGACCATACAACGAGCCAAGGAATAACGAAGCCAAGGGGAGAGTTATACATTTGCCTAGATTAATGGCGAACATGATGATCTTCCTTCTAATAGTTTTCGTTCCTGAGCCGTCATCAAGAATATCTCTGGACAACCACAAGGACAAGAATGCAGCTGCGCTAAGATCATCATTACCTTGCATGGAGGACCATTCACCTACCCACCATGTGTAGAAACATTTTGGATTCTTGTCCAGCTGGTCGTATTCGTTCAGTTTCTGAATTATAGCCTAGTGGATGGCATCTTCATCATCGCCAGACAATTTGTAATTAAAACTGCCAGCGACAGGAAGACTCATTAATGCAGACACTCTCTCAAGAGTAATAGTCATTTCACCCCATGTGCATAAAGCTGTATTTGTAGAAGGACGCCAACCAAACCTGGGATGTCCTTCTTAACATGGAGAATTGCGGACGCCCTGACAACATCAAGAATTCGCGCCCTGGTCAAGTTGTCTTTAATCCTTGCGTTACCCAACATATGCCACATCTATCCTTCATATGAGCTAAGTGGAGTTTGACAAATTTTGAAGTCAATAGGGGAAGGTGGATATTATTTCTTCTGGAGACAAAACCTCATCACGCCTACTAAAGACGACGAGTGACCCTCATCACTTTCTGTACCGGTAATAAGGCATATTTTATGATTGGGATGCTTCTTGATGTTCGGAAAAGACTTGGTAAGCATTTCATCATCTATATTTGGCATATCTCTGAAAGGGTCGACACCTCCCTTCACAACATTATCCTCCGCGTTCATCACTTGAGCAACTGCAATAAGATTGGAAGTGTCAGCATGTTTCCAAGGAGTCGTACGGCAATAAAAGATTCTCGTGATTCCCAACTTCGCTGTTAGGCACCTAATATGGAGATTACACGGGATTGGGATGGTTCAAGCGTCTTCCAAACAAACTCAGTTGAGGGAAATTTACACTACCATGTGTTCGATTACGAACTGGGAGCAATGGGTATGGAATCTAGTGTTATGTTATGTTCCATTATCTTCATATGGAAGTTACCTACAACATATCAAATTTTACGACAATCGGATGAAAGAGCAAGGAGGGGTGGCCAAAACATCAGAAAACACGCAACCTGAAAAAATTCTGAAAACCTCCTGGAAGTTTACTATTTCGCGGTTTTTATCCCCTAAACACGCTCAAAATTCAAAAAGCTTCTTTAGTAAAGCTTGGAAATTTTCTGGGCTTGAGGATACATATGCGGACCATCAAAATCCCAGTTTGTATGAGGATTCTACAGCAATTTCGATAAACGCAAGTGCAAGAGTACCTCAAAATCACGCAGGCGGGCACTAAAGTTTGCATACGCATCCCTAAAACTAATCCAACATGTCAACATATTTTCTATAGTTGGTTATCATGTCTACAAGTTCAAGGCAGCGGTTCTATCAAGCTACAACCTGGGTTTTGACATGCAAGGATAAAGGGAACGAGCAACATGTTTATGCTTTCTTTTACAACGCAATCCTGGCAGGCGGTAAAGGAATCAATTATGGTATGTTTTGTTGCACCTACAATCCTCTCAAAGTGCAAAAGAAACTCTACCTAAATAATTAGGGTTTGCAAAAATAAAAAAATTTGCACGTACCTGATTACCGACGCCGGCGAAAACAAATCCGGCAGCAACGGCGATGGCGGCAGCACGAGCAGAGAGCTGGATGTTCACAAAAAAAAATATATCGTGAAACGAAAAAGGGTTCTCCCTTTTATAGGCAAAAATTTGAAGAATTCTAATTAGAAAAGGATTCCTTTTTGCTTCCAAAAACCAAGAAGGGAAACCGGCCCACCCAAGGTTTCATGCCTACAACGGTGCGTTCACATGGACAATCACTAGCGGCTGCCTTCCAAGGTTAGTTACCTTTAATTCTTTTACGTATATTTGTCACCATCTCATGCCTACCCTGCAATAGTGTAATCATTACATGCTAGGCAGGGGACTTAATGTTGATGGTGGATTTCTATTTAAAGTCTAAAATTGTAAAAAGCCAATTTTTGTAAGCTGACGTCCTACAAAGGATAAAGCCTTCAGGTGATGAATATTTCTCGCCATGATAATTCATTGGAGCATGTGCAACCATCCCTGAGAATTAAAACCTACCCAGAGCGGAGCATGTAGCAACCATCCCGATTTTCTGTAGGTTTGCAGCATTAAAATTAATGCCCTACTCAAAGCCTTGTGTTCGACACGCAAACACCCGTAGGCTACCTGACGGCGGGTTATATTAGCCCAGTTGAACGCATGCAAGACTACCCATGTTAGTCTCACCTTCTGAAAACAAACTCAAAAATAGATCTCATCCGTCCAACTTCGCAAGCATGGTTGGACGGCCTAGATCACGCGCGGGATCGAGTAGCGAGCACGCACATGCTCACCGCCGGTCTACCTTCCTAATGGTGCAAACGGCTTCACCATAGGAGCCATGGGCGTCGAGATGCGCTAGCATGAAGCTGCGACTCACAAACCCTAAAATTAGGGTTTGCTTACAGGTTGTGACCAAGCAACTTTGGGCATGCGCGCATTAACGATTTCGAAGCACAACTGCTGGCCGACGACGCCTGTGTACTCACCATGGGACCGGCTACACGTTCAGCTCATCGGCCACGGTCGGTTGCAGACCAGCCATCTCAAAATTAGTGCCCAAAGGCAGCATGCGAGGTCCCTTCTAATCTCGGAGATCCGTCATCGCAGGCTAGAACGGGCGACCCAGATTGTTCCGATTGAATTTCAGCTGGCGTGGACGTGTAGAGTGGCGTCCCACCTACATGCAGGGACAATCGGTCACTCCATGCACGCCTCCCAAGGCATAAAACCGTTAGGGTGAAAGAGGAAGCTCGCAAGCCTTCCAAACCCTAATCCAACGGTTATTCCTCCATAAATCTCGTCTGTCTAAGTTCGCATGCTTAGATGAATAGCCTAGGAAGGGAGTTAGGTGGCAAATAAGGTATCACCGTGATCACCATCCTCCACACTTCCCCATGGAATAACCGGCCAAGGTGGGTCCCGCTCATGCAACCTCCGAACAACGCCTGAACATAGCTAGTTGAGTCACTTCAACTTGCAATCTTTTCATCAAGGTTGTGTAGGCTTCAAGTATGTTAAGCATATTTAATGCACCGTATGCATACAATATGCGCCTAAAAACAACTTGATTATTTTACCTAGCACCGTTTGCTACCTTATGTGGGTCCCACGACTCACTCGAGACGTTAATCACGTCACAACTGGGGGATACAAACTGGGGTATTGGTCTGGCGGTTTACAGCGTGCAGCGTGCAACACGCCATAACAAGATCGTGTCAGGGAAACATGGGCGGTTAGCGATGATAGGAAAAGTGGGCAAGCAACCGTGTGACACTAACACACAACTCCACTTCCTCCATCACTCCACTTCCTCCACTTTCCCACGAGATACGTGATGAAGGCTTATCGACTTGTATAAATAGGTTCTCCTCCCTATTTCCAACAACACAAAAAAACCGAGTGTTAATACCATCGTATTCAACACCCAGGGCATGCCTGCAACATTTTCTAGCCTGCTCAACCTTCTGTTAACAAGTCACCAAATAGCCTTCACCTTCATACTCTCAACACCTTCTTCGCTTCCCTCCCTAAGATCAACCTCACATCCTTCACCTGTGACCGAAACAAATCTGGAACGGCCGTGTCTTCGGTTTAGGCCAGAATTGCACAGATTGATCTCTTGAATCTACAAGCACTCACCGCGCATGGCATTTGTTTTAGGTTTAAATTAACTTCTCATCCACACACACCAAAAATTACCTAAACTTGCAGAAGTAGTTTTCTCCCACAAACAAGCTCCTATTCCACATGTCTAATCTTCAACAATACTCGAAATCTTCGTCACTTCCAAGTAATCCTATGATCCCAAAGGTTGTAAGTTTAGCATCATCGTTGTTGAAAATCCATAGCTATAACAATGAGAAAAGCATCGGTTCTCAATCATTGTTATACATTGTCATAGTATTACTACACATCGTCAAAGTCCAATTGCATCACAACTTCAACAACAATACTATGGTGATACTTTACTCCCCCTTAGTCAATACTCCATCTCACATGAAAACCACTCCCCCTTACATAATGATCCGAAAACCATATGTATTTGTAGTGTGAACTACAATTAATTTTCCCCATTTTTGTCAATAAAATTGGCAAAGGTATAAGAACGGGATCCTAATGAAATTTCCGTAAGAGACACTTCATGACCAAAGGTAAATATGTATCATCTTGTTTAAATGCAATCATAAAGCCGAAGTTAAATGCATTTATCAAGGACTTTATAAAGACGCAAGATAACCCCTCTAATATTCCACAGCTGCACTCCCCACAAAGATTTGGCAATTAAGAACATGTTCAAAAGAACTCTCCCCCATAATATGTCATTTCCTAAGGAACAACAAGAGCGACCTTAATTTCAAAAGAAAATAAGGATTTCTTTAGACTCAACAAATTTCATACAAGTATGAATTTGGAATCCAACAAGAAATATTCAATCAAACTAACCCAAGCGAACCAAGATTAATTTGAATAAATATGCTCAACACAAAAAAAACTTATGGAGACTTAAGAAACTAGATTAGATTATTCACAAGAAAACCCATAAATAATCCAACCGGATATACAATTAAACTAATCACAAGAGTAATCAATTCAATTGGCCACACTCGACATAAGAGAAATCTATGGAGTGCTAACTAAATAATCATACAAGATGATCGATTTAGTTTATTTGGGCTCAACATAAGAGATTATGGAACTCCGACTTATATTAACATAAGATATGACAACCTTAACCGTACATGTACTCAACATAAGAAAACTTATGGAATACAAACTAAATAACCACACAAGTTGATTAATTTAGTTCTTAATGCTCAACATATGGCATCTCATGGAATAACCAACCATGCCAATAAGAAATCGATTTAGTTGTATCGTGCTCAACATGAGATACACAATGGAACCTTCGCGGTAATACATAAAAAATGGATCAATAAGGATCTATACCATGGATAACACAAGGATTCATTTTATGTTTCATCACCATTTGCACAATGACACACAATAGACATAATCCTTGAATCACAAAAGATTTTAACCTATCTTACATCAATAATTGACAATATAGGCTTAACTTTTGTGTTTGTCAAAAGTCTATTCATATTTTTATCAAATTTGCATATCATTCACGAACGAATTTACTTTTGACAAAATATGGGACAATCAAGTTCACGAACTTAAACAACATATCCCATCAAAATATTGCAATATATAAAAGATTAATACTGCAACCATCATCTTCCAAACAAACTTAGAATTTTTAAACCAAAAAAATTAAAAAACAAGAAGATGAAAACATTGGATATAGCTATGTGTAATCACAATAATGGCTATTCCAAGACACTAGTTATTCTTCTAAACAAAATAGAAAAAATAGAATATTTTCTAGATATTAAGACCTTTGAAGAATTCATTATCGTCCCGGAACTCCTTGTAGTCAACAGCCATGGGAACATAAGGTTCATTAAGAAAGGAGTTTTTATCGATGAACCTTGTTGGTTGCTGTTGTCGAACCGGGGCTTTCTGAATCTCATGGTTCTTATACACAAAAGCCTTTATTTGTTGAATCTCCTTTCGCAGCTCCTTCAACACTTCAAGAACATCAGAAAACTTCTGAGAATTTGAAGGAACAGCTTTTGGCTTCCTTGTATTCCTTCTTTTTCTTTTCAAGGTTGGAGGCAATGGAGATTTTTCTTTTTCCTTCATGATTGATGGCTTAACAATCACAATACCTTCTTTTTCATCTGAAGACATCATTCTTGGAGCATCTATAAGCATATGAGTTTGTGAGAGGAATTCACAATTAGCTCAACAAGAAGTCTTAAGATAAAGAAAAGTTTTAGAGAAGGAAAAGGAATGTAGGGTTCGAAACCTAAAACAAGTTCATGGACGATCAACTCTTATCCCTATAAAGAGCAAAATTGTCGATAGTACCATTTCTTCTGTTTTGATAGACAAAAAGGAATAATACTCCTAAGAAAAGAAAACAAAAAACTTTTCCTAAAGCCTGAGATGTACACAATCATTGTCTCTTTTGATCAGGCACATGAGACATGACTTTAAGAACAACACAATCAAGTTGCGTTGTGGTGAACTATAATTTGTCCACCAATTTCCTCTTATGGAGAATCCATAGGCTTATGTCTATCAAAACAGTTTGACCATACTTTCTCCTCAAATGGTCTTGATTTTTCCTTGGAAACTAACTTCTTAGACGAAGATAAAATCTTACATACCTCTGCGGTCTTCTAAGCAAGTTTAAGCTTTCTTGATAGATGATTTGCTCTTCATTGAAATTTGTTGACGTGTCTTTGCTTGTGTTTGAAATTGTAACACCTTGAGAGTTCATGACCTTTTAATGAACAATATGAGCACGTCACATTTGGATAGTAATCAGGCTTCTGAAATGTGCAACCAGCTAGGCACATAGTGGATCCTGAAACATTATAAACAGAGTTTCCAAGAAAAGGGTCAACTTTTTCTTCCAGAATGGTTGGATTATCTTCTGAAAGAATATAAAAATTGATATGTGTATTGCTACAATTATCAAAATCAATATTTTCACCAAGAAGTGCAACACTTGATTTCTTGTCTTCATTGGAGTCATAGCTATCAGATATTTCATCAAGAGTTGATGCAAGACCTTTGTTCCCAGTGTACTTTCTATGATTTGGACACTCGTTTGCAAAATGACAAAATCCCTTACACTTAAAGCACTGAGGCATATCTTCATCATCAGTTTCATCAATATCCCTGTTTTTAGGAGGAACACGATTATGAGGTTTGACTGATGCCTTACGCTTATCTCTGGAGAACCGTTTACTTCTATTCAATAGAAGATCCCTAAACTGTCTTCTGATCATCAAGACTGATTTGTCAAGATCTTCATCTGATGAATATGTCTCAGAGTGATCATCTTCAGAGATATACACTTTTTTACTTTTATCAAGTAATTTAGTGTCCTTTAGTGCTTTGAACGCAACATCCTTAGATTTGGATGAATGTTCATGATCAAAGATCTTAAGCTTTCCAAGTAATGTGTTTCTGGAGAGATTATCTAGGTTATTTTCCTCAATGATGGCATGCTTCTTATCATCGTATCTATATGGCAGTGATCTAAGAGTTTTCATCACAATATCCTTTTCAAGAATAGTCTTACCCAATGCAAAAGATGCATTAACAATTTCAGACACTTTGTGATTAAACTCATCAAATGTTTCTTCATATGCCATACGAAGGTTTTCCCAATCGGAACTAAGGTTTTGAAGCCTAGCTTCCTTTTCACTGGTGTGTTTCCTTCAAATACGGTTGCTAAGATATCCCAAGCTTTTTGCGACTTAGTGCAGTTAGACACATGGTGTTGAAGATTTTGGGTAATGGCATGTATAATTGCATTCAAACCGTCTGAGTTTTTCCTTGCAACAAGAATCTCTGCAGGAGTGTATTCTGCAATATTCTTTGGAACATATACATCTCCAACTGCATCAACGGGAGCATTATAGCCATTAACAACATATACCCATGATTGGAAATCATGTGCTTGAAGAAAAGCACGCATAGAAATTTTCCACCATAAGTAATTATTGCCTTCGAAGACTGGTGGTACGTTTATTGAGATAACACCTCTGTCCATAGAGTCAGATCTCTACAAACACAGACTTGTAAGGTCTTGAACATGTTTGCTTGCTCTGATACCAACTGAAAAAGTGGGGGTCTAACAACCTCACCCAATATTTAGATTAGCAATCTATATGGACAACTCCGAGTTGTTTTCTAGAGAATCAACTAGACTCAATCAATAGAAAATACTCAAGGAGTTATTATCTCAATCACTCGATTTGATTTACTTAAGCAAATATGATTCGCGAAAGAGAGATAACTTGGATGGTACCAAAGACCAATATCTAAGTGTCAATCGATTTAAATCAACAACCAATAGGTTGGATATTCTAATCGATTGAACAACGCACAACCTGTATTATTTCAATTATATAAAAATATAATTCGGAAAAGAAATAACACAGACACCAGAATTTTATTAACGAGGAAACCGCAAATGCAAAAAAACCCTGGGACCTAGTCCAGATTAAACATACACTGTATTAAGCCTCTACAGACACTAGCCTACTCCAAATTAACTTTGATCTGGACTGTAGTTGAACCCAAATCAATCTCACACTGATCCAAGGTACAGTTATGATCCTACGCCTCTGATCCCAGTAGGATACTGCGCACTTGATTCCCTTAGATGATCTCACCCACAACTAAGAGTTTCTACGAGCCAAAGTCGAAGACTTTAGCAAACAAATTTGCCTCACACAAAAAAGTCTACAAGATAGATAAATTTGTCCCCCACGAATAAACCTATGAGTTTTGTTCCGTATTTTGATAAATCAAGGTGAACAAGAACCAATTAATAAAACCATACTTATATTCCCAAAGAACAACACAGTTTTATCAATCACCTCACAATAGTCTTAATCGACGCAACGAAAAAATATATTGTGGAATCACAAACGATGAGACGAAGATGTTTGTGATTACTTTTATATCTTTCCTATCGGAGATAGAAATCTCAAGCCAATTATTAAAGTTGTACTCGTACGATAGAAACAGCAAGATCAGTTCACACAACTATAAGAAAAGTAGTATCGGTCTGGCTTCACAATCCCAATGAAGTCTTTAAGTCGTTAACCTGGTTTTAGAAGAAGAAAACCAAAGGTTAAAGGAGAATCGACTCTAGCTTAGCAAACTAGTATCACACAGAATGTGTGGGGATTAGGTTTCCCAGTTGCTAGAGTTCTCCCTTATATAGTCTTTCAAATCAGGGTTTGCAATCAATATTAGCTTAGTAATAAAGCATTCAATATTCACCGTTAGATGAAAACCTGATTAGATACAAGCTAATATATCTCAACCGTTAGATCAAAAATTTAGCTTTCCATACACACATGTACTTGACAATTTTTGGTTTGTGTAACCATACCCAAACGTGTACAATAGTTGGTTCAAGATTAGTCAACCAAATGGTTAGCCAAATGATAACTTTCATATCAACCATATTCTTCTTCACCATAACTAGTTCAAATGACTCAAATGAACTAGTTAGAGAGTTGTTCAATTTCTATGAGATCTCATGTACTACATAAGACACAATTGAATCAAAAACGATGTGATTCACTCGAACCAATTCATGAACTATAAAGCCACGGTTTGCAATAGCATTCCTTGGATAAATCAAACTACTTCACGAACATAATTTTTAGATATAACCACTCAAGTTCGCGGGCTGGGATCGGACTTAAGTAAACGGTTGGAGTTCACAAACTCCAGCAAAAATTCTCGGGTTTGAGAACTTCCGTCAGTTCGCGGACTGAAACCAAGATTCAACTCCAGCAGAAATTCTCGGGTTCGAGAACTACGCTCGTTCATGACCGAGTTCGCAGATCTTTGGGTTGACTGCTCAAGTTCCGGTTTTCACTTGATCAACAAAGTTCGCAAACTTCGGTTTAAGTGCATAAGGACTTATACATATATGTATTACCACAACAATGTTTATATTTCCCAGTGGTTATATTGCCTAAACTCTCATTTCAATCATTCTTAGATGACGTTATATAGTTGTTATTCACGAACTAGTTTTCGTCAGAGCAATTTCCAAAGTGATTGAAACATAACATGAATTTTGTCACTAGGCAAAGATGAACTTGGATAAACCGAAAGCTTTACCAATACACATTTAGAGAAATAGATAAGCGAGATATACTCATCTCGAAATGTTACATGTGTATATCTTTAGTCTATATAGTAAAACGACTTTTGTCTCAAGATAGGAGATAGAGTATATAGACTTTTGAGTGATAGATAAGTTCAAGTATCCACATACCATTTATTCGATGAATATCCACCGGTACCTTGAGTAGTCCTTCGTCTTGTATGATGATTGCCATGGAATTCTTGAGCTCAACTACACTTTCTATCCTAGTCCGAGACCTTAGCTATAGTATACTAGAAATCAATATTTTATAGCTTTGATCACTAACATTGACAAACATGCTTAATATAACAACGCATGCGAGTTCGACCTAGCAATGCTCTAACAGTTGTTTTCTCCTGTTTTGCGTAGGATTCCTCATCTATTTATGTTTTTGGATGCTCGTTCGTGCATCTGGAGTGCTCAGTCGTGCATCGTTGTCGAGTACACTTACACCATTTTTGTGGGGCTTAATCAGTGATGATCCAGATGCCCAGTTGTTGAGTATTTACTACTAATCCATGAAATTCAGTATGGAATAATTCATGAAATTAAACAATAAAAATGAGTAGTTATTTATTATCAATTCATAGGGTCAGTTGTGGATTCGACCATGAATTCGGAATAATAAAATAGGCATTATCATTCCATGGGATCATGGATTCGACCATAGAATCAGAGTAATAAAATTATTTATTACCATTTCATAAGATTAGTAGTGAATTCGATCATGAAATCGGAGTAATGAGATAAATTGTTATTTCCATTCCATGAGATCAAGTTGTAGATTCGATCACGGAATCAGAGCAATTGCTATTGTCATTCCATGGGATCAGGCCATGGATTCGACCATGGAATATGATCAATTGTTATATATTACCATTCCATGGGATCAGACAGTGGATTCGACCATGGAATAGGAGAAATTGTTATTTCAATTCCATGGGATCAGGCAGTGGATTCGACCATGGAATAGGAGCAATAATAGATCATTCTGGGAATTCAGTGGTGAATGTCACGGAAGAATTAATCTATGTGCATAGTCAGGAGACGGCTAGTCCTGAGGGCGCTCTCGAATCTTACGAGAATGATCGAGTCTATACACCGTAGCTTTACATAGTCAGGATCAGCGAGTATCACTGTCCTGAAGGCATTGTTTCTCTTAATCTTACGAAGAACCATCCAATCATTCTTCTATGTAGAGGGGTTTTCTCTCATGTAGTCAGGGAAAAATGAGTATCACCGACGTCCTGAAGGCGTTAAGTCCCTCTCAACAAACAATTATGTAGGAGAACCGCCTAATTCTATTATTTTACATAGAGTGCACAATGAAATGTCATTGATCGAACGCTCAACTAGTGGAGGCTTTTCGAAATACATGTTCATCATGTCTTCGTAAAATATGAATCGTCACATGCTTGAAGCCGTATCATAAAAATGCAGTATCATGATTTTACGGATTTGACCTTTGTTGAAAATCCAATTGTTGTGAATTATGGATATATTGCAGAAGACATCCATATAAAGAGAATGGTATATGACCCATCCCTATATTCTTCACCAATTGATCCCAGTTCTCCTCTTTGTGCATGACAGTGAAAAATCGTCTCAGACGATCTTGTTGTAAAACGCCCACGTTGCGTCTTCAGACCATTTGCTCATGTCTCGAACGGTTGGTGAAGGATTTTGATGTCATTGATTCATTTGAGATCAGGAACCTTTGATTGATACATGAGCATGGTGGTGCTTGCAGTGCCATCTTCTGTCAGTAGTAGTAACATTACTTCTGAAACCCTGGTCATGGCACCATAGATGATGTTGCTCTCAAGAGGGGGTGATGTAATGACCACAGTTTCATTCCCAGGTGGTAGCATCCCTTTTATGATGAATGATTAGAACATGAGAATCTGGTACCACGGGTCTTGGAACATGAAACTGATCGTCATGATTAGTGGACCGTCAGTCCCCAGTATTTTGTTAAATCTCTCCTTTTTGTTTTATCTTCTTACGGCAAGACTTGGATAGAAGACCCGGGTAGAAAAATTTATGTAAAGACCTAGGTGGTCGAAGTTGGAGATACCTTGATGAATTACTTAGCGAAAAGACTTGGTGGACACCGGTCAACAGTGGAAGTTATGAATCCCGTCTAAGAATTGCTGCTTGCATGTTGTACGCTCTAGGAGCTGTAGAAACCTCATACGACGTCGGAATTCGATGCTTGACCTCAAGTTTTGAATATAAGAGATTGAGTTATCATATGAGAAAATAATCATTCAATTTGGAGTTGTAGAGTTTAGCCAACGAAGTGTGCACATTTGTAATTTGTAATCCCGTATAAAATTTTAAGATTTCGTAGACCTGACGGTAAAGGCCATATCTTTCAGCTCGTATGTCCGATTGATGCGCCTTTTTGGTATATTGTAGAAGAGATATGGATGAACATCTTTCGTCGAGGAAGCTTTGTCCCATTCCTTACCCATTGGCATGTTTTCGTAAACCCATAGCCTGAAGCGTGTTGTATCTCATTTGTGGAGGTGATGAGAACATCTTATAGAAGACTTTGGATTGTTCCCACCAGTTGTGCAAGCTTTGGGAAGACTTTCATGTGAGCATGTTATCAGGTCTACACATCTTGATATGAATCATTAGTTCTTGGAGAAGTCCGCTTCATGTGTAACTCTTCAGAGAATGGTTAGTTGATGCAGCCCTGACATGAAGATGTTGCTCCTGAGACCGTTGTTGATGATGAGATCACGGTTGAATTTTCTCCAGAAATTCTTGTTGATGCTGAGACCATGGACGGAGTTCCTCTAGATATCCTTATTGATGTCGATACTATGGTCGGAGTTGCTTCAGAGACTGAAAAGGCTAGAACTATGATTTATCGACATAGTCTTTGCTCCTCCATACAGTGAGCCTTCACATTTACGAACTAGTTGGTGGGTTGAGCATCTATGATACGACAGTGTTTTGGAGTTCAATATGAATTTTCCTGAACAGCGTGACTTTACTATGAAGTCAGTGAGTCGACGTTGTTGCGGCAGATTGCATCAACAGTCTTCATTCTGGGTGTGATCGGTGAAGAGAGAAGTTCTTTAGTCATGTAAGGTTCATGATGTAGAGAGATTCCGTTGATAAAGTTTTCATGAAATTGCATCGGGTTGCAATGACTTGCTATGCCCTGAATCTTGTCCAATAAGATCAAGTCCCCGGTGCATGTTGAAGGAATTCGTGCCATCTATAGATGAATGATGTTGCATCTGCTTCAAAAGTCTTGTCATGGAGATAGTGAAGACTCGGCGATTGTAGTTCAGTTTCACATTGATCGTGTTGGTGTTGAATCAGTTTTTCGATATATTTATGCTGAAGTCAGATGCACCATGTCATTATCGAAGGTGTACTCTTTGATTGGGAGTACAATTCGAATGATTCTTAGATGCTTGAGCGTTTAAGCGTCATATCTCTTAAGCATCGAATGTCTTAGGATTGATCGGCTCGGCCCTGAGTATCTTATGTTGATTCAGCATTCCTTTCATTGCAGGTAGTGGGATTTAACACTTGTGCAGATATCAGAGCTTCCTGATTTTGTAGTACACATGGACACTCCTGTAAGGCTATGGAGAAATTCCCAAAGTGTTTTTTTCCATGCTTGGACATCATCTCAGTAATGAATGTCTCAATACTTGATTCAGAGAAATGTTAGATTCAACCACTTGGCAAAATACTAATGTGGTGAAGCTACCATTAAAAATATCTTGCAGAGTTGCTAGGATATCATGTGAGGAAATAAATGACATAGATATGGAAGGAATGAGACTTTCCTGAGTGCAGAACCTCTTGATGAACGTCTATGCATCTTTTGCAGGTTCTTGCTTTAACCTCATCAAAGTTTGAAATTCCTCCAAGTGCTCTGATGATGGAACGTCCGCCAAATCTTCTGGATCAGAACTTTCCTTGTTGGAGGGATGTGCAACCAAAGGCGCTTTGTCAGTACCCATCTTTTCATCGTGGATCCACGCTTGTTTGAAGAACATGTCATATCATGGATCTTCCTGGTTATGTGAAACTTGGTTTCTGTCCTGGTTGAGCCAACTTTCATTTTGGAGAGTGATGAAACTGTATGCATCTCTGAGTGTTCCTTCATGGTCTCTGATTGAGATAGGAGCATGAGTAGCTTCTTGTCAAGTGATGCCAGCGGCTCTGAGGGTTCTCAGTGGAATGATATTGATAGCGATGTCTACATCAATCATCATTCTTCCAAAATCATTTCCTATGAGATGGACGGTGGTAAGCAGTGCCCAGTCGTGCATCTCATTGTTTGTGGATGAAGGTTCAAGGAGTATTTCCAGGATGGACAGATGTATGACACAATGTAATTTGATGTTGTGAATATGTCTTGCCTTTGTATCTTAGAAAGATATAACAATTTCACAGATATGTTCGATCAACTATTGAACTGCTTCTTCGACTGGTTGTTCAGAGAGTGTAAAGTTTCTGACTGGGAGAGGATTCTTGCGTACTCCTGAGATTCTCCATTTTTTCTTAAGTTGGCTCTCTCCTGATGAATAATAATGATTACACCATCTTGAACCCAGACTTCCAGTAACTCGATCCCTCCTTCATGAGAAGAGAATTTTGAGTCTGTCTGATCATTTCCCTATTCTTTGATGTCGGGTAGAGGTTTGTGCATTTTAGGATTGGTTATATTTTTTCTTCGTTCCTTCAGAAGAGCCTGGGACGTTGGAGAAGCGCTCTGATGCCATGTCTCGTATTTTCTTTCATTCCTTTCGTCAATAACATGTTTGTTAAAGGCTGAAGATTGTACTGATTATTGACTAGGTGTCGGTTGCTTCGAGGTTTCTCCAAATTGCAGACTTTGCTTTTTCCATTAAAGCAGGTGCAATAGTCGTTGATCGTTTGTCTTCTTCATGAATCTCTGAGAAAGTTTGGAACCGGAGATTTTCCAGCAAGGCTCTATAGACCGGGATCATTCCGTTGATGCACAAGTCCACTAGTTATTTTTTAGTGACATTCGGGTCATGAAAATCCAAAGATTGGACTATGAACCTCTTCACATAATTGTTGGGATGCTCATTGCTCTTCTGAGACATTATTTCTAAGTCGTAGAGAGTAATATGCTCTGAGATGAGGAAGTATTTCTTGTAGAAGGCATTAACTATTTCTCCCCAACTAGCGATGTTCCAGGTGCAATGTTGTTGTACTAGGTTTATGCTCGGCCTGTCAGAGATTTCGAGAATTCCTTCAGACGGACGACATGGTTGTGCTCGTGCTGCTAGTGCCTACAAGAATCGAGAGACGTGTTCTCGAGCATTCCATGTTATGTTGTACAACGTGAATGTTGGGGAAGTGTATCCCTTTGGGAGAGGAATTGGTTGTGTAGTAGCAGGATATGGAGGTTGATGACGATGAACCGATGGTGTCTTATATTTCCCTCGATCCTCCATAAAGCATTCCAGGTCTTCACAGGTGATGAAGCCTACAGGTTCCTTTGTTGGTGAATTATATGTAGCCTTGTGGACTTCATCATCATCTGCTACATGGATCGGAGTAACTTCAGGATCAACATCCGGAGGTGTTTCTTTGGCTTTTCCTTTCTTCTGAGCTTTCTCTGACATCTTATCAATGGGAGTTTTGAGATAATTGCATAGCTCCTTCTTAGTGTTGGCCATGTCAATCTGATTTTTGGCAAGAGTTTCTTGCACCTTCATGAGAGCACCTATAGTAGGTGGATTTCTTCTGATTTCTTCAGGAGACCTGCCGAATATAAAATTATATCTGATGTTGGTTTGCGGAGGAGTGATATCACCAGCACCGATGTTGGAAGTAGGAATAGTTTCTGGAGCTCCACCAATGTTGCTAATGCTAGTGTTGTTTGGGTTGGGATTGGTGACTGAACCTGACCTAAGATCAACCATTTTATGGAAAATATGGGATTGCAACCGAGAGATTAATCTCCCACTGTGGTTGCCAATATGTGGATGGGGAAAAACGGTTCGCTGGTTTTTGGGAAAGTGAAGAGTCGAGCGTGTCGAGACTCCTCGAACCGAGCAAACTTCTCAACCTCACACAGATGCACTGCAAAGGGAGTGATTAGATTCGAGAGATAAATCTGTAGGACTCTGGCCTAAACCAAGTCAATGGAGGTTCCTGAGTCAATTCAGCCGCAAAGAGGGAGATGGGTTGATCTGTAGGAGGGAAGCTGGGAATTATGTGGGATCAGTGGTGATCAAGTATTGTGGATGTGTTGAAGGTTTCTGCAATAATTGGTGAACTGTTGAGTTCGAATAAGTTCTGATGGATTGATGAATTCTAGAGAGTAGTTACTCGAGAAATTATGTGTAGACCAAAAACGTTGTCCTCAATCATGGATTCAGAGACTTATTTATACTGTTAGATTTGTGAACACCTTGATCCCTGTAAGTGTGACGGTTTCACGAGTGGAAGAGTGGGCAAGTGGAAGATCATGGTAAAGTCAGTTCCATCGCGTATGGAAACTTGACGGATCGTGCACCCACTACTTTTCTAACTCCTTCAACCGTTGACACAACTTACACACATTTCTCGTCGTGGAGACCAAAACCCTAGTTGCTATCCCCCAATTTTACGTGATTGATGTCTCACAAATCGCTGAGTCTGCATGACAGACGTGTATTTAGTTTGTCAGTTGTTGACTGATTATACAATGAGTCTAGGTTTTGTTGAATAGCGCATGTTTGACAAATGCTCAACGATTCATGAACGTTAATGTTGTCCGTCTGAGCAAATATTGTAACTTCGACGAATTGTTGAATATTGATGAGTTACTGAATATATATGGATTATTCGAGAAATTGAGCAAGTATTGCTTGATTCAACGAAATACTGATAAGTTACTGAATATTAAAAGTTAGGTCAATATTCGAGCGACTGGGCAAGTACTGCTCAATTCGACAATATTGAGAATTTGACGTGCAATTGAGCAAGTATTGTTCAATTTGACAAATTATTGATAAGTTAATAAATATTGATAGCTGGATCAATATTTGAGCAAGTGTTGCTCAATTCGACGAAATATTTATTGGTGACGTGACCCAATAAAATATTAAAATATTGGTAGATTACCAAATATTATATGATTAATTCAGATGTTGGTTGCTGAATCAATATAAATTTATTAGTGTTTGAATTTGCTCAGAATAATGATTTGTTGAGCATTTATTCGAAAACCCTAATTTTTGATGAATTGCTCATTAGTTGACGAATTGCTGAAAATAGGCCATGAACAAAGGAGGGACCAACCACATGAGACCATGGACGTCCATGTGATGCCCAATTACTCTAATGAGCATGCACTAGGGTTCTCAGTTGGAGAGTTGGTGAAGGAATGATGATTAAGTGTTGGTTTCATCATTTATTGAATTATTGCTGGGTTCAGCATTAGGTGATAAAACCTAGGTATAAAAGATGGGACCGACCAAGAGAGCATGGGACTAGCTCTTGGTGGTCACGGGACTAGATGTTGTCCGTTTGAGCAATTCTCGGGTTTGTTGGAGAGAGTTTGGGCCCAATACGAGCGATTGAGCAAATTAGGTCAGAATTATGAAAATATATGGGACCGGCTTTGTGCAAGCCCTAGGAATCACTCTGGTCGGTTATCAAGGCATGCACGTGTTACCATGGTGTTTGTGTCTCCGTACTAAGAGTTTCAGTATTTTCTGATTTGCATTCGAGCAACATTGTGAATTTTCAGAAAACTTTCATCTTGACTGAAATTCTTGATTTTTTTTGGAATGAGCGTGTATGCTCAATTGATCAATATTTTGTAAATATTAAAATAAGAGTATTTTAACATCTAAAATTGTCGTGAGAGGCTAGCCGGTCATGTGACCATGTTGGCTTTTGAATTTTCATGATTTGAGCAACATTCGAGGAGTTATGAATAAACCATGATTTTTTCTCAAACCAAGGAGTTTCATGAATTTGAGGAAAATAATAATTATAAAGACTAGGGATTGTAGGGTGTGGGACCGGATGCGGCTAGGGCATGGCCGACCGGTTATGTTTCCCGGTCCCGCACTCCTTTCCCTATTTTATAATATTATTCTTTTTCATGAATCTGTGATGTTATGGAGAATCCATGGGTTTTTGTTGAAACGGAGAAGTTTCATGAGTTTAGGGAATAATAATTATAAAAAGCTAGGGATTGTGAGGTGCGGGGCCGGCCACGGGTTGGGCATGGCCGACCGGCTATGTTGCCCGAACCCGCACACCTTTTCCTATTTTATAATATTATTTCATGAATCCATGAAGTTATGGAGAATCCATTAATTTTGTTGAAACCCAGGAGTTTCATGAAATTGGGGAATAATAATTATAAAAGACCAAGGATTGTAAGGTATGGGACCGGCCATAGCTTGGGCATGGCCGTCCGGCTAGGTTGCCCGGTCATGCACACCTTTCCTTATAATATTATTATTTTTCATGAATCCATGAAGTTATGGAGAATTCATGAATTTTGCAAAAACAAGGAAAGTTGCTAAAATCAAGGAGTTTTTCATAAGTTCATGAAAATAACAAAATAGGGAAAAATAATGAAGGAAGCATGGGGATCGGCCACGGCTAGGGCATGGCCGTCCGGCCGGTGGGCCCAGCCCTGGGCGCTCCTTATTTTATTAATATTTGTTATTTTTTCCTGTTTTGCGTAGGATTCCTCACCTATTCATGTTTTTGGATGCTCATTCGTGCATCTGGGTGCTCAATCGTGCATCATTGTCGAGTACACTTACACCATTTTTGTGGGGCTAACTCAGTCATGATCCAGATGCCCGGTTGTTGAGTATTTATTACTAATCCATGAAATACTGTGTAGAATAATTCATGAAATTTAACAATAAAAATGAGTAGTTATTTATTATCAATTCATAGGATCAGCTGTTGATTCGACCATGAATTCAGAATAATAAAATAGGCATTACCATTCCATGGGATCGTGGATTCGACCATAGAATCGGAGTAATAAAATTATCTATTACCATTTCATGAGATTAGCAGTGAATTCGATCATGAAATCGGAGTAATGAGATAAATTGTTGTTTCCATTCCATGAGATCAAGTTGTAGATTCGATCACGGAATCAGAGCAATTGTTATTGCCATTCCATGGGATCAGGCCATGGATTCGACCATGGAATAAGAGCAATTGTTATATATTACCATTCCATGGGATCAGGCCGTGTATTCGACCATGGAATAGGAGCAATTGTTATTGCCATTCCATGGGATCAGGCCGTGGATTCGACCATGGAATATGAGCAATTGTTATTTCCATTCCATGGGATGGAGCCGTGGATTCGACCATGGAATATGAGCAATAATAGAACATTCTGGGAATTCAGTGGCAAATGTCACGGCAGAATTAATCTATGTGCATAGTCAGCAGACGGCTAGTCCTAAGGGAGCTCTCGAATCTTATGAGAATGCCCGAGTCTATACACGGTAGCTCTACATAGTCAGTATCAGCGTGTGTCACTGTCCTGAAGGCGCTGTTGCTCTCAATCTTATGGAGAACCGCCCAATCGTTCTTCTATGTAGGGGGTTTGCTCTCATGTAGTCAGGGAATAGTGAGTATCACCGATGTCCTGAAGGCGTTAAGTCCCTCTTAAAAAACAATTATGTAGGAGAACCGCCTAATTCTATTATTCTACATAGAGTGCACAATCAAATGACAGGGATCGAACGCTCAGCTAGTGGAGGATTTTCGAAAGACATGTTCATCATGGCTTCGTAAAATATGAATCATCAAATTCCTGAAGCTGTATCAGAAACATGCAGTATCATGATTTTACGGATTTGACCTTTGTTGAAAATTCACCATCAACATCGACACAACGAAAAAAAAAGATATTGTGGAATCACAAACGATGAGATGAAGATGTTTGTGATTACTTTTTATCTTGCCTATCAGAGATAGAAATCTCAAGCCAAATATTACAGTTGTACTCATACAATAGAAACAATAAGATCAGATCACACAACTACAAGAAAAGTAGTACCGGTCTGGCTTCACAATCTCAATGAAATCTTTAAGTCGTTAACCTGATTTAGAAGAAGAAACCAAAGGTTAAAGGAGAATTAACTCTAGCTTAGCACAACTAGTATCACATGGAATTTGTGGGGATTGGGTTTCCTAGTTGCTAGAGTTCTCCCTTATATATTCTTTAAAATCAGGGTTTGCAATCAATGTTAGCTTAGTAACAAAGCATTCAATATTCACCGTTAGATGAAAACCTGATTAGATTCAAGCTAATATTTATCAACCGTTAGATCGAAAACATGGCTTGTTATACACACATGTAATTCACGTTTGTAGGCTTGTGTAACCGTATCCAAACTTGTATATTAGTTGGTTCAACAATAGTTAACCAAATGGTTAGCCATATGATAACTTTCATATCAATCATATTCTTCTTCACCATAACTAGTTTAAATGACTCAAATGAACTAGTTAGAGAGTTATTCAATTGCAAGGAAATCTCATGTACTACATAAGAAACAATTGAAGCAAAAACGATTTGATTCACTCAAATCGGTTCATGAACTATATAACCACGATTTTCAATAGCATCCCTTAGTTTATAAAGATAAGTTCACAAACATCGTTTTTAGACATAACCTACTCAAATTCGCGGACTTAAGTTCCCGGATGGAGTTCACAAACTCCAGCAGAAATTCTTGGGTCGAGAACTTTTGCCAGTTCATGGACTGAAGCTCACGCACTTCTCCGGTTCTCTTGATCAACAAAGTTCGCAAACTTTGGTTCAAGGAATAAGGACTTATACATATATGTGTTTCCACAACAATTCTTATATCCTCTATTGGTTATATTATATAAACTCTCATTTCAATCATTGAAACATTCTCAGAGGACGTTATATAGTTGTTATTCACAAACTATTTTTCATCAGAGCAATTGTCAAAGTGATTGAAACATAACATGACTTTCGTCACTAGGTAAAGATGAACTTGGATAAAGCGAAAGCTTTACCAACACATATTTAGAGAAATAGATAGGCGAGGTAAACTCGGCTTGAAATACCAAATGTGTGTAATCTTAGTCTATACGGAAAAACGAATTTTGTCTTCAGATAGGAGATAAATAGACTTTTTAGTGATTGATAAGTTCAAGTCTCCACATACCTTTTAGTCGATGAAGATCCACCAGTTCCTTGAGTAGTCCTTCGTCTTGTATGATGATTGCCATGGAGTTGTTGAGATCAACTACACTTTCTATCTTAGTCCGAGACCTTAGCTATAGTAGACTAGAAATAAAGACTTATAGTTTTGATCACTAACATTGACAAACATGCTTGAGATAGCAACGCATGTGAGTTCGACCGAGCAATGCTCTAACAATATCCCTCTTTGTTAATTTTAATGACAAAACTATCAATACATATGGAATACAAAATTATATAAATAAACGTTGTAGCTCCTATTCCACATGTCTAATCTTCAACATTACTCGAAATCTTTGTCACTTCCAAGTACTCCAATGATCCCAGAGGTTGTATGTTTAACATCATCGTTGTTGAAAATACATATCTATAACAACGAGAAAACAAGAGTTCTCAATCATTATTATACAGTCTCATAGTATAATTACACAGCGTCAAAGTCCAATTGCATCACAACTTCAACAACAATACTATGGTGATATGTCACTCCCCCTTAGTCAATACTCCATCTCACATGGAAACCACTCCCCCTTACATAATGATCCAAAAAAACATATGTATTTGTAGTGTGAACTACATATTAATTCTCCCCCTTATGTTTAATAAAATTGGCAAAGGTACAAGAATGGGATCCTAATGAAATGCCATAAGAGACGTTTGATGACCAAAAGTAAGTATATATCATATTATTTAGATGCAATCATAAAGCCGAAGCTAAATGCATTCATCAAGGAGTCTATAAAGATACAAGATGACCCCTATAATACCCCACAGCCGCACTCCCCACAAATATTTGGCAATTAAGCACAAGTTCAATTAAGAACTCTCCCCCATAATATGTCATTCCCGAAAGAACAACAAGAGCGACCTTAATCTCAAAATAAAAAAAAAAAGGATTTCTTTGGACATAACAAATCACATACAAGTATGAATTTGAATCCAAAAAATATTCAATTAAATTAACCGTAAGTGAACCTATGATTAATTTAACCAAATATGCTCAACACAAATAAACTTATGGAGACTTAAGAAACTCAATTAGTTTAATCACAAGAGAACCAATAATTAATCTATCCAGGATACACAACTAAACTAATCACAAAAGTAATCAACTTAATTGTTCATAATCGACATAATAAAACTTGCGGAGTCATAACTAAATAACCAAACAAGATGATTAATTTAGTTCAATATGCTCGACATAAAGTATCTTACGGAACAACAACTAAGCTAATCATAAAAATAATCGACTTTGGTTGTTTAGTGCTCAACGGAGTCTCACAGTAATACACATAATATGGATCAGGGAAGATCAATTACTGCGGAATACACAAGGATTCATTCTATTTTCCATCACCATTTGCACACTGACATATAATAGAGATAATCCTTGAAAACAAAAGATTTTAACCTATCTTCCATCAAAAATTGACATAATAGGCTTAACTTTTGTATATGTCAAAAGTCAATTCATTCCTTTAAGCATATCAACTCATGAACGACTTTACTTTTGACAAGGTATGGGACAATCAACACTACACCATATCCTGATTTTAGCAACGCTTCATTTTCGGAGGTGCGCAATGGATATAAACGTTGCGCAGTTAGCAACGTTAATATCCATTGCGCACCAGAATATCCGTTGCTCAAATTATTTTTACTTCATTTATTAAAATAAACTAGTGGTGCAACGTATGGTCAACGCCTACAACCGTTGTACATCATAAGGTTCTTTTTTGTAATATACAGTATGTTCAAGGGCTTTTAGTTCTTTAATTATTTTTCTAATTTTTGTTTTTCTTAAATTTTTTTAAGCAAATAAAAATCTTATTTTCACAAACGTATCTCTCTCTTCCTCGCTCTTTATTTTGTTCGTCGAAAGACTTCTCTTTCTCTCTCTTTCTATTTCTCAGCTCCAGTCGAGAGAAGAGTTAAACTGTTCTCTTCTTCTTCGAAAAATCTGCTTAGATTTTAGGTTTTGCATAAAATCAATACCCTCCTTTCAACAAATCTTCAATCTAATCAAAACCCATCCAAATCTGAAATCAAATCTATACTTTTTTTTAAACCTAATTTTTCCCTGAAATCAAAAATCAAATCATTCAACCTCTGATTTTGGTGGATTATCATCAGGTATAAACTAGTTTGTTGTTAATTTTATTTTTATCTAAAATCACTTGATAAAGTTAGGGTTTTGAATTTTGAGCTAACTAGTATCTGAAAAAGTTAGGGTTTTTCATTGTGGTGTTCTTTTTTTTGTTGTAATATGTAGATCGAAGTCTTGGGGGTATGTTTGGTTTCAGTCGAAGATGAATTTTTTGTGAGTTGTGTGTTGGAATGATGAGAGAAGAACTCGATGACTTCCTTGGAACTATCGCTCAGAGTGGAACGTCTAAATTCTTGAAAGATTTGAAGGTCTTTTGTTACTAAATTCTCATGTTTTTAACCATGATAATTAGTTATTTATTTTTTGGTGTAGGTTAAGTTTCTTTGTCAGATTACCTTGTGGAATCTTATGCAGGAAAATAAGGATTCTGGTGCAGACAATGGTTTGATTGGGCAGTTTGGTGTTGGATTTTACTCAGCTTTCCTTGTTGCCGACAGGGTATGTTTTTTGTATAGTTGATTTCATTGCACTCATATTCATAGGAAGGTTTCATGGGATTCACTGTTGTTGATTTCGTGATATTCTTGAACTGGCAATAGGTGGTTGTATCATCAAAAATCCCAAAATCAGACAAACAATATGGCTGGGAAGCATTAGCTGATACTAGCTCTTATGTCATTAAGGAAGACATGGATCCAGAAAAGCTACTTACTCGCGGAACACAAATTACCTTGTACCTAAGGATATTTATAATCTTCCACTTATACTTAATTGAAGATTATGGGTCTTCACAAACAGTCAGTCAAATTTTGGTAATTCTATTTTTTGCAGGAGGATGACAAAAATGAATTTGCAGAGCCAAGAAAAATCCAAGGCCTGGTGAAGAACTACTCGGAGTTCGTCTCATTCCCCATTTACACAAGGCAAGAGAAGTCGAGGACTGTTGAGGTGAGGGTTCATTTGTTTCTTACAGAAACTATCTTTGGTTTGTTGTAGATAGAAGTGTATAACTAAGATAATAATTCTTAAAATCCAATTGCATCTTCCCAAGGTTCTATAATGTAATTTCTTTACAGGTAGGGGAGGAAGAAGAGCCAAAAGAGGGTGAGGAACCAAAAACAGAGGTAATGGTTTTATATTTTTAAATTAATGCATGATGTATTCTCTGTTTGAACAGAATATTGAAGCTATCAATCTTGTTTCAGGATGAAAAGAAGAAGAAGACGAAGACCGTAACTGAAAAATATTTTGACTGGGATTTAGCAAATGAAACAAAACCAATTTGGGTAAGTTCACTACTGATCACTTTGATCAATAAATAGTTACTGTTATAGTTCTCATTTTATTTTATTCATGTGTAGATGCGGAACACAAAGGAAGTTGAGAAAGCAAAGTATCAGGAATTCTACAAGAAGACGTTTAATGAGTTTTTGCCTTTTTGGGAAAGAAGAGTATCGGTAATTCTACAAGAAGATGTTTAATGGGTTTTTGGAACCTCTTGCATACACCAGTTCACCACTGAGGTATGTGGTCGCATTTACTTTATGTTTTTTTCCTTCTATTTTGAAGTATAAGTCATTCTCGATTTCCCCTTGATGGGTTAACAGAGTGAGGTGGAGTTCAGGAGTGTTCTTTACATTCCTGGCATGGCTCCTCTTAACAATGAGCACGTTGTTAATGAAAAAACAAAGAACATTCTTCTCTATGTGAAAAGAGTTTTCATCTCGGATGATTTTGATGGTCATCTAGTAAGTATTTTTGTTTAGTTTTTCTATCTTTTGTCAGTATTCTTTCCTAGCACGAATATCTACATTATGGTTACCGACATGATACTCTGTTCGCAGTTCCCAGGGTATTTGAGTTTTGTAAAGGGTGTGCTAGACTCAAAGGACCTTCCTCTTAATGTTTCTCGTGAGATACTTCAAGAAAGTAGAATTGTAAGTTAGATGTTGGTTTATCTATCTTTAATGAAGATTTCGTTCTCTTTTGTTTGGTACTTTTAAGAATTACTATTTATACATCTTAGGAATGCCATAGCTTAATTAAAAAGGACGCCTTCCATCAAGATCGTCACTGAGTACGCTAAGTCTAGCCGCTCTTCTTGCAAGAAATGCACTGTGGCAATTCCTGCTAAGTCGTTAAGATTAGTTTCAATTAGTAAAGAACGAGGGCATGACGTGATAAGATGGTATCATCCAGCTTGCTTTCCTACTGATTTGCAGCCCAGATATGTTGATGAGATTGATATTTTTCATCACTTGAGGTTTGTGTGGCTCAGAGTTATGACTGTTTTCTGAGTTCACATCTAAGTTTCTGTGCATTTTTTTTTCCGCTTTCATCTTTTCAAAGTTTTATATGCTTGCTTTTGGTTTCAGATTGTTGACCAAGAAGCACTGCAGAAGGTAATGGATGGATGTGATCAATTGCCTAAAGAGGTGAGGACTTGATCTATAGTGTTGTAATATTCTAGTCTTACATTATCTTGGGACCTGTTAGAAATTGAGCCAGTTAAATTAGTTATCTTGCCTTATAAGTTTGCATCCCACTAAATCAATTCTGCATGAACATGTTGTGGACCTTGTGGTTGAAGGAAGCGATGGTTAAATCTCGAGAGAATTTAAAGTGCGGAAGTGTTTGTAAATGAATCTATATGTATTATGGAGTTAATTTTTGTTTTTTATTTTCATCTACCTTATCATTTTATCCATCAGGTTCGTAAAACAAATTAAACTATGTTGGACGAAGGCAAAGAAGGTAGTTCCAAGGTAGCTTTCTCTACTTCCGATGTACAGAAACAATACAAGGTTTGTAATATGAAGTCTTGAGACCCTATTTTCACTGTAATGTTCTCAAAGATTTGTGCTAGTTTTAGACTCCAATGTCAGGACTCCAACAATTAATGAGATCATTGGGATGGATTGTTTTGAATGTTTTAGTTCTTATATGGTGCATCACTGAAGCTTATTTACTTGATAGATTTTGAAGAAAATCACTGACAAGGGATAGATTTGAACTATCTTGTGGGTTATACATGGTGCCTTTGAAATTAGGAATTAAATGGTAAGAGTCGTAAGACTTGGTGTCGTGCTTTTTGGGTAAGCTCTTGACAGGTGGTGTTAAATTTCATTGTTATCATATTAATTTTCAGACTAGGAGGTTTTGTTCCTTTTATCCTATATGCTCATTGAGGCTAGACATTATTTAAACCTACAACAAGGGCCCGATACGGAGTGTATGTTTGAGGGACACGTAAATACGTCACTAAAACTCTATTTGTGTGGTAATCTTTTTACTAGCTAACTTGTTATCGTATGTAAATTAGAATTGTGTTCTAATATAGCATGTAGTTCGCTAATGATCACTTAATTTATTTAGATTGATTTTTAATGGTCTGTTAATGGATTGCTAGTCTTAGGTTTGTTCGTATTCAGTCTTTTAAGCTCTAGTACACGGTTCGAGTGTCATGTTGATAAAAAGGGTCTTGGCTCTTATATATAATGTATTGTATATTCCTGATTTGATAGTTTTCTGGTGGTTCAGGTATGGCAAGACATCTAAGATCCTATCTTGATCACGTTGCTTACCTCTTCCAAATGACGGACCCATTTCCCAAACAAGAACGTTTTGAGGTAACTTCCCCCCTCCCCGCTCCACTGTTCAATGTTGTTGCTTCAATTTTTTAACTGTTCCAAGTTGTTCTGGAATTTTGCTTGAGGCTATAAGTATTTCTTACAGTCTCCTTTGCAAGCAAGTTCTTTTTTCTTGTGGATTACTTTTAATTCAAAAATTGCACATGTTTATCAATCTTTTATCTCAAGAATTCTATCTTACTCGAACGTCTTCTCTATAAATTTTTCTTTGTTCCCTTCATAAATTGGTTTACACTCCTTATCCTTGTATTCTTAAACTTTATTTCTTTTATTCTTTAAACAACCTCTCATGGATAATCTAGAGGCCCAAACTTATTAGAAATTTGAGAGAGATACGATGAAGTACAGCCAGGTACGGGTGTTGGTGATGATTACTTTCTTATAGTCTCTTTCTCTACCTATCTGTCTACATCTCTAAGATTGCGGGCATACTAAAGTAGCAGTCCTACATTGTTATATAGTTGAAGCATCACTGAAGCTTATTTACTTGATTTTGATCTCTTTGTTTTTAACAGTACCAAAGGGCAGTAGCCAATGCGTTGACAGATAGGGTTCCAGACGACCAAGCATCTAATGTTACCACTGTAAGTTTATAGAAGGGTGTCATTTGTTCCAAGTTTTCTAGTTCTTCTCAAGGATAGTTCAGATTTCAGTAGTATAAATAATGGGGTCTATTATGGGTTCTTTAACATAGCAGAGTAGTTAGTTATTCATCTTAAAGGTTGCTCCATTTGTAAACAGGTATTAATGGTTGTAGCAGGATGGGGTCCACTTGTTAGAGCCTCCTTGCAGGTAAGTTCTTATCTATGCTGTAAAGGTTATGCAAGGGTTGTAATTGATATCTTATACATGTTTTGTCTTACGCAATTGATTTCTCCCATTTTCCTTGCAATATTTATAGGCAGCAGAAGAAACTGGCAGGAAATCAGAAGTGTATGCTGTAGAAAAAAAATTAAATGCAGTTGTCATACTTCATGTAATTATTTATTTACACTTATATATTCTTTTAACATCATCATAAGAAGAAGCTGGCAGCGTGGTTAATTTGTTGATATATGAATCGTTCTTGATGGATTGTGATGATCAATAATTGTTCTTGGTCGATTGCAATTCAGGAGCAGAAATATGCCGGAAAATGTGTCGGCGGAAACTTTTTTTTAACCTGAAAATTAATTTGCAACGGATATAAACGTTGTACAATTATACGTTGCAAAAATTACCGGAAATGAGCAACGGATGTAGCTATAACCAAATAAATAAAACGTTGACAAAATCAAAATGGGACCCACAAAAGTGTTATTCTATAAATAATATTTGTTGCACAAATTATGTATACGTTGCACAAATAAGAAAATGTGCAACGTTTATTTCTGTTGCAAAAATTATGCGCAACGTTTATAAACGTCCCTAAATGGCCGTTTTGGTGTAGTGCAAGTTCACGGACGCAAACACACATATCCCATAACAATATTACAATATATAAAATCATAAAGATTAATACTGCAATAATCATCTTCCAAACAGTTTTAGAATTTAAACAAATAAACCTAAAAACATGAAGATGAAAACGTTGTACATAGCTATGTGTAATCACAATAATGGATATTCCAAACTCTAGTTATTCTTCTAAACAAAACAAGAAAAACAAAAGATTTACTAGTCAAACAGTTAGAGTTTTTTGAGAACCTCATATCTTTCAATGAATCCATCAAAGAAGGTATCACTGATTTCCTTTACTCTCTTGACTGTTGTTGATGGTGGATTTTGGTTAAAGGCTAAAATTGTAAAGCCAAAATCAATGCGCTAACATCCTGCAGAGGACAAAATTATTTGATAAGTGATGAGTATCTCTTCGCTTTATTAATTCACCTAGAATGGAGCATGTAGCAGCAATCCCAAATGTTCTGTGAATTAAATACACAAAATTCATCCAAGATGGAGCATGTAGCAACAATCCCAAAAAACCAT